>JAGTTD010000016.1:7605010-8805010 GCA_018398585.1 Simmondsia chinensis
TTTCGCCACTTTCAACGTTCCAAGGTATATCTTTCTATTTTATGCATTTTGTTTAGTATTTTTTGTATTCGGGTTCCAACAGTATCAAAATAAAGGGTGAATATATTCTCAAAGCTTACCATAAGTACTAAGGGATTGCTAAGTTTTTGACTTTATTCGAGAAGATAATCAAGCGGCAAACTAATGGAAAATATAGGTTATTTTAGTTAGGGCCAAGGGCATAAAGAACAAGAATTGTTTCATAATCTTAAAAAAGAATTGTATATGTTAATTCAATATAATAGACTGTCTATTGAAAGCTTGTTTATTGTTCTCCTTGCCTTCCCAAAAATATTCAAAGAGATCTACCAAACTATTAGTTAGAATCAAAGTGACCCCTGTGTTTATGATGCTTAGGATCAGTGTGCTTATACATCATTTTGGAGTTCTATAAGAGATGGGGTTTGTTAGGATGAGCTGAACTTAAACTCTAGCTACATGCCTGACTTGATATACTCTGCAAGATTAAACAAACGGTTAGAGGGGCCTGGGGTGTAACTCACGAGGGACCCATTCGACGTTGAAATCAGTATCAATAACAAGAAATAATAATGAGGGCAAGTAATAATAGAGCCTTAAGTAAAATAAGCATAAAATACTCAGCTTAAGAGGAGAAGGAAGGTTGAATAATTATTGTTCCAAAGAGATTATCAGTATCAAGAATGAAAAAGGGAGGCATGTATTCCTCCCTTATGTCGTGGATTTTGCTGGTCACTCCAGAACGCTCAATTTTCTTCAGATGTACTGTTGATTCCTCTTTCAGGCTGTGACATGGTCTTAGAAATTCAGTGGTTGCACACCTTGGGGGAAGTTTGTTGGAACTTCAATGCTCTCATTATGAAATTTTGCTTGACGGGACAAGAATATGTTCTTCGCGGTATCTAAGACATGGGTCCTAATGCGGTATTTGAGAACACCATCTCAATGCTCCTCTCTCAGCCTGCTTCATTCTTCGCCTTAACCGTGGACCAACCGAGTCAACATTCTCCACTTAGCCTGTATACTGCCAACCTGACCCGCCTGAAGAACCCGTAGTGTTACAGCTACTTTTGGATGAGTATGTTGATGTGTTCACGCCAAGTATAGACGCTCTGCCATCTCGTCCCGGTTTTGACCATCACATACCCCTCAAGGCAGGTAGCAACCCTGTCAACATCCTCCCATATCGGTACCCAGTGTTCCAAAAGAATGTCATTAACGCCTTAATTCAAGAAATGTTAGAGGCAAGAGTCATTCGAAATAGTAACTCCCATTTTGCTTTGCCTGTTGTTCTGATCAAGAAGAAGGATGGTTCTTGGTGGCTCTGCATTGACTACAAGGCGTTGACAATTAAGGAGAAGTTTTCAATTCCAATTGTGGAAGAATTACTCGACGAAGTTGGAGGGGCTTCATTTTTCACTAAATTGGGCTTGAAATCGGGCTATTGGCAGATCCGCATGGCAGTGGATGATATTTACAAGACGGCTTTCCAGACTCATTTAGGCCATTATGAGTTCACTGTCATGCCTAATGCTCCGTCTACATTTCAGAGCCTTATGAATGATATCTTTCGTCCTCTCCTTCACCATTATGTCCTTGTCTTTTTCAATGACATACTCATATACAGTGCTACATGGTCCCAACACTTGGAGCATATCAGCTCCGTACTACAGATACTCCGCCAACACCACCTTGTAGCAAATAAGGCGAAGTGCACCTTCGGGTCCAGGCAAATTGAATACCTTGGTCACTTTGTCTCAAGCAAAGGGGTATCAGCTGATCCGGCAAAGTTGGCAGCAGTCTCTCAATGGCCCCGCCCAAGGACTGTCAAGTAGCTTCGAAGTTTTTTGGGGCTTTCTAGATATTACCAGTGGTTCATTGCACAGTCTGGGATCATTGCTCGGCCTTTGACGGAATTACTCAAAAAGGATAACTTCGGGTGGAGCCCCGAAACTGAAGACGCCTTTGAACACCTGAAACAGGCTCTCACATTTGCTCCAGTCTTGGCCCTTCTGATTTCACCAAGACATTTGTAATTGAGATAGATGCTTCGGGTGTAGTCATTGGTGCGGTATTGATGCAAGAAGAACGTCCCATCTCCTTAATCAGTAGAACCTTGTCCGTGCAGCATCAGTCACTATCCATTTATGAACGCGAGCTTCTCGCCGTAGTCTTTACAGTTGAAAAGAGGCAAAAATACCTTACCGAACACCATTTTATCATTCTAACAGATCAACAAGGTTTCAAGTTTCTATTGGAGCAATGCCTTTCGACTTCTCTTCAATTATTATGGTTAGCGAGTCTCATCGGTTTCGATTATGAAATCGTTTATAAAAAGGGGGCTGATAACCGGGCTGCTAATGCCCTTTCCCACCTAATGAGCTCGAAATTTTTATGCATGGCGTTGTCCGCTATATCATCCGACTTCTATGAAACTCTAAGAGCATCTTGGCGCGAGGATCCTGCCCTTCGCCAACTTATTTCTAACAAAGTTGCGAAACCGCAGTCACATCCACGTTTCTCTTGGCACCAAGATCAGCTTCGCCATTATGGGAGGTTTTTTGTTGGCGCCAACCCTTTACTCCGCTAGAACATCTTACTTTGGATGCATGACTCTCCTCAAGGGGGGCATTCGGGCGGGGAAGCAACCTACGAACGAGCTCATATGTTATTTTACTGCCCCGGGCTTAAATGAGACGTCCAAGCTTACATTCAAAATTGCTCTACTTGCCAACAGAACAAGTATGAAACCATTGCTACTCCGGGATTACTGCAGTCGCTATCGATTCTGAGTACTGTGAGGAGTAGCATCTCCCTTGATTTCACAAAGGTATTCCCACCTTCTGGCAGGTACACAGTGATTTTGGTGATCGTTGATCGCCTTAGAAAATATGCCCATTTCCACACGCTTCGCCCTTCATACTTCGCTGCTAATGTTGCCCAGCTGTATTTGGATCAGGTTTACCAACTCTGTGGTTTGTCCGATTCTATCATAAGTGATCATGACCTGATCTTCACAAGCACATTCTGGCAAGAGCTTTTCTCACGTCTTGGTACCCAGCTTAATCTCTCTTCGTCCTACCATTCACAAGTCGATGGCTAGACTGAAGTCCTCAATAGGTGTCTTGAAATGTATCTTCGTTGCGTGGCTGGTGAGTGTCCCAAACTTTGGCGGTAATGGCGTCCCTTGGCTGCATGGTGGTACAACACCACGTTCCATTCCGTGGCCTGAGCTTGCCCTTATGAGATTTTATACAGCCAAAATCCACCAATCCACCTCCCTTATCTTCCAGGTGAATCGGCTGTTGACTTTGTTGATCGCACCCTGACTGCCTAGGAAGAAATCATTAAGCAACTCAAGCACCACCTCCAGCATGCCCAAAACCATATGAACCAGCAGGCTAACCGTCACCGCACTGAACGTGGATTCCAAATTGGCGATTATGTGTGGTTGAAGCTCTAATCTTACCGGTAGCATAGTGTGGCCAACCGCCAATATCACAAGCTCTCACCATGGTTTTTTGGTCCCTTCCAAATCATTGACCATGTGGGTCTAGTTGCTAACAAGCTCAATCTGCCAGCCCAATCCACCATCCATCATATCGTGCACGTTTCCCTACTCAAATGCTGCACTACTGTCCCCGCCAACTCCATATCCCTTCCCACTATGTGGCCGCGAACCCCTAGTCTGCTCCAGCCTCAGCGTGTTTTGGATCGCCGTGTTGTAAAAAGAAGGCGTCTTGCTGCTACTCGGGTCCTAGTTCAATGGGGAGGCCACTTTTGTGATGACGCCACCTGGGAGTTCCTCTACGATCTTCAACTCTGCCTCCCGCAGTTCAACCCTTGTAGACAAGGGTCCTGTCCTGGGGGGGTATTGATACGAATAGGCCCAACCGAGGAGGGAGCCCACACACCTTACCCCTTACCGCCATGCCCAACCCAGCCGCCAGGCCCATGCCAACATCATCCCAAGCATCTGAATGCAACCCAAACGGCCCATACGCCCTTCCAGCAGCTCCCAAGCCATGTCAGCAGCAGCAGCAGCAGCAGCAGTAGCAAAGCGTCCCTAACTAACTTTCAGATATTTTAGATATTTTTCCCTCTTGCATGCCTAGTGTAAAGAGGTAGAGATGAGTTAGGGTTTGGGATATGTTGATTGATGAATGTAATTCTCTGTCTCCCCCAAATTATCTCTATGTTCTCCCCCTTATCTTCTTCTACTTCTCCCCCCTTTTTTAAATACTTGTAATTAAGTACTATTTTCTATACAATATACAAAGGGGATAGCAATCTACTATCCTGTAGGCCTTCGTACTAAGATCGAGAGTGTTGAATTGTGTGATATTAGCTTGGATTGTGTGAGTTTGGATTGATTTGGATAGGATCACATCTTAGATCCTATCAGTCAATTTAATCTTAATACTTTCAATGTTTTCCCTCTATAATTTATATTGTATCAATTTAGCTCTTTTAGTCTCACGTAATTTTTAATGGCATAATTACTTTAGGTGCAAACAATCTATTACAGATTAATTCAATTTAACTCAACCCATGGCCGAAGTATTAAAATTTTTATTAAGAACTTTATATAAATTTTACTCTAAAGACCAAAATGACACAATTTCAATTGTACAAGGATTGAATTAGCACAATTTAGAGTAAAATGACCAAATTAATATAATAAACAAAATAAATGATCCTTTATTATCAACAATCTTATAATTAAATATATAATAATATACTCGTGCTATGATAATTGAGACAAAGATGATGTTGAGAAACAAGAGATTTGAAAGTGGAAAGATGAAGTAAAAAATGAATGGTGAAGAGTGCAGTGAAGAATCATTCAAGAAATTCTATATGTAGTTAATTTAAGTAATTTTAAAACTAAAGATATAGCACATATCATTATCATATAAGGTGGTTAAATTAAATAAGATAATAACCTTTTACTCATTTATATTAGATACATAATTTGACATCGGTAACATCACTCATTATTTGTAGTAAAGGGGTAATATTATATGCATATATGTCTGTGTGCGGAAATAAACGAGTCTCCCGGTATACAATCGAATCAAATACGACGATAAATCGAGAAAAAAATGGACTAAAAGAGCAAAGAAACAATGACACAATGATTTACGTGGAAACCCCTTTGCAATAGAAAGAGGAGAAAACCACCGGCGAAGATCAGAGCTTTTATTAGTGAATCAAAAGAAGAATTACAATAGTTCTCTCTCTCTCTCTATTTTGTTATTGGCGGCGCCTTTGGGGGAAGAATACCTCACGTATGAATTGGATACGAATTACGTTAACCCTACATCCATATTTATAGGCTCCATAAAAAAGCGCTTCCCGATCGATCGGGGGGTCCCGATCTATCGGCTTGCTTACTGTTGCCATCCTTCTTTTACGCAACTTTCTCGATCGATCGGCCTCCTCACGGCATCCCTGCTAAAATACCGAGTATATTTTGAGATATTTTCCTAACAAATCTCCACCTTGGCTCAAAATAAACATCAACAATAAAATAACTCCACCTTCTCCACAAACGCCCCCTCAACCGGGGCTAACACACATCAAACTGAAAGACCCACCAAATTCTAGTAATGCTCGAACTTGCTCCCTGGTAGAACCTTAGTGACATGTCAGCTGGATTATCCTCGGTCCCAATCTTCTTCAACTCCACCTTCCGCTCATCAATCAGATCTCTAATAAAATGATGTTTCACATCTATATGCTTCGTTCTGTCATGATGTGACATCTGATCTTTCGCTAGGTGAATGGCGGACTGACTATCACAGTAGACTCTAACTGTGCCCTTGCTTGACACTGATTTCACTGGTCAAACCTCTCAACCAGACAGCTTCTTTGAATGCTTCTGTGACTGCCATATACTTGGCCTCGGTGCTAGACCGTGCTGTAACAAACTGTAAACACGCTCTGCAACTGATAGCTGTGTCACCTAAACAAAACACATACCCTGATGTGGGCTTCCTCTTATCGAGGTCTCCACCATAATCAGAATCTATATACCCAACCAAACAACACTTACTTTTCCCATATTCCAAACACATATCAGAAGTTCCACGAAGATACCTGAGAATCCACTTCACTGCATGCTAATGTTCTCTACCTGGATTCGCTATGTACCTACTAACTCTGCTCACTGCAAAAGCAATATCTGGACGCGTACAAACCATTGCATACATAATAATGCCCACTGCACTAGAATAGGGAATCTGAGACATGTATCTGACATCCTTCTCAGTCTAAGGCCAATCTAATGCTGAGAGTCTGAAGGGAGCTGCTAAGGTCGTGCTAACTGGATTAGCATCCTTCATATGAAACATGTCTAACACCTTCTCAATATACTTCTCCTGAGACAAGTATAATTTTTCGACTTTTCGGTCTCTACAAATCTCCATGCCTGAGATCTTCTTAGCAGTTCCAAGATCTTTCATCTCAAACTCACTCTTCAGCATAGATTTCAAGTCATCAACATCTTTCATGTCTTGTGCTGCAATCAACATATCATCAACGTACAAAAGCAAATAAACAAAACCTAAATCTGTCTTTCTGAAGTACACACAACTGTCGTACTTACTCCTGATGTACCCATGACCTGTCATGAACTGATCAAATCTTTTATACCACTTCCTAGGAGATTGCTTCAAACCATATAAAGACTTTCTTCTAGTTCATCATGCAAAAATGCAGTCTTTACATCTAACTGCTCAAGCTCTAAGTCATGCATAGCAACCAAAGACAAAAGTGCACGAATTGAAGTATGTCTAACTACAGGTGAAAATATTTCATGAAAATCAACACCTTGTACCTGACTGTAGCCTTTAGCTACCAAACGTACCTTATATCTTGCATCTTCAACTCCAGGAATGCCGTCTTTTCTTTTGAAGACCCATTTGCAGCCAATCTGGCTTTTCCCTATTTGAGGCTTCACCAGTTCCCATGTCTGGTTCTTATGAAGAGACTGCATCTCTTCATTCATAGCAATGAACCACTTCTCAGCATTTGATCTCGATACAGCCTCTGAATAAGAAGTCGGCTAACTGCCATCTAAAGACTCGGCAGTAGTAAGGGCATAAGCAATCATCTCCTCATACCCATATCTCTTTGGAGGCCTGATCTGTCGCCTCGATCGACCACCAGCTATAGTATTATTCTCCACCTGCTGACCTATTTCTGCATTATCAATAACAACATCAGAAACCCATACATGAGGTGCTGGAATACACTCTAGCTGAACGACCTGCTGATCTGACTGTATCTCTGTAACATCAGGTGTCTCAACCTGAACTGAATCACTGTCAATGGAGGGTGTGTGTGGTGGATGTAGTAGAGCAGACTCATCAAAGGTAACATCTCTATTAGTCAGAAACTTCTGAGCACTGGGATCCCACAATCTATATCCCTTCACACCTGATGAATAACCAAGAAAGATGCATTTCTTGGCCCTAGGCTCCAACTTTCCATTATTAACATATGCATATGCAGGACAACCAAATACTTTAATTTGAGAATAATCAGAAGTAGAACCAGACCATACCTCTTCAGGTGTCTTCATCTACAATGAAGAATGCGGTGTCTTGTTCACAAGATAGCAAGCCATGCTAACTGCTTCTGCCCACCATTCTCTTTTCAAGCCTGCGTTTGAAAGCATACATCGAGCCTTCTCAAGTAACGTCCTATTCAATCTTTCAGCCACTCCATTTTGCTGAGGTCAACCTGTATATATCCTGTGTCTGACTATACCCTGACCTTCACAAAATCGAGTGAAATCACCTTCAACAAACTCGAGACCATTATCAGTCCTCAACCTCTTTATCGGCTTCTCTGTCTATTTTTCAAGCATAATCTTCCATTTCTTGAAGATATCATACACTTCATTTTTCTGCTTCAGAAAAAAGACCCAAACTTTACGTGAATAATCATCAGTAAACGTTAGAAGATACATGGACCCACCTTTAGAAGCCACTCTGGAAGATCCCCATAGATCAGAATGTATGTAATCTAGCATTCCCTTTGTCTAATGCACTGCTGACTTGAAGCTGACTCTTTTCTGCTTCCCATAAATATAGTGCTCATAGAATTTCATCAGTCCTGTTGACTGACCACAAAGCAGTCCCCTTTTACTCAGCTCAGACAATGCCTTATCACCAATGTGACCCATTCTCATGTGCCACAGTCTTGTGATCTCTGCATCTGTCATAGCAGATGTGGAAACAACAACTGAACCTATCACGGTAGTACCTGCAAGCTCATACAAAGTACCAACCCTATTTCCTTTCATCACAACTAAAGCACCCTTTCTGACCCTCATGACACCACCTTCAGCAGTGTACTTGTACCCACTAGACTCAAGGGTACCTAGAGAAATCAAGTTCTTCTTAACTCCGGGACGTGATGTACATCACTCAAGGTTCTAATAGCCCCATCAAACATCCTCACACGGACTGTCCCAATCCCTACTACCTTACAAGCAGCATCGTTACCCATCAAGACAACTCCACCCTGTATAGACTTATACGTGGAAAACCAGTCTCTATTTGGAGTAATGTGATATGAACAACCCGAATCTACGACCCACTTATCCTTGGACCTGGACTGAGAATTAGCAACTAATAGAAACACCCCTTCACTATCATCCTCTACAACACTAGCCTCAGCGGACTTGTCTTTGCCCTAGTCACCCTTGTTACCCGCTTTCAATTTATTTTTGTACTTGTAATAGTCTTTCTTTATGTGCCCTTTCTTGTGACAATAATGGCACGATAGGGTCTTATGTCACGATTTGGACCTAGACTTTTTCCCTCCATTAGATCCCCTATGTTTTGGTCTAACTCTCACACGCAAACCACTACCTGAGTCATTCACCGAGTCAGATTACTCCTTATCTACCCATTCTTTACTCACAAGGTTTCTTTTCACCTCATCAACAGTAATGGTTGGCCTACCCCCGTATATCATGCTTTCTACGAAGCCCTTATACGAATTAGAGAGCGAACACAGTAATAACATAGCTTGATCCTCGTCCTTAGGGACATCATCCAATTCCTTTAATTCTTGTATAATAGAGGTAAACTCGCTAAGATGGTTTTTAAAAGATGTATCTTCTGTCATTCGGAAAGTGAATACCCGACGCTTCAGTGCGAGTTTGTTGGAGACTGACTTGTGACAAAACATGTCTAATAATTTCTCCCATAACTCCTTTGCGGTTTCCATCTCCAATACCTCTGACAGAACATCATCAGCCAGACACATCTGTATCGCCGTGAGAGCCTTATCATCCATCTCTTCCCATTGTGCCTCGGTCATAGTCTCGAGTTTCTTCTCTTTCTCCTCCAGTGCTTTCTTCAAGCCATTCTGAGTCAGGAGTCCTTTCACACGGACTTACCATAAGCTGATGCTTCCCTGACCATTGAACTTCTCTACCTCGGTCTTAATACCTGATGTCATTGTACCAATTCGAAGAACCAGGGTCTGATACCAATTTGTACGGAAATAAACAAGTCTCCCGGTATACAATCGAATCAAATAACACGATAAATAGAGAAATAAATGGACTAAAAGAGCAAAGAAACAATGACACAATGATTTACGTGAAAACCCCTTTAAAATAGAAAAGGGAGAAAACTACGGGCGAAGATCGGAGCTTTTATTATTGAATCAAAAGAAGAATTACAATATTTCTCTCTCTCTCTCTCTCTATTTTGTTATTGGCGGCGCCGCTGGGGGAAGAATACCTCACGTATGAATTTCATACGAATTACGTAAACCCTACGTCTATATTTATAGGCTCCGTGAAAACGCGCTTTCCGATCGATCGGCTTGCTCACTGCTACCGTCCTTCTTTAACGTAACTTTCCCGATCGATCGAGCTCCAGCCCGATCGATCGGCCTCCTCTCGGCATCCCTGCTAAAATACCAAGTATATTTTGAGACATTTTCCTAACAGTCTGAATTTATAAACCAAATAATATAATATGGAATAATTAACATATAAAAATAATGTCTAAGTAACTATATAACTAGGTTTTTCCCGTGCTTTGCACGGGTTGCTGTATTTTGATTTAGTGTTTATGTGGCATCATTTAAGTCCATGGTATTGCTTTGAATTATTATGGTAAAAAATGTTTCGTGTACATAAATTGCATCTAACTAAAAAGAAAAGTAAAGATTAATAGAAATATTTTCATAAGTCTTCAGTCTTCTTGCAGCTGTGATATCGTTTGTCACTGCAATGAATAGAAAATTTGATTGACATTACTTCTGAAATCTTGAAATCATGTATATAATTTATGATAGAAATTTTTAGGATTATTTAAATATAATTTAAATAGTATGTGTATTATACTTTTTTAAAAATGACGGAAAGTAAATATATTTCTGTGTATTATACTTTTTTTTGAATTATGTGTATTATTCTTTTTTTAAAAATGAGGGAAAGTAAATAATATGTGGATTACACTTTTTTTAAATTATGTGCATTATTTAAATAATAATATGTGTTATACAGAAATTTTAAAAATGAAATTGACGGAAAGTAACTAATTTTCTGTCGTTTGCTACTTTTTTTAATTTTTATAATTTTCATTATTAATAGAATTATTAATTAAATTAAATATAGTTTATCATATATGACTTATATTTGAATTATATTGAAATCACATATATAATTTATAACAGAAATTTTGAGGATTATTTAAATATAATTTAACTAATACCAATATTGTAAAGTTAACTATAGCATAATAATAAAAATATAATTTATACATTTAATTTTATTAATATTTTTACTTTATTTAAAGAATTAAAATAAAACAAAGGGAATAAAAATTCCAAAAAATGACTTATTTCATAAAATATTTGCCCTAATGACCTCCACATTAGAAAATTCTAAAAGAAAATTTATTTTTTTTATATTAAAATCATGTATATAATTTAAATTTTAACCAAAAAATTTTAGGATTATTTAAATATAATTTAACTAATACGTACATTATAAAGTTAAATATAATATAATAATAAAAATATAACTAATTAATATATTTAATTTAATTAATATTTTTACTTTATTTAAAGGACTAAAATAAAACAAATGGAAAAAAATTACAAAAGGTGACCTATTGTATAAAATATTTACCTTAATGACCTCACCAAAGAGGGTACCAACACGCCGTCGCTGGATCCCATTAGAACTCTGAAGTTAAGCGTGCTTGAGCGAGAGCAGTACCTAGATGGGTGACTTCATGGGAAGTCCTTACCCTCAGGTTGGAGGCACTCGAAAATAGCCTCTATTCAGGGATAAGACCTTAAAGGGGGAAGGTTGCGTACATCTGTCCCCCCCCTCCCCCCGGACCCTGCTTAGGCGAGAGCCCTTTGGGCACTGAGTATGTTGCTTTTTTTATTTAACTTAATGACCTCCACATCAGGCAATTTTTAAAATCTTGTATTTGGTTTTTTGGAAACTTGGGCAGTGGCAAGCCCAAGGTTGGAGGCACTGGGTATGTTGCTTTTTTACCAAAAAGGGCACTAACACGCCGTCACCGGATCTCATTAGAACTCCTAAGTTAAACGTGCCTGGGCAAGAGTAGTATCAGAATGGTGACTTCCTGGGAAGTCCTTACCCTCAGGTTGAGGGCACTCGAAAACATCTTCTCTTCAGGGGTAATACCCTAAGTGGGAAGGCTACATACATCCGCGCCCTCGACCTTGCTTAGGCGGGAGCCTTGAGGGCATTGGGTATGTTGCTTTTTTTTGGGCAGTGGCAAACCCTGTAACTTAATTTTATTTTTTTTTTATTTTATTTTTAACAAAAATATTAATGAAATTAAATATACATTATCATATACGTCTTTTTTAAATTATATTGAAATCATGTATGCAATTTATAACAAATATTTTTAGGATTATTTAAATATAATTTAACTAATACGTATTATAAAGTTAAATATAACATAATAATAAAAATATATTTAATTTAATTAATAATTTTAATTTATTTAAAGAATTAAAATAAAACAAATGAAGAAGGGATGAAAATGGCGGGAAACGATATTTTTGTATATATTTTTTTTTCTTTTATCAGTGGAATGTGGATAGATTTAGCAGTTGGAGTATTGCGATTACTTCTTGACGATCCATTATTAAGTGAAAGTGTTATGATACGCGTACTTTGTAGGACTATGTAAAGGTCACTGCCTTCGAGTGTCAATATGAATTCTCTAAATATTACAACAAACATGTGTCACTTTTGTGTTATAATACAATCCGAAAAAACCTAACAAAATGTAAGATAGACTACAAATATTTGAGACAACATCAATATTGTTATTTTTGAAATCAATTGCATATATATAAACTTCCAACTATCCTACTTATTAGTACTACATATGTAGAATATATAATCTGATTCGATTGTAAATAGTAAGGACAGTGGAATTTTACAAATTGAGTCTAACCTTAATATTTTTATCCAGACAATAGCATTACTATTTTTATCCTGACAATAGCATTACTACTTTTTAAATATTTTAGAATGGTTTAATTTTGCCTATTTTGATTGTTATTTTCTCCTTTTTTTTCTTTTTTGAATAATTTACCAAAATGGCACATTTGCCAAAAAAATTTACCAAAATGGCACAGTTGCAAAAATATTTATGAAAATGGCACACTTTACTGTAGCGATATCAACGAACGCCGCTTCGAATGGCGTCTGCTAGGGAACTGAAATTTCGAACGCCATTAGAAACGGCGTCCGAAAGGGAACGACTTTCAAACGCCGTTTCTGATGGCAACGGACGCTGTTAGAAATGGGGTTCGAAAGCCTTCCCATTCGGACGCCATTTCTAACAGTAACCCTGTGTGTCGATGTGCGTGTCGACACACAGGACTGCTTTCTGGCAATTATCTTCGCTCCCCTTTCACGGTTTTTGGTGTTTTTTCCTTGGTTTTTCTTTGGGACATCTTCTTCCGTTCGATACACATTTTATTCTCACATCTAATACTTGTTTTACTGACTTGAACATATGAAATTGATTGGAAAATCACAAGAACAAAAGGAATAGAAGAACATCTTCATGTGTTCTTGTGTGAATTCAAGTGTTTGGTTTGTTAAACTTGATTAATCTCATTACGTCTTTGTCAATCTCTCCCCATACACATCCTCACTCTATATTTGGTTGTTGTATCCCCGAGGATATTTCGTATACCGAAATAAGTCTTAAGGAAAGTGATTACATAGCCTCAACACCTGAGATCTTTGGGTTACCCGTTTGCAAGGATTTTGCAAGTATTTGTGAGATTTACACTAACGCCGTGACCCCATCTTCATCTTCATCTCCATCCTCCTACATCGCCTATAGATTACATGCGATGGTACTCTTCCATCACTAGGCGTCTCATAGTACGGCGTGAAGTGCATGTTCCGCGTCGATCCCGGCTTCGTTATGAGCCAAGTGGCAACCAAATTCAACGAGCAGTAAGTACTTCGACAACATTTGTCTCGTTACTTAATCCACAACATGTTTCGTTAACATTTAAATGTACTATTTGCTAGGTCGATATTCTTAAAAAGCATGCTAAAAGGGCAGTTCAGAGGCTACGTAACACTGTTGGCCATACTGTAGAGTCTGTCTCCTTGCAATATAACTTCTTAAGTACTTTGAAAAACACCAAAAACCGGAAAAGGAGCGCGAAGATAACTGCCACAAAGCAGTCCTGTGTGTCGACACACACATCGACACACAAGGTTACTGTTAGAAATGGCGTCCGAAAGGGAAGTCCCTTTAGGACCCCATTTCTAACGGGGTTCGAAGTTCCAGTTCCCTAGTAGACGCCATTCGAAACGGCGTTAGTTGATATCGCGACAATAAAGTGTGCCATTTTCGTAAATATTTTTGCAACCGGGCTATTTTGGTAAATTTTTTTGGCAAATGTGCCATTTTGGTAAATTATTCCCTTTTTTCTATAGTTTCTTTAAAATTAGTGAGGGTTTTGTTTATAAATCCCATCCCTAACCATTATTTCTAAATTTGGTCATTTCATTTTGCCCGGTTGCATCTGATAGCGTAATAATGTTGAAGAATATGTTGTTAACCATTGTGGGTATTATGAAATAGAAAATGCTTCATACCTTGAAGAATATGTTGTTGACAGTCTTCGGGGCTGTGGAATGCTCAAGTTCGCGTAGTGTTGATTCCTATTTTCATTGGTGTTGGAGTGTTTTTGGTTTTGTTTGGAGTAAACTGGGAGAAATGTAATTGTATTGTTGTATGTCTATCTAAATAGATAGTGAATTGTAATTGTAACTGTAATTATAATTGTAATTGTAATGAATATTGTTAGTAAGTCTATGAAGCATTGAATTATAAACAATTAATCAAATAATGCCTCAAATGATAGTGTCAGTTACAAATATTGTTTAAATTTACATGCTTTTCAGTTACAGAATGTTTTAATGAGTTAATTTCTAATAGAATGAATTTGTTTAATTCTTCTGGATGAGGATTTGAATAGGCCTTTAGTAGAAATTCAACAGGGGACTTTGAATGAGGGTTTCTAAATTTTGAGGGAAGGAGGGTTTTACAATAATGGATTAGATAGATTTAATATTAATTACACAAGAAAATTAATATTTAAAAAATAATATTAGGCAATTATATGAGTTTACCCATTTTAATCCATTGTAAACTCATATAATTACCTAATATTATTTTTACATATTAATTTTTTTGTATAATTAATAATAAATATATAATTACTTAGATATTATTTTTATATATTAATTATTCCATATTATATTATTTGGTTTATAAACTCCAACATATATGTGTATAATATTGGCCTTCTATTACAAATAATAAGTGATATTATAGATATTACATTATATATCTAATATAAATAATATAAAAGTAATTTTTTAAATCATTTATATTAGTTTAAGGATAAAGTTGCTTTAACAGTAATAATAATTGCCCCTGCATTATAAATACCCTAAGGCTGTGTTTGGAGTAAGAAATTGGGATCCGAATTTTAATTCTGTTGTTTGGTTCATCTGTTGGAGTTGGAATTACAATCCCACTGCCTAATTATGTAGAATTAAATTTTAACTGAAAATCATACTTTCTAATTCTTTTGGGTGGGGGTGAAAAATTACAATTTTATATTAACTCCTTTGATCTAAAATCAGAATGACCACAATTGGTTAACTAAAATCCAAGATGACTCAAAATCTAAAGAATTAGGCACAACCTAAAATCTGACCTGAAACTCGAAATCACCCACTCGAATGACTGAAATCACCTTATCTCAAAGTCCTAAATGACCTAACTTGATTGACCTTAAACTCGAGATGACTTAAGTCTAAAAAATGATACTACTTGACTTGAATGTGATGTAAATAAATTGAGTCAAAGTGGAAATGATTCCACCAAATTGACCCAAAATTTAATACGACCCATACCCAAAATGATCTGACCCATCTCAAACTCAGTTTAAGATGACTCAAAATGTGAAATGATACAACTCATTAATCCCAAAATTAAGATGACTCGAGCTTGAAATGACTAAAGTGAACTTAAACCTGATCATAACTAGCATGAATCCCGAAAAGACCAACCCAATTAACTGAAAATCCGGAATAACTTGAACACCAAATGATTTGACATGATAATCAATCCGATTTAACTCCAAAATTGAATAGCTCGAGCTCAAAGTGAATCGCTCTAACCATAATAACTTGCAAACAAAGTGAATCGCTCATATCAAAATCCAATCATAGTTAATTTTAACTCCAAATACTCTAACCTAATTAATTGAAAATCTTTAATTAATTAAATTCTTATATAATATAATTTTGACCTTTGATTCTTTTGATAAATCAAATAGTAAAATTTAAATTCTATCAAAATTTGAAAAAAATTAAAAATTTTATAGTTTAATTCTAATTCCATATTTCAAACCAAGCTTAAATTTAATCCGATAGTAGCCCCCTATTTGGGAGGCTACAATTAGGGAGCTTTTAGACCCAATGTTAATTATGCAATGTAAACCCCTATATTAGGCAGCAAAAGTGTGCCAATCAATACCACTTTTTGACGTCTTTAGGTTCTGGGCCACTAGATGCTTGACACGTAGAAATGTGGAATGAATGCTTTAGTTTTGAGCCCACCACCTTGATAAGAAAAGTGAGATGGAACGAATGATGGGCAATTGTCATTTCCTCGTATTTTTCCAACGGGTTCTTCAGTTTCTCAATTTTTACAAGTGATGTGCCTTTTCACGCAAGTAAAGTGTTTTGTATCTATGATAAGGCAATATTTAGGAGGTTTTTTTTAGTAAAATGGTCTTTTTTTTTAAAAATTAGTAAATTGGTACATCTTAAAAAATATTTAGCAAAATGAGATATTTTAATGTTCAATTATCATGGCAAACCATTTCAAACGGCTTAAAAAGTTGGACAACGTTGCACAACGTTTCGGACGTCGTGCAATAGTGAAGCCCAACTTTTTTTTTTTTAAGCATTAGAGCCTTAAAATTAAAAAAATTTAATAAAATAACTTTTTAATTTAAACTAATTTTGAATCACTAAATACATATATATTTTAAATTAAAAATTATTTTATACAATAATTGATGACACGCTCTATGGTTAGGGGTTCTCAGAAACAACCTCTCTTCAGAGTAGCACCTTAAAGAGGAAAGGCTGCGTATATCCACCCCCCATACCCTACTCATGCAGGAACCCTTGTGGCACTAGGACTATTATTGTTGTATAATGAGTCAATGTAAAATGTATCTCTTATTTATAACTTCCTTATTAATAGTATTATAATATTGTACACTACAAGAAAGTTGTGAAATTGCTACGGACAAAATCCGTTACAAATCTGTAGCAAACTATCAAAAGCAACAGTTTTGCAACCAAAAAGCTTCAGGCAAACATTCGTTACAAAATATCCCGTAGCAAATTATTTGCAACAGATTTGCAATGAAAATTTGCAATAGCCTAAATTAGTTGCAAATCCGTTAGAAATTTTCCACGAATTCACAACATTACTATCCGTTGCACATTTGCAATGAATAAGGTTGTTGAAAATCCGTTCCAACTTTGCAACATATTTACAAGAGATATAACCGCAGCAAAGTTGCAATGGATACATTCCTCATAAAGCCATAGCAAATTTAAAACAACATTTGCTACAATGATGTTGCATTTTTGCAACGCTCATTTTATTTCAAATCCGTTGCAAATTTACAACAGTTTTGCAACGACTGTTTGCGTTGGAAATTTACAATGTGTTAAGAGTTTCAAATCCGTTACAAATGTACAACATCTTTGCAACGATAATTTTCATTGCGAATTTGCAATAGTTTTGCAATTACTGCTTGCGTTTTGAAACCGTATTGTTGTTTCAAATCCGTTGCAAATTTATAATAGCTTTGCACCGACTTTGCCAAAACTTTGCTCGTTATAAAATAGTGAAATTGATACGATTTTAAAAATAAGAAACTATTAACAATGGTTATGTAACATATTTCACAATTTATATATTTCACAATTTGAAGCACACAAAACTAAATATTCTATAAAGTCAGATTAAATATGCAAAAAGAGAACATAATTGAAGAGTTATGTATTGATCAATATAAAAATACAAAAGACCAAGTAACTTGTCCATAGGTACACAGGAAGATCAAATTTGAAATAACAGCTAATTCTAAATTACTAATAACGAGTTATAAAAAAGTTCTTAAGCTATTCATCACTTTCATCTTCATCGTCTTCGTCAGATGGATCGGAGGGAGGATCATTCGAGGGCTTTACAGGAGAAGGATAACCAATTCGCTTGTCAATACTTTATAGGATACTCACAATCTTCAGGTTCGTCTGTTGTACTTTAGAAATTTCTGATTGCAATTGCTGAATTTGCTCTTCATGTTGACGTACAAAGGTAGACTCCTCATAAAAACGAGAGCTTTGATCCCATTGTGAGTTTCTCATCCTTTGAGAAAGTCCATATATACGGTCTCTAGAGGAAGGACCCGCAGCAACTTTCCATATGTTAGGATCAAATTCATTTGCACATGAGTCATCTCCATGTACAACATAGTACTCATCTTCATACCTTTCCTATAAAATAATTTATTTCTTTAACAAATGTAAACACAACATAGAATTTATAAATAATTTCATGTATGAAGTATTAAACTAAATATATAGATTTTAATTTACAAATATTTATTGTCATTTAGCATAACAATAAAACCAAAACAAATTAACATCCATCCAAACACATGCTCTATGATTTACACCATGACAAAGGGCCCAATGTCTCATCTCCTTAGACATGTCACCATCATCCATACACTTTTGCCTTCAATACATTTTCTTTTCAAAGAAAGTATTAGTAAGCAGCATTAATTACACAAGAAAACTTTATTATATCCTTTAAAATGTTGAATAATATATGAATATAGAGAATGGAGGTAAGAATGCCAACACCTAATCTATTGAAAGCTTATATGGTAATGATACATGACAAAGTTTCAATTTCAATCACTATTCGCATTGACATTGAAACAGAACATATCAACATACTCATTCACATACTTATGACTCTCTCCTTTCCATTCATGCTCAAACCATAGAAATGTCAAATGGAGTAAATGAAGATACAAGACTCTTGAAGACTTCTTAATCAAATTTCAGTTTTCAACAAACTCATTCACATGATCATGACTTTACCCTTAAATTTCATGCTCAAACTATGAAAATGTCAAATAGATCAAGTAAAAATACAAGAACCTTAGAGACCTCTTACTCTATTTTCACTTTCAACATACTAATTCACACCTATATTTCACAACATATATCTATTAAAAGTGCTAAAACTCTCCACTCATTTCTACACTAACCTTTGATGCTATGAATTTCTATCCAATTCACCCAACCACAAATTTCGCAAAAAAAACTATATTCACCAAACCAATTGGCAACAATTTCTCACATGTAATTTTATTCACATTTTTCTGAAACCAAACCCACAAAATTAAACTTTAGGGACAAATCTATTTCTAATAGCAAGTATACAGAACATATAGACATATAATTTACAAATAAGTTCATGTATATTTAAATATATGCTTACTGCAACATTTCTTGATCGATCATCCACATATTGTCCGGTTTTATCTCTCTTTCGATGGATGTGACAATGCTTGAACATCTCTACTTGAGTAACAGGCTTGACCCTTCTCCTTATCCTATATAATCAAATTAAATTAATTATAAAATAACACAACAATAAGTATATACAAGGACTGAGGTGGCGTACATATACATGTACACATAAAAATATACCAGTCTTCGATGATGTTCCAAAAATGAGATGGAACCGGCCGTGTGCTTGCTTATTTCTTTTCCATCTTTGCCTTTTCTATTTTCTTTGTTTTTTTTTTTTTTGATTTTTCTTGCCACTCGGGGCTATTCCATGTTCTGCACATTTCTTCCCAATGGTCGCCATCTATCCACTTAGGGCGTTTATTAACTAGGATAACATTCCTCTTTCGATCATAATCATTTGCCTTACGTGCTCTCCCACTTTGCTATTGAAGATTTTTCTCATAAACCGATTCAGCAAAGGATGCCAGCAAAAGATCATCTGGAACGATAAAAAATATATTACAATCTAGTTTCGAAGCTATAAACAAAAATCAAATTTAGAGAAATTAATGATCATACCACGAATTGTTTCCAGAGATCATCTCGAAGTTCTGTCGAAAATTCATTATAGCGGGCTACCAAAGTTATCCATGATCAAATCATTGATGATATCTCCAACTTCTTTACCAACGAAATTCCTGCATATGAAAGAAAATAATAAATACTCAATGAGTGTAAAAACAAAAAGCTAAAATGTATTACAAAATAAAAATTTAATACTAACCCGTTGTCGTTAACTGATATATAAGTGCGCTCTGCTGGATTATGACGTGGACGAGGGGGAGATGAATTCGAAACTTGCCTCAAATGGCTCTGGAGTTCGAGAAAGTCTAGGATCTCCATACTTATACAACCCCTTACCACGGTCCCTCATCTGTGGGCTATCATTCTCACCCGTATGAGGGGGCATCCTATGAACTGTCGTACGTGAAGGCCCATGTGCAAGCTGAGATGGTGAGCTATGACCTGCTCATGTATTGGGACCTCTACGTGATGACGTAGTTTCTGTGGGGGTCACACTAGTGTTATGGGAAACATGCAGTCTGACTAAATTATCCTCTTCATACTCACCACCCAGCTGGACTCGAAATGTATTAGAAGGGGATTCATTAGATCCTCCTCTAATATCTGTGTCATGGGACGATTGGCTGGAACGATGCCTCTGTTTTTTTGAACTATGTTTGCATTTCATCTTATCTGCCATTCACACTATAATAGAAAAAATACATGACAATACATATAAATTCAACAATCTTATTAAACATGAAACACATGTATAGCAAAATAATAGTAATATCATACAAAAATACATCTAAAGTTATAACATAGGAATATTATTTTAATTCCAAAGCCATTCATTATTCCTCGTCATTTCCTTCTCTATCATTGTTATCATCATCAATTTGGTCGTTGTTGTCTTCTACATGATCATCACTGCTATCATCACTTTCTTCTTCTTCTTCTTCTTCTTCACTTTCATTATTATTGTCATAATCATCATCTTCTTCTTCTACTTCTTCTTCTTCCCCTGTGCTCCTTGTTTCCACTATAGGCACCTCATCAGGGTTCACTTCTTGAACTTCTCCCGGGACAAAATGAATGAAAGAGTCCTCAAGTTCGGTTGTTGGAAATACTAGCGTTGGAGTTGAACTTCCTTCCTCTTGGTAAAACATTTCATTCTCATCAGTTGGAACAGCTAAAGGAATGTTGTATGTGGGCCTCGCCTTTGTTTTACAAACGACCCACCAGTCCTGTGCCTCACGTTTCTTCGAAGGGTATGGTATGAAGTACACTTGGTGAGCTTGATTAGCCATTATAAACGGGTCATTGATATTAAGTCTCGACCTATGTCGAATTTCAACAAGATCATGGCGAGGGTGTACCCTTGTTCCACGCACGATGTCATACCAATTACATTTGAATAATACCACTTTATTGCCGCTGAAATATTTCAACTCTATTATATCAACCAGCATACCATAATAATCGCTTTCGTCGTCATTGTTGTAACTCCCTCTCACACGTACGCCACTATTCATCGTCGACTTCGTTCAACCATAATCAAAGGTGAGGAGCTTAAATCCATTCACAAAGTAACCATTATAGTACTTTTCTCGTCTTGCAGGTCCGTGTGCTAGTTCACGCAGTTTGTCATCGATATCCGGGCATTGTTCAAAGGCCTACATAATATATGATCAAGAATTATTGACACCAACATGTTCAATTGTGTCATTAATAGATTAAGTAATTAGATCCTTACATAATTTTTAAACCAAAAAGCAAACTCCATCTCTCTTCTTCTCCCAAGTTCTTCCGCATTTATATTGGGGAGTTGCCGTCGTACCATTTCATCGTATATGCTGAAAAATATAAATGCCAGCTAAGATAGTCTATGAGAAGTGCAAGTACATATGAATAAGTACTTACTTCACAATGGGGGTCATCTCAACACAATTGAGGAGTACATATAGATGAGCTATGCGAGATTCACTAGAATCCAACCACCTTCTATCATTAGCACATCCAATTGCTTTTTCAGAGACTTCGAAGATAGATAATTCTCCATGTGAGCCAATTTCTCTACCATCATCATTACGTCGAACCCGATTATGTTGTGTGGGTATATGTGGCTCAAAATAACGGGAGGTGAATGTGGCGACTTCCTCAATTAAATAAGCTTCCACTATTGAGCCCTCAACACGTGCCTTATTTTTTACTTTACTTTTCAGTGTCTTGAGAAACCTTTCGAATCCGTACATCCACCTGTATTGAACTGGGCCAGCAACTCTAGCCTCATATGGTAAATGAATAAGTAAATGCTCCATTGAATCAAAGAAGGCAGGAGATAAATTTTTTTCTAGTTTACAAATTGTCTCAACAATGTTATGTTCTAATACCTTCATATCATCAACATGTACCAAAGTCACACATAGATCACGAAAAAAATTACCGAGTTCAGTCAGTGCATCCCACAATGGATTTGGTAACAAATATCTGAATGCAGAAGGCATTAATCTCTCCATAAAAACATGACAATCGTGACTCTTCATGCCCTTAACTATGCCCTCTGAAACATTCACACATCTTGCAATGTTAGAAGCGTAACCATCTGGAAATCTCAATGCTTTAAGCCATTCACATACATCACGTATTTCAGTTTTGTCAAGTAGATATGATGCACGTGGCTTGTATATCTTTTCACCATCCTTTACTAAATGCAAATCTGGTCGAGAACAAATTGTCTCCATCTCCACTCGGGCTTTAATAGTGTCCTTTGTTTTACTGGCAACATTCATAATCGTGTTGAATACATTACAAAACATGTTCCTTTCAATATGCATCACATCAAGTTTGTGCTGAATCAAATTTGTATGCCAATAAGGTAACTCCCACAATATGCTCCTCTTCACCCAATTGTGTGTTTTTGCCTTTCCTAGTATCTCCTCCAAAGCTCACATTAGGAAGAGCACATACTATGGATAACATTTCTTCACCTGATAGTAATGATGGTGGATGATCCATTTCAATTCTATCGGTGGTGAAAGCAAGTCTCTGTCTCCTGTATGGATGATCTATAGGCAAAAACCGACAATGACAATCAAAGGAGCATGCTTTGCTGCTCACTTGTAATCGAAAGGCCTTTGTTTCATCCATGCAATAAGGACATCTAAGAGTTCCGCTCGTGCTCCACCCAGATAACATTCCATATCCAGGAAAGTTGCTTATAGTCCACATGAGTGCAGCTCTCATGGTAAAATTTTGCTTTGTCGAAACATCATAAGTGACAGCACCAACTTCCCACAACATTTTCAGCTCTTCAATAAGGGGTCTAAGGAAAACATCAATGTTGAAACTTGGGTCCTAACCGCAGGGAATTACCATATTCAAAAACATATATGGTTGTTTCATGCACATCCATGGCGGTAGATTGTATGGCACAACTATCACTGGCCAACAAGAATAGGTAGTGCCACCTTGAGCATTTGGACTAAATCCATCGGCACAAAGGCCAAGTCGTACATTTCTCACTTCAGAAGCAAACTCTGGATGACAACGATCGACAGTTTGATGTTCAACATGCCATCTCATATGTGCTACAGTGTGACAAGACATGAATAGCCTCTGCAATCTTGGTGTGATAGGAAGATAACGAAGCACCTTAAACGGTACCAATTTCGGCTGTTTTGCAGCAACATTTTTCGGTTTAAATCGGGGATGCCCACACAAAGTACATTCTAACAGTTCACAAGTATCGTTGTAATAAATCATGCAGCTATTTGGACATGCATCAATCTTTTCATACCCCAAACCAAGACCTGCAACCATCTTCTATAGTTCCCATATGAAATGAACAGAGTAATGCGGAGATGGTGACATGTATATTATTATTTGAAACTATCTCATACATGAACTATGATATTATAATACTATTAATAAGGAAGATATAAATGAGGGACACATTTAAATGAGAAGATGGTGATATTTTCAACAAAAAATCACAAGATTATGCATTTGTATATTATTATTTGAAAAATTTTATTAAATACATATAACTCAAAAAGTAAAAAAAATCATTTCATATCGTTTATAAGCTAATATAAAATTTAAAAAAAAATCATCAAAAGAAACCCAACTAGTCTTGATTACGTAACACTCCACTTCAATACTCTACTTTTTCCCTTCCTTTCTCTCTCCCTCTTCTCTTCTCTCTCTTTCTCTCTCAGAGCTGTCTTCAACAATGATCTTCAACCCTTTTACTCTTTTCTTCCTCTTTTTCTTCATCCTTTCTCTCTCTTATTTCCGCACTTCTAATATTGAAATTTTGCTCTTCAAAATCAAGCCTTCTATATAAGGAAAGGAGTAAAATTTACTCTAATCTTTATGGAATACCATCTCCTCGTTACTCTTTTCATCTCATACAGAAACTATAATATTATAATACTATTAATAAGGAAGAAATAAATGAGAGACACACTTTACATCGTTACTCATTATAATTCCAATTATTGTGTAAAATAATTTTTAATTTAAAAGGTATATATATTTAGTGATTCAAATTATAAAATTAAAAATTTAAATAATTTAAATTAAAAAGTTATTTTATTAAATATTTTTAATTTCAAAGCTCTAATGCTTAAAAAATAAAAAAATAAAAAAAAATTGGGTGTCACTGTTGCACGACGTCTGAAACATCATGCAACACGTTGCAAGGCGTTTGTAACGTCGTGCACCGTTGTCCAATTTCTTGAAAGCCGTTTGAAACAGCGTGCAACGATAAATGAACAGTAAAGTGTGTCATTTTGCTAAATATTTTTTTAGGTGTGCCAATTTGCTATTTTTTAAAAAAACATGCTATTTTGCTAAAAAAAAGTCAATATTTAGTTGCCACAAATAGAATTTATACGAGGGATAGGGGCGTAAACGATCTCAGCTACTCGTGAATAGCTTGAGTAAAACTCGACTCGATCTTGAATTAATCGAATTTGAATAAACAAGTACAAGTCGAGTAGTGAACTACTTGGCTCAATACTCGATTAAATACTCGACTCGATACTCGACTAAATGCTCGACTGGATACTCGATTAAATACTTGACTAGATACTTGATTAAGTATTCGACTTGATACTCGAAGTGGTACTCGACTAGTATGAAGTAGTTCTTGTGTATTATTTTTTTTTTTAAATGAATGACTTGTGACATTAATAGTAGAACAAAAGAAAGAAGATTGAATTTCTTTTAAAAGATAACATTTTACATTTATGGTGGAGTGAAAGAACTTGTATTTGGTTTGCATTTATTTTTTTAAACTTACATTTTCATGCGTATTTGCTATTAATATATCGGTAATTTATGGTTGTATATGTTAAAATATAGAGGGGGCAGTTATAACTAATGTTCAAGTGTACGGAATAATATTATAACAGATCTAATTTGTTGAATGTTCGTATGCACAATAAACCGAGTCGAGCCGAATACTCGAATAGTTAATCGAATTCGAGTTCGATTAACTACCCGAATCGAGTTCGAGTACCTGAGTAGTTAATCGAGCTTGAGTCGAGTACTGAGATACTCGGCTCGGCTCGATTACACCCTAATGGGGGATATATTTTATAAAAATTTAATTTTTGTATAATTTTTTAAAAAAATAAGTAAAATATATTTGACTTTCAGGAAAATAGAACTTTCTTGAAACCTAGTTAAAATCAAAAGAATTAAAACTTACCTATAGGAGCTACATAAGTTATTTCTCACATTTTAAAAGAATTAGAAATTGCTTAACAATTTTTACTCCTCACATTTTATCTATTTCCGACCAATCAAACAAGAGGTCTTTTCTATAAATTTGTAATTCCTATATATATATCTCCTTCGGATGTAAGAACTTGTATTTTTGAGCCACATAGCCAAATAACTAGTTTCTTAGGTTTTGTAGTATGTGATTAGTAGGGTTAGTTCTTTTTCTTGTTGTTTTCTAATGTTTAATCTTGGTATCGTTAGTTTCTGCCTTGACTCTTATTAGGAATATTTTATTTTGGAGTTGTGGTTTTGGGTAGCCTACTACCTTGGGTGCTTTAGGTGTTGTTATTGTTTGCCTTCAAGCCCTGACCTTCGCTTTTGTGCTTTTTCAAGCTTATATTTAAATTATCGAAAAAAAGCTGCACTGAGGCCTTGTTTAGTTGTCAAAAAAATTGCATTTATACACGTAGTTGTACTTCTCAAAAATGCACTTTATATGTCAGCTTTGCAAAAAGTAGTTGTAAAAGGGTTTGGTTACTCGGATGAAAAATAGAACTTTCTGAAAATTTAATTCATATATTTTTTATTTGATTCACACAATAACTTTTTACGAAATAAAATTAAAATGACTATTATACAAATTGGCCAATATTTCCAACTTCATTCGTCTAACGCTTAAATTTTTTTTCTCATCATTTGGAGACACTAGTAGTATTTTTTTGATATATAACAATACGCTTTTATTACTTAAAACATTTATCTATTATAATAAATATTATCAATAATTATCCAAAAAATTAATCCATGAACAATTACTTTGATACTCTAAATAATGGCAACTAAGGAAAATAATTCAAATAGTAATCCATAAGCAAAATAATGACAAAATCATTTGATACTCTCACACAAAGTTTACTGACCAATTCCCACGTACATTATTATCCAAAAATAAAAGGTCGAGTCAATACAAAAGAAAACTAAACGATGCAAAGGTCAGAGGTCCAAAGAGTTGTTTGTAATCACATGTGAAAAGGAGTGGGATCAATCAGAAAGTTTGCTACTGTTATGAATGCGAGAGTCCAAGGCATGAGCTCGTGGAGGCTGTGAGATGTGTTCGGTTGCTGCTGCTATGTTGCTGTTGTTAGTTGCTTTCAATTAGCAGTGTTAGTAATAAGTTGGTATTGGTTGGTTAGTTGTCTTGGCGTCAATAAGCTTTAGAAGTTAGTTAGTAGATATTTTTCATATGCTTTAGATATTTTGGTAAGCTGGTTGGTTGTGATGTCTAGATCTAATGTATTGGATCATATCTTGTAAGTATTATAAGTAGGGAGGTTCTAGCTTGTAATCCTGATAACTTTGATGAATAACAAATTGATATCTTTTGATATATCTCTCTACTTCTCATCCTCTTTCACTTCTTTCTCTCATCTAACGCTCTCTTTTCTCTCATCTCCTTCACTTCTTCCTCATCTCATACTCTCTTTATCTTAGGTTAAGATCAAGATTTAATCTCGATCTTAACAATTGGTATCAGAGCCTCGTTTGGCTTCCAAAACAAACGTGATTTGATATCAAATATCCTATGATTGCATTGCAATTTGCTTAAGAATTCAGTTTTGAATTCTATTGTAAATTACAGAGAAAAGTTGCTTGAAAAAACACATTAAAAGAGGTTCAATTGTTGATCGATTGTGAGTCCTTGAATTCAAGCTTGTGTTGATCACATTGATGACAGTTAAACAGCAGAATTCAGTGATTGAAGAGCAAAGTCAGTTTGATCATATATGTGATCAGAATTGAGAGTTAATTGCAGTACTTTGATCACATTCAGTTGAGCATATCAACTTCTGTTTGCTGCATTATTCTTGTTGAATTCAGTAAGCTGAAGTGAGTGTTGGATCAATCTTGTACCTGATCAAAATCAGAAAGATCAGCTTTAGCAAAATTGAATTGAGGTAAATTCAGATTCTACAGTTCATAAGTTGAGGTTGAGGTAACGGTTCTGAACTCCAAGTTACGATTCGATCAGAATCTGCGTACGTTGTTGCTAAATTGTGATATAATTCGTGTTAATAAGCATGGAAGTGGTGAGAATTCAGTTGATTCTTAAGAATTATATGCTATAGAGTTGAGATTTGTTTAGATGAAATCTGACAGTGGACCGAGAAACGAAGTGTTGAAAATCCGATTTCATTCGTGAAATTTGCTTTGAGTATTGTGTTGAGGACTTGATTGCGATCCAAAGTCGAGCTTAATTCAAAAGTGTAAGTCGAATTACTCAAAGAACATTGCGGTTAGGGTTTGTTCGAGTTTCCTCTGTTCGAAGTTCATCAGTTAGGGTTTGGAATCTGCGGTGATTCTTAAAGTTGATCTTGAAATTTCAGAAAATTGTTGATCATAACTGGTGATGGTGCTGTGGTTAATCCAATCCACATTGTGAAGTTTAAGAGCGAATTATGGATGGTAGTGATTCAACGGGTCGGAATTTGCTTACGAATGCATATTTGGACAGTAAGTTGAAGACAATGCTTGATCAAATCAAGCAATTTAATACTGAATTATTACAGCAAATGAATCAGCAAATCAATGATAAGGTTGATCAGCAAGCTCAGCCGATTAAAGTAAAGAGATCTGATCAGGTTGTTCTTCAATCACAAGAATTGGAGGAAAGGCTTAACAAGCATTTTGATCAGCATATGCAGCAACTTGAAGAGAAATTAGCCGCGATTCGAGAGCAATTTAGAAGGCCAAATTCTCCTGCTATTCAACCGGTGAGGTCTTTTGAAGAATTGAATCTTTTGGTGCATTGTGAGGCTGTTAGACCCGCAGTAGCCAAGGTGCACAATGTGGAGCCGCTTAATGTAGTTGAACATGAATTGGACCAAGAGTATTTTGAAGATGATGAGCTACAGCATGACATGTTTCTAGAATGGAATACAATCTTCATGTCAAGGGAATGTTAAAGAAAGCAAGGAGTAAAGCTAAGAGAAGCCAACTCAATGACGCAATGAAAGATTTTTGGGAAGCAAAGAAGATTACAAAGAAGAAATTGAAGCGCGAGGTTGTGTGTCAGCCTAAGGAGCTTCTGAATTCACAAGAAAAGTGCAATGGACAACCTATGGTTGCCTTAATTGAGTCCAATTCAGTTATGGAACATCGGGATGATTCACCGGTAGAAGTTAGGATGCTTGTTGATCAACAAGAACTAACTCAAGAAACTGATTTTACCGATGTATATGTTGGTATATCACCAAATCGGTTAAGTATGACTCCGTGGCAAGCTTATATGCAGAACCGAAATGTTTCACTGCTGAGCAATGTCATTCTGTGGGGAAATCTATTGTTGCTGCTGCAGTGTCATCAAATACAAATCAGGGCATGTTTAAGTTCACTTTTGGGCTTGTTGTAGTGTTAACTCAGGACCAGAACAACATTATCTTGGATGCCTTGCAAGGTCTCTTGTGTTGGGAGAATGGTTACGAACTTAGAGCAGCTGAAATGCACTGTCGGCGTGCCAATCGGCAAGATCGGGATGATCCATTTCCTTTTTCGAGTGGAGAAAAAGTGTATTCCAATACACACTCTTATGATGAGTTGCCTCCTGACCTAGGAGAAGATTTTCAAGACTATATGAAGCTAAGAGGAGTCCAATTTTTGCTGAAAAGAAGCACTCGAGCTGCGAGAGTGCGTTTCAAAGTTCACAACAAGCAAAGCTTGGTTCCTTTGCAAGCAATTGAGTTGATGGAGTTGTTCAAAGGGTGTAATGTGGGAAGACAGATCTCTGATCAGATCCACATCAGGACAATAAATACTTTAAATGATGAAATTGTTGATGGCAAGCCCTTTGAACCAGGAAGGTATGAATTACAAGTGATAGGAAAAACTGGACCTCTGGTGCTGTTGTTTGATGAAGAAATGGTAGTGGCTGTGAGTCAGGGTGAAGTTAACATTAAAGCAAGCTTTGAGGAAAGGAATTTTACCTGTGGCAAGTTGCATAATTCAGATCGTGACATTGAAGCCTCAATTGTTCTGGAATTGGTGCTGTTTCCGTTCAAACACAAGCATTTCCTTGAAGGGATGGTAGTTGTTGTTAGTTGGTGGTTTGAGGATATGTTGGGCTGCTAGTATGACCAAATAGTTGGTGAAAAAAGCCAAGTAAAGACAGACAGGATGGCATTTGGAAATTGGAACACACAGGGATTGAAGCCTGCTGATCAGACTCAGAATTTGTACATGTTTGGGGTGATCTGTTGTGGTTGTTCTAAATGGAAAAATGATATGCACAAGCTTCAATATTTTCTTAATGTTTGAAAGGAAAAGGTCAGTGCAACTTTGAGGATAATTCTTGCTGAAGTTAAAGTTGAAATCAGCAAGGGAGTTTGGAAAGGATCAGCTCTAGAATGGGAAGAGTTTACAACTAATCAAGAGTTCTTTTGGTGTCTTCGCTTGTTATATCTGTTTCTCATGCTTGTGATGGTTGACAAGGAAGCAAAGCTTGATCATTTGAGGCATGTTTGCGGGTTGGATGAGCATGGGATCCAAGGAAGTTTTGAGATCAGGCTGAATGTTTGGAGCTGCAGAACACAATCTATCAATGGGGTTGCTTTGGGCATTCTAGTGATGACCTTGTGTTCTTGGAATTCAAGTGTGATCCGTGAGTACTTAATGTGGTGGAGCAAAAGTTCAGAAATGCAAGCCCAAGTCACAAATGCTCAATGGATCAAGTGGGGGCAGCAAGAATGCAAGGAGGCTGCTGAGAATTCTTGGGGAATTTTAATTCTTTCACTGTCGGCTGCATATCAGGTGTTAAGTAGACTCATGGATGGTACAACTGTGATCTGGAGAAGTATTATGAACTTGCTAATGACAAGAAGCTCATTTCTGAATCCAACTCGAACTGAAATTGGTGACAGTAGCAGTTACAAATTACTTGGGGTCTACACTACCAAATACCAGAATTCAGCAGTTAAGGAAGTAAATTGGGAAGACATTGCAGTAAGCAATGAGCCTGGGGTGTATGAGCTTGGTAAGATAAAGTTCAAACATTACATATCATGGAGGAATTCTCAGGTAATCTGTTGGCTGCACTCTCCTTGGTACCTTATACGTGTCAACAAGAAGATGTTATTGCTGGGTAATGTCAGTAAAATTTGGAGGATTTTGGAAGGCAATTGTGCTGCTGGGTTCAATTGGTTTGAGTTTGGAAGGTCTCCCGAGAAGTTAAGGGACTTCATATGCATTCTTATGGGTTTAATGACATTCAAACTCTATTGTACATCATTTTACAAGCAGAATTACAGTGTCGTTGCTGCGTTTAATGATTCTCTGCAGCAATATCAAGTCTTGAGCTGTATTAACTGCATCAGGAAGTGACTTGGATGTGTTGTTGATGTCTGGTTTGATCAGTGCAAACCCCCTGAAGAGGATTATACATTCAAGCACAAACATTTTGTCATAAAAAGAGACATTCTCATGTATCTATTGCAACTGAAACGTGCCAATGCTGAACTGACTCTGAATTGCAGTAGATACATGAATGCGATAACAAGATTTCAGCAGGACCGGTTGCAGTACCATTTGGTTCTTGATCTGCACGGGTTACATACATGTTCTTGCTGTTGTATGATATTGCAAGGCAGTCAGCACACTCAAGCTATCTTCTATTGCATAACAAGTGAATATGATCAAGCTATCTTCTATCATATTCTCTCAAGTGATTTTCAAGTTCAGATGGGGTGCTTCGGATGTCCTTCCAGCTGTAGAATTTCAGTAAGAAGTTCAACACTTCAGCTATCTTTTCATAAGCTAAGTGATCTGCATTGTTCCAACTCTCTTCCATTCTTGAGGACAAGAATGTTTTCAAGGGGAAGGGAATGTTATGAATGCGAGAATCCAAGGCATGAGCTAGTGGAGGCTGTGAGATGTGTTCGGTTGCTGCTGCTATGTTGCTGCTGTTAGTTGCTTTCAATTAGTAGTGTTAGTAATAAGTTGGTATTGGTTGGTTAGTTGTCTTCGTGCCAATAAGCTTTAGAAGTTAGTTAATAGATATTTTTCATATGCTTTGGATATTTTGGGAAACTGGTTGGTTGTGATGTCTAGATCCAATGTATTGGATCATATCTTGTAAGTAGTATAAGTAAGGAGGTTCTAGCTTGTAATCCTGATAACTTTGATGAATAACAAATTGATATCTTTTGATATCTCTCTCTACTTCTCATCCCCTTTCACTTCTTTCTCTCATCTAACTCTCTCTATTCTCTTATCTCCTTCACTTCTTCCTCATCTCATACTCTCTTTATCTTAGGTTAAGATCAAGATTTAATCTCGATCTTAATAGCTACATGCATATGAATTAAAAGGGTAGAATTGTTAATTGAAATTTTATTAATAGTAGATAATCTTAGTGCATTATCATCCATACAATTATGAGATTTCAAGCAAAACACCCCACCCCACTACTACAACCCAAAGAGGACTTATTACAAATCATTCCAGCAGTTCCCCAATCAGAGGTTTCCACTCGATCCCTAGCATGCGACAAACTCCAATCTTCTAATTTCGCACACTGTCAATATTCAACATGAGTTGCTTCACATAGTACATAACAACTTTGATCCCTATCTTGCTCAAAATACTAGACAAGCCCATTTGGAATCAATGACCACCACACTGTTTCCAAAACTAGAAGAAGGAACATACTAAGATAAGAACGGCAATCACCACTCCCCACCACTTCACCACTATCAACCAAGCTCTTCAAGCACATTCACCCAGTGGCAACAAGTGGTCCAGAGACTTGCCAATCTTAAGTACACATAAAATGTATGTTTTCCTACTCCTTCCATTTTACACACCATATTCTTCTTCACACACCCAGTACACCAAATGCATTCCACATTAGAAGACCACTGCCACTGTACACCTTACACCTTACTCTTTCCTTTATCTTTTGGTTTCTTGCTTCTTTTAACAACAACCTTTTTGATTCCCTTAGGTTATGTATAGAGCATGGAAATGGAGGTTATAATTAGGACTGAGGCTTAAATTAGAGCCCAAAATTCCAATCATGTTGTTTGGTTCACCTGTTGGAATTGAAATTACAATTTCACTGTCCAATTTCATGGAATTGGATTAACTGAAAATTATACTTTCCAATTCATTAGGGTGAGGGTAAGGAATTGTAATTCTATATTAACTTCATTGACCTAAAACCCAAAATTACCCCACTTGATTAATTCAAATCCAAGATAACTCAAAATCTAAAGACTTATACACAACCTAAAATTTAACCCGAACCTCGAAATCGCCCAACTTGAATGACTTGAACTTGAAATGACGGAAATCACCTTAGGTCAAAGTACGAAGTAACCCAACCCGATTGACCTGAAACTCGAGATGACTCAACCCAGAAAATGAAACTACTCGACTTGAATGTGAAGTCAACAAGCCGAGCCGAAATAGAAATGACGCAACCAAATTGACCCAAAACGTAATACGACTCATACCCAAAATGACCCGACCCATCTCAAACTCATCCAAAGATGAATCAAAATTTGAAATGATACAACTCATTTGTTCCAAAACTTAGATGATTCGACCTTGAAATGGCCAAAACCAACTCAAATCCGGTCATCGCTAGCCTGAATTTCGAAAAGACCTAACCCGAGTAATAGAAAATCCAAGGTAATTTGAACGTCAAATTATCAAATGCGATACTTGACCCAATTTGACTCAAAAAATGAGTAACTTGAACACAATATGAACCACTCCGACCAAAATCCAACCGTAGTTGATTTGAAACTTGAAATACTCCAACTCAATTGACCGAAAACCCTTGATGATTCGAATCATTATTTAATTATAATCTCAACCTCCAATTCCTTTCATGAACTAAACAATAGAATTTCAATTACATCAGAGTTCTAATTCTATCAAAATTGGAATTAGAATTGTAATTCCACAGTCCAATTTCAATTCCATGTGCCAATTAGAGCCTTAGCATTTTTCAATAGTTTTTCCACAGCTAAGCTCTTCATGTCTTGCCACCTAATGCCCACTGCCTTACCGAACTTACAAATCTTCTCAGCCTTCTTGTCAACCATCCTTGTGATTTCAGCATTCGATTTCGACTCAGTAAAGTCACTTTTTATATCCAAAGTTGTATTTCTCTTCACATTTGCAGCTCCCTCTTCTTCCCTTTCTTTTTTCCCCAGTACCCAACTTAACCTTCCTCAATGCAGTGTCCTCACTAACATTAACGTCATAGAGATTCACAAAGCCAGCTCGGAATTCCTCCTTTGAGAACAAGGTTTCCAAGACATCAACATTATCATCTCCACTGTCACTCTAGTCTACTATGGAATCAACCCGACCACCTTCCCCTATCCTGGTGCTTCTGCAGACCCACGAACTTACTACTACATCAACCAATGCAATACTCAAGCCAACACCCTCTGTCATGTTTATGTTTTTTGAATTCTCATTGCGAGTCTGGGAGCAACCCACCATCTTTTCTTTTTTCCCCTTTGGACTCAGACAGAGATTCACCCACTCCCTTATTGGTTTTTTTCACATTCTCATTTACTATATTCAAGGATGGCAATTTAACCAGGTCCTCCATTTCCAAAGAAAATTTGGGCATGCTATCATTAATGGCACCATCCTTATCATTCGAAACCAGAACCCCGGTCTCCTCCACCACCACAGCCAGTGATGCCACCTTCGTGCCCCTCCTCAACCACACCATCATTCTTATTTAATGCATTACCAGGGTCTTCCTTAGACTTCTTCAATCCCAGTACCGTAGCCTCAGCCTGGACTTGGGCACTGCATCTGATGAAATTTTCCTTTAGAATCTTACCTCCTTCTAAGATGTGAACTATGTGTCTTCCTTGGCCAGCAATAAAGCTAGCCTTCTCATCAATATGATGGGGCACCATAGTCTCTACAAAGATCTTCTCCACTTCCAACGTATCATACTCATTACACCTGGTATCCACCGCCCGGACCTGACCCCAACATTTGACAATTTTACTAAAATTCTCATAATTCCAAGCATGTAATGACACTCCGTAACACGATAACCATGCCTTCCTCGTAAGGCTTTGATGAAACTCCATCGACTTCTTCACTTTCATGGACCATCTATTGATCCAAGCTCGGGTGTTCGACAAATCTAGTCCTTAACATCAATGCACTCTGTCCCATATTGTTGTACCACACACTCAAGGCCACTATCCTCCTCAATGCTCCTCGTCGGCAAGCTCACTTTAATGTCAATCTTAGCTACTCCTACAATGCTCCTCATTAGTTTCTCTTTTTTGTCTTCATCAGCTCTTCTGTAGATGGTTTCCTAGTTGGGAGGCTGACATTTGTTATTCAGAATCAGGCTTGATATTCCATCTTCCAATCTCATACTACTCATTTATATACCCGTTGTCCCCTTATGCCCTGGCTTATTGCTGGTTTCCCCAGCAATCACTTGAGCATATGATCTTCCGTCTGTCTTTGCCTTCTCTGAGTCCCGCACCAACACCTTCTCCCTCTCTAAGTCAGCATCGTGCTTATCGGGTATGGTTTAGTTACTACCAGTAGTCTCCTTGTTCACTCCAGCCCTTACCGCCTTAGCACCACTCAACCTTGTTCTCTTAAGTCTCGCCACTTGCACCAGAAATCTGGCATCCCTCAACCAACATCCATGAGCTTCCACCAAAGCTCGCTGGGCTTCCATCGACAATCCCAACCTAACAAAATCATATCTCATACTTCTCATCACTCTCAATCTGGCAGGGACAAAAGCATCCACCACCTTCCCATGATTGCAGAACACCTTCCTTAGCCAAAGATTTGTGCTATTTAGAGGAAGGTTATCAACAAAAAGGGTGAAGGATCCACCCTTCAATCCTTTTCCCTGCTCGCCAATTCCTCACCCTCTCTCTATTGTATGATGAGAATTTAAGTTTGGGTGGTGATGGTGGCGGAAGGTGTTTGGAATGGCGGAGGCATGGCGAAGATTGATGGATGACAAAGAGACAGAATGGATGGTGGTAAGGGGTTCAAACGATTAGTGGCAATGGTGGTGAAGCTGGGGGGAAACAAAGGGGTGGGGGGGAGGGGGGTGCATTTTCAAGTATAGATGTTGTTTGGCAGTGGTGGCGATGGTGGGGGAGTGGAATGGGTGGTGGCGGGGGTGGCGGTGGTGGGGGATTCGAATTGACAGGGTGGCTAGCGGTGGTTGCAGGTTCGAACGGTGGGTGGCGATGGTGGCGGAGCTGGGGGAGAGGAGGGGGTTAGGGAGATGAAGGGGTTAGCTTTAAAGTGTTGGCGGGGAAGGGGGAGTCGAATGGGTGGTGGCGGGCTGGCTGGCGGTGGTGGCGGAGGAGGCGAGGTTCCAACGGTTGGTGGCCTTGGTGGCTGAGCTGGGAGAGATGAAGGGGTCAGAGAGAGAGAGAGAGAAAGAACTTAAGTCTAATAAAAGCAATAATATACAATCTAAAAGAGTAGAATTATCATATGTAAAAATTAGGGTTATTTATATTTTTGTACCTTGACATTTTTAGAAATAATAAATGGGATCCTTACCTTTCTGGATTATTAAAAAGACCTTTAAGTTTTTATCATATCAATAAAAAGGCCCCTCTCAAGAATGATGACGTCATTTTCCATCGATAGAGCTGATGTGGTAATTACTTTCTATTAGTGCTACAATAAAATGACTTAAAGTACGTTTCGATGCCTTTTTCAGTACTTTATAAGCACAAAATTCGAGATGTTGTGTTATATAGAAGCTATCTATTTTCGCTTAATTTGTTTTAAGATATGGTTAGTAAATGATATTTTTATCATTTTACTATAGTATTAATAAAAACACAGCTATCACATCAGCTCTGTCGGCTAAAAATGACATCATTAAGTTAGAGAGAAGCCTTTTTATTAATGCAACAAAAACTTAGGGGTCTTTTTATTAATATGACAAAAACTAAGGGATCTTTTTAATAATTCAAAAAGGTTAGGGTACTAAAATGTAAATAACCCTAAATATTACAAATAATAATTATCATATGAATTAAAAGTTATCAAGGAACTAGAACTTACCTATGGGGCTAAGGGCCTGTTTGGGATTGTTGTGAAAAAATTACTTTTTTCAGAAGCACTTTTTGTAAAAGCATTTTTGTAAAAAGTGCTGTTTCAAATAAGTAGTTTGTGTTTGGCCAATCAGTAAAGAAGCGCTTATGGTATTATTGTGAGTGTTTGGCCAATGTTAAAAAAATACCCTTTTTCTATAATATTAACAAAAAAGACACTAACAGAAGTCTTTTATAGTTGAAAAAAAATCACCCACAACCATTCTAAATATTTAATATACTTTTTAAATATTTTAAATATTTTTTCATTACTTAAAATATTTTCCAAATATATAATTATTTCCTAAATATTTAAAATATTTTTAATATTTATAAAATATTTTCTAAATATTTTAAAAATATTTAATTTCTTAAGAAATTAAAATATTTTCAAATATTTAAACTATTTTCTAAATATTATAAATATATTTGTAATTGTAAGAATAATTTTTCATATTTAATATATTTTTTAAAATATATAAACTATTTGTGAAATATATAAATTATTTTTCAAATATATTAATAAATTTCAAGACACCTGAAATAAACTTTCTTAATTATTTAGTTTTTGCTTCTACTTCTGCTTAAAAAAATAGGCACCAAATTCCTGCTTCTATTTAAAAGCAGAAAAGCAACTTCTACTTTCAATAAAAAAGTACTTTTTCTCAGTTGCCAAATACCCTCAAACCTTAGAAAAGTGCTTTTTCCTGAAAAAAAAAGCATTTTTTCCCTGAAATAATCAAATCCCAAATAGGTCCGAAGTAAATTATTTCCTATATTTTAAAGAAATTGGAAATTGCCACATTCTATCAACTCCCTGCCAACTAAACAAGAATTCAAATCCCTACTTTTCGTGAATTTTTACTTTTGTATCTACTTTCTACCAACCAAATAAGGCCTTAATCGAATAAATTTTTTATGTATACTTAAATACATATTGCTTAAGATAAAATAAGAAAAAATTATACAAATACCTAAAACTTTAATAATGTATTTGTCAAACATCCTAAAATTTCATTACAAGTTTCTTAAACTTTTAAATGTGTTATTTAGATACCTTATTTTCACGGACCGCCTATCTTAGTAGGATTTTTACTTAAGTAGGCCTTGTACTTAGAAATATTCTAGAAGGGCCTAGGACGTGCTAGTGCCTTCAAGAATATTCATGCGTGTGTTTTGAGTTTAAGTTCATGTATGTATGAAGAGTCATGTCCCTTGGTGCAAAGGACGTGTCCGATAGGGCCTTGACAAGGTCCATGCACACGGGTCTTTGGGAATGGACATGGCCCTTCCTTTGTTAGATGCGTGTATGTGGGAGAGACGTGTCCCTTGGCATGGAGAGACGCGTCCCTTGGGTCCTTGACATGGTCCAAGTGCGTAGGCCTCATGAGGGGTCACGTCCCTTCCATTGAGGCGTGTCCTTTGACAAGTAGAGATGTGTCCAATGAACCTTGACTTGGTTCATTGACACGGCTTGCTCTAAGGGGACACGTCCCATACTTGTTATTTAAGATTCACGTACTTAGATTAGGATGCATTGTACATGGTTGGCATGGAGTTGTGTTCCATCTGTGTAGTGCACGTACATTAGGCAGAGTTATGTCTTTTGGTGAAGAGATGTATTCCTTTATTTGTAAATATGCTTGAGTATAAATAAGAGAAGTGGCATTTGGCCATGGGTGACCATGATCAACCCAATTCATCCAAACTCTCTCTCTATTGTTCCCAAATACTTCAACGTGTGAATCATACTTGTGTCTCTAATATTTTTCCTTGCTTTCTAAATGCTTTCCTTGTGTTAAATACTTCCGCATTGTATTATTACGCATAAACATAACCTCCGGGTTATCGGGTAGCTTGACTTAGCGTGGGACTTTCGGAGTGAAGTTAAGTGGTGTACGGGGCCTGAGAAGGGTGTCAAAAACCGTCCCGTGACATTACTCTATGTTAAGATTTTTAACTTTTGGCTCTCATAAGTAACATCTAAAGAATATTTAAAAATAATCTAATGCGGTCAAAGTATCAAAAAACTCTCAAACTTTAACTTAATCACAAAAGTGTGTACCCGCATGATGTAGGACGAGTAGTAGAAACGTTTATGGAGTAATTGGGCAGTTAGAAACCTAAAGGATGGGCAAATATTCTGATATGCATTTGCGACTTCAAATATCCATAACTTCTGATCCATCAAGAGTTATAGGTTGAATTACTTATCAAAATGAAGTTCTCAGACGGAACTGTAAAAACCTAGCTGCTTTGTTGTTGGTGGCTCATTTTTCCCAAACTTGTCCTCTAAACCTGTTTTTAGGCCACTTCTATATTTTGTGGATAGTATAGTCGCATTTTAGTAATTGTACATTTGGCGGTTTTATTAATTTCTTTATAAGTAGCTTTTATGGCTAGTTATTTGAGACATTCAAGAAAGTTTCAATATAAAACCCTAGTTTTCTCTCTCATTTCGGTGGATTCCGATTTGTTTTTTCGATATTGATGTCTTCAAATCAATTTTTATGGTTCCATCCCACATCAATTGGTATCATAGAAAGATTCGTACGGTGTGATGGCCAATCAATCCTGAAACTAGGAGAATCCTACTAACACTAGTTGTGGTGAGGCTGTTCTATGGGCAGCTATTGAAGAATGGAGGCATGGACATGGACGATCTTTGTGAGTTGTCTCGTGCTCTAGATGTTTAAAACAACCCTAACCCTATCCAACTCGTGGTTGGAGTTCATCCCGAGGGAGTTGCCCAAGGCTGTCTAGATCCAAACCTTAACACCTGTCGCATTCCTAATTGTTGAAAATTTAGCGATAGTGATTCCTCATATTCGGATGAATTATTCGAGATGCTGGGCGAGCAAGGAGGAGCGCACCCCGTTATTACAATCGGGATGAAGGTGGTTATCGCATCAAGGCAGAGTTTTCCATTTTCAATGATAACTTGTGCTTTGAAGTTTCTTTTGACTAGAAGCATTTCCTCGATATGATGGATGTTCCCAAGCACTAAAACTGGTGGTTTATAAACTGAAGGATGGCGCTACTGTTTGGTGGGACGAGGTACAACAAAATCATGAGAGAAAAGGCAAGTATCGAATCAGGAGTTGGAGAAAAATGAGGAAGCGTTTGAGGAGAAGATTTCTTCCACTGCGTTATGAGTGACATTTCTTCCATATGTGCTAGAATTGTGCGCAAGGCAATCAGTCCATAGCTGGTTGTAGTACTGAATTTTTGAGACTCACATCACACAATAACCTAGTAGAAACTAAGGTCCAGCTTCAGGTGAGCAAAAATATCTGTAAAGCCGAACAATCGAGCCAAATCCAATCGAAAAAATTAGGGTAATTGACCCTGAAATATCTGGTTAGGGTATATCCGACCTATTGAAATTTAGATATCAGTTCGAACACGGGGTATCATTTTTGAGAATTTTCAGGTGTAGGACCTAATCCGATATTAATTACATGTATTGTTTTAAAAAACATCCAACGTTATATTTAGAATAATTCGTCATGTTATAACAACCAGTTAGTAGAATGATGATTTTTTGTGGTTGCTGCTCTCTCTCTTTGTGAAATCTTTGAACTAATATATATTTGTGAAGCTTTGATTTATGTGTCGTAGTCATTTTTCAATTTTAATTTATAAAGTTCAAGTATAACTGTTATAATATTTTATAATATAATTCAATATTCATAGTATATTATTATGTAGTTGTTTATGTCTTTTATAAAATTAAGGAAAAATTACCAAAAACTCCCATGTCTTTTGCTTGAATAATAGAAAATTCCCTCATAAATAAAATCATTCACTAAACCACGTCACTTTTAAAAATTTATCACTTTGTCCCCAATTAATTTTTTGGCTATTTTGCCCCTCAAAATAAAATGGTTAAGTCTTTGATTTTATTTTTAGGTAGAGTTTTATCTTTTTAAGAAAAAAAGAGAAATTTTTTATAATTTTAGAAAAAATAAGGTTTTTTTAATATTTATACAAATTATTATTTAAATTAATTAAAATTTTAAAAATAAAAAATATTTATTTGAAATTTTTAGAAAAAAATATTATAAGATAAAATAGAATTTTTCTTAAAAAATGATTTTAAAATTAGATTAATATATTTGAAACTAAAAACAAGTAAAACGTTAAAAAATAGTAAAATAATTTGTGTAAAAAATTTTAAATAAATATAATAATATTTTTAACATTATAAAATTATATTAATAAATTTAAAATTACAAAGTGTATGAATTAAAATTAGTTATTTTTAATTAAAAATAGGGATTTTATGCATATAGGTGAAAGATAGGAGCCTTATATTGATACATATCTTACTTTTTTTTTGTTTTTTAACAATATGTAAGAGACTTTTTTGTTATTTATATAAATATAATTATATGAATCAAGTATAATAATGACATTATAAATTTAAAATATAATAAAATACTTATTAAATTAAAAAAAATTATAAGATAACATGTAATAATTATTGGTTAAAAATAAAATAAAAAATAGATTAATAAATTTAAAATTAGAAAATACATGAATTAAAATTTGAAAAAAAAATTATAAAAAATATTTTTTTATGGAAAAAATTTGGAAAACCAAGTTAAGAAATATTATCATATTTTTTTCAAAAAAATAATTTTCTATTATCTGTTTCTAAATTTTTAATTTTGTAAGTTTTTAAATTTCAAATTTGTAATCTAATTTGAAATTATTTTGAACAAAAAAATGTTATATTTTACCTTATAATTTTTTTAGGAAACTTTCAAAGCTATTTTTTATCTTGTAGACTTATAATATCGATACTATAATTAATTAAAATAAATATATTTTTATAAATATAGAACATCCTCTTATTTTTTTGCTCTAAACATAAAAATTCCTAGTTTTTGCCTGAAAATAAAAAATCCCTTTCTAAAAATAAAATTAAACATTTAACCCCTCACTTTTGAGGGGTAAAATAGTCAAACAAAAAAGATAAATGGGAGGTAAAGTAATAAATTTTTAATAGTGAACTGGGTTAAGTGAAACGCTTTATTTGTGAGGAGGGTTTTCCGTTTTAAAAAGAAAGAGGCAGAGGGGTTTTATGTAATTTATCCAATTTTAATTTTATATGAAATGTTACTTAAAAGGGCGGGTATCCTACCCCGTGTGATCTGACTTGATCTTTAAAAATATTTGATTGATCTGAGTACTTGACTTTTTATAGTACAATACGAGTAATTATTTTTGGTGATTTTAGTGTTTCCGATACTCGATTTGAAATGCATTTTGGATCGAATACCCGATCCATGCTTTGCCCCAGGTCCACCGCACCTCGTGGTACATCAATGGGCTAAAATCATCTATCGCAGACAAAATTGTATTGCAAGCATTGTGGACTGTGGATGAGGCATATAATTTGGCGTTGATGGTTGAGTTGAAGGAGAGTTATAAACAAATTGAATATCAAAGGCAAAATATTGCAGAATCATCCAACCAATTGCTAGCTCGGGGTAAATGGCCCGCGGCCATCACAAACCACTACGCAGGCAACTGGTGCTCCTCAAAGGATCTGGAAGACCTTCCACTAATAAGAATAAACCTGGGAGTTAGAATCCACAAGCTAGGCCAAGTCCCACGAAGGGTTATCAGTGTGCAAATCCAAGGCATTACCTCTAACATTTACAAAAGCCATCGGGCTATGAACTTGAAGAATAAGAGGAAAATGAAGGAGAGATACTGGAGAACCCTGGTGAATCTTTTTTGAACGGACTTGAATTTGCAAAAGAGGAAGGAGAAAGGATTAATTTTGCTGTGCGACGGCTTATGCATAGTGACATGTAGGAGCCTCCTTCACAACAATACAACATCTTTCGATCCCATTGTACATGAAAAGGAAAGGTGTGATATCTGATTTTGGACAATGGTAATGTTGGGGAATAAATGATCAGGTCAACAGGTCAACCACGGTACCAGCCTTGGTGGTACATCACCAAGGATACCCATTTAACCTTCATGGCTGGCACCTAATGCAAGACCATGGCGGTACAAGCACCATCGCATAGGGCAAACATCTATCAAGAAGCCATCATGGCATAATGCACCGCGAACATCCAATACGAGCCCATGGCGGCATCATGGGTCACGACCTACCCGTCACAGAGTACTCCCCTGGCGGTATTCATACACTCCTCATGGTAAGAGCTTAAGGCAAGGTCCCGGTGGCTAAACCTTGACCAAGCGTATATGCCTTACGACAAACATAGGCCGTGAGGCCATAACCATACCAACATGGCAATACCCCACATACTGCCACCGTCTTGCTCATGGCCTATCGCTTCCCCCGCACTACCATCCATGACAGTATCTCCCTCAGGTACCTCTGTACCGTAATACACCATCTTACCATGAATCCCGGAACCGCCATCACCTTGATCATGGCATTCAGCCTCACCGCAAGGCCATAACGACATTACCCTGGAGGCTTAAGTCATACCACCATCTCATGGCCTTCATGGCATCCAACACCCCTTGCCTCAACCTCGTATGCCAGGCATCACGGTACTCTTTGCTTTCCCCATAAGAATGTCCATGATGGAATACCTATTGCGGCATGACCTCCTCAATGTTAGCACCATTCCCTTACCGTAAGGCACAATACCGCCATCACCCAAGCATCATCCCATCATGGTACTCCTCCTCTACGAGGACACCTACACCCGCTTAGCCAATCATCATCCGCCACCACCTAGCCACTCAATACCCAACACTTATCTTTATCCTCCATGCTAAGTAATATCCTACTATAAGCACCAATCTCTCCCCCTCATTCAAGGCCAGCCAGCAAGGGCTTCATACCTCTCTCTTCTAAGCTCAACTGAGCTTCCCTTACTCTCTGTCTCCCCTCAACCAAAGTAAGTCGAGGGAAGGGAAAGGAGGCCCAAGGAGGCCATACATCCCCCTCTCTCCCCTAAGAGGCCTCACATTTCTATCTCCTATGCCGTATAAGGCCCAAGGAAGTCAAAGGGGGCCTAGGAAGGGTATCTTCCCTAAGAGATCTCATGCCTCTCACTCTCCTAAGAGACCCCACATCTCTCTCTCTCCTAAGACCTAGGGCCTCAAGGCCCAGGTAGGCCGCCACCACTCTCTCTCTGCGGCTCACCCAAGCCGCCAAAGGACCTCATGCATCCTCCTCTCCCGAGGTTCTTACTCTCTCTCTTCGGCGACCCCTCGTCTTTCTCTATCCTAAAGGTCATCTCTTACTTTACTTCTTGCTATTTATTACACATGTTTATTATTATTATGACCTTTACTGACTTAGACATCGGAGGGGTCCTCTGCGGTCCAAACTACCGTGGGTCCCTTTGATGGCCTTGCTTATTTTGCAGGAACATCCAAACCAAATGCCCCAGCGGCTGACTTCTCAACGTGAGCTTGAGTTCGGCTCTCATCCTAAAGAATCACTCAGTCTTGTTTGGAGAAATTGGGAACGGTCCGTGCTTCATGAGCCCAACCAAAAATCTCAAAAATAAGCGGCGTCGTTTATGGGAAGGATTGCCTGGTAACGTTTGGTTTGATATTTTCTATAGAACACCCAGGTGTCCCACTAGGATGGGTGCTATGGTGTTCGCCTTAGGTAAAGTGCTTGGTGAGGGAGCACGGGTGTCCAAATCGGGCTAAGTTTTTGGTTGGGAGCTTGGATGCTCACCTTAAGCCGATATTAGATCCGAAGGGCGCCCATGTAAGCTAGACCTTCAACTCCTTCTTATAGCGTCCTCCCTAAAACTAGGTTTCTTTTTTCCTAAGAAGGTGACACCCGGTCCTTAAGCTGGGGGCTAGACATGTAAAGTTTAGCTTTATAAATTAATCCCTTTATTGGGCCACTCCATAAATACAACACTTCAAGGTGTCTCATTAGGCTCAAATTTGAAAAGGATTTAAAATTGTTGGCCACTACAACCAAAAATCTAACTAGAATAAATTAACTTAAACATTTGGCAAAGAGCTACCGCCATCTAACAAACTTAATTGAGTTGTGAAATACCGTCAACCAACGAGCTTGACTGAGCCACGAAGCCGCCAACATGTTTGACGGAAGGCTCACCATTAAGTGTAAGTCACCAATCAACCAAGGAAGGAGTTCCCTCCAACAGGACTTCCCAATACGCGCGGTATTACCGCCAATGAGCTCTGGCAAAACATTCGCAAAATAGATAAGCCGTCACCAAACCAAAAGAGTTGGGCACTACCGCCAACAAGTTTGGCAGGGGGCTCCCCAGCGAAGGTACTGTTGTTACCTAAGCATCTTTTAAATGCTAAATACTTAGGTCATCTTGAAATGCTACTACTCATAAAATTATTAAGAATGGCCAAAGACTTATGAACCCAAAAAACTTATGTAAAATAAGATAAGGATTAGGCTTCTCAAGACGTTACTACCAGTACACCAAGAATTACGCTACTGCCAACAAAGTTGGAAAAAACTCTTTGAAGAGCATCGCTACACAGCTTTAGACATCCAGTAATTAAGAAGGAAGAAATTACCAGTAGATGGTACCATAGACTACCGTGGGTAACCAACGAACAACACTAAAATAAACAAACTTAGAAATTATCGCAAGCAATACTGGCAAAAGTTTCTTCAAGAATGCGTGGTTATTAACAAAATTAGTTAGGTTCCACTGCCAAGAAACTTGGCCTTGTAGCCCCACCCATAAGCTTGACTAACCACAGCCACCAACGAGCTCGATTAGGTGGCCTCGCCAACCCCTTAAGCTAGTAGCCTACCAATGATAAATTAAAAGTCACCGCCAGCAAATTTGGTGGTGGTCCTTCAAAATCAACAACGAGGTCAGCTAAATGAAGCTTTATCTCTAATAAGTTCAACCAAGACCTTGCCTATGAACTTAACCTTGCATTACCACTTGTAGCTTTGATTATATATTCCCGCTAATCAGGCCAGCTATGCAGTGCCGCCAATGAAGTTTGGCAAACTATGACCACTAATAATCTTGATTAAGTAGTACCGCCAATAAGTCTGGCCAGGTGCTACTGCTAACATACCCAACTAGATGCTATTATTGATAGGAGTGATGGTAAACTCCTCAAGACACCCGTCTCGGTTCATCCACTCTCCAACAAAGAGACTAACACTCTTGGAGCCAAAGATGAAGCCTTAAAAGAACCATACCTTCACGGTTCAAGGGGCACGTTATCCTTTATATAGACCTACTAGGTACCTCTTGGCGCCTAACAAAGTCTATCACTTTTAATAAAGCATGAATAAAGCGCAAGGCATGCTCCTTAACAAACGTGCGTAATCACATTCTTATTAGCGATTAAGCATACCCAAATGAAATGCTCAATAGTACCTACGCAAGTATACACGCTCAAGGTACTCCCTATGGGAGGATTGAATACATCTATTCAGGATTGAATACCAAAGAGGGCACCAACACGCCGTCACTAGATCCCATTAGAACTCCGAAGTTAAGCGTGCTTGGGCGAGAGTAGTACCAGGATGGGTGACCACCTGGGAAGTCCTCACCCTCAGGTTGGGGGCACTGAGAAACAGCCTCTCTTCAGGTTAACACCCTGAAGGGGGAAGGTTGCGTATATCCCCCCCCCCCCCCCCCCAAGACCCTGCGTAAGCGGGAGCCCTTGAGGCACTGGGTATGTTGCTTAGGATTTCACCTAATATGTTATGTATTTCAATCTTATAAGTTGCCCCCTTGGCAACTACGAAATTCACCATTCACCAATGATGATTGGTGGCGGTGTTCACACTCACCAGTGACGATTGGTCACGTGATTATATTACCTATTCATGCTATGTCCAGGGCTGGGGGTTAGGAACTAAAAATGACTTGCTCATGTTACAATCCCCAACTAACGGCTAGGGGCCTGATGTTCCCTATGTGATTTATGTTCAGCTAGGGACTTAACATTTCTTGTGTGATCTATGTTAACCTAGCCCCAGACCGGGGACTTGGGGCTGGAACTGCTGTTCACGGTACACTCCCACTCTCATCGGTAGCTCGCTATGGTTGTTGTGCCCCACTCTCCTCAGGGCTAGCAGTGGTGATTGGCTCCAAGTAATATTAGGAGCATGAAGTTACAATACGCTTCGCCCCTGCTAACGACTGGGGACCGGGGGCTATATACTCGGCCATTCACAACTTAGCCAACCGCTAGGGGCCGAAAGCTAATGCCTTACAAATCCATAATATGAAAGCTAACGCTTTATTTATCCAAAATAACAAAAGATAAAAGTCGAACTACATAGCATGATAATCAAAAGTTAGGAGTTCAACAAAGCAACAAAACTCACAAGAGACCATGAGTTGGCGGCTCCCAAACATCACGCCAACAACGTTAAACATTACCCAATCTGGGGCAACAATGGCAACCTATTAAGAGGGTTATCACTATTAATGGTTTGATAAAAGACCCGTCAACACTGGTGGATGCTAATAATATTGGCAGTGTTACTACCAGTCATTTCGTCATAATGTCATATCAAACAACAAGTTTAACTAAGCCAAGAAATACCGCCAACATGTTTGGCAAAAGTCTCGCTAATAAGGCATATTACCATCATCTGAAAAAGCCTTGAAACACCGTCAACAAGATTGGCAAGGGGCTCGCTTAGATGTCACCGTTAGTCGATCAGTTAACAAGCTTGGCTAAATATTACCGCCAACGCTTTCGGCTAAAAGCTACACTAACAAGCTTGGCTATTACCACCAACGAATTTGATTAAACCTTATCGTGAGTGTGCTTGGTTGGATATTATCACCAGCAATCTTGATATTGCCGCCAACATGTTTGGCAATATGTGACCAACAAGGTTGATAGGGTGCTCACCTATATGCCTGGCTTAACGTCAACTTCCCAAAGAAAAAGGCTAACACCTTCAGCTCTGGCTGGAGGTTGCCACCTTCACAGTCAAAAAGGAAAATTCATTATTTCTGAAGAACAAATGCCGTCCTTCTTTTCTCACACGGTTGTTTGATCCCTTATCATACTGTTCCCATACGCCTAAGGTAAATGCCATCTAATGCATTATGCGATATAAACTTATCGAATACCTTTGATGCAATAAAGCTGGCCACTTTTTAAGGAAATAAGTATATGTTGTTTGAAAGACATACCCCTTAATTCCCATTCATGCGTAATTGCATGATGCATTCCTATGGGCTAACACAATACGCCTGAGAGGAATCTCTGCCAGTACCAGCTCATGTATGCCCAGGCGAAATGATTCTGTTTAGCAGAATCAACACATTTTAAAGGGATTTTCCCTGAATCCCTACTTAGGCCTATAAATTGCCTCGCAATACTTATAGGACCCACCACTTATCAATGATGATTGTTTGTATACACAACTCATCATATATCAACGTTGATGCTATCCGCCACACCACTCGCTATTTGCTAAAGTTGGCTGGTATATGGGCACATATAATCTCAACTTTAGTTTGTCAACAAAGTGAGTATGACCCAACCCAGCTGACAACTGGGGAATGCGGTCTCATGATTTGTCTATTCACAAGTTATACGTGTATGCTATAAGTCCTTCTCAGGAAGACGCATTACGCTCTACTTCCCATTGGAGTTTGAATTAGTTTACGCTCCAACCAACATTGGGTGCATGGGCTGGTTTGCGCTCCAACAAACATTGGGAGCATGGGATGGTTTACACTCCAACCAACATTGGGAGCATGGGATTGTTTACATTCCAACCAACATTGGGAGCATGGAATGGCTTACGCTCTAACCAACATTGGGAGCTTGGAATGGTTTATGCTCCAACCAACATTGGGAGTGTGGAATGGTTTATGCTTCAATCAACATTGGGAGCTTAAGATAGCTATGTATATTACACTCCACCTTAGCTCACAGCCGAGGACTGGGGACCGATTACTCGTGCACATACAAAACATCTCACCTCAGCCTGCGGCTGGGGGCTGGTCATTATAATTCAACGATGCAAAGGATCAAAAACCACAAGTTGGAAATTGCGAAATTAGTCAAATCCATAACTCAGCCGACAACCAAGCTTTGGCGAATTCACAACGCTATGTTGCGCTAAGATCATAGTACATTGTTGGCATCACATACACATGATGAGTACAAGCACTCACTCAAAATCACAAGTGAAGACAACAAAGGCCATTCCATCACTCAAAAAGAGGTGTTACTCACCCCTCTTCCCAACAAAACCATGACGCTCAATGCCTGGTCATGGTACATACTCGTTGGAAGTCATCCACGGTATATACATTGGCAGACACTAACCGCCAATGTCCAACATTTCCAATACTTAGCCCACTACATTTAAGTGTGTTTACACACTAGCCGCCTTACAAAGTCGCCCCTTAAATCTATACAAAGAAAACATCAAGGGATCTCCTGGATGGCATCATGTAAGCATCAGAAAAGAATCACACATAACGCATAATACCGCAACAAAGACATACATATGTTGAGTAATGTACAAAAAGCCAACATTTGGCTCATACAAAGGCAAAAACACCTTCAAAAACAAATAGGAAGGCAAAAAGCAATTCTAAACCAAGTATATTTACAGCAAAAATGGGCTGAAAAGCTAACAAAAGCACCCGATATAAACAAAGTCTAGTCTTCTTCATCATTTTGGGAATTAGACCCATTCTTCGCATCATCTTCTATCTCCCTCACCACCAACACCTTCGAACTGTCTTACCTGCTTGGCATCAAAAACAACTTGACAAAATCACCAATGCCTTGCCAATCACGGTAAACTACAGGCAAAGACGCTAACTGTCTAAAGCTGGAACACATTTCACAGTCGAATATGACCAAATTTACATTCGCCTCCAGCCAATCATAAACTCGCTCACATTCGACCATGGAGTCGGGGGCTAATTGTTGGGGAATAAATGATCAGGTCAACAGGTCAACCACGATACCAGCCTTGGCGTACTTCACCAAGGATACCCATTTACCCTTCACGACTAGCCCCTGATGCAAGACCATGGCGGTAAAACACCATGGCATAAGGGCAAACATCTATCAAGAAGCCATCATGGCATAACGCACCATGAACATCCAATACAAGCCCAAGGCGGCATCATGGCTCACGACCTACCCATGGCGGAGTACTCCCCTAGCGGTATTCATACACTCCTCACGGTAAGAGCCTAAGGCAAGACCTTAGTGGCTAAACCTTGACCATGCATATATGCCTCATGGCAAACATATACCGTGAGGCCATAATGATACCAACATGGCTTCACCCCACATACCGCCACTGCCTTGCTCATGGCCTATCACTTCCCCTGCTCTACCATCCATAACGGTATCTCCCTCAGGTACCTCTGTACCGTGATCCACCATCTTACCATGAACCCCGGAGCCGCCATCACCTTGATCACTGCATTCAGCCTTACCGCAAGGCATAACGGCATTACCCTAGAGGCATAAGTCATACCACCATCCCATGGCCTTCACGGCATCCAGCACCCCTTGCCTCTACCGCGTATGCCAGGCATCACGGTACTCTTTGATTTCCCTATAAGCATGTTCATGATGGTATACCTATTACGGCATGACCTCCTAAACGGTAGCACCATTACCTCACCGCAAGGCACAATACCGCCATCACCCAAGCATCATCCCATTATAGTACTTACTCCTCTATGAGGACACCTACACCCGCTTAGCCAATCATCATCTGCCACCACCTAGCCACTTAATAGCCAACATTTGTCTTTATCCTCCATGCAAAGTAATCTCCTACTATAAACACCAACCTTTCCCCCTCATTTAAGGCAAGCCAGTAAGGGCTTCATACCTCTCTCTCCTCTCTCTCCCCTCTCTCCCCTAAGCTCAACCGAGCTTCCCTTACTCTCTCTCTCTCCCCTCAGCCAAAGTAAGCCGAGGGAAGGGTAAGGAGGCCCAAGGAGGCCATACATTCCCTAAGAGACCTCATGTTTCTCTCTCCTGAGCTGTATAAGGCCCATGGAAGCCAAAGGGGTCCAACAAGGGTATCTTCCCTAAGAGACCTCACGTCTCTTTCTCTCCTAAGAGACCTCACGTCTCTCTTTTCTAAGACCTGGGGCCTCAAGGCCTAGGTAGGCCGCTACCACTCTCTCTCTCCAGCTCACCCAAAGCCCCAAAGGGCCTCATGCATCCTACTCTCCCGAGGTTCTTACTCTCTCTCTTCGGGGACCCCTCGTCTTTCTCTCTCCTAAAGGTCATTTCTTACCTTACTTCTTACTATTTATTTACACACATTTATTATTATCTTGACCTTTACTGGCTTAGGCATCAGAGGGGTCTCCCGCGATCCAAACCACCGTGGGTCCCTTTGATGGCCTAGCTAATTTTGGGGGAACATCCAGACCAAACGCGCCAGTGGCTGACTTCCCAGCGAGAGCTTGAGTTCGACTCTCATCCTAAAGAACCTACTCAGCCTTGTTTGAGGAAATTGGGGATGGTCCATCCTTCATGAGCCCAACCAAAAATCCCAAAAACAGGTAACTATGAGAACTTCTTAATGAAGCATTTAGTGGACCACCTAAAGCTACTCCCCACGGAGAAACATTTGGCCCCTTATTCAATTGGGTGAATTAAGAAGGGTCCGCAGGTTAAGGTAACCGAGCTCTGTCACTTACCTATTTCTACTAGCAAACATTATCATGATGTCATAGATTGTAATGTGGTGCATATGTATGCCAATCATGTGTTGTTGGGAAGACCTTGGCAATTTGATGTAGATGTCATTCATAAGGAACATGATAATAAGTATTTGTTCAATTGGGAGTTCATAAGATTGCCATGGTAAGCATAGCTAATGCATTAGACCTTCCCAATGCTTCAAAAGTGGAGGAGCATCAATCTTGTCCATTATAACTTCTGAGTTTGAGTTTAAGAAGGACCTTAAGGCCTCACAAGAGGTCCATGCTATTGTAGGACGATCAATCTTATTGAGTGAGGAGGACCTCGTTAGAAAGATCCCTGAAGAGGTGAAGTCTTTACTGAATGAATTGGTTGAGTTGGTTTATGACAACCTTCCAAAGTAGTTACCCCTTATGCAATACATAGATAATCATATCAACCTCGTCTCAGGGACTAGATTTCCTAACTTGCTACACTATAGAATGAATCCTAATGAAGCTAAGATCTTATGAGAGCAAGTAAAGGAACGGCTACAAAAGGGACTTATCCGACAGAGCATGATCACATGCATTGTGTTGGCATATGTGTGTTAATAGTCGCACCATCAATAAAATTACTTGAGGTAAAATTTTCAAGTTCCATGCTTGGATAGTATTTTGGATATGTGGGATGGGTCAAAACTGTTTATGAAGACGATTTGTGGACTAGATATCATCATATTAAGATTTGTCCCTGAGATGTGCGGCAGACTACATTTAAGACCAAAGAAGGTTTGTATGTGTGGGTAGTCATGCCTTTCGGCCTCACGAATGCATTTAGTACCTTAATGTGGCTTATGAACCAAGTGCTCAAAGCCTTTTATTGGGAGATTTGTTGTGATGTATTTCAATGACATATTGACATACAGTAGAAGCAAAGTGGATCACCTAGGCCACTTGCAACAGGTCCTCCATGCGGTTCAAGACAAAAAATTGTACATATTGAAGAAGTGTGATTTTATGACGGCTGATTTCATGTTCTTTGGGTATGTGGTTAGTTCAAAGGGGATATTGGGGGACGATTGAAGGTAAAGGCAATTAAAGAATGGCCAGCATTTATTGTAAGTGAATGCCAAGTTTTCATGGGCTAACTACTTTCTATCGCTATTCAAAATTTTGCCGCTATTATGGCACCCATCATAGATTGCTTAGAGAAAGTAAAGTTGAGTGGGGAGAAGAAGCTAAGACTAGCTTTGTCTTAATTGAAGAGAAGTTGTGCACTACCTCTCTTAGCTCTACCAAGTTTGACAAGTTATTTGAGGTTGAGTGTGATGATAGTGGAGTGGGAATTGCTATTGTCCTCTCCTAAGAAGGTGGCTCGTGGCCTTTTTTTAGTGAGAAGCTATGGTCCACTTACAATCAAGAGTTCTATGTTGTGTTCTGTAGTTGGAGCACTATCTTTTCCCTTGGGTGTTTGTATTATGCTCCGATCATCAAGCCCTTAAGCACTTGAACAGTCAAACATACCTAAATAAAATGCATTCACGGTGGGCAGCCTACTTGATAGAAGTTCTCTTTCATCCTCCATCACAAGTTTAATGTTTCAAACAAGTTAGAAAATCCACTGAGTTGTGAGCCTATTTAGTGGTCACATTCAGACGAGAAATTGTCGAGTTCAAGTGTCGTATGGAGCTATATAGAGATGGATGAAGACTTTAAGCAATATGGACAGATTGTTTAGAGAGGCGATCTACTACAAGGGACTTCCACATCACTAATCGATACATATTTAAGGGTAACCAGCTCTACATTCCTTGTTTGTCATTAGGTAAGAAAATTATTTGTGACTTGCACAGCCCCACACTCTGTGGTCATCTTGGTTGGGATAAGACAATTGCCAGTGTTGAGGAGAGGCACTATTGGCCATAGCTTAAGAGGGATGTGGTAAACTTTGTATAGAAATTTTATACTTGGCGAACTTCCAAGGAAAGGGATCAAAACATTGGGATATACATGTCGTTACCAGTCCCTAGTAGAATATGGGAGGACTTATCCATGGACTTCGTTGTGGGTTTGTGGCATGTTCAACATCGGGCTAATTCAGTCTTTGTGGCGATAGACTGATACTCAGGGTTAGCCTGAATTACGAGAGAGCGATTTTTGGCTTTAATACCATGTGAAAAAACCATTTTTCCCAAAGGCTTGACCTGATGGGTGAAGGCCCATGTTGGTTTTATACTCTAACATGGTGCCTCATGCACATGCTAATTAGGCTTGAAGCATGGATATTGCATAGCTTAAGCATTTGGGAAAGTTGGTTCCTTAACATGGTATCAAAGCCTCATTGACCAAAAGATCACAAGTGTGAATCCCAACAACCCCCACTTTTAATATTAAAACAATTTAAGCATAAGGTATGAGATGGGCCTGTGCATTATCCATGCATCAAGCTCAATTGGCATTCACATGAGGGGGCATATTAGATTATAGAACTATTCCTAGGCTTTCACTCATCAGCTTATGCTTTTGGGAGAATTGGTTCTCTAACATGGTATCAGAGTCTTGCTGACCAAGAGGTCACGAGTTTGAATCTCAACAGCCTCCATTTTCAATATTATATATAATTTAAGCATAAGGTATAAAGTGGGCCTGCACCCCCTCACACAAATGCCAATTAGACTCATGACCTCTTGGTCACAAGGCTCTGATACCATGTGAAAGAATATTGATGAACCCACCTAATGTGGTAGCCCTCTCATATTTTTATAGAGAAGTATTATAAGAGACTAGATTACAAGATTAGGCCCATAATGACCCATGATACAATAATAGATTATGTATACAATATATTCTAACACTCTCAATCACCTAATGGGGGTCAAATTACCCAACTGCCAATTCGGCATTACTTCGAATGGTAGTTGTACTTTGCTTATAAGGCTGATTTTAGGTACACTTAGTCTCCAACCATGCTCTCTTTTAGTATGCCTTTATCTATGTTTTATTTCATCTTTGTTTAAGCTAACTCCATGTTTCTAAAAAATCTAGAAGCTACCAGATTTTTTTTCCCTTAAGAACATATGAACCACAACATTAGAGGTATCTAGATTTTCCGAAAAATTAATAGTAGGTGGATCCTAACCATATAAAGAACAAAAAAGAGTGCATTTAAGTGATGAATGATAGGAGGTTTTGAATCTATACCTAGCCAAATGAAGCTAACTACACCACTTACTTGGCACAAACAATGTCATGATTTAGATATTGCTCAAGATAATTATTAAGCCTTTCAAATTGACCATCATACTGAAGATGGTAAATTGACCATCGTAGCTTGGGTCCAACATGTTTGGAGTCCACATGTTACCAAATCCATGACCATTACTACGGCCTCAACCATTACTTGACTGTGAACCATAACCTGTTTGCTGTGGGATCTGTTGAACGGAAAGAGCAACTGGTTGATCAGTCGGAGCCTGTTGGCTTTGTAGTCTACCAATAGAGGTGGGATCATGATAGACCTGGCGATCTTCCGAGGAGGATCCTGTAGCAACTAATACAATAGAAGAACTGGAGTTATCGATCTTAAGGCGAGATTATTCATTCATCAACATAGATCGGGCTTCGATAAATGACAGAAAGGGGACACAGGACGTGAGAGCAGTATAACAGCATTGAACTACTTATTATCTGAAAGATCATCCACAACAGCTAATACCATATCAACTTTGAAAATAGATGCATTTATAGACTAGAGATTATCAACTAAGGACTTTATTTTTGTAAGACATGAAAAATCAGTAAAAAGACGTGGGAATGAACCCCAAAGCTATGCAACAGCTAAATTATCATCTTCACCACATACAACACTTGCAAGATCAGGAAAGATAGTACCATGTAACCAAGAGATGAGAAGATTTTTAATTTGTCTTGAATATCGATGGTTGGGATCGATAGGGATAGGAAAAATTGAGGAACCATCAAGATGGTAATCAACAGCTTATCCGCGATAGGAAGAGAGAAAGGATTTATGCCACATAAGATACGTAGATGGATCGTTTACATATAAAGTCAACGAGATCTGATGACGAATGTTCGAAACACTAAACGAAGTTAAGAGAGAAGAGCTCCCACCAAGAATGTTGGCCAGCATCGCGGTCGCCGACAGGGTGTCAAGAACAGGAGGAGAGGAAGTAGTTGAGTTGGCGTAGACCATGGGAGAGGAGGGAGGGATGGTGTTTTGGCTAGTGTTTGGCGCGGGGGGGGGGGGGGGGGGGGGGGGGGTGGGGCGGCACACGGCTAGGGTTAGCTTAAATTTCGAGAGAGCGATTTTTGGCTCTAATACCATGTGAAAAACCATTTGTTCCAAAAGCTTAAGCTGATGGGTGACGGCTCATATTGGTTTTATACTCTGACATGCCGCCTCACACAAATGCCCATTAGGCTTGAGGCATGGATATTGCATAGCTTAAGCTTTTGGGAAAGTTGGTTCCTTGACATGGGATTAGAGCCTTATTGACCAAGAGATCACGAGTTTGAATCCCAACAGCCCTAATTTTGAATATTAAAACAATTTATGCACAAGGTATGAGGTGGGCCTATGCACTATCCGTGCTTAAAGCCCAATTGGCATTTGCATGAGAGGGCATGTTAGAGTATAAAACTATTCCTGGGCATTCACGCATCAGCTTATGATTTTGGGAGAATTGGTTCTCCGACATGGTATTAGAATCTTGTTGACCAAGAAGCCACAAGTTCAAATCCCAGCGACCTCCACTTTCAATATTATATGTAATTTAAGCATAAGGTATAAGGTGGACCTATGCCCTTTCAAGCAAATGGCAATTGGGCTTAAGGCATGATAATGCATAGGCTCACCTTATAACTTGTACTTAAATTATACTAATATTAAAAGTGAAAAGTGGAGGCTGTTGGAATTCGAACTCATGTCCTCTTGGTCACAAGGCTCCAATACCATGTGAAAGAATATTGAAGAACCCACCTAATGAGACAGCCCTCTCATATATTTATAGACAAGTATTATAAGAGATTGGATTACAAGATCAGGCCCATAATGACCCATGATACAATAATAGATTATCTATACAATATATTCTGACACTCTTAATCACCTTATGGGGATCAAATTGCCTAACTACAAATTTGGTATTACTTTGAATGGTAGTTCGACTTTGCTTATAAGTCTAAAGTTTTAGGTAAATTAGTCTCCAACAATACTCTCTTTTAGCATGCCTTTATCTATGTTTTGTTTTGTCCTTGTTTAAGCTAACTCCATGTTTCTATGAAATCTAGAAGCTACTAGATTTTTTACCCAAAAAAAAAAAAAATCAATTGTAGGTGGATCCTAACCATATGAAGCATAAAAAAGCGTGCATTTAAGTGATGAATGATCGGAGGTTTTGTATCAATACCTAGCCAAATGAAGCCAATTACGCCACTTACTTGGCATAAACAATGTCATGAAATGCAAATATTGCTCAAGGCAATGATTATGCCTTTCAAATTGACCATCATACTAAGGATGGTAACTTGAACTTAGATCTATGCTAGTGTCTGATATTTTACAGATTTCTTTCCGAAAATTGGTTGTAAACATTTTATCCTTATCAAGCTATACTCCTAGGAAGGCCATGAAGCTTAAATGACAAGGAAGCTAAAGTGAAAAGGTGCACAATACTTATAAAGTGTAAATTTAACATGAAACTGTATTAATCCATCAATGAAAGAGGTTATAAAGTATCCTTGTCTTGCCTTAAATAGGCTGAATTTAAGAGAAATAAGAAAACGAAAAGGATTTGAAGTGAAGGCTTATATATTTTAGAAAGGCTGTTTTCATAACTTTGTCTTGCTCTTTCAACACTACTCTTAACTTTGAAACATACTATTCTGTTAGGGTATGTCTCAAATTTGGGGTATTTAATGGTGTTTTATTTAAGGCCTTACGCTGTGTGCATGCCGATCGATCGGGTATCAGGACCGATCGATTGGGAAGCTCTCTGTCAAATTCTGAGATGCCGCTGCAGAGCGGGTGTCGATCGATCGGGGTGGCAATCGATCGGGACATAGCGATCGATCGGGGTCCTAATTTCACTAGGTTATAAATACCACACGAGGGTTTCGCTTTTGGGTATCCAAATAAAGAGAGGTCGCTGTCATCCTTGCACGAGAGAGAGAGAGAGAACAGTTTATGTATTTGTTCTCTTCTTGATTCATTAATAATAAAAGCTCCAATCTTCGCCCGTGGTTTTCTCCCATCTCGATTGTAGAGGGGTTTCCACGTAAATCCTTGCGCCGTTTGTTTCTTTTCTCTTTTAGTCCATTACTTCTCGTGTTGTCGTGGTATTTGATTCAGATTGCATACCGGGAGTAGAGTTTTTCCGCACAGATTGGTATCAGAGCCTGGTTATTCGAATTGGTACAATGGCATTAGATATTAAGACTGAGGTCGAGAAGTTCAGAGGTCAAGGAAGCTTTTGCTTATGGCAAGTCCGTATGAAAGGACTCTTAACTCAGAATGGCTTGAAGAAAGCACTGGAGGGGAAAGAGAAGAAACCCGAGACTATGACCGAGGCACAGTGGCAAGAGTTGGATGATAAGGCTCTCACGGTGATACAGATGTGTTAAGCAGATGTTGTTTTAACAGAGGTCTTGGAGATGAAAGTAGCTAAGGAGTTATGGGAGAAATTACTAGACATGTTTTGCCACAAGTCAGTCTCCAACAAACTCGCAGTGAAGCGTCGGTTATTCACTTTCCGTATGACAGAAGGTACATCTCTTAAAAACAATCTTATCGAGTTTACTTCTATCATACAAGAATTAAAGGAATTGGATGATGTCCCTGAGGACGAGGACCAAGCTATGTTGTTACTGTGTTCGCTCTCTAATTCGTATAAGGGCTTTGTAGAAAGCATGATATACGGGGGTAGGCTAACCATTACTATTGATGAGGTGAAAAGAAACCTTGTGAGTAAAGAATGGGTCGATAGGGAGTTATCTGACTCAGTAAATGACTTAGGTAGTGGTTTGCATGTGAGAGGAAGAACAAAACATAGGGGATCCGATGGCGGAAAAAAGGCTAGGTCTAAATCTAGACATAAGAACCTGTCATGCCATGACTGTCACAAGAAAGGGCACATAAAGAAGAACTGTTATAAATGTAAAAATAAATTGAAAGAAGATAACTGGAGTGACCGGGGTAAAGATAAGTCCGCTGAGGCTAGTGTTGTAGAGGATGATAGTGATGGAGAGTTTCTTTTAGTTGCTAATTCTCAGTCTAGGCCCGAGGATAAGTGGGTCATGGATTCAGGTTGTTCATATCACATTAATCCAAATAGAGACTGGTTTTCCATGTATAAGTTGGTACAAGGTGGAGTTGTCTTGATGGGTAACGATGTTGCTTGTACGGTAGTGAGGATTGGGACAATTCATGTGAGGATGTTTGATGGGGCTATTAGAACTTTGAGTGATGTACGTCACGTCCCAAATTTGAAGAAAAACTTGATTTCTCTAGGTGCCCTTGAGTCTAGTGGGTACAAGTACACTGCTGAAGGTGGAGTCATGCGAGTCAGTAAGGGTGCCTTAGTTGTGATGAAAGGGAAAAGGGTAGGTACTTTGTACGAGCTTGCAGGTACTACCATGACAGGTTCAGTTACCATTTCCACATCTACTATGACAGGTGCAGAGATCACGAGGCTGTGGCACATGAGATTGCGTCACATTGGTGATAATGCGTTGTCTGAGTTGAGTAAAAGGGGACTGCTTTGTGGTCAATCAACAGGACTGATGGATTTCTATGAGCACTGTGTGTATGGGAAGCAGAAAAGAGTCAGCTTCAAGCCAGCAATGCATCAGACAAAGGGAACATTAGATTATATACATTTTGATCTGTGGGGATCTTCCCGAGTGGCTTCTAAAGGTGAGTCTAGATATCTTCTAACGTTTACTGATGATTATTCACGTAAAGTTTGGGTCTATTTTCTAAAGCAGAAAAACGGAGTGTGTGATGTCTTCAAGAAATGGAAGATTTTGCTTGAAAAACAGACAGGAAAGCCAATAAAGAGGTTGAGGACTAATAATGGTCTTGAGTTTGTTGAAGGTGACTTCACTAGGTTTTGTGAAGATCAGGGTATAGTCAGACATAGGACATGTACAGGTCGACCTCAGCAAAATGGAGTGGCTGAAAGATTGAATAGGATGTTACTTGAGAAGGCTCGATGTATGCTTTCAAATGCAGGCTTAAAAAGAGAATGGTGGGCAGAAATGGTTAGCATGGCTTTCTACCTTGTGAACAAGACACCGCATTCTTCATTGCAAATGAAGGCACCTAAAAAGGTATAGTCTGGTTCTACTTCTGATTATTCTCAGGTTAAAGTATTTGGTTGTCCTGCATATGCTCATGTTAATGATGGAAAGCTGGAGCCTAGGGTCAAGAAATGCATCTTTCTTGGTTATTCGTCAGGTGTGAAGGGATATAGGTTGTGGGATCCCAGTGCTCAAAAGTTTTTGACTAGTAGAGATGTTATCTTTGATGAGTCTGCTCTACTACATCCACCACACACGCCCTCCATTGATAGTGATTCAGTTCAGGTTGACATAACTGATGTTACACAACTACAGTCAGATCAACAGGTAGTTCAGCAAGAGAGTATTCCGGCACCTCAGGTAAGGGTTTCTGATGTTGTTGATAATGCAGAAACAAGTCAGCAGGTGGAGAATAATACTATAGCTGGTGGTAGACCGAGGCGACATATCAGGCCTCCGGAGAGATATGGGTATGAGGAGCTGATTGCTTATGCCCTTACTACTGCTGAGTCTTAAGATGACAGTGAGCCGACTTCGTATTCAGAGGCTGTATCGAGATCAGATGCTGAGAAGTGGCTTGTTGCTATGAATGAAGAGATGCAGTCTCTTCATAAGAACAAGACATGGGAATTGGTGAAGCCTCAAATAGGGAAAAGACTGATTGGTTGCAAATGGGTCTTCAAAAGAAAGGAGGGCATTCCTGGAGTGGAAGATGCAAGATTCAAGGCACGTTTGGTAGCTAAAGGCTACAGTCAGGTACAGGGTGTTGATTTTCATGATATATTTTCACCTGTAGTTAGACATACTTCGATTCGTGCGCTTTTGTCACGAGCCTAAGATTCGTGACCTCAAGTTAGCGATTCAACATTTGATTGATGTTGAGCATTGATGGAGTTATAGAGAATTTGGGATGAGAAAGAATATAGAATTTAGACTTAGTTGAGAGAAAGAATTGCAAGTGTGAGATGAGGGAGAATTAAGAGTTGAACTCTTGAATTTCATTCATATTTTCATTTGATATCCATACAAGTGAATCCTTCCTCTATTTATACACAATTCAACCGGCCCTTTACTAGTTACATTTCAAATCCTATTTTCAAATAGAGGCGGGAAAGTTAGTTAGGGGAAAAGGCGGGAAGGGGGAGGCGCGCCTCTTGTAACCGCTTGGGAATATTCTAGGTTCTTTTTATCAATTTCTCCATGTGCTTATTTATTTGAGTTTACTATCTAATTATTTGGGCCTTGACCTAGTGGGCCTAAAACAATAGAAAAAACGGGCTTAAAAGCAATAAAAGCATCGAGCCTTGCAAGTGTCTTGACAGCAACTGGGTCGCGTCTCGGGCTGGGCCTGGGACTGTGTCATGACAAGCTTGGTAGCAACCTGGGCAGCGAACCGGACAACTTCTGGCAGCGACCTGGGCAGCGAACCGGGTAACCTCTGGACAGTCTTGACATGGACTCGATAGGGCCTGGGTCAAGCTCGTGACACTGATGCGTTGGGCCATGTCATGGCTAGGATCATGACATTGCCGCCCTCTCGAATTAATCCTTGTCCTCAAGGATCGAAGTCCGGAAATTGCTTCCAACCTCGGACAAGTCTTCCCATGTCTCCTCCTTAGTCCAATTGGCCCATTGCACTAAGACTTGACGCACTCTCCTTAAATTGCGTTTGATCCAACGGCGTTCCAGAATGGTCATGGGCTCAATGTTAACGACTTCTTTTGTTTTTTTTTAAATAGGTCTATCAGCTGTCCTACTTTGTTTTTGATGACTTTGGCTATGGTTCTCCCTGCTAGAATATTCACGGTAGCTTTCTTCTTTATTCCTCGAAGCTGGATCTTCTTTCCTTCTTGGTAGCATGCGAACTCAAGTGCCATGAAGTCGAATGTTATTGGCCCGTGTTTTTGGAGCCAATCTACTCCAAGGATCATGTCGCTTCCCCGAAGCTTCAGTGCTCGAAAGTCGTCTTCGAATGTTTGGCCTTGTACCTTCCACCCAACCTTTGGACAACTCAAATAACTAATAAGAACCTCACCGTTTGCCACGGTTACAGTCATTACGGCTGTCGGTAGGGTCGGTAACTTCAGTTTCTTAGCCAAGTCCTCGTCGATGAAGCTGTGAGTGCTTCCGCTATCCACCAAAATCGTTATAGGTAACCGTTTAATGTTTCCCTTCAATTTGAAGGTGTTGTGCGTGACATTACCCTCCAAGGCGCAAAGTGAAACTTCTGTTTCCTCGCCTTGAAATTCCTCCTCGTCCTCATGGTCCGTTTCTTTTATTTCCACCGTGCCGTTCATGCTGTTCAATTGCTTTTCCTTACATCGATGCCCTGGAAAATAACGTTCTTGACATCTATAGCACTTCCGATGGTCACGGCTTGGTTGTGAGGAACCGGTTGACATGGTTTGCCCCTCTTTAGACACGGTTGACCTGGCTCCAGTGCTGACAGATTGCTGCGACTGCTGGATCGGGCTGGTCATTGCGGTCCTTGGCACGGTATCTTCCCTGCGTGACTGAACAGGACGGTGTGCGGGCTGTATGAGGATTTTTAGTTCCTCTATTGTAATTTCCTGCAGTCTTGCTTGCTCAAATGCGGTACTCAAGTCAGGTGGCCTACCGGCCTTAACAATAGCTCTCATTGCCGGTTTTAATCCGCTAATGAAGCTCGAAACGAAGTAATCTTCACTCAAGGTTGAATGATAGATCCATTCCTCAAAGCGAATGACATAGTCCTCCACGGATCCGGTTTGGGTCATTTTAGTAAATTCTTCCACAATGTCTTGTAGAGTACGGTCCCCAAACCTTTTGCGCAATTCGTCCATGAAGAATTGCCTCGTCATGAGTGGATGTCTTAATTCCATAGCGTGGAACCAAGAATCTCCCGAGTCCTGGAGATGGCTTGAAGCGTATTCCACCCATTCGTCCATTGGAACGTGGTACCAACGGAAGTACTTGAGACACTTTCTGATCCACCCACTCGGATTAGTGCCGTCGAACATTGGTAAATCTAGTTTCGGTGTATGGTACGCAGTACCCGACCGATTGCCTCCATTGCCGCGGCTGTGATCTCCCTTCTCATTGTTGCATGAGTGGCTTCGGTCTTCTCTCGGTTCTTGTTGGGGTGACGGAATCAATCCTTGGCCTCCTAGTCTCACATAGTTTCCGGACCCTCCTGTTTCGTGGTGCGGTCCAACTGGTGGTGCTACTTCGGGCTCTACCTCCGGTCTTTTCTCCATTCCTCGGATTGTTTGTTGTAGCCCTTTTATGATTTCCATCAAGGCATCCACAGAAGTTTTAACCTCTGTCATTCCCGACCTAAGGTTTCCGTTGATGAGGTGCTGCTCCTCCCGGTCCTTTGCTCGGTCTTGTTGCCATGTGCGAGACATGACGTCAAGGCATTTTTCAAGAACTGCGATTCTTTCTTGAGTTGCATTGGACTCTTCGGATGAAGACATTGTCAAGGCAGCACGGTAGCTTCTAGTGATGGCTAGATTGATTGATGAGCTCGGAGGTGATCAATACCGATTGAATTGCAGCGGAATATATTTTTTTGATACGAACGATTTTTTTGATAACAAGCTTCTAGGTCGAGATGGCTCTGATACCACCTCGTCACGAGCCTAAGATTCGTGACCTTGAGTTAGCGATTCAACATTTGATTGATTTTGAGCATTGATGGAGTTATAGAGAATTTGGGATGAGAAAGAATATAGAATTTAGACTTAGTTGAGAGAAAGAATTGCAAGTGTGAGATGAGGGAGAATTAAGAGTTGAACTCTTGAATTTCATTCATATTTTCATTTGATATCCATACAAGTGAATCCTTCCCCTATTTATACACAATTCAACCGGCCCTTTACTAGTTACATTTCAAATCCTATTTTCAAATAGAGGCGGGAAAGTTAGTTAGGGGAAAAGGCGGGAAGGGGGAGGCGCGCCTCTTGTAACCGCTTGGGAATATTCTAGGTTCTTTTTATCAATTTCTCCATGTGCTTATTTATTTGAGTTTACTATCTAATTATTTGGGCCTTGACCTAGTGGGCCTAAAACAATAGAAAAAACGGGCTTAAAAGCAATAAAAGCATCGGGCCTTGCAAGTGTCTTGACAGCAACTGGGTCGCGTCTCGGGCTGGGCCTAGGACCGTGTCATGACAAGCTCGGTAGCAACCTGGGCAGCGAACCGCACAACTTCTGGCAGCGACCTGGGCAGCGAACCGGGTAACCTCTGGACAGCCTTGACATGGACTCGATAGGGCCTGGGTCGAGCTCGTAACACTGATGCGTTGGGCCATGTCATGGCTAGGATCATGACAGCTTTTGTCTTTAGTTTCCATGCATGAATTAGAGCTTAAGCAGTTAGATGTAAAGATGCATTTTTGCATGGTGAACTAGAAGAGAGTATCTATATGCATCAGCCCGAGGGCTTCGTTGTCGAAAGAAAGGAAGACCATGTATGTTTGCTTAAGAAGTCTTTGTATGGTTTGAAGCAGTCTCCTAGGCAGTGATATAGGAGATTTGATCAGTTCATGACAGGTCATTGGTACATCAGGAGTAAGTATGATAGTTGTGTGTACTTCAGAGAGACTGATACAGGCTCCTTTGTTTATTTGCGTTTATACATTGATGATCTGTTGATTGCAGCACGAGACATGAAGGATGTTAATGACTTGAAATCTATGTTGAAGAGTGAGTTTGAGATGAAAGATCTTGGAGCAGCTAAGAAGATCTTAGGCATGGAGATTCATAGAGACCGAAAAGCCGAAAAATTATACTTGTCTCAGGAGAAGTATATTGAAAAGGTATTAGACAGGTTTCATATGAAGGATGCTAATCCAGTTAGCACGCTCTTAGCAGCTCACTTCAGACTTTCAGCATTGGATTCGCCTCAGACTGAGGAGGATGTTAGGTACATGCCTCAGATTCCCTATTCTAGTGCAGTGGGCAGTTTTATGTATGCGATGCCTTATACGCGTCCAAATATTGCTTTTGCAGTGAGCAGAGTCAGTAGGTACATGACGAATCCAGGTAAAGAGCATTGGCATGCGGTGAAATGGATTTTCAGGTATCTTCGTGGAACTTCTGATGTTTGTTTGGAATATAGGAAAAGTAAATGTTGTTTGGTTGGGTATGTAGATTCTAATTATGGTGGAGACCTCGATAAGAGGAAGTCCACATCAGGGTATGTGTTTTACTTAGGTGACATAGCTATCAGTTGGAGAGCGTGTCTACGGTCTATTACAACACAGTATACTACTGAGGCCGAGTATATGGCAGTCACAGAAGCATTCAAAGAAGCCGTCTCGTTGAAGGGTTTGATTAGTAAGATCAGTGCTGAGCAGGGCACTGTTAGAGTCTACTGTGATAGTTAGTCCGCCATTCACCTAGCGAAGGATCAGATGTCACATCATGACAGAACGAAGCATATAGATGTGAAGCATCATTTCATTAGAGGTCTGATTGATGAGCGGAAGGTGAAGTTGAAAAAGATTGGGATTGAGGACAATCCAGCTGACATGTTCACTAAGGTACTACCAGGGAGCAAATTCGAGCTGCTCGAATTTGGTGGGTCTTTCTATTGATGTGTGTTAGCCCGGATGATGGGCGTTTGTGGAGAAGGTACAGATTTTATGTGTTGATGAAATTTGAGGCAAAGTGGAGATTTGTTAGGGTATGTCTCAAATTTGGGGTATTTAATGGTGTTTTATTCAGGGCCTTAAGTCGTGTGTGTGCCGATCGATCGGGTATTAGGACCGATCGATCGGGGAGCTCTCTGTCAAATTATGAGATGCCACTGCAGAGCGAGTGCCGATCGATCGGGGTTCTAATTTTCACGGGGTTATAAATACCGCACGAGGGTTTCACTTCTGGGTATCCAAATAAAGAGAGGTTGCCGTCATTCTTGTGTGAGAGAGAAAGAGAAGCGTTTATGTATTTGTTCTCTTCTTGATTCATTAATAATAAAAGCTCCAATCTTCGCCCGTGGTTTTCTCCCCTCTCTATTGTAGAGGGGTTTCCACGTAAATCCTTGTGTCGTTTGTTTCTTTTCTCTTTTAGTCCATTTAGTTCTCGTGTTGTCGTGGTATTTGATTCAAATTGCATACCGGGAGTAGAGTTTTTTCGGACATATTCCTTTAAAGTATGTTGGTGAAATAGGGTAAATGAGTGATCAAAATACAACTCTCATTGCAATAAAAGGATTTTGAGGGTTACAAAACTGAACAATAAAAACGACTCAAACCATCAATGAGAAGAGGGAAAAAAAGAACTGAAGAATTGCAGTCCCGTGTAAAATCTACTGCCCTAAGTTGTTTATGCCCCTACAAAGTTATAATGGGATCAATGGTACTCTAATCTCCAGGGTTAACACAGCGCCCACCTAGACAGTGTACTTCGGGGAGATGGATTACGGTACGCCCCAACTTGCTCAGTAATGGATAAGATTAGGGAGAGAAGAAGACTGAGATTATGTAAATATTGTTGTATTGAACGACCCACTAAAGCACGGTATTTATCGATTGAATACTTGTACGTTAAGAAAAAGATCATGGCCTAAGAATCCGGCCTAAATAAGGAAAATGCCGGATAGGGGGAGCCAAAACATCCGGCTTTAGTTATTGAAAGAGTGGGCGTGGTGCGGCACGATGCACGCGTGTGGCCCGCCAAGCTCACTTTAGGCCCACAAGACTTTATCAAGTACAATAACAAGAGGGTATATAAATAAGATTTCTCGCGTCCAGTTTTCTTATGTGGGATTGAAGTGTTTACACAAGGTAATTAAAACACACCATCCTAAATTCTAACAAGGTATACATCATATCTTTATCTGTTTTTCGAGGCAAATGTTAACTATTGACTAAGAAGCAATAAATTATTAGCCTAATTAATTTACAAGAAACATTGGCTTATCAAGAAAAGGATGTTTCTAGCATCTAAATTATAGCATGTATCACCATATCTGGGCAATGTGAAATACTTTAAACAACCTCTTACACGCGATATAAATTATGTCAAATAACTATGTACACTATATTGGAGTCTTTTTTTTGGATAATTAGTAGCAGAGTCACTGTACAAAACAGTCCACTCGAATATGTGAGGCTTAAAAGAACCCGAAAAATATCACAGAATAGAATCACAAACTAGAAAGAAGATAAGAAAACAAAGCAAAAACAATAGGAGCAAAAATAGGCAGAACATGGCTAGAAAAGCACTCAAAGAAGACAGCGAGTCATGACAGAAGGGGTGTCTCTACCCAATTTACAATACGTGATAGTATATGTAAATGGATAAATTAAATATAAGTATCTCAAGATTTAGTATATTAATTTTTTAGTCTACAAATTTTGTGAAATAATTTTTAGTCCAAAATGTTACATGTATTTAATAAAATAGTCAAAATAAGAATATAAAAAAATGAAAGCGGGGCCAGTTATGCACCTTTACAAATTCCTATTTCGATTATTTTAATAAAATACCTCTAACTTTTTGGACTAAAAAATTATTTTACAAAGTTTGTGGACTAAAAAATTAATACACCAAACTTTAAAGTACTAATATGTAATTTATACTATATATAAACATATACCCAATTGGTATTGCCTTTTACATAATTCATGTTTAATATTTGTTTTAATAATTTATATCATGTCAGTCCATGCGTTTGGACTTAGGAACCTATTCGGGATTGTTTATTATGGAAAATAGTGTTTTTGTTCATAGGAAAAAAGACTTTTCTAAAATTATAAGGAAGTTTAACCATACTAAAGAAACTTTTTTTTAACTAAAGAAAGAAAAAATTATTTTTCTACTTTTAAGCAGAAGCAAAAAACTTGGTGCTTCTTTTTAAGTAGAAGCGAAAGAAAAAATTAACTAATTGAGGAATTATAGTTCAGATATTCTAAATTTTAGAACTTTGAACATTTGTAATATATTTATAAAATATTCATAAATTTTAAAAAAATATATTAAACATGTAATATTTGATTTATTATTTAATACTAAATTTTGCCATTTAAAAATATTTTCAAATTTTCAAATATTTTAAATTTTTCTTAAAAATTAAACTACTTTAAAAATTTTTTTTAAATATTTGAAAATATTAAAAAATATTTTGAATATTTAAAATATATTAATATTTGAAATGATTTTTTGGTAATTTTTTTCAGCTATAAAAGACTTTTATTATTGTCCTTTCTAACAAATTTATAGAAAAAATCAATTTTCTTAAATTATAGCCAAACACTCACAGTAATATTATAAGTGTTTCTTTATTGATGCGTCAAACACAAGCAACTTATTTCAAACAAGATTATCTGTAGAAGTGCTTCTAGGCAATAATTTTTTCACAACAATGTCAAAGAGGCCCTTATATCCTATTTTTTTGCATGCCAATAAATGGAAGATCGACATGTATTGTTATACTGTTTTATGACATTAAAGTATATATTATGTTTATTAGTTCTTAATCCTTGCCCTTAAAATAATTATCAATAAAATACTTTATATATATATTGTATGATAGGAATAGTAACAAATGAATAAAGAAGCAATGGAGTTAGTGTCAGTTAGGGCATCTTTGGGGGTGCGATAGTGTGTAACTAGCAGGCAAGGTGTTTTGCTATTTGTCCCACATGTAATTGCAGGTAAAATGAGCCCTCAATTTCATTTATTTACTTTCTATTTCGTAATAGAAGTCTCATAGAGTTGACCGAGCTCGACTTCAAAGACTTGCGAGCATAAATGAGCTAGTTTTGATGTAATTATAAATGAAAATAAGTCTAATAAAGCTTAGCTTGATCTTTAAATGAGCACGGCTTAAACCTAATTGAGCCTAGATGAGAATATATCAAATTGAAATGAACCTAAACACAACAAGTTTAATTTGGCTCAGACATCGAAGTTTTTGAAGTCATTGAGCCTGAGCAAAAACTAAAGCTAAATGTTGGTGAGACAACCCTTGTGCGTGACGAGCTCTAAAGGAATTTATGATTATTTAAATTAAATGTTATCATACTTTGTCCATTCCGTTTGCGTCAACTTAGTCTTGTTTACTTTTTGTTATTTTGGTTTAGTCCGGTATTATTTACTTTGTGTCAATTTAGTCTTATGTGAAATTTAAGTTAAGTTAATGATATAGTCTGTAACAATCCAGTTACACTATATGCAAATGACTTGGTCCAAACTCACATGTGACTTGACCATTAAAAACTCCATCGCCAATCCACGAATTTTAGATAGACAAATAATTAATATTTGAGGATGGCAATTGGTTGGATTTGGTCTGGGTTTTCTATCATCCAAATACGGAAAGAATAATTTTTTCCGTAAAAATTCAGTCTCTATCCAAATCAATTGGGTGGAACGTATATCAAGCACAAATTAATAACTCATTTAGATCCTATAATAGATTATAATGTTATAATTTAATATTAATTTATATATTGCAATAATAATATACGAAAGGATCAGGTACACTTATTGAAAACAAATACACTATGCATTTTGTCATATTAATAACAAAAGTGTATGGTGTATTTGCTTTTAACAAATGTATGTGATCCTTGTCCAATAATATATCCCTAATTCATAAAACGTTACATCTTATAACAAAACGTAATGGTATAATTTATTGTAAATATAAAATTAAAAAGCAATAACAATACATTAAAAGTCAACATTTAGGCTCCGTTTGTTTCAGGGGAAGTACTTTTCCCCGGAAAATCAAATTCCGATTAATATTTTTCGTTGTTTATTTCGGCAGAAAACGAGCTCCCACCTTATAATATTGTTTATTTGTTCTAAAAAATAATCTTTTATCAATCATAGTATACCTTGTTATAAAATAACATAAAATAGCAAAACTATCTATTATAAGTTATATAGGGTTTCTTTGGTTGTGAAGATGTTATTTTTAATGAAAAAATATGGGAAATTTATCACTTAGGGACCTAAGGTTTGACCATTTATCACTTAGACAACCTACATATTTAAAAATATTCAATGAGACTCCTTAATGTTTCAAAATTTCATCATTCAAGTATACCGAGCTTGGTGAATTTTTATCAAAATCAAATTAATTTTCACCATAAAACGTTGATGTGGTACATGACTACAATAATATATACAATTATATCAATATTTTTAACAACAATTCAACAGATTACGAAAAACATTCACTGAATTATGATAGAACATATCTACATATTAGTGAAGTAATGTGTCATATTATGATTGATGTATACTCTAAAACTTTTTAAACCACTTGGAATGTTAACTTTCCTTCTTTTAAAAAGGAAAGCATTTTCTCATTTGGGAGAAAAAGCTTTTCCTTTCAAAAATATTTTCCGACAAAAAATGCGTTCTAAACAACGAAAAATTAGGAAACCATTTCCAAAAATCTCTTTTTCCTTCAAACAAACGGAGCCCTAGCTGAATTGTTTGCCTCTTTTCTCGTTTCCAATTTGTACAAAAACAAATATATAATATTATGCAATCATTAAAAAAAATTAATAAGTAATCCTTGCATGCAAATTTTATTATATCATAATTTTTACAAAAGGAACATTATAGCGCTTTTGAAAGAATAGAAGTTTGTCACAATACTAAAATATTAAAATTAAAATTTGGTTTGACATGTTGAATAACCAATTTAATAACTTCAAATTTTCATCTTACTCATAATATAATTTCAGATCGATTTACAGTCAGATTTAATGTCATCAATACCCAGCTCGACTAGCATTATGAAACTCATTTATTAATATCCAAACCTAAATCTATTTAAAATTTATTTTTTGCATTTACATTTATCATAAATAATTCAACATGACAATCTATCCAATAAACTAGGATCCAATTCACCACAACCCTATTAAAAATGCCCTTTTTTTTTTTATCAATTGGCACTTTTTTTATCATTCATCAATTTGGTACTTAAGATGCCAGCTTTTATCTGCAAGGAAAGAAAAGAAGGAAAAGCAGAGACAATTATCAGAAATTTGGCAAGAATCTTGTACATAAATAAAAAGAAAAGAAAAGCAAAAATTAAAAGTCTAAGAAAAAAGTAAAAAAGAAAATAAAAAAGTAGAAAGAAAAACATTGGCTGAAGGAGGAAAAACAGTAAAGAAGCTTGTTTTCTGATGGTTACTCCATTTTCCCTTTGTTCAGCCTTTTTCACTTTTCCTTTGGAATATTCTAAGTATAAGAAATGTTCAAAAAAAAAATCCTAAGTATAAGCAAAAACACATATAATTCTAAGTTTAATAAACCTTTTTAAAATTATTAAAAATATGAATGTATATGTACCACTTTAAAATTTTCATTGCAACCGACAAACATGGTTAGGAAATTTAGGGTGGATGAACCCTTTAGGTTGACGCATATAAACCACTTCCTTTAGTGAACTATGTAGGAAAGCATTTTTGACATCAAGTTGGCGAATGGGCCAATTTTCAGTGATGGCAAGGGAGAGTATAAACCGAATAGTGGATGGTTTAACAACTGGACTAAAAGTTTCTTTAAAGTCAATGCCTTCACGTTGATGAAAGCCTTGAGTAACAAGACGAGCTTTAAAACGTTCAACAGTCCACCTTATATTTTACCTCGTACTTCCAAGTACTTCCTACAAGATTCATGTTTGGTTCAGGGGGAACGAGTTCCCATGTGTTGTTCTGCAGCAAAGCATTAAATTCTTCAACTATGCCCTCTTGCCATTTAGGGTTCTTAATAGCTTGGGGTTCCTGTATTACTATGATTGATGATAAAGATAGGGGAAATTTAGTTTTACGAATTCCATATTTTAGATGTGTTTGCATAGGATGAACATTTTGGGCAGGACGGGGGGAGCCCCTCGAGTCAATAGCAATGGCCGAGTCCTGTGGTTGGTCGGGGGGAGAGGAGGACACAGGTGGTGGGGGAGGCTACAGGTCCTGGTCCCCAGTGACATCAGCCATGGGGAAACCAGGTAGAGAGTCGGGGGGGGGGGGGGGGGTTGTTGTCCCAAAGGGCTTGTCGGGTAGGGGCTGCAGCGCGGCAGGGAGTTCAAGACGGGACCATGTTCCGGTAGGGAGGGGTGGGTCGGTGCTGGAGGATTGCTAGTCAGGTTCAGGGAGGAGGCGATGAGGCTGCAGCACAACGAGAGTGGGGGAGAGAGCATGGCTGCAGCACGGTGGGTCAGCGACTCGGTGCGCTGCGGCGATATGTCTGGACGATTGCTAAGGTCGTCCGGTGTGGTGGTCGTCGGGAAAAGAGGTAGGGGAATTGGAAGATCAACCATGGTCATTGGATGACCAAGAGTGGGGGGAGGGAGGTTGACCATTTCGGGATAGGGAAATTTTGTTTCGTCAAATTGGACATGTTGATTTATGTATATTTTACTAGTGTTAAGGTCAAGGCAACGTTACCCTTTATACATAGCAGCATAACCTATGAAAATGCAAGGAGTGGACCTAGGCGCGAGCTTATGCGGGGTTCGGGACGTTAGATTTGGAAACCAGAGGCAACCAAAAATGCGAAAGCTAGAATAGTCCTGGGCCTTACCAAAGAGTTTTTCGTAGGGAGAATGGTTTTGTAAAACTGGAGTGAGAAGTCTATTTATTAGAAAGCAAGTAGTACAAGCAGCATCATCCCAAAAACTATAGGGTAACCGAGATTTTAATAGTAGGGTACAGACTGTTTCAATTATGTGCCGATGTTTCCGTTCCGCCACTCCAAATTTTTGTGGAGTATCAGGACACGAAAGTTGGAAATGAATGCCATGTTGAGTGCATAAGGCGGTCATGCATTTGTGATCAAATTCATGACCTCCATCACTTTGAAAAATTTTGATTTTAGTGGAGAATTGGTTCTCAACAAAGGCTTTGAACATTTCAAAAATTGTAAAAACATCAGATTCATAATGCACGGGGTAAATCCAAGTAAAGCGAGTAAAGTCATCAACGAAGGCAACATAATATTTATTGCATGAAGTATATGAAATTAAAGATTGCCATACATTAGAACGAATTATAAGAAGCAGAGTACTAACTGAATGGAAAACACGCTGAAAAGGTAAACGATGGGACTTGCCCATACAACATAACTGACATTGTCTCAAAAAACGGGAACGAGGTATGAGTTGACGTTTGCTTAAAACACCCATGGCAGGACGACCTAAATAACCTAGACGGCAGTGCCAAAGATCACCATTCTAAGACTCATAATATGGTGGACACAAACAGGTCTCTAGATCAGCTCCTCCCATAATGAACATCAATGTCCTTTTAGCAATACCGAATCGGTCCCCTTGGGGCCTGAATTCCCACTAGGTTTTGAGGCCCTTGTCCCAATTTCTATACAGAAGGAATCCAAAGACAAGGGAGTAGTAAGTGAAGATTTAAGTTAGTGAAGAACCCTTATCTTTGAGTACTCCAGCACACATTATGTGGAATCATACAAGACAGGGGCGAGAAGAGTAAAGATTCTAGCGGGGCAATCGGTCTTTAAGAATGTTTCAACTAAAAGGGTCAGAGAGCAAGGAAAAGTAGGAAGAAAGGGAATTCCAAGAGAGATCTTTAGGATTTTTTGAAAGATGTGAAATGCCAGGAGAGGGTTCTTTAGCCAAAAGGCATGCACAAGTAATTCGACGGGGAGGGTTCATAGAAGGGCCCATGACAACATTCTGTCTGACTAAATGAGTTTGTGCGTTTAACAAGAAGCTTGAACTTTGTTTTAATGGAGATGAATCAATCATAGTCAAGCATATCACAAAGTTAGAAGGAGCAGTAAGTGTAGCATCAGGATCTATTGTCGTATCTCGTTGGCAGTTGCCCTTCATTGTTTTAGTATTTCACCTCGAGTTTTTGGAGATTTGCCACTTACCTCCTTAGTTTGATCTTTGTTTATATGCATCAGCTTCAGTTTGTTTGGATTTTAGCCTTGATTTGCCCAATTTTATCTTGTCCTCTTTAGGCGCCTTAAGTTTTTCTCATGTTTTTTTTTACTGTTTAGTCTTACAGTGTCATGTAGTTTACACTTTGTTCTACTGTTGTTGAGGGGTCCCTAAACTATTTTTCATAAACGTTTTATGCATGTTGGCTTAGACCTTGCTCTTGCTGGTGCTCATATTTTGTATCGTAACTTATGTCGCTAATTATCGGAAAAAAATGATTCTGGAGTAATCAAAACCATTTTCTCATTACTTATGGGAATTAAAAATCCAATTTTTTCATAACTTAGAGCTATTGTACTCACCTTGGAGGTGCCACTTCAAAAGCAATGGCTTATTGAATTACAAATGATCATAGAGTTTGATTTATCCAATGTTGGCCTCTTGTGGTAAGCTATCTTAGGGAGGCTATACTGAGGTGGAACATGTTTATGAAGTACTTCAACTTGTGATGTGCTTAAGAAATATCTTGATTTGGCATAGAATTAAAGAAGCAAATGGTGTGGTAGACTCCAAGCTGAACATGGAGTCCACAAATCAAGTCATTTCATAACATGGAATTGTTTATTCTTAAGTTATATTTGTGAACCTAGGTGCCCCCCTACATTCTTCAACCCTCATGCTCTAAGGCTCTATAAACTAAAAGAAAAAAGTCCATAAAATTCTATCCGATACAAACCTAGCCACACATTAGCCAACATCCATATAGTAATTTGTACTCTCATCATTATTTCTACATGAGACAATACATTCCGCAATGATATTCTTTTTTTCGACTCAGAGAAAGTATATGGAAGTCAATAGCGTGTCATGTTCTGGGGTTTGCATGTGAGAGAAAGAAGAGGAAGAGGAAGAGAGAAAATTGAGAGAAAGGAGGCTCAAGTATGGCGAAGAGAGAGAGAGAAAATAAGGGAGAGAGAAAGAGAGAGTTACATAAGCTTCAAGAAAAGGGAACTTCTTTTATTAATTGGATGCTTATCAATTACATTCCCATCTCCTTCTATAATTACAACAACAACAGTTCCAGTGTCTGAAGGGCTCCCGCATGAGCAGGGTCTTTAGGGGGCGGTAGGATGTACGCAGTCTTACCCCTTCAGGGTGGGACCCTAAAGAAAGGATATTTCTGAGGACACCAACATAAAAGGTACGAAGAGTGTAGAAAACATAAAGGTCATAGAGATCACAGAGGTCATGGTGATCATGAGAAGCATGGAGGCATGTAAGCCTGCAGATATGTAAGCAATTAAGCATGGAAGCATAGTATCAAAAGCGAAAGGCAAACACAATCAAGCATGTGGAGAAGAGATTATACATGCGACATAGTGCAATCAAAAGCGAGAATGGAGAGAATAGGGTGTATAAAGAGTATAAGGAGATAGATAAAGATAGAGAGAGAGAAAGAGAGTATAGAGTATGCAAGCACAAGCAGCCTCGTGGCACTAGGACAAGCTTATAAGTGCTCAATGTTCCTAATCCGCTATATCAGTTAGACATATACTAATCCTCCAGTAAGCTCCATGTAGGGTCATCTCCTCATTTAGGTTGGGATAAGCGAGGTCCTTTCAAATTGTCTCCATTCAACTCTTTTTTGGCCGGCCTCTCCTTCTCTTCCCATCTATAATATGGAGTTGTTCGCATCTTCTAACAGGGTTAGTGTTGGGTCTCCTCCTATCATGTCCGAACCACCGTAGACGTTGCTCCCTCAACTTATACTCTATTAGAGTTATGCCTAATTTACTTCTTATGACATCATTTTTTATCCTATTCTTCCTTATGTGTTCACACATCCATCTCAATATCCTCACCTCCACCACCTATTCCCACCGCCTTCTATACAATTACAAGTGATCCATCACAACTACATGTATAACAACCTCAACACTAACCATATAACCAACCCCAAATCACATGTCAAAGTACAATGGCGGTATAATCTTTCCAAGTAGCTTCATTTTCCTTCATGTTCCCCATTTGATCAACCATTGAGTTATAGATAGGTTGTGGCACTTTACAGCTCTTCTTTCTAATAGCTTTTTCGGTACAATCTTAAGTTCTCCTTGGAGTGATGTTTGAGGCAATTGCGGAGTCACCATAACTTATGTCCCTGCCTTCTTCTTGAGCTGGGAAACATGAAAAATATTGTGAATCAAACACTCCTCAGGAAGTTGGAGTTTGTAAGCAACATGTCCTATTCTTTACTACATAAAAAATGACCCATAGCACTTGGATGCAGCTTAAGGTTCCTTCTAATAGCAGCGGTGGTCTTTCTATAAAGTTGTAGCTTCAAATACACCCGTTCTCCTAGTTGTAGAAGCCTCTGATATGTTTTTGTCAGCAAAAAACTTCATTCTGGACTCAGCTTGCACCAAACGATGCCTGAGTTGCTGTAAGTGGATTGTCTTTTAGACAACCACTCACCCACAGTGGCGACTGTAGGAGAAAGACCAAATAAAGTGTCCTGCCATCGTTGAGGTGGCTCATAGCGATAAAGAGCTTGAAATGGAGAGAGCTTAAGGCTACTATGGTAATTATTATTGTACCAATGCTTGGGTTTATCTAAGCAAAAGCATCTAAGAAATATTTCCAAGCATTGATTCACCCTTTCAGACTGGCCATCTGATTAAAGATGATATGCAGAACTCATGTTAAGGGAACTCTCCAAAAGTCTAAAAAGCTCTTGCAAAAATTGGCCAAGGAATAATTTGCCTTTGTCTAAGACTATACTTTTTGGTAGTCCATGAAGCTTATGGACATGATCCATAAACAACCTTGTTGTGTAATAGTAAAAGGATGAGACAATGATATGAAATGAGATTATTTTGTTAATCTATCCACCACCACTAAAATGGTATCTTTGCCCTCTAATAGAGGTAACCCTCTATGAAATTTATGTTGGAAAAATCCATAATTCGAACACAAGTGGGAGTGAAAAATCAAACAAAATCAATAAAATAACACAAGAGATTTTAACATGGAAAAAACTATCTCAACCAGAGGGAAAAACTACGACCCAGACGGGTATTAAAAACTTTCATTGTGAATTTTAGGGCCTGTTTGGGATTACTTATTCTGGGAAAAATAAGTGCTTTTTTTTCTACTTTTCTAGAATTTGGAGGGTGTTTGGCAAACATTAAAAAGCGTTTTTTATTGAAAGTAGAAGTTGTTTTTCTACTTATAAGTAGAAGCAGAAATTTAATGCTTCTGATTATAAGCAGAAGCAGAATCAAACACTTAAAATTTTCAAGACAACAATACCCATACTCAAAACATTAAAATTCTCCATATCTTTACACAAATATCATCTTTCAAACTATATTACTTATGCTATCTATATACAAGTTTGAAATGTACGAGTTTGTTATATTACTTGTTTATATTTATTTTATTTTATATATATAATTTATTTTACTTAATGATAATAACAACAACAACAACAACAACAACAATAAGAATAATATGAAAAATAGTCATTTTAGGTCTTTAAGTTTTTAAGAAATGACAATAAATTTTGAATAAAATAAAAAAAAATATTATTTTTACTTCAAACTTCATTGTTATTTTATAAAAATTTAAAACATAAAATGATTAATATATACTAAAAAAACTATATAAAATTAATTCTATATCCAAACACTATTAACTATAAAAGCCTTCTGCCCATATCCTATTTGGTAATTTGACAGGAAAAAAAGTATTTTTCTTAAACACTGGCCAAACATTGACACTAATAAAATAAGTGATTCTGGCTAGTTGAGCCAAACACAAATTGCTACTTCAAAACAACACTTTTTTAAAAAGTACTTTTACAGAAAGTACTTTTAAAATAAGCAGTTTCTTCACAACAATCCCAAACAAGCCCTTAGAATTACAATCCCCCGTTGTATCTTAAATTAGTACATCAGACCTCCCAAATTTTACCTCTCAATTTTTTCTCTTTCACTCGTTTTCTTTTCCTCTCTTATGCATTACTGTAACCCTTGCACCTTCTTTCTAAAACTTACACAAACGTGGGGTTCAAGGACCCCATAAATTTATTTCCCTTTTCTTTTTCTCTTCACTACTTTTCCATTTCTTTTTCTTCTTTCTTCTTTTTTCTTTGATTTTATTTTCTATTTCATTCAAGTTGACAAAATAAAAATAAGACTTAACTCTCTCCCTCCAACCCATACTAAAAGCCTCGGTACACTAATGCAAACCCGAAGTTTCTCCCATATCGGCAAATCGAACTCCCTTGGAACCCGAGCTTTGGTCCTCTCTTGCTAGCCCATTTCTTCAAGCACATACATGTTCTTCGATTTCTTGATTGCTTTCACCACAACCAATTGCCCCTTTGTGACCTTTATTCACCACCTCGAGCAGAGTAGCCATAACCCAACTCACCAAGTCTTCCTAACGAGTTCAAATTTTTTCAAAGTCCAGGCACATATCTAACTTTAGACAACATCCTCATCCTGTCATTATGCATTTTAATCTGAACCTTCTCGACACCTTCAATCTTGATCTCTTCATTGTTGGCCAATATCACTATCCCAGCACATTCTTCATAAGAAATGAACATTTCTCTCTTCATACATAAGTGATGAGAGCACCCCGAATTAAGGATCCATGAATCTTCACTTGTTTTTCTGTCTTGCACTAAGAAAAGATTTCCTCCATCATCAAGGGCTATATTGGTGGATGCCTTGCCCTTCTCTTTCTTACCCGTCTCCCCCTAGCTTAACTCCCTCTTGTCACAAGTTCTCTTCAACTCTTCTAGGTTCGCTTTCATTTTCTTGCAAAAGAATTGAATATGACCCATCTCATGACAATAATAACACTCCTTGTCGCTGTAATCTCTCCTAGGTCGAGACAATGACCTAGTGTTATCTTCACCACCATATTCACGATTGTAACTACTCCCCCTATCTGAACTCGCCGCCAACGTGGCTCCTTCACCATTTCTGCGCATATCCCTTTTCACCAGTTTTTCATTTTCTAATAAAACTGTGGTGGTCTCATCTAATTTCAAAGTCATCTTCTCTACTAACAACATTGTCATTACCGTTTCATAAGATTTAGGGAGAGAAGCCAACAAAATTCACGCCTTATCTTCCTCATTAAAATTTTTAGCCATACTAGCCAATTAAGAGATTAATCTATTAAACATGTTTAGATGATCTCTCAAATTGCTATCCTCTTTTATCCTCAATCAGCATAAACCCCTCTTCAAATACAATTTATTTGTAAGGGATTTTGACATATTAATTTTTTTTTCAATTTTTCCCACAATGATTTATGAAAATTCTCATCTAGCACAGTGTATTTAATATCCAGGGCAAGAGTGAGATGGATAGTGCTTAACATTTCCATTTGTAATTCCTCCTAGTCAGCATCACTTGTCCTCTCGGACCTCTTATGAAGTAGGGCCTTGTGTTGAACAAGAAGATATTTCACCATACTCTGCCACAAAGCAAAATTGTTCTTGCCGTCGAACATTTCAATTCGAATTTGGTACCTCCACATAAACTACCAATCTTCAACATCTCCGCAATCTCTAGACCTCATGATTGAACACACTCCGATACTAGTTGTTAGGAAAATCCACAAATCGAACACAAGCGGTAGCAAAAAATTAAATAAAATCAACGAATCAACATACAAGATGTTAAAGTAGAAAACCCTCGCTCAACTAGAGGGAAAAATCATGATCTAGTCGGGTATTAAAAACTTGCACTATGATTTTAAAATTGCAATACCCAATTGTAACTTAAATTCAATACATCAAACATCACAAATTTTACCTCTCAATTTTTTTTTCTCTCTGTTATTTTCTGTACCTCTGTTATGCATTACCTTAAACCCTGCACCTTCCTTTTAAAACTTACACAAACGTGGGGCTCAAAGACCCCATAAATTTATTTCCCTTTTCTTTTTCTTTTTACTAATTTTCCTTTTTTTTCCTTCTTCTTTCTGTTTTTATTTTTTTTATCCTTTTCTTTTTCACTTAATTAACAAGGCCAAATAAAAATATGGGTTGGACCCCACAATTTATAGTAACATGTGTCCAATATTAGGATTCTCCAAAGGTTGCAACAACCCAGGATAAGGAACATCTTCTATCTTGCTTTATTGACACACATCACATTCAACTACTAACTTGTGCACATCGGCCTTCAATTGAGGCCAAAAGAACTACTTCTAAAGTTTATAATATGTAGCATGCATACCAGAGTGCCCTCTAATAGGTGAGGAATGAATAGAAGAAATTAGTTGTGGCCTCAAATTGTGGCCTTGGCCAACATGTAGCATTCCATGAAATCTCAATCCCCCATTCTTAACAACATAGCCTGGATGGCTATTTGGTGCAACCAAAAACTCAGCCAAAAGACATGTACAATGCTCATCGCCATCATAATTCTTTGTAACTTCATCCGCCCAAGTTGGGTGAATAAATGAAGTGGTAAGAACATGACAAGAGTACTCAAACCCTCTTGATAAAGCATCTGCCATTTTATTCTCTTTCCCCTTTTTATAGGAGATGGTATAAGAGTTTAAACGTGCCTTTCTTATGAATACTTGAGGTAATTCTTCAGTCCAAAAGGTATTCTAGAGCCTGGTGGTCAGTCTTGATAACAAAGCAACAAGCCTCCATATAATGTGTCCATTTTGCAACAGCCAATAAAATGGCTAAAAATTCCTTCTCGTGGGTGGAGAGGCCTATGTTTTCAGGCCCAAAGGCCTTGCTCAAGAAGGCAATAGGCCTGCCTTGTTGTATAAAGATAGCTCTCATGCCCTTGTCATTAGCATCAATCTCTAGGACAAAGGGTACGGAGAAATCAGGCAGGGATGGTCAGAAGCACTAGCCATAGCTGCTTTGAGTAGCTGGAAGGTTACACCAGCCTACACAGACTAGCAGAACCCAGGCTTTTTGAGTTGAACAGTGAGTGGCTTTGCAATGGTTTAATAATTTCCCACAAACTTCCTGTAGTACTTGTGAGACCCAAGAAGGACCTCAATTCTTTAACATTTGAGGCTTACACCAAGAAACCATGGCTTCTACCTTGGTTAGGTCTGTAGCCACAACAGCAACTGAAATAATATGACCCAAGTACTGTATTTGGTCCTTAACAAAGCTGCACTTAGACTTTTTAGCAAATAGCTGGTGGGTTCTGATTTGTTAAAGGACAGTTTCTAAGTACTTAACATTAGAACCAAGGGAAGTACTTTATACAAGTGTATCATCAAAGAAAGCAAAAATATATTTCCTTAAGAAGGGAGCAAACACCTCATTCATCAAAGCTTAGAAAGTGGTAGGGGCATTTGTAAGCCCAAAAGGCATGACTTTGAACTCGAAGTGACAATGGTGTGTCCTAAAGGCTGTTTTTTGTATATCAGGTTCATGGACCCTCACATGAAAGTAACCAGCCCTAAGATCTAGTTAGAGAAAATTGATGCTTGTTTAAGCTCATCTACCATATCATCTATACGTGGGATAGGCAACTTGTTTCTGATAGTGTTGTCATTGAGCTGCCTATAATCAACACAAAATCTCATAGTTTCATCCTTCTTCTTGACTAATAGAACGGGTGAAGCAAAAGGAGAAAAACTTGGTTGTATGATAGAGGCCTCCAACATGTCCTTTACTTTCCTTTAAATCTTTTTTTTTTTTTTTTTTTTTTTTGTGCAAGTAAGGGTGTCTGTAGGGTCTAATGCTAACTGGCTTAGCATCAAACTTCAAAGGAGTGTGGCGATCATGAAATCTAGGTGGAGGCAGAGCTGGGCTCTTGAAATACATCATTATACTCCACTAATAATGACATAATAGGAGAAGGTGTAGATGAATCATATGCCCAGTGAGCTTCCTGGCCCTGTAGTAACAGCAAGGTAGCCATGAAGTGCTCATCTTTCTTGTGGCAAAGTCCTTACAGCTTCTACTCAGTGAGAAGTTTCAATGTTCCAGTCTCACTTATCCCAATCAACTCCATAGTCTTCCCTTCTTTAAAGAAACTGAGTTTTAGTCGATTAAAGTCCAACGAGACTTGACTAAACTGCTTCATCCAATCCACTCTCAAGAGCATGTTACAGCCTCCAATTTTCATGAGTCTGATTTGGTCTGAGAAGGTATGATACTGCATTTACCAACTAGCCAAACACTGCTACCTACTTAACATGGTTTGTCCATTGGTAACTGTAATGCCTAACGGATAGCATCTCCCCAACTCTCTAGCCAACCTTGGATCTAAGAAGCTATGGATGCTCTCACTATCAACCAAAATAATGACAACCCTCTTATGTAGGCGGCCTAGGATCTTGATGGCACTGGAAGAAGCATTCCCAGTTAAGGCGTGGACATAAACTTCTTCAGCCTTTTCATCACAAGTACCTATGATTCGCTCCTCTTCCAAATCAATGATTGATGTATGCTCAGTTTCAGGACTAGGGTCTAGTTATTTAACTGCTTCCAAGCTATGGAGAGTTGGGTTGTTATATTTGTGACTAAGGTAGTATTTTTTATTGCATTTATTACATAGGCCTAAATTTCTTGGGGACTGATATTTGGTCCAATTTTGGGTTATTTTGAGGTTTGTTTGGATTCATTTTAAGGAATTGGCATAGCTGCTTATGGAAGGGTTTTGGCTCTTTGCAAAGAAGCCTCATATGACCTGGACATCAATTTGGCCTTAGAGAATGCATCAATCAATGATTTGGGCTTTAGGGCTTTCACCAAGTGTTGGATCTCTTTGTCCAATCCAGACATGTATGAAGATAGGAAATAGCTCTCACTAAAGCTATCAATAGCTAACATATGTGACCTAAGATCTTCAAATTGCTCTTGGTACTCATGAACCAAGCCTGCCTAGTTCAGCTTCTTGAACTAACTCACAACATCAGCTTCTTCATTGTCCTCAAACCTATCACACAACTCCTCAGAAAAACTCATTCCATGCAATTTTTCTTTTATCATAACCATACATCAGTTTTCTCATCCAAATACGTAGCTGCTATCCCTAACTTATGTGACTCATGGATCTGATAAAAGGAAAAATACTTCTAATACCTCCTAGCCTAACTTCTAGGGTTTACTCCACTAAAGATAGGAAAATTAATTTTAGGCCTAGGTAGAGAGTCATTACCACCATAGAACCTTTAGATTAGCTATTCTCCCCATTTTCTGAGGCAAGGCCGAAGATCGTGGGTTTTCTTGTGTTGACATGTCCAATGTTAACCCTGGACTCATGCAATCGGGCCTACGCATCCTGATTTCTTGTAGAAGCTATAGCCAGAGAAGAATTCACCACCAATTGTTGTATTAGGGTTAGCATCTGCATGCTATTCTTCTGCATGACTTCAAGCAACTGATTATGTCTTTCCTTAGCCAATTGATGAGACTTCACTATTTTCTGCACTAGGCCTTGATCTGGCCCTCGATTTCTTCCTTTTAAGGTTTTTTAAAACTTTAGCCAGTGTAAAAATTCGACGATCTACCACAAACTTGTGAAAAATTTAGCTCAAGATCGTGTTCTGATACCAAATGTAATGTTCTAGGGTTTGCAAGTGAGAGAAAGAAGAGGCAGAAGAAGAGAGAGAAGAGAGAGAAAGGGAGCTCATGTATGATGAAGAGAGAGAGAAAACGAGATAAGGGAAAGAGAGAGAGAGTCAGAAGCTACAAGAAAAGGGAAATGTTATTTTATTAATTGGATGATTATCAATTACAATCCTATCTTCTTTTATATCTATAATTACAAGTATATCCATCACAATTACAACCACCTCAACAATTAACTAACCATATAACTAACCCCTAATCACATGTCAAAGTACGATTATGCCAACTAATACATGCCAAATCAATTTTAACTTGTATAATTTATTTCAGTACATGTCACAGCTCCACCCTTTTCACCTCGTTCCATGCTAAATTAATCCAGACATTATTCTTGTAATAACATAAAAGGAAGGAAGATTAAAGATTAAAAAACAAGGGTTGAACCCTAGTCACTGGTGAACTCGGCCTAAACCCTCTAATACAAACTTTTTTCTCGTATAGGGTTCAAGTAACAAGAACTAGTGCAATATGTTAGGCAACACTTTCATGAGATAATTTTGAAGATAAAACCAACTAATAAAATAGAATTAAAAGAGTATAGTATTATTAGAAGAATGTTGTAACTATTAGATATTTTTCGGGTACAATTTTATAGTCAAATTTGGGTATTATTAAATATTCTAGAAAATTAAAAATTATGTAAAAGATATTTACATACACATATACATATAATATATATGTACATACATATATACGTGACACGTGTCACGTGTCACATATGTGTCACATTAAGGCATGACTCACGTAAATTCTGCGTTTATACACAGTGAGATTCACAAAATGACGATTGAGAAAAAAAAATTGAGTTATAAAGAGAGAGAAAATGAAAAGGAAGTTGTTTGAGAGAAGTTTAATATATAATATTCTCTCATTCAGATACAAAATACTTACTATTTTTCTTTAAGCTTATTTGGGCTTGACCTTATCAACACGAGTCTCTAGCCAGCTGATGATTGTTCTATACTCGAGGTAAGTTTTCATTTCCTAATCTTTGTGATTTATAATAGTCAAATCTTGAATTTTCTGTTATTGATATATTAGGTCAAGTTATTTGCCTTGGACCCTTGATGTTGAGATCCACCCTGATACTGCGAATCTCGGACAATTAAAAGGGGAAATAATGCATCCCTGTAGGATCGCGCTAAAGCTTTGATGTTTCTCAGGCATCATATCCCAGAAGAATTGAAAGCTGAGTATATTATTATAAAGGACCCGTATGTCCTTTGGTTTAAAGGAGAGGTTTTATCATCAAAAATAGGTGACTTCCCCCTAAGCTCACTATGAATGGATTTACCTATGGTTGTAGAATTTTAAAATTGTAAGCTAGTATGGTTGGGAAAAAGATATAAATTTTGTTGGAAAACAAATTCGGATGCTGACTATTGGGTTCACAGTTCTGAACTAAGGTCACAACAATAGGCACCTATTAGAGCACTTAGACTAGGAGACCCTTTTCTCTACCTAAGCCCCCGGTCGGAGAGTCATGCTTCGTGACACCTCACGTGCGAGAGTTCCCGGGAATAGGTTTATCTCTATAAACCCTTTGCCCTAATACCGGTTGTTGGGATGAACTTCAAAAATTCTCCCTACTTTCAATAAGTTTACGCAGTGAAACAGGTTTAGAATTCATAACTCTAAACCTAGGATCGATTTAAAATTCCTAATTTTAAATCTACTAACTTAAATTCATAATTTAAATAAACGGATCTAAATTCATAATTTAAATCTACAAGCCTTATACTCTAAAACATTCATAATAATACATAAACTTAAACGAGTATAATAACAAATACTATAAATAAATAAAAAAGCGAAAACTCAAAGAAGAAGGAAAGGAAAACGTACCCGATATTGCTCCAATATAAGAATACTGGAAAATCGAGATCGGACGATCTTCTACGCAATGACCTCGAACTGCCCGGAAGGTGGGCTCCAAAAAATATTAAACTGAGGAAAGAAAAATTTCAACAGAATTTTTTCTCTCCAATTAGGTCTCTGAAAAAATTTCCAAAAACCCAAAATAATTTATTTTGATTGAATGTCAAACCCTTGGAATAGGTACCTATATTTATAGTAGGCTACCGGAGCAAAAAAATAAAAATTCTCAATGCGGGATCTGCTGAAAATAACCCAGTTAAAACAAACAAAACGCTGCGTTTGATTTCAAATACCCATCAAAATGCAGCATTTCAACTTGAGCTGAACCGCCCTCTTACTGTATGTCACGTGGCGACACACAATTGGTCCGCCATGGGGCACACGGATAGCTGAGGGGAAGCCCAGTGCGCGACATGTGTCGCGCGCTGTTCGTCTGAATAAGATGACACGGATCACAAGCTGTTTTTGCGAATTTTGATTTTTTTTTTTTTTTTTTTTGTTTCCCACATGTAAAAATTCATCTTATGAATTTTAATTTTCTAAAATTATTTTATTTTATAATTTTTAACTTTTATTCATCTCATAAATAATATTTGACAAAATTAAATTTTTCCATCTCATAGATAAATAATTCATCTCATGAATTCTTTAATATTTTTTCGATGGCAATAAATACATAGGCTTGCGCAGGGACCTCAGAGACAATTTAAATCTAGCTCCAAATGGGTTAAATTAACCGTCTCATGAATTAATTTAATGACCATTTAATGAGACTTAATTCTACTAAACAAATCTTACTGCACTCCAGACTTAAATTATTTATTCGACATCTCCCTAATAGACTGTATTGATGACAACAACCCTTCCACTAGATGTCCATGACAATGGGTAAGTATAACCACTACCATTATCCTTCTTACAGCTTCTCCATTAGTTATCGATTTGCCATTCATTGAATAATTCATTTATACTTGAATATATTCACAGTATAAATTCCAAATGTCAAACACTTGGAATACTTTAGCCAAAGTTTCCGAACTATTCAAATATTTGCAAATCAACTAAGGGGACATCTGTGTCTCATAAGAAACTGTAGATTCCCTATTGAATACCTTATCCTTGTCACACTTCACGCCGCTACCCAATGTACGTGGGATTTTAGTCATTCATTTAGACCTTACTTATAGTACACTAAAGTAACTAATGCTCCATGCACAAGTCCAGAATACCCTCAGGATTTAAAGTCGTCATTCAAACAATACAATATGAATCACTCATCTCCGATAGTAGTCTAGAAATAAGTAATCCACATGGACCAACTCAATATGTCAATCTTATCAAACACACTAACCTAACACTTTTGGATCTCTATCAACATGACCAAGGCAAGGCATCTAGAGTGTCATGTTATAGTCTAAACATACAAGTGGTCCAAACTTGTCTTCGACTATGAGTCTTTCAAACAACAATCCATATCATTTGTTCCAAGTCTATATGTGGCTTAGTCTCATAAACCATTCAGAACAAATATGTAAATTGTAGTATGAGGGCTATACCCATCTCATAGATGTTTTCAAAAAGAAAATCACATGCAGTATAAGTGCTCGCTTACACAAATTTAACTAAGAAACGAGTGGGACTTTAATCTTATTTGTTAATTAAAATAATATATCCAGAATAAATCTAAATTTCAGGACATTGTTCCTAACAATCTCCCACTTGTCCTTAATCCAATTTATGACAAACTCCATACTCACCCCTTTTAAGTTTGAACCAAAGGTCTACTGAGCCTAACTCATAGTGAGCACAATTACTCTATTGTGAAGTCAGTAATACAATACTACTTGACATTCCTCTCACTAATGGCTCCCACTCCATGTGTAAAGACATGCTTCGACGTCGAACATCTACCATTTTAATCTGTCTGAAAGTCTTAAATCAGTATAGCCAACTGGAACCAGCTCGTTGCTTTGAAAGATTAGCATATAATCTCTAGTTCTTCTCAAGAACTAGAGAAAATGCTTCACTGCCACCTAGTCCATTCGACCTGGGTTAGACTGACATCTGCTTACTATACTACAGCATAGCAGACATCAAGTCTCTTTTGCAATATGGCATACCTAAGGCCTCCCACTGCCAAAGCTTATGGAATATGCCTCAATTGCTCCTCCTCTTGAGGTGTCCTAGAACAATGCTCTAAAGAGAAAACGGGACTCTATGCTAACGTAAAAAACCTTTCTTAGAGTCCTCCATGCAATACCTTGACAATATATGGTCAATATAAATGGCTAGAGAAAGACCCAACACCCTACTCTTATGACCTCGTAGAAGCTTAATCCTAAGAGTAGAGCTGGCTTCTCCTATATCTTTCATATTCATCTATCATGACAACTAAGTCTTTATAGCTAATGGAACCCCCATATCATTCCTAAGAGTAGTATATTGTTGACATATAACACTAAGAAAGTTACTACTTTCTCTTAATGTCATTTGTACACACATGGTTCGAGCAATCGATTGCAAAAAACTAGAAGGCTTGATTGCTTCATTGTGGCTAAAAGGATCAGATTCAATGCCAAGGTCAACCACTAAGGCTCCCACTATGAACTTGTCAGATGTTCTGACAATCCTTCCACCACACCTAAACTCTCGTATACCTGGAAGATTCTCGTTCCTATTAGTTGGTGCATGTAATGCATCTACTATGTGTCGAGTTGTGTCTAGCTATTCAGAATTAGTGTCATTTTCTTCAATACTATTTTGTTTTTATTTTTGTAGCTTACTTACAAAATCCTTCTCTAAATGTTTTGCATTGTATTTAAAAAAAAAAAATTTTAAATCAAAAAGTGTAGAAAGGACTGTCCTTGTTCCTTTTATCTACAACACCATTCTGCTGCGGTATACCCAGAGCAGAAAGCTGAGATCCTATCTCATCTGCAATTAAGAAATCCAAAAAATCTCCCGAAAAATATCCACCACCTCGATCTTAACAAAGTGACTTAACTTGTTACCTAATAAATTTTAAAATTCAACTTTCTACTCTTTGAATTTCTCCAAAAAATGTCCGACTTATGTCTCATCTGGTAAACATATCCATGCCTTGAGTAATCATCACTAAACGTGATTGAATACTCATACCCACCTCTTGCCTGAACATGTATTGGTCCACATACATCTATATGAACCATCTCAAGTAAGCCACCAACCTTGTTGCCTTTACTCTTAAAAACGGACTTGGTCATCTTTCTTTTTATGCAGGATTTGCAGTCTAGTAATGACCTCAAGTCCAAAGCCTCTATCAGTCCATCTTTTCCCAGTCTTTGGATCCTGTTCGAATTAATGTGACCATCAACGTTGGTGCCTTATGTTGGCATTATCACTTTCAGGGGGTTTTCTTTTAGAAGATTGAATAAGTGAACTTATGTTAGATTTATTTAAACAATTACAAGAGTTTTGATAGGAAAATAACATGAATAAATAATTTATTCATGTACATGTGCAAATAAATAATTTATTTCTCATATTAAAATTTTCATTATCAAAATCAACTGAATAACAATTATCCATTAACTGAAATACAGAAATCAAATTCCTTACAGTTAAGGTTTAAATAATCAATCCTTTAAAACAAAATTCTATCACTAAGGTCTAAGCTAACATCTCCTACACTTAAGACCACTATTATTGTACTGTCCCTGACCATCAAGTACAGCACCCATCGTGTAGCCTTTAGCCTGGCCCGAGTTCTTGTAACATATTACAGATATGGTCAGTTGAATCTGAGTCCACCCATCAGGAACCTAGTGGATTCTCAACTGTGCATGACTCAACTAAGTGAGATATCAGCATATCTCCACCAGATGGTTTAGCAATCTTTGCAAGAAGAGTAGCTATATACTTAGTGTAATTTCTCCTCTAGTGGCCTAGTTTTCTTGCAAGAAACATTTTTCTTTAGCTGACTTCCTTATGGACTTGGTTGCTACAATAGCAACCTTGCCCTTTCCTTTCTTTCTAGTAGGTCCCTTGTGAGTATTAACCAAGTCTAACTTAGTTTTCAAGGCAAAGTAATTTGATTCAGTGAGTATATTATGTAATCAAAATCAAGCGAAGTTCGCTAGCCCTATCCATATAAAATACAGTAAATGCAAACATTTGTGCAACTATCTAGCAAGAGTCATGTATAATGTAGTGATATATATTCTTTCAATTTAGCATACACAATAAGTCAGATATCCACCAATCTGTACTATCATGCATACAATGATCACCCAAACATACCACTCCTTACTCCCCGACAGCGGGGTCGCACGAAACTAGTTCGGGTGAGAACTATTCTCAATTAACCTATTTTGGTAAAGGAGACCGTGAGGTTATAACAATTGAAACCTTGCTTCCACTTGATTTTTATAACTAGTGTTTTTAATTAACTTGCATTTACAACCTGGATTATCTCATAATCCCATTTAGAATCTCATTCTAAAATTAACCATAATTAATTAATTAATTTATTCAAAAATACTATCATTTTACAATATAGATTATCTTATAATCTTGCATTAGAATCACATTCTAAAGCAAATTAATAAAATTAATTAATTAATTTAATTAAAACTATACCAACATCTAATTTAGATTATCACATAATCTACTTTTTAAAATCTAATTCCAAAATTAAATTAAAATAATTTTGTTTAAAATCAATAGCGATTTTGTGCTTAGACTATCCCATAGTCTATTTTTAGAAACTCATTCTAAAATTAAACAAGCCTAGACTATCAAATAGTCAAGTTTAGAATCTTATTCTAAAAGTTAACGATTTAGACTATCTCATAGTGTATTTTAGAATCTTATTCTAAGACTAATTTAAAAATAACTTTTATTTACAATAATGCCGATTCACAACTTAGATTATCATATAATCTAATTTAGAATCTCAATCTAAAAGAAAATTAATTAATAAAATAATTAATTTGATTATTATGTAAATCAGTATTGACGTCTACATGTCCAAATAAAAAAAATTAAAAAGAAAAAATGACGTGATGACATCAGCGTCGAGCTGACGCTGATGTCATCAGATTTCTTTTTTTTTTTTTAAATTAAAATATTTAGTTCTAAAATAAATTGAATCTAATCTCATTAGGTCAATTTTATCCGGTTTCGTATAAAATAATTGAATCTAATATCATTAGATCAACTTTATCCAATTTTATAAAATTTAATTGAATCTAATCTCATTAGATCAATTTTATCCGATTTCGTAAAATTAATTGAATCTAATTTCACTAATCAATTTTATCCATTATTGTTAAAAATTTTGAATCTAATCTTATTAGATCAATTTTGTCCGATTTCATAAATCATGATTGAGAATTTACAATCTCATTATACGAACAACATTATCACAAATTTATGGGTTGTTCTGAATTAACGATTTAAATAATTTAAAATGTTACTATAAACAACCTAGTTAACCATTAAGTCTTCTAACCGATTTAAACAATTTAAATCGATATTTTAAACAACCTAGTTAACTATTAATTCTTTTAACCGATTTAAACAATTTAAATCGTTACTTTAAGCAATTTGATTAATTATTAATTCATTAACGATTTAAATAATTTAAATAGTTACTTTTAAACAATTGAATTAACAATTAATCACATTAATGACTTAAACAATTTAAATCACCAATTCAAACAAGTTTTTCCTTCTTCAATAAAATCTCTATTTTATTAAATCGCAAATCTATTTTATTTTCGATTTTATTGTACCAATTACGTATATTATGAATGTAATCAGAGGCTGGCTCTGATATCAATTATTGGGGAAAAGATATAAATTTTGTTGAAAAATAAACTATGATGCTGACTATTGGGTTCACAGTTCTGAACTATGGTCACAACAATAGGCACCTGTTAGAGCACTTAGAGTAGGAGACTCTTCTCTCTACCTAAGCCCCTAGTCGGAGAGTCATGCTTCGTGACACCTAACGTGTGAGAGTTCTCGGGAATAGGTTTATCCTTATAAACCCTTTGCCCTAATGCCGATTGTTGGGACGAACTTCAAAAATTCTCCCTACTTTCATAAAGTTTACGCAGCGGAACAGGTTTTGAATTCATAACTCTAAACCTATGGTCAATTTAAAATTCCTAATTTTAAATCTACTGACTTAAATTCATAATTTAGGTCTACAAGCCTTTTACTCTAAAACATTCATAACAATACATAAACTTAAACGGGTATAATAACAAATACTATAAATAAATAGAAAAGCGAAAACTAAAAGAAGAAGGAAAGGAACGTACCCGGTATTGCTCCAAAATAAGAATACTAGAAATCGAGTCCCCGCGATCTTCTACCTAATCACCACGAACTGCCCGTAGTGTGGGCTCCGAAAAATATTAAACTGAGGAAAGAAAAATTTTGACTAAAATTTTTCTCTCCAATTAGGTCTCTGAAACAATTTCTAGAAACCAAAAACAATTTATTTTGATTGAATGTCAAACCCTTGGAATAGGTGCCTATATTTATAGTAGGCTATCGGAGCAAAAAAATAAAAATTCTCGATGTGGGATATGCTAAAAATTACCCAATTAAAACAAACAAAATGCGGAGTTTGATTTCAAAAACCCATCAAAACGCGGCGTTTCAGCTTGAGCTAAACCACCTTCTTACTATGTGCCATGTGGCGGCACACAATTGGTCCACCACAGGGCACATGGATAGCTACACGCTGGTTCATCCGATTAAGATGACACGGATCACAAGCTATTTTTACGAATTTCGATTTTTTTTTCTTTGTTTTTCACATGTAAAAATTCATCTTATGAATTTTAATTTTCAAAAAATATTTTATTTTACAATTTTAACTTTTATTCATCTCATGAATAATATTTGGCAAAATTAAATTTACCCATCTTATGGATAAATAATTCATCTCATGAATTCTTTAACATTTTTTCGATGGCAATAAATACAGAGGCTTGCGCAGGGACCTCATGGACAATTTAAATCTAGCTCCAAATTGGTTAAATTAACCATCTCATGAAATAATTTAATTACTATTTAATGAGACTTAATTCTACTAAACAAATTTCATTGCACTCCAGACTTAAATTATTTATTCGACATCTCCCTAATAGACTGTATTGATAACAACAACCCCTCCACTAGATGTCCATGACAAAGGATAAGTATAACCCCTACCATTATCACCGCTTCTCCATTAGTTACCGACTCGCCCTTCACTGAATAATTCATTTATACTTGAACATATTCGCAGTATAAATTCCAAATGTCAAACATTTGGAATACTTTGGCCAAAGTTTTCGAACTATTCATATATTTTCCAATCAACTAAGGGCACATCTGTATCTCATAAGAGAATGTAGATTCCCTATTGAATACCTTATCCTTGTCACACTTCACGCGCTACCCAGTGTACGTGGGATTTTAGTCATTCATTTAGACCTTACTTATAGTACACCAAAGTAACTAACGCTCCATGCACAAGTCCAGAATACCCTCAGGATTTAGAATCGTCGTTCAAACAGTACAATATGAATCACTTATCTCCGATAGTAGTCTAGAAATAAGTAATCCACGTGGTTCCACTCAGTGTGTCAATCTTATCAAACATACTAATCTAACACTTTTGGATCTCTATCCACATGACCAAGGCAAGTCATCTAGAGTGTCACGTTATAGTCTTAACATACAAGTGGTCCCAACTTGTCTTTGAGTACGAGTCTTTCAAACAACAATTTATACCATTTGTTCAAAGTCTATCTGTGGCTTAGTCTCATAAACCGCTTAGAACAAACATGTAAATTGTAGTATGAGGACTACACCCATCTCATGGATATTTCCAAAAAGAAAATCACATACAGTATAAGTGCTCGCTTATACAAATTTAACTAAGAAATGACTAGGACTTCAATCTTATTTATTAATTAAAATAATATATCTAGAATAAATCTGGATTTCAGGACACTGTTTCTAACAAGTATAACTCTGCAGTATTTAATATTACCTCCCAATTGAAATTATGTGGAGAAAATATTACTGAGAAGGATATGCTAGAGAAAATGTTCTCTACTTTTCATGTCTCGAATATGCTCCTGCAGCTGCAATATCGAGAGCGAAATTTCAAAAAATACTCAGAGTCAATATTATGTCTCATCGTTGCTGAACAAAGCAATGAATTGTTGATGAAAAATCACCAGACAAGACCAACTGGGTTCGCACCATTCCCTGGAATGAATGCTTCGACATACGACCATTAGGGACATGGTCAAGTTGTAAAAGTGGTCGCAGTCGTGGACGTGGTCAGGGCCGTGGACAACGTTATAGTTGCGGTCATAATAACTGACATTATGGTACCCTGAATGAACCAAAATTTAAGAAGTCCGCTGATGAGGAGATGAAAGAAAGAGAAAAACTTTAGTTTTTCATATTTTTTATTTTGCATATTTATGGCTAGTTAAACCGCCTACTTTTAATACTCGTTCATTATTTACATGGTTGGCTATGCTGCCTACTTATTATCAGTTATTTATATGGCTATATTTCTCAGCCAATCTATTTGATACTTAATTAAAGGTTCCAGAAGAACACATGCCATGTTTCCTGAAGAAATAATATTCATATGGTCGGCTATGCCACCTACTTATTATCAGTTATTTATATTGTTATATTTCTCAGCCAATCTGTTTGATACCTAATTAAAGGCTCCAAAAGAGCACATATCATGTTTTCGGAAGAAATAATATTTAATTCCAATATACCCGTTGGGATGATTAACCAAAAGTTAACAGACCCAAAAGACTTTTATTTCATGACATGACTATTTGAGTCATCCGAGCATAAAGATGATGAAGAGAATTGTTGGAAATTTTCACACCCATTAAAGAACCAGAAGATTTTTATATCGGGTGAAACATTATGTGCTACTAAAGGCAAAGTGATTACTATGTCATACTCAATGGAAATTGAGTTTGAGTCCCATGTATCTGGAAGAATACTAAATGGGACATTTGTGGGCCAATTATTTTATCTTGTGGGCCAATTTGGTATGTTATTAATAGAGGCCTCTACCCGTTAGTCCCATGAGTATGGACAATATACTTATGATGTGGCATTTGTGAAACTCCTTGCATAAATGATCCGACTATGAGCTCAAATCGTGGATTGTATGATAATGCAGGAGAAGTTATATCCCAAGAATTTAATGATTATTGTATGGGATGAATTGCCATATAGCCCATGTACATATATAGAATGGTATTGCAGATTTTCTAATTAAACACCTGCAGCGAATAGCTAGACTATTACTATCATTTGCCAACTTTTATACGGGTACATGTTATGATACATGTTGCAGTACTAATTATGGATCTCTCCAGTATAACTTGTCTTTGACAAGATCCAAATATATATCCCATCTATGGATTTGGTTATATACTATATGTCCCAATTACTCCACATCAAATGTTGAAAGATGGGTATAAATAAGGGGACTTAAAATTTATCTAGAGAAATTAATTGGAAACATTTTACAAGCATCATTTGCTGATTGTTAATTTGACAAAACAAGGTTTCCAGAATCAGGGGGAGAAAAATCGAAAGTTGGAAAATGAGAATTTACATGAAATACATCATCCAACTAGAAATTCGAAGAACTGTTCACTTGTAAATTATTACAAGCCAATTCATAGATATATTCACTAATGAAAAGAGGGTGACCAAATAATATGTCTCTGCTATAGATGCTCCTGCTCAATTTAATATCCCGGTCGAGTAATATTCTAATATATTGAAAAATGCATCCATTGCATGCCAGAAGCGTGGTAGATGTATCAGTTCCAAGATTTGAATCTGAGAAAGAAAAGGAGCAATAGAAAAGATTGGTCCCTCTATTATGAAACTCTTGAGGAGAAAAACTCTGCAGAGATAATAATATAAAATTCTTCAAGATTATTAGGTACCTGAAGCTACTTGAGACTATTGAAATAGTCAAACTATTGAAATTATGATGATAAAGAAATCTCTATGAAATATGGGATATTATGGAATTGAAATTGATCAGATGTTTGTATATGCAGTAGCTACTTCCTGATCAAAGAAATTAAAAATCTTGGACTAGTACTTGTTCAAGAATGCCAATAAAGAAATGATTGGCTTAAATAGAAAGACGCAATTCAGGCTGAATTAGCCATGTGGACCTGAAGTCCAAATGCCTAAAGATTAAAACATATATGCTACATATAAATGTTGGTGCGAAAGTAATGAAGTGGTAAAAAGCACAATTTGTAGCCCAAGGTTTATCATAGAGACCAGAAATTGATGGGACATACATATGAAAAATGGATGCACTTAATATGACAGTCTCTATGTGCGTCATATATATATATATATAGTAATAGCTTATTTGCATGATGATATTTATATGAAAGTCCCTGAAGGACCAAAGATGCCAGAAGCATATAGTTCAAAAACTGCGGTGCATATCTACTAAAAGAGAGATATGTTAATATCATCATGACTCTTGAAGAATTTAAAGAAGCTGTTATAAACCTAAACTGAGAACTCGAGATTGAGGATCTTGAAAAAGGGAAGTTTTGGCTTGACCTGTAGATTGAGCACTAATATGATAGAGTATTACTCTATTGGGCAACGCATACCAGTACAGCACTTAAGTTGTTTAGTGCCTCCATGTTGTTTGACTCCTTAATAAAAATAAAGGCTTTTTCAGTCCTTGGTGAGGAAACAGCTTATTTGAAAGCCCCTGAAGGACTACAAATGCCAGAAGCATATAGCTTAAAATCTCGAGAACTGTGTTCAATCAAATTACAAAGATCGTTATATGGACTGAAATAATCAGGGCGAATGTGATACGATCGTCTGAGTACATACCTTCTAAAAGAAGGATATGTGAACAATCCTATTATTCCATGTGTTTTTAATTAAGAAATCAATTTTTGGATTTGCTATCATTGCAGTATATGTTGATGATTTAAACATCATAGGAACGGCTAAAGTAATTAACCATGCTGTTGCATATCTAAATAAAGAGTATGGCACCAATATGAAGGTATGAGTAATGTTTATCTTGATGGATCAACCAGTATACATTATAATTTATTTCATATACAAGTACTGGTTATATAGTTGAACCATATAAGATAAGTGACAAGCATATGCTATTTCTTTGCATAGCTATACTGCTATATTTTGGCAATCTACTAACAATTGCAATTACTACTAAGACGTTTACGCTTTATGAGTAAATAGAGAATGGGTGACGTCAATGTCCTTGATTCAATATATTTTGTAAGCTTTCAATGATTAGGAGGAGTCTAATAGCACCATATGAAGATAAGTCTGCATTGTTCAATTTAAAGAGAGTTTATAGAACCAGTGCACTTCAAAGAAGTTCTTTTCACTCTCAAGTTTCCTGAAGAAAGATGAAGTACATGTTCACTCAAGAACCTGAAAGAGTTATTTAAGAAAACATCTACAACAAACTTTCGAGAGATTGGCATTCCCCAACTCTGAGATATCCTTGATTAATGTGCACCCCTGAAGAAGAGTTAACTACGTACTATACTCTTTTCCTTCGCTATGGTTTTTTCCACTGGGTTTTTTTCCTAGCAAAGGTTTTTTTTTAATGATGTAGGTTAAGAAGCGTATATAACTCGGACAATATACACTTTCAAGAGTGTTATATCCCGCACATATTTTAAGAAAGGCAACAGAACTAAACATATCTCACCAAAGTTCTTTACACACGAGCTCCAGAAGATGGGTGAAATAGATATTCAACAAATTCGCTCAAGTAAAAACCTGGCAAATTTGTTCACGAAAGCATTACCAACAACAACTTTTGAGAAGTTAGTTCACTAGATTGGTGTGCGACGACTCAGAAATGCCCCTTACCAATATGTTCGCATGAGGGGAAGTTAAATATGAGCTGGTACTCTTTTTTTCTTCGCTATAGTTTTTCCCACTGGGTTTTCCTGGCAAGGTTTTTAACGAGGCAGACATATTAAGCTTGGACACTATGTCCCGTTATAAAGGAAAATATCCAAAGGGGGAGTGTTGTAAATATTGGACATTTTTCGGGTACAATTTTATAGTCAAATTTGGATATTATTAAATATTCTACAAAAATTAAAAATTATATAAAACACGTTTATAGACACATATATATACATATATATATATATATATATGTGTGTGTGTGTGTGTGTGTGTGTGTGTGTGTGTGTTTGTGTGTGTGTGTGTGTGTGTACATATGTACATGACACGTGTCACGTACATGTCACATTAAGGCATGACTCACGTAAATTCTGCGGGTATATATATGTATGTACAGTGAGATTCACGAAATGAAGATTGAGAAAAAAAAAATGAGTTACAGAGAGAGAGAGAATGAAAAAGAAGTTGTTTGAGAGAAGTTTAATATATAATATTCTTTTGTTTTTATACAAAATATTTGCTATTTTTTTAAGCTTATTTGGGTTTGACTTTTTTTTTTTTTTTTTCCTATAGAGTATTATCTCTATAATTTTATAACAAAGAACAATTTTTAATATTTTTAGAAATCATACTCTAATTGTTATATAATTACTTTAATAATGGACTTAGGTATTCTAAGGGATGATCTTTTATCGTCACAAATTCTTGTTTTTTAAAGCCATAATGAAAACACAAATATCTTGACATTTGAATCTATACAATAAATTATCCTATGATTTAAATATTTTCATAATCATGGCTTAAAATTTTTGTAACAACAACAACAACAACCATCACCTCAATGGCACAAAGGTTTCCACCATAGCAGGGCCTGGGGGTGAGATACACACAATCTTACCCCTTTAGAGTGTGACCCTAAAGGGAGGCTGTGTCTAAGGGCCCTAACCTTAAAAACATAAGACAAACTTAGTGCTTGAAAAGTTTGTATCAATCAATAATTATTAAAACTTTTGCCATTGTTTTGAGAAATTACTTGCAAGACACATAACCTTTCTCTTATAAAATAAGAGCAGTCACTGCTCCAAATGGCCCAAAAAGCTTTGAATCATTCATAAGTCTGAATCTGGATCGAACCAAAATAAATTGGATGGGATAATAAATTAGTGAAGGTCACAACATTGAATGAGGATTGTACCAAAGAATGATTAGTTGGGTCCATCCAATCTTAGACCAAATTATATAGTTCAAAGTGATTTTAAAAATGTTAATTACTTTACACTTGAATAAAGCTAGATTGAAGATAATAAAAATCCAATTCAAAAATTGAGGATCGAATCGCATAATAATTTGTTTTGTCAACTCCTAAAATAAATAGCTAGATCTAGTTCAATTGTACGATTTGCACTACTACTTGAATATTACCTGCTAGCATTGATCCACTGTGTGAAGTTTCAATTTTGTAGTTTAGCTTGGAAGTCATTGTCTTGAATTAGTAGAGTTCCTTACTGGTTGATACCTGGACCTAAATCAAAGATCGTAAACTTTAAAATATCAATTTGGTTTAGTCTTAGACCAAATTTAATTAATCCTATCCAAGTTTCATCTTGAATCATTATTTCAATATGTTTAGGATATTAGTTAGACTAAATTTTGCATTACAAAGAAAAAATTATTAAGTCCAAATCAAGTATCAAGAATAGGGTATAATAGTGAATATCATTATGTTGAAGATTATAAGTAGAGAATATTGTTCATGTCAAACTAAACACAAGAAGACTATTTATAGACTATATTTTTTCTTTGAATAAGATTACTTATGCACAACTAAATGAATCCTAGATGTAACTTTTTAGTATTTGGTCATTTTGAACTATCAAACAACTAAAATATATAGCTTAAAGAGTCAGTTTTATTTAGTTATTACGTATCATATATGTCATATTGCTACTTACGTTATCATACAATCAAACATATGATGATATTTTCTATTCAACCAATAAAGAGAACATTCTAAGGCGGGAACACCTTTTTCTGTTGAAACAAACTAGGGGTGTTCAATGGATGGATTGGGTGAGGTTTGGAGCCAATCCATTAAAACCCACTAGTTTTGGGTCCATGACCCACCCATACCCATAAAAAAACTTTTAAAAATATGGTTCTGGTTTTCGTTCCGATGGGTCATAGGTAATCCATGGCGACCCAAAATACTTCAAAATTTAGTTCTTTTAAGACTCACTTGTTTCGGTTGACCTCCAATTTGTTTTTTGTATTGTTCACACTAAAGGACTCTTTACTATGTCCACTGTGTCAATTTAATCCCTTTTATTTTTAAGAAAATTATCACTTTAACGTTTGACCAATTATCACTTAGGTACCCTGACGTTAGTATTTTATCACTTAGGTACCATGTGTTGGAATTTGATGAATTTTTGTGAGAGTCACATCAATGTTATACAGCAAATGTTAATATAGTTCATGATTATAATAATATATATAAATCATGTCAATATTTTTAATAAAAATTTAATGAATTACAATAAAAAAAATTTAACAAATTTGGGTGCAAACTATCTATATATTGTTAGAATCATACCTCATATCACCTGTTTTTGTTAAAAAATTCTTTAAATTCTAATGAATATACTTATATATTGTCGGAATCATGTTTTATTTTAGCATTTTTCAACAAAAATCTATCAAATTTTGGAAGAATGGTACCTAATTGATAAAATTTTAAACCTTCAGGATATCTAAGTGATAAAATTTTTAAAAACCATAAGAAATGTATTGAATCGATTATTTTTAATCAATAGAGCCGATCACAACTTCGAATATGGAATTCAATGGGATCAAATAGGAAACAATACCCTGAATCATAGAACTATAATGAAATATAAGATCAACCTACATTTATCGAATTTGAAAAAGAGTCGAATAAATGGTTTGATCCTCTTAGTTATATTTCTGGAACCGAGAGATCCATGAATCGAGATCCTGATGCATATAGATACAAATGGTTCAATGGGAGCAAGAATTTCTAGGAATATTTGGAACATTCATTTCTGAGTAGAAGAGATGTTTTCGAGTAGTGTTCAATCAATTACGTATTATTCAATATTCGATTGATTGGTTTGAGTTTATCGACAAAAAAGATTTGTCTAAGTTGCTTCTTTTCTTTTTGTCCAAGCCATTTCTTTTTTTGTCCAAGTTGCTTCTCTTTTTGTCTAGCTCACTTTCTTTTTTCATTGTGAGTTTCAGATATATTCCCATTCATAGGTCCGAGATCCACATTTATGAATTGAAAGGTCCAAATGATCAACTCTGCAATCCGTTGTTAGAATCAATAGGTCTTCAAATCGTTCATTTGAAAAAATTGAAAAGCCTTCTTATTGGATAATCATGATACTTTCCAAAAATCGAAATTCTTGATCAATGGAGGAACAGTATCACCATTTTTGTTCAATAAGATACCAAAGTGGATGATTGACTTATTCCATACTAGAAATAATGGCAGGAAATCCTTTGATAACACAGATTCCTATTTCTCATTGATATCCCACAATCAAAATAATTGGCTGAATCCCGTGAAACCATTTCATAGAAGTTCAGTAATATCTTCTTTTTATTAAAGCAAATCGCCTTCGATTCTTGAATAATCTACATCTACCCCGTTGTATATTTTGAAACGGCAAGGTACTTATATGATAAATAATCAAACCTCAGGATACCTAAGTGATAGTTTCCGTTACGTTTAATTATGTCTATTTAGTTGATAAAAATTTTCATTGTATTAATTTAGTCTTTTTAATCAAACTAAAATTAAGTAAATGACGTAACCATAGATGGCACAATCATGGTAGATGCAAGTAACCCATTACAAATGCACTCGTTTACGCAATTAAAACCAATATCAGACCACAACATTAAAAATTTCATCACCAAATTACATATATTTTACTCAAGGATAAATTAGCACCATGTTTGTACTCGAACTAAATAGATATAATAAAAGTACAGTAACTAAATTAATATAATAAACAAAGTAATTAGACCCCTAATGTAAATAACTCTTCTTTAAATGAGATTGCATTAATATTAGGTTGGGTATAATGGGTTGACCCATAGAAACCCATAAAACCCATGGGTAAATTTAACTCTACCCAACAAGAATCAAAAAATTATAAACCCAGCCCAACCCAAATTAAGTAGATTGGATGGGTCTTGGGTTTACCCATACCTATGAACACCCCTAAAACAGACCACGTAAAATCTCAAGTGGATTTTGATTTTTGTAGGCAAATCTTTTTCAAAGTAAAACATATTACAGAGAAGAGGACATCCTTGCAATGGAAGGAACCTATGCGACTATTTTTATATATGTGAACCTTAAAAGTAATATGTGATAAATTCTTCTAATAGTAACTGTTGGAAAAAATAAAATGAATGGGTAATTAGAAAACCAGGCTTAAGAAAGCAAAAAACCCACTTGAGATGGGAAAACCAAAACTCGACCACACTAATAGAGGATCTTCTAATAGGAAGACATTCCACGAACACACTAAACCTCAGACTCAAGAAAAAAATGACCTTTAGCAAAGATAATTAAAACAACAGAATGAAGAATGCATTCCAACTCCTAGCATTAACACGATACCCGCAATAGGAGTGCAGTGATGGATTGGAGTACAAAATATGTCTCATGTTTTATATGTTCTATAATACATCCATATGATATTTTGGCTATTACATGTGTAGTATGATGTAATTTATATGCATTTAGGATTCGCACGAGTAGGAGCAAGGATGATTTGAAAAGTGGTGCAAAACATGCTCAAATAGACAGATTCAAAGACTACGTTGAAAAACCCAACCACGTGTGGAAAAGGGATCCATCGGGTAAAGATTCGACTGTTCAAATTATTTGTTTTACTTCTCATGATCGATTGATTGATCAGCGGAAATTGCAAATAGGAATTAGACGTTGTTGATCGATCGAGGAGTGTTCGTAGATCGATGGATGCTGGTTTTTGAACGCTTCATATCAATTGGTTGTGCCTGTCGATCAATCGGCAGCCCAAGCAAGTGGCACATCTCCTATATAAATATGAAAGGGGGATCTGATTTTCAGTACTTTTTGGCTCTTCATTCTCTTCCCCTCCTTTCTCGAGCCGCCAAGAGAGACCGGGATTTTCTTGAAGGCCAAAGCATAAGTGGTCGGAGTATCGGGTGGATTGAAGACAGAGTTACATTAACATTAATCGAGGGAGTCTTGATCCATGTGTTTTTCTTTACTTTTATCTTTTTTTTTGAGATTTGTAAAACTCCTATGAATGAGTAGACTACTAGTTTAGAGTTAAAGGACGGATAGTCATCTAAATCTCGGATTTATATTTTATTTTTGATAATGACTTGTGTTATGCTATTTTCACACCCAGTGGGGAATCATTTATTGAGATTGATTTACTATTTATGTGCTTCTAGGCATGGCTAGATTTCTAGTTTATTTGCAATTCGTTTTGTACTTGTAGCCTAGACTCGTATAGCAAGTTTTTCATGGGTGGTCATGATTAAGGTTATACCCAATCCTGAATACAATCTTTTAAATGAATTAATACTAAATTAGGTGTGAGAAAGGAAATAAATAGCGCTACTAAGATAACTCATGCAACACCTAAAGTGATTATATGGATTGTACCCTGAAACTAGTTCAATACCATAAGTCATAATTAAGTGTTAATCTAGGTTTAGAGCTATAGCTTAAACCATTAAAGTATTGTCATAAGAAAATATAACAATGGGGTCCGCGATGGGCTAACCTGAATTCATTACTACTCCTGATTAATTTGACAACGTTAATTTACCATTATGTTCTATTAATTTAGTTAACAAATCATCATAACCAAATTTCTAACTGCTACGTAATTGCTAATGTTAACTTGACACTGATTCCTTGAAGATACCACACATGTATATCTACAACGAATTCGTACGCTTATGATTGCACGATTGTAAACCTCATCATTACCCCATCTGAGAGAATAAAGTAACTTTAAGATAGTACGGAGAAGAGACACAATGAATTTCTTTATTTCTGTGTATGTAAAATGGCTCCCAAGACACCCTATTTATAGGCACAAATCTCCACGTGAGGGTAACTGCCAGCCACAGAAAGGGGATGAGAAATTCGGCCCGCGGTACGGAAATGTGGCATATATGGTGGAGCTAAAAATCTAGCTCAAACAAAGAAGCTGCGAGTATGAAAGATGGGGCAGTTACAATCAAATGTCATACCTAGATTTCAAGCTCGCATCCTTGAACTTGAACCTGGAGTAACTGTGAAAGCTTAGCAGTCTGAGCTCGAGCTTGAACCAAGAGTTACGACCAAGAAACGAATTCAACTTGATTTGTTGTAACAACTCCAAATACAACAACCATAATAATAAAAGTTCGGGTCGAAAAATGTCCACACTAAAATGCACCACACCAAGATAAGATGCGCCTGTTAGCCCAACTCGATGGAGCAAGGCACTCACGCTTGTGGCACACCATATGCCCACTTTAAGTCCACAAAACTTTATCAAATCCAAAGAGAACGGATATAGAAATAGACTTTTCCTTGATCAAACATTCTATACGAAATAAGTGACTTCGAAGGAATTGAACAAAATTAAAATAAATAAACAACAACAAAAAGAAAATTGTTATTTCGAGGATAATTTTTGTTATTAAAAGTAGACTTTACATATAAATCAAAGAATACAAGAAGCTAATTTGCAACTTTTTTTGAAAAATAACATATTTAAAATAAAAAAAAAAGCAAAATGACATAATTTTGAAAATATTTAGCAAACTAGCACACTTTACTGTTCACAACCCGTTGCATGCCATTTCGGATGGATTACAAGAAATCGGGGTATGTTGCATGACTTTCGGGATGTCGTGCAACACGGGTATGCCCCAGTTCATACCTTATTATATAAAAGTATGTGTAATTCAAAATTAGAAGTCAGTTGGTGCTCAAGTGGTAAAGCAGTCCTACCTTAAAGGGAAGGGCGTGGGTTCAAGTCCATGGTACAGCCTTTTTCATTGCTTATATTCAAGTTTTTTTTTAAAAAAAAAACATTAATGGTGAAGCTTTTATTCAAATTTTATTTTGATCCTCTACTCACCTTTTATATAATATTTTATTTTACTTTGAACAAATTTATTAACTAATAAATAATAATTATTTAATATTTTTTCTTATATGTTAATATATCTACTTTTTAATTAATATTTTACTATAATTTTATTTCAATACTTATATATTTAATTTTAGTTAATTAATTATGTAATAAATTTGTGGCACTGGGACTGTTGTTGTTGTTGTAATCATGTAATAATAATTTATAAATATTATATAATAACTAATATATAACATATAAGCACTAGATCCCCTTAGAATTAATAATAAAACAATTATGTCTTTGGATAAATTAGTTATTAGTTATTATATAATATCTATAGATTATTATTATATAATTAATTAACTAAAATTAAATATATAAGTATTAAAATAAAATTAGAGTAAAATATTAATTAAAAAGTAGATATATTAACATATAAGAAAAAAATATTAAATAATTATTATTTATAAGTCAATAAATTTGTTATTATATAATATCAATAGATTATTATTACATAATTAATTAACTAAAATTAAATATAAAATTATTAGAATAAAATTATAGTAAAATATTAATTAAAAAGTAGATATATTAACATATAAAAAATTATTAAATAATTACTATTTATAAGTCAATAAATTTGTTATTATATAATATTTATAGATTATTATTATATAATTAATTAACTAAAATTAAATATATAATTATTAAAATAAAATTATAGTAAAATATTAATTAAAAAATAGATATATTAACATATAAAAAATTAAATAATTATTATTTATAAGTTAATAAATTTGTTCAATGTAAAATAAAATAGTATATAAAAGGTGAGTAGAGGATCAAATAAAATTTGAATAAAAGCTTTACCATTAATGTTTAAAAAAATAAAAAAACTTGAATAAAAGCAATGAAAAAAGCCTTACCATGGACTTGAACGAAAAAAGCCTTACCATGGACTTGAACCCACACCCTTCCCTTTTCAAGGGAGGACTGCCTTACCACTAGAGTACTAACTCACTTCTAATTTTAAAATATGCATACTTTTATATAATATAAATTATGAACTGGGGCATACCCGTTTTGCATGACATCCCGAAAGTCGTGCAACACACCACGATTTCTTGTAATCCATTTGAAATGGCGTGCAATGGGTTATAAATAATAAAGTGTACTAGTTTGCTAAATATTTTTAAAATTATGTCATTTTGCTATTTTTTTTTTAAATATGTTATTTTGCAAAAAAAAAAGTCCTAATTTGCTCTGTAGCAAAATTAACAGGTATTAAAAAAAGTTGTTCTTCTAAAAGCACTAGTTGTGAAAAGACTCCTAAGGGCTATAATCATGTAACTCCTGCAACTCCAAAAACAGAGATGCCCTAAATGTGCATGCATAACTTGCTTCCCCTACTCTCTAATTCTTTGCCTTATTCTGCTTCTCTCTTTTTCTCTCATCTCTCTTCTTTGTTTTTTTCTTTTTTTTGGTGAGCTCTCTTTCTTCAAACCCCTTTGCTTTAGGTTTTATTTCATTCATACTCTAATCCCTTCAGCATAATTTTCACATTCACTAACATGGGTATTATTTAATTTCTTCATTCTTTTGACCAATCTTTCCAGTTCTCAATGCTTGTCTTGCAGATTTGATGCTTAGGGTTTTCCATTAATGGGTTTTTTGGGGTTTACAAGGGGGAGTGGCTTATGGGATTTGTCTATTTGTTTCCTAATTTGATGAAAATGCTCAAATTTCCATGCTTTTTCGTGCATTTTTATTGGAATCTCACGTTTTTCAACTTATATAGTAAGAATATTCTTTCCCCTTTAACCCGATTTTTGGGGTCGAGTTAGGTCTAATATCCTTGTTTTACGATATCCAATATACATGTTGTTTGTGTAGATGGAGTTAGGTTTAATATCATCTGATAATTTTTCAATTTCTTCACAAATCATGTGATTTTTTGGAGTTTGATTTATTCATGTTGATCTGCTTGACACTTATCTGAGTAGATTCTCACGGGATTCTTCAGATTTTCCTATCTATTCCCTCCTAATTGAAGTGATTTTGATGCTTGATTGTTGATCATAATATACATAAAATTAATAATTAATACATTGCTGCGATCTTCACTTTCACTTATATTATTTAAACCCCACGAGATGCTTGTTGTCCTCCAATTTGGTGTTTTATTCAGCTGCTGATACCTAGATGCTGTTTTGTGTTGCAGATTTTCGAACTTCCACGGTGTACTAACGGTAAAATAAGGATCTAAAATCCTGGGTGTATCAGGAAAACCCATGAATATATAATTGATTAATGGGTTTGGAACTTGAAGCTTTAAAGAGCACTTGGAGGCTGTTTGTGATATGAATCTTTATGTATTGATGTATTGATGTATTGTATAGGGTTTTATATATATATATTTAAGTATACAATATGTATGAGTACAAGTGTATTATATGATAGATAAATACATCAATAAGATAGTTGCTTGTGGGTGTCGTTGGATTTGAAATATTTTAGGAGTTTAAGCCTGTTGGATATGTCTCCTCTGCTTAGTGGATATGCCCGTTGTCCATGGGCTTTGCCTCGTACCAAGGAAACAATCACTTCTGTGACTCTCTTGCCTTTCAAGAGATCCCTTTATTAAAAAATTTTGACTGATTTTCCTTTACTTATCTTTCTGACCTGCTCTCCATCTGATCACGCTAGCCGCATATGTCCTCATATAGATCTCGGAACATTGCGTTGGAAGCAGATAGTTCGGTTAACTTCAGAAATCTGGTCCCCACAACCTGATTGTATTTAAAATTTCCATTTTTGGGAATTTTTTTCTCGATCAGCAGTTATCTGTGATGATTTGGGTGTTTTTCTGATTCGGGGATTATCAGTTTATTACTGAGCTGTGCTTATCTTGAGTAAACGAGACGCAAAAGTAGATCTTTTGGTTGAAGAAGATGAAGTTTATGAAACTGGGGTCAAAGCTGGATGCATTTCAGAGTGATGGGAATAACATCAGGTGAGATTCTTATGCCAAAAGATTATATTATAGTTCTACCACAATGCATTTATCTATGTTTTGTACTCCGCTGCTTCTGGATTAATAAAATTGTGCTTGTTCATTTTGTTTATAGCTGTATTTAGATGTTGATTCATGAAATTGGGCATCTTGGGAGGGACTGATTTGCTATCTGGGGTTGTTTGGTATTATTTCTTGTTTTTCAGTCTTTGATCTTGAAAACCTAAATAGGGTTTTGGAAATGATCTTCTTGTTTTTGAATTCTAGTTTTCAGTTTATGATTTCCAATGATTTCTCTCTTCAGGGTAGCCCCCTGAAGGAGGAAGGCTGCGTATATCTACCCCCAGACCCTGCTGTTGCGGGAGCCTTTGCAGGCATTGTTGTTGTTGTTGTTGTTGATTTCCAATGATTTCTATTAAGATACAGATTCATGAATTTGGGTCTCTTGGGATGATTTTGTCCATTAAGGAATTGATAGATGTACTTTTTTTATAAACAAAAGTTTGCATTTGAATCTGGCTGTGGTTGGCAAATACAGTAAAATGATTAGTTTTTCTCAATGGAAGCAAACTGGTCCTTTTGTTTTCTATCCAATTGCTATGATGGTAGAGCCATGCTATAGTATAAAATACGATTTTAGGCCTTACGTAACAGTTTGTGCTTTTAAAGTAGTTGATTCCTTAACATGGTATCAGAGTCCTTTTAATGGGCGGATATAGGTTCAAGTCTTAATAGCTTCCACTCTTAATATTAATATTATTTCAATACAAGGTATAAATTGGGTTCATGTATGCCCAATGAACATTTGTGTAAAAGGGGGATTTTTAGGTCTTCTAAGAGCTTAAGCCTTTAGAATATGTTGTTTTGCGCAATGGAAGCGACACTGATTGTTTGATTTTCTATCAAAATGTCCTGACAGGTTGAACTCGTATATATTTCTTTTCTGTTTGAGCTTGGGTAATGGAGAGATTGAACGTTAAAAATTGTCTTAAACTGTGAAGAGAGTGCAAGTTCTTCACCAATATATTTCTTTTTTTCCATACTTCCTGATATTGAGAGACCCTAACCGACATGGTTGGGTTGCATTAAAAAAGACCATGTTGAATTTTAGTAGCCCAGGCCAAACCCATGAATTGGCACTTGAGATCCACATATAAGCTTAAGTGAGAACCCATTTCTATAAAAATTAAGTATCTTACAAAGCCTAGGCATATATGTCAATTTTTCTTTCTTTTTTATCTTGCGACAACCCTAATGGGGACTTTTGCAAGACTCATATGTGAATGCCTTGACAAGAAAGAAAGAGTTGATCTTTATGGATTGGTTACTGCTAAAGGGCACTTTAGCGAATTGCCCAAAAGTCATGTCAATATTTTCAGCCATAGCCCATCTTTTTATTTACTTTTTTGCTCAAAACGATATGATGGTTTCCCATAATCCCCTCCTTCCTCACATTTTCTGTGGGGAAATTGATTTTGATATTCCAGAAAGTATACGCCATGTTGTTGTGAAACTAATTTTTGTTCTCAAGAGAGTTTTGATGATTACACTGATGTTGCAACAGTTCTTTTTTTTTTTTTTGGATAAAAAATGTTGCAAGCAGGTATAGGTATCAAGGATATGTATACTTGATATCTGTATGCTTTGTTAGAGCATGCAGACCATCCACAAACCTCTCATTTAATAACTTAAACTTTTTGGATAATCGGTTAAATGACAGAACATGATGTTGATATGAGATAACATACTGGGTGTTGGTTGTCCTTTGAAATTAGTGCTATTGGTCACTTTCACTGTCACAGTCACAGTTTGCCAGAATAGGGTGACGTGGATGTAATATAACAGGTCTCGGTTAACAGCTAGACTAATATGCGACAGATAACCACCATTACATTGTAACTGCCGTTATTGAATTCCAAGCGTTCTGAGGTCGTGTTTGCAAACTTGATATTGATCTATCACTGTTCAGGATGTAATGATGTAACGACAATTTGTATTTGGACATGATTCTTGCTTCAATCCTCAGTAGCTTATTTGTTTGGGATAATCTTCTGTTCCTTTTTTGGAGTCATGGTGATAGCAATATTGTTTTACGTCTTCAATCGTCAATCAATAGTTCTAAATTAAATCAATTCATATGAAATTTATCTGGTTAACATCTTGTTGAGTACAACAACAAACAACAATAAACCCAGTGCCTGCAAGGGCTCCCGCAAAAGTAGGGTCTGGGGGGGGTAAATGTATGCAGCCTTCCCCCTTCAGGGGGCTACCCTGAAGAAACTTCTTGTTGAGTGATGATTATAATTGTTCGTCAATTTCAAGAGATAAATTTCTATTAAGCTGACATAACTTGCAAAATTATTATTAGGATTTATGTAAATTTTACAATTTGTATCAAGTTTATGTATGCCTCTTATGTAAGTATTGAAGGAATTTTAACACGAGTCCCATGTGTGTAGGTATGTGGCGACAGAGCTGGCATCTGATGTTGTTGTACATGTTGGGGACGTGAAGTTTTATCTTCATAAGGTAATGATATGATGATAATGGATAAACTGAATCCTATCTCAAACAACATTTATGATTTATCATAGAAATTACATTTACAAGTCAAACACCCTTATCAAAAGCAAAAGTTGATAATCCGTTATTTGTGTTACGATTATCTCAAACAACTCGATTACGAAATGATGAACACTAGGGACATCCAAACTATAAAGTTTGATGAGAACTCCACTAATTCGATTGGGATCCAGAGTCTTGTTGGTAATTCAAATGCATGAATATCAATGTAATCAAATCTTGGCTCTCAATTGTGTTGCCATTGCAAAAGCTAGGTGTTATAGACAATATACATTGTAGCTATGATCACGTAGCCACAGGTAGCTTAAAATCCCTTGTTTTGGTTGGGTAGATACATATTGCTATATTGACGTCCTAAACCATACCTGAGGGTCAATTTTTGGTTGGGTAGATACATATTGCTATATTGATGTCCTAAACCATACCAGAGGGTCAAATCTGACTATTTTGAAGGTTTTCTGTTTGTGTCTGTCTAGTCGAATTTGAAACCCTCAAAATATCACATGATATGAAATTCTCAAAAAACGTGACACTCATAATAGGCGGAATGAAGAGTTGCATCATGGAATCAAATAACGGCTACTATAACGAGTTCTGAACTAATTGTTACGTTACACAGTCACTGCAATAGTTATGTAATGTCCATAACATGCTAGCTTCCATGACTCTAGCAAGCAGATTACTAAGGACTCAACGTGTGAGTCTAGTAAGAATCCCGCATTGGAGATGTGTTGAGAAAAAATCAATATATGAGCCTAGCAGGCTACTCTACTTAATGCCAATTGGTTTTAGGATGAAACCTCATTTGATTATATGGACCTCATATATGTAAACTCTTTGGGTTGGGCTTAAAGCCTGGTGAAATTTAACACAGATGTTTGAATCCTTAGGTTCAGAATAACGTGGTTCTGACAGAAAATGATGACTTCCTTTTCTTTTTTTCTTTTTTTTTTTTGGGTTTCTTTTTTGCAGTTTCCTCTGCTGTCCAAAAGCTCACGCTTGCAAAACTTAGTCACGACAACAGAAGAAGGGAACAGCGATGAAGTGTATATTTCTGACATCCCGGGAGGTCCTGCTGCCCTTGAAATATGTGCCAAGTTCTGTTACGGAATGGTAGTCACCTTAAATGCCTACAATGTTGTTGCAGCACGTTGTGCTGCTGAGTACCTCGGCATGCACGAGTCCATCGAGAAAGGTAACCTGGTGTACAAAATCGATGTCTTTCTAAACTCGAGCATCTTCCGAAGCTGGAAAGACTCTATTATTGTTCTTCAGACCACTAGATCAATGCTCCCGTGGTCTGAGGAATTGAAGATCATTGACCATTGCATTGACTCAATTGCGTCAAAGGCCTCGGTTGACACAGCTAAGGTGGTCTGGTCCTATACGTATAACCGGAAGAAGCTTCCCGAAGAAAATGGGACTGACCCAAACTGGAATGGGGTTCAAAACTACAAAGCGGTGCCAAAGGATTGGTGGGTCGAGGACCTTTGTGAGGTTGAGATTGATTTATACAAACGGGTCATTGTCAAAATAAAAAACGAAAGTGTGGTTACAAGTGAAGTCATTGGAGAAGCCTTGAAAGCTTATGCTTGTAGGAAATTTCCGGGTCTTACAAAGGGTGTCGTTCAATGTGATGATCTGACAAATTATCGATCGATAGTGGATACGATTATTTGGCTTCTGCCTGTGGATAAAGGTAGCGTCTCATGTAATTTCTTGCTGAAATTGCTGAAAGCAGCAGCACTTGTAGATTCCGATACTATGTTAAAGAATGAGCTGATTAAGAGGATTGGATATCAGCTAGAGGAGGCTACGGTGAATGATCTCTTGATACGAGCCCCCAAAGGGGAAAGTAATATGTACGATGTGGATACCATGATGAATATTGTGAAAGAATTTCTGACACGGGATCGAAATTTAGAGATTGAATCAGTTGAGGAAGATGAGGGTCAAGAAAAGAGGCCCAGGATACTCTCAGAAGCCTCGAAGTTAATGGTGGCCAAGTTAATAGACGGGTACCTCGCTGAAATAGCAAGGGACCCGAACCTGCCTGTGTCAAAGTTTGTTGAGCTTGCTGATATGGTTTCGTGCGTCTCGAGGCCAGGTCACGATGGGATCTATCGTGCCATCGACATGTACCTTAAGGTATCCATTTTGACCAAAATTTACGTTATATATGAAAATCAGTTTGGCTTATGTTCTTTCGTGCTATGCATTGAATGACTAAGCGCTATGTTCCGAATTATGAGCTAGCCATTGCAAACCTCTATTATATCGGTATATTTTCATAATATGGTAAAGTGTACAATGCCGCCCTAGTAAGGGCCACAAACAACTAGGGAAAGGTGGAGACGAGCCTAGAACCCAACACCTCAGCTTAGGGGTGGCTAGTAGAGCATACTTATGAAGCTATTGAAATTTCTTTTTTTAATAAAAATTATTGCGAATATAAGGGTTAAAAGTAACTCATGGTCTCAAAAAAAAAAAAAAAATAAAAAAAAAAAAATTTATGTGATCGTCATACATCGGATTCGTACCAGAAGATTGAAGCAACGCCCATTATCTTGTACAAAACCCAATAGCTTCCTACTGTCTAATTTCTCTGTGGCGGAGCCCATGCGTTTATCAAAAACTATGCTGTGATTTAATTTGCGCAAACTATTGTATACGCCAGTATAAAGTTGTTCTTGGATCTTTACCTAACAACTTGAGCTTTTGAGATATTTATTTCTAGTGATGGTATTAGGGTCTTTTTGACTGAACTGTTGATAATTATCACTACAACTTGGCATTTGGAGTATGTGTAACTTTTCCACTTATCTTTCATGTTTCTTCATCTTTGATATTCTTGGAAGAATATGACACACAAGCTTTTATCTGACAGTTTGAACTTTGGATATTTGGTATCCATACAGGAGCACCCCGGGATTAGTAAGAGCGAAAGGAAGAGAATATGCAAGCTGATGGACTGCAAGAAGCTCTCAGTTGATGCGTGCATGCATGCTGTCCAAAACGAGCGGCTCCCTTTACGTGTGATCGTCCAAGTCCTCTTCTTCGAGCAAGTTCGAGCTGCTGCAACCTCAGGCACAAGCACTCCGGACCTACCCAAGAGCATTCGCGATTTGAACACCACGTCCCACGGGAGCTCACGGTCAACACCGAACGGGGATGAGGACTGGGATGCGGTGGCCACAGCCGAGGAGCTCAAGGCCTTAAAAGGTGAGCTCGCGGCATTGAAGTTGGGTAATGGAAGAGAGAGAAATAATGGTGAGAAAACTTCTTTACATAAGATGAAGAGCTTGTTATTGACAAAGAAGATATTCTCTAAGGTCTGGTCTAGCAAGAGTAACGGGCATGCCGAGACGAGCGGGTCAGATTCTTCAGATAGCCCGAGCTCGGCTAACCCGGAAGACGCTAAATCCACGTCATCTCGAAGTAGGAGGAACTCTGTCTCTACATCCTAGGTTTTTGTTGGTTGGTTCATTTTATCTTGTACTTGTGGTTTCGCTTTCTTTTTCTTTATCTTATAGGGTTTTTTAAAGGAAACTACCTTTGAAAGTAGTTATTTTTTACTTAGTCACTACAATTTTTCAATTTTTCTAAAATCGATATCTGAAAGTTTAAATATTTTCAATCAACTACTTACATTAACTCCGTAAGTATTCTGCTTGCATTACACTTGTGATTTTGCTTAGGTTAAGTTGGTAAAGCAATATATTGTTATGTGGCTCTATCCACAAGTTCGAATCTCTATACACACCGCACATAGAGACCATTTACAAGTATATTGCTTGACAAGTGAGTTGACACCAACATTTGTGTTTACTTCCCTGGTTTTTATATGACAACTTGAAATTATGTGTAGCGTCGACGGAAAACTAATGGCGTCAATGTAGGTGATTGAAAAAAATGTAAACTTTTGAAAGTAGTTTTTCGAAAAATTGAAAAGTTATGGTGGTTAAGTAACACATGACTATTTCTCTAGATGATTTTCTATAAAAGAACCCTATCTTATATGGTTTATGATAGTAGTTTTGTAATAGAGGTGGCTAATGAATCAGGTTGACTTTGTGATAGGAATGAATTGATTTAGTTTGACTGTCTAGGTTGATGAGTAGAGGTGGCCACGGGTCGGGTCCGGCCCGGTTTGGTACCAGGCCTGGAGGGCTCCAGGGTTGGACCCGGCCCGGGCCCGGGTTGGCCTTTTTTTCGTCAGCTTTAAAAAACAATGCAAAATTTAAATAATACAAAGTCGTTTTGTATTAAAATTATTATAATTTATTGATAAATAATATGAGATACAAATATATTTTATCCCAAGCACCAATAATGTTAAATATATGTAATAAAATAAAATATATAATAAGTACTAGTAAATAATGGTAAATAAATAATGTACCAAGTACAAAAATAATGCAGTTGGAGCCTAATATTTAAAAGTATAAATTTGTTTATCAAAAAATTCAAAAAATACAAAGTAAATAATTGACATACAAAAGTGTTGATATTAATCGCATGGGGGGGTTATTGTGCCATCGTTTGACGTATCAGTAGTGCGGTCGTCTTCTTCATCGCTCGATGAATCTAGCCTCATTTTCTGTTGCTTCCTTGCCTCAGCTAGCAGCCAATCCTTCAAGCACACGGACATCTCCAAGCTTGACGGTGATAGCTTCACTCTCTTCGTTCCAAGCAACCTGCCACCAAGATTGAAAGCACACTCCGATGCTACTAAAGACACCGAACAACTTAGTATATCACGTGCCCTGGTGGAAAGCGCGGGATACTGAGCTTGGTTTGTATTCCACCATTGTAAAAAGTCAAAATGCGGGTTGGCCGGCGTCGTGAAAATATGGAGCAACGGAGTCCGCAAATAATAATCTAGCTCGTCACATCACGTGGGGGCTATTGTAGGCGTAAATTGCTTCAACAGCTTCATCGAATATGACGTGTGTGAACTATTTCCACTAGATGTGGAAGATCCTACTGCAGTAGTACTAGGATGTGGATTATTGGACGCTAATTTTCGGGAATAGTGGGAAAAATAAACTATGCAAGTCGTTATCGACTTCCGCAATGAAAGTGTCAATATTGAGACTAGGATACAAATATTTGAAAAAATATTGGCAAAACAAGTTTAAACCCCCGCGTTTACAACGAGGATCTAAAATAGTTGCTAAGCAGTACATAAAGGGTAGTTCAGAAGAATATTTAGCAAACGTTTCTTTCATTGCCTTAATCGATTCAAACAAAATGGGGTTAGATTCATTACCCGCCATCCAATTTACAATATCAAGCAATCTTGATATTGCTTGAGGTATGGTCGGATAGTAGCAACCCGAAAAAAATGTCGTGGCCTCTTTAAACATGCAAAAAAATTTACAAAATTCATTGATTGTCTCCCAATGTATATTGTTCAGGCTATAATCGCTCCATTCTGAACGATTGTCCTGTACGAATTCCATCAGAACGTCTTTATATGGTAGAATGTGCTTTAACATTTCTACCGTAGACGACTACCTAGTTTGGGAGTCTAGTTTGAATTGTTTATATTTTATGCCATACAACCTACATAAATTCTAAATCTTCTTTTTCTAGTGCCGGATGATTTAAAAGATACTATTACGGATCTTAAGGTGTTAAGGGATGCGTTTACTAGCTCTAAACCATCCATTACCATTAAATGCAAAATGTGACAAATGCAACGAAGATGGAAACACTTCCCACCTAACATGGGTCTCATGTGCCTAATTAAATGTGTAACGGATGCAGTGTTACTGGTAGCATTGTCAAACGTAATACTGAAGATACGTTACTCTATGCCCCAATCGCGGACTGCCGACATAAGTGTGGGGGTAATCTATATAACCAAAATGAATTATTCTATTTTGGAAGGTGTAGGAGTCATCAATCCAGTGTGCCGTTATGCACATATAAGCCACGCCGGGTTTTGACTTCCATGTGTCCGACGTCAACGAGAACATGCTCGTGTTCATCGCAAAAAGTGTTAAGACCTCAGCTTTTATCTTGTGGTACTCCGTAAAAGCGTCCCGCTTTACGGTGTTCCGAGCAACCCTCACAATGTCGGGGTTCACCCATTTTTGGAGGTAGTCGACGAAATATTGGTCTTCACCGGCATTGAAAGGCCTTTCACCCAAAATTATATATCTAGCTAGCCCCTTTTGGTTGCTCTCTTGAGAGAACCTAAAATTAGCAAGTGCACTGGTCACTTGTTATACTAGACATTGTTGGCTCTTATCTGGGATTGCTCGGGGTGACACCTAAGTATATGTCTGCTTAATGTGCCTGTCCCACTGCCATGTTGATGGCTAAAGGACCTAGGTGGGTCACATAATTTACAAGTTGCTTTATTAGTTGTCCTATTAAGAGTAACGTGATTCCATACCCTACTAGTTGTACGCCTACTAGTATCAGTACTACTTTCAGGCTGGGCTTCGGTGGTGGACGTGGGTTCCTCTTCAGTCTGTGAGTCTCCACCCCCACCACCCGACTCATGATAATATTGTTGTTGTTCAAAGTCCCAATTTATGCTATCATCAGTGTATGGGGGTGATGGGCCTAGTTGTATAAAAGTTTGTTCTTTCGTATTAAGTTCGACAATTCTACTCCTTTTAGGGATTCTGGGTGGCCGAGAAGAGCTAGAACTAGCACGGTCGGCTCCAGAGGATGATGAAGAGTTGTGTGCCATATTAGTATGAGTGATTAGTATTTATAAAATACAAGTAGTAATGCAAATTAAATAGTTAAAAATGCAAACCAAATAAAATTGCGATACTAAAATTACCGAAATGAGATAACAATGAAATTCGAACTTCAGGCAAACACTTTATGAACTTCGAACTTTGGAGCACAATGTTGCAATTAGCAAAGTTGAAGAAGATGGAGATGATGAAGATGATGAATGTATAGAGAGAGAAGAGATGATTAAAGATTTGGTAAGAAATTGGGCTGGGAAGGATTAGGCATTTATAGGAAAAATATATAAATTTTTTTTTTTTAAATTTGGAGGAGGGGGAGCAACGGCTCTCCCCCTCCAAAAGAGCCGTTGGAGCAACGGCTCCCCCGCCCGGCGCCCATAAAAAATGGGCCCGTGGCCTGGCCCGTTGTAGATCGGGCCTGGCCCGCTACAGTGTGGGTCGGGCCGGGTCAGGCCGGTTTTCGGGCTAACCCGGCCCGTTGGCCACCTCTATTGATGGGCTAGTTAGGTTTGGTTCAGGTTGGTTCAATTAGGCTTGTTGGTTACCGATAGGCGGAAACTAGTGGTTATCCTTTCACTTTTTGTTGAAGAAAATTGAAGCATATAGTTTGAGAAGCGATCGTGGAAATGGTGAGTTAATCTTATGCATCTCCTTGCTATTTTTAAGGTTTGTCTGATATTGTTTTTTGTCTATTATTTTTATTTTTGAGAAATTATAAACCAAGTTTTGAAAATAACTTTTTTCTTGTATTTGGTTTTCTATTTTCAGTTTTCACTTAACATAAGAAAAGATTGAAAATAAAAAAAATTTCAAAAATGAGGAAAATTGAATTGAAAAAAACATGCAATTCACTGCATAGGTTGGGTTTATTAGGAAATTGGGTTCCTCATTAGCAAAAGAAAAACGTTATTCACATGCATGCCATTAAGGCTTCCTTTGGATGGTGAGTGGAAAATATTTCTTATATGTTAAGCATTTATCGTGAGGCTGGTTGTTTCATTGTTGGAGGTCTAGATGGTTAGGGAATGCTTCTATTGTGAAAGCTGAGGCACCAGCTATGAGAGATTGCATCCTCAGAGCAATTGCATGCAAGTGGAAAGAAATAATGGAAGTATAATCAATGCTTTGAGTGGAAAGTTCGAAGCCTCTGTGACAAATTTGAAAATCATTCAAGAAATCTTGATAATGAAGGCTCCGGGAGAATTATTAGCTTTAGACACTACTTTAGAGAAGTGAATATGGTTGTTGATTGGGCAGCAAGTTTTGGACATCACATATTTTCCGCGGTTAAGTGGTCTCAGTTGCCTTGATCAAATCAAGGCCACCTATTGTTTGCTGAATCACAAGGGAAAGCTCTCCAAGAAGACTCGTCTAGCGCCCTTTTCTCCTCACTGCTGTAAAAATAGGGGAAAAAATGGACTTGATATTTAGAGATTTGATTTGGGATTGAAGCTACTATAGATTATTTATTTTTTATTTTTTTTAGTAAGGTAAGAAAAACGCTAAAGCTACTAAACAAAGTTAGTAAAACCTAGCGAATCATGATATGAAACCCAGTAAAATTCTACGTAAACACCATTATGCTAGTCTTTTGGGGAGGAACCTAACGCTAACATCCTATCTGCGGTCTTATTACCTTCACGGAACACATGAAAGTAACACAGTGGAAGAAAATGATTTCATTTATTTTAAATATGAAGTTTTTTTCATTGAAATAATTCTCTATTCATTCCTAGACTAATTATGATCTAATTAGGATTTTATTTATTACTATTTAATACTGAATTATGTAATTAGGTTTAATATTTTAGAGTTAGATTATTATTATGAGTGACAGAGTTTAATTTAAAGTAGAATTAGTTCTTATAGTCAGATTATTATTAGGAGTAGGTTTTTTTTTATGCTTATAAATAGGTCATTAGTTTATACTTTTAGGAAATTTTTGATTATTTGAATAAATTAATGAGTTTATTATTTTAGGTTGATCTTTGTATTTTTTACGTTGAATGAGTTCAATAAAAATTACACAGCTCTTCTTAGGTTATTGCTTGGGTATTCGCAAAAACAACAAGTTTTAGCCAATTTCTCTTAATCCGGCATTATTGGGTACAATCAACGGGTTAGATGTACCCTATCCCATCACGTAGGGCGCGTTGCATTAGTTGGCATCAAGGTATGTTCTTGAGTTATACCATCGAGAAGGCAGAAGATGGTGCTAATTCTCATGCAAGATGAGAGGTTGAAGAGGAGCGAAGAGAGGCTCCGAAAGATAAAAGCCTTGGTAGCAGATAGGTCCGGCCAACTCCTCTGTTGTAGAGACCCTTCTATCGTCATTAAAATAGGTGAGTCATCACTTTGCCACTGATACAAGCCAAAAAATAAAAGAAAATGCAATCCCATATTGGTGGGCTAGAAGAGGAAATATCAATTTATATACCCAAGGAGCTACTCCACCCCTTGCTAATTAGTTTTGGAATGGAACCTCCTTTAGTATATAACAATGGTATTATAGCCATAGATCATGGATCGATTCTAAGGAGCTTGGTTTTGTATGGGAAGGATCCCGCTCTGGAATTGTGCTCGGTCTGGTATGGGACAGGTTGTGCTCGATGGCCTTGCTGGACAAGCCACATGTGACAGCCCTAGTTTTAGATGAGGCTACCTAGGAGAGAGCTACCTAGAGCAGAGTGAAGCTGTTTACGAGAGAAAAGGGCTACCTACTTAGAATGATGCTACATAGAGTGAAGCAATTGAGGATGTCAGTTGCGAAGCGTGGTGGTTTGATACAAAGCCAAATGGGAGAAAAATGAAATCCCGCTTTGGTGGGCTAAAAGAGGAAATATCAATTTATATATATCAGGAGCTGCTCCGTCTATTGCCAATCGGTTTTGGGATAGAACCTCTTTTGCTATGTAACACCCGCCTATTGGTGTAATAGGGTGAATAAGCGACCAAAATATAACTCTTTATTTCAATTAATATGATTTCGAGATTACAAAAATGATGAAAGAACGACTTTAACAAAATAATATAAGGGAAATAATTGACCGAAGAGATTGACCCTCCATGGAGAATCCACTGCCCTAAGTCGTTTATGCCCCCACAGAAGTACAATGGGACAAATGGCAGGGTTAACACGGCACCCACCTCAGTAATGCACTCCGAGGAGATGGGTTGGAGTATGCCCCAACTTGCTCAGTATTGGAGCAGAGAATTATTTTGAGAAAGAAAGACAGTGCAAAGTGGTGCAGCAGAAATGGAAAGCGCAACCGCGAGTGGTAGCGGGGAATACTTGGAGAAACGCCTGGAGTTTTTGGTTTTATAACCAATATGTACGAATAAGTAGGGGTATTGGATTTGAGTTGGGTTCAAATTCAATTAAAATTAAATCTTTTGCTTACATGTTTGAGTTTCAAGTTTAAATCCTTTTATTTCATATTTCAAAAGACTTACCTAGGCAATGTATTTATAAAGAAGAATTCTTGCAAGTTAAGGAAAACAATTGTGGACTTAGAATTCGACTGCAATAAGGAAAGTGGCGGATTGAGGTATTTTTACAAGACATCAAAATTGAAGAATACTACCCCTAAATTCTAACATCACCTACTTACCTCGATTGCCTTCACCACTACCATGGCCTTTATGCCCCCGATTGGATCTTATTGATTTTCTCCTTTGCCATCTTCATCCTCCAAGATGACTAACAGGCTGAATTCGAGGATGAATTTTGTTAAAGCGAGTGAGAATGATGCAAATAGGGATAAAAGGAAACTGATCGAGACGACAAAAGGAGTTTTAGTTATGGTCTAATTAGAATTTTATTTATTAGTGGCTAGTTGTACTGAATTATGTAATTAGGTTTAAGGTTTTAGAGTTAGATTATTATTAGGAGTGACTGAGCTTGATTTAAAATAGGATTTGTTCTTAAAGTTGGATTATTATACGGAGTAGGTTTTTCATACCTGTAAATAAGTCATTAGTTTATTTTAAACAAAGGGTTTTTTTGCAATTTATTGCCTATATTTTATACTCTTCAGCTTTTAAACACCAATTTTTTTTTTTGTAGCAAATGACCACCATTTGATATTTCTGTTAGAAAAAATCGACAATCCTATCCAATTTTGGAATATTCCGTATGTGTTCATTCCCAATTTTAGTATTTTTTGCAAATAATTACCTATATTTTATGATATATAGCTTTTAACAACCAATATTTTAAGATATATAGCTTTTAACCACCTGAATTTTTTTCCATCATTTAATTAAATTGTGTAGAAATTATTAAACTATAACAATAAGTATTTTATCTACAAATCTGATTATAAAATATTCGGGAAAAAAATCTAATTTTGAGAAGAAATCACTATGCCGCACCTTATTAGTATTGATTTACAAAGCAGAATTACAATATTTTTATGTAAATTTCGGTGTTTAATATTTTTCCTAATCCCATTCAATTTGTATTTGGGTTACCTGGGTGACAAATTTGTTGGTTCTGGTGCTTGAATAGTGACCATACGCTTTACTGGTCTCTGGCGATTGAAGACGGTAATAAACAAAGCAGTGGGTATAAGAAAAAGAAATCAGATTTGATTAAAAAAATTGTGTTTAGGATGGTTAAAAGCTATACATTATAAAATACTGGTGGTTATTTGTAAAGAACACCAAAATCGGGAATGCACGAAATATTTCAAAATTAGATGGAATATTCAATTCTTTTAACGAAAATATCAAAGGGTGGTCATTTGCTACCAAAAAATTTTTTTAGGTGGTTAAAAGCAAATTTTTTTTGGGTAGTTGAAAGCTAAATGGTATAAAATATAGGTGGTAAATTGTAAAAAATCTAAAAAAAATAGGCTATTGGTTTATAATTTTAGGAAGCTTTTGACTATTTAAATAAATTGATGAGTTTATCATTTTGAGTTAATCTTTGTAGTTTTTATTTTGAATGGATTCAATAACTCCTCTTAGGCTATTGCTCAAATATTCGTAAAATCAACAAACTTTAGCCAATTCCTTTTAATCCAGCATTGTTGAGTAAGATTAACGGATTAGAGGCATCCTATTGTTCCCACCTTGCAGGGCTGCATCAAACATGCAATAATAATAAAATTTGGTTGATTCAAACAATCAAATGGTTTCGTGATCAATGGAAGTTGACATTCATGGGCCTCATCAAAACGAATTATTGTCCTTTTTCGCCTTTATTTTGGTCAATGCATTTTTAATCAATCGAAATGATGCACATGACATCTACTCCTTTGCATTTTATGACGACAAATTTACATCACAAATACAGTTTGTGAAAATAATAAAAAGATTATTGATCTTTTTATATATTTTTTTACCTCATTTTTTTTTCATATTAATAAATTAGAGTATCTCCAGCTTGTTGGCATCATATTTCAGGGAGAAAGCTACCGTGATATATTAATATCCACTATTATATATTAATAAAAATGCAAATCTTGAGCCTATTTTTTCAAAAAAAGAAAAATCCTCATTCCCAAACCGTTAATACCCTTTCATTTTAGTGGGTATTTAGAGTGACCTACCACATCAAGAGGGTATTTTTATCAATATATTGTAAAAGGTATTTAAAGTAACTTGTCACATCAACTTTCTCCAATAAATATGACGTCATCATTTCTAAAGAGAGTATTATTTATAAATATGAAGAAAATTTGAGGCACTAAAAAATATAAATATAAAAGTTAGGGGTCTTTTTTATTATTTACACAAACTTTGGATATTAAAATATAAAACCCCCAGAAGTATCATAAAAGGAACATTATGTTTTAAATGATAAATAAGTATGACTTATTATTTACTCTATATGTATATAAAAGGTACATGTTTTCAAAATAGGATAAAAACGTATTTTTTCAGGATTGAGGCACAGGATCTATGGTATCCTCCTTTGTATAGGTATGTCCTCTATGCTTGACAGGAATTTGGGTTATCTCCTTGTTGGTTCAAAACCCAGTAAGGTAAATTCCAGGGGTCTCCAGGATAAGTTTCTTCAAAAACTAGCTTCTTGGCAAACTAATTTGTTGTCTAAAGCGGGCAAAACTATTTTAATTCAGTCAAATATGAGACAATTCTAGCTAATATAATGCAGTGTTTTTAGATTCCAAAATTTGTCATTCTCAGTACGGATAAGTACTGTAGAGATTTCATCTGGAAGAAGGGCTGCCAAGGTAATGGTCTGCCTATGGTGGCTTGGGACAAGACTTGTCAACTAAAATGAGCAGGTAGTCTTGCATTAAATCATATGCATGTAGTGAATACAACTTTTCTTTTTAAACTAGGCTGGAAGGTCCTGAGGAACTCTAACATGCTATGGGTTCAATTAGTGAGCTAGGTGCATTCATAACCAAGATTTTTCACTTGTGGGGTTAAACCAAATGACTCCTGGTCATGGAAGAACATTATGGCGTGTTATGGCTTACTTCGCAGAGGTATTTCGATGGTAATAGTATTTTTTTTGGTTTGATTCCTTGTGTACCCTGACACCATTGGCTGAGTTAATTGGAGAGGACTGCGTGGTTAAGGACCCAGGCTTCAACGTATCTGAGTTTATTAATAAATATAGGTGGACAGTTGAGGAGTTGTGTAAGGTTCTCCCAATTAGAATCCTTTCATTTGTGGCTAGGACTCTGATTCTTTTCAGGCATAGGTCGGATAATATATGTTGGGGGTTTCACAACAAACGAGGAGTTCTTAGTCAACTCGGCTTGTTGGCTAGCTCTAAACCTCACATGTAATGAAAGAAATAGCTGGCCTTTCAGGTGGGTTTGAATTTGGATGTCTACCCCAAATATGAAAATGTTCCTTTTGCAGCTGTGTCATAATTTGCTTCCAACTCGTTTTGTCCCGAAGGCTCGAGAGGTGAGAATCCCTAACTCCCGCCCTTGTTGTCAGGTTGCAACTGAGGCCCCAGATCATATATTTCCTCATTGTAGTTTTTCAAAGCAATGCTAGTATCTTCTTCTAGGGAATGGTTGGTCTAAGTTTATTCCTAGAGATACAAGTGTCCATCAATGATTGATGAGTTCAAAAGACTTTAAGGAAAAAAGCAAGTCTAATAGACTTGAACTAAGGACTACAGCTCTTTGGATTATGTGATAATGAGGAATGAATTAGTGTTTAAGGGTAGGAATTCTAGCCTGGGTAAAGTTTTCTCGCAGGTGGAAGAATGTATCAATGAGTGGAGATTTAGGGAAGCAAGAAGGGATAACGAGAGATGTAAGATTTGAAAAGATGACTAGGCGCATGTGGGAAGTTTGATGGAGCCCACCAGAGAAGGGTCAGGCTAAACTGAACTTTGATGGAGCTAAATGTAATGATTAAGTAGCATTTGGGTATTTCATTAGAAATAGCAAAGGCGAGCTCCTTGGGCTAGACTATGGGAATATCGACAATGCTTCCATTCTGCAAGCGGAAGCTTGGGCAACTAGGGAAGGTATCAAGAAATGTCTAGATCTTGGTATCAGCCATTTGCATATTGAAGGAAAAAATCTTACTATCATTAAAACCATAGCTAAGGAATTCCATTGCTCCTGGCAAATCAGAACCATTATTAATGATATTTGGGATTTATTACATTAGTTCGAGGAAGTTCGGGATTCGTATATTCATAGGAAGGTAATTTAGTGGCAGATAGAGTTCCAGCATTGGGCCTTAACTTGTCTGTTGGAAAAATTAGGTGAATAAGCGATCAAAATATTACTCTTCTTACAATTATCTCAAGGGTTACGATGCAATGAAAGCAAAGACTTTAAACAAAAAAAAAAAAAAAAAGCATAAGGGAAAGAATTTACCGAAGAAATTGCCGCACCATAGAGAATCCACCGCCCTAAGTCGTTTTTGCCCCCACATAAGTACAATTGGATGAATGACACTCCGACGCCTAGGGTTAGCACGTGACCTACCTTAACAATATACTCCGAGGAGATGGGTTGGAGTACGCCCCAACTTGCTCATTAATGGAGGAGAGAAAGATCATAATTTTGGAGAGAAAGAAAGCAGGAAGAAGGAGAGTGATTTTTTGTTAATTTTTGCGTGTTTAACAAAACCCTAAGACATGGTATTTATAGGAAAATGCTTGTAGGTTAAGGAAAAGACCATGGTCAAGAATTTGCCTCAAACAAGGAAAGTGGCAGATATGGAAGAGCCTAAAAACCCGGCTTTAGTTAAGTAAAAATGAGTACTTAAGCTTGAGCTTGTAGCCTCGAGCTTCGAGACTGGTCACACAACAACATTTCGAGGTAACACCCTCAAGGTCAACTAAGATAGCTCGAGCCAAAGGCCTTGACCACAACCCAAAGACAAGAAATCAACTCGAGTAAATTTTTATGACAACCTAAGCAAATACAATGGCTGTAAAAATAAAATTTCAGGCTAGAAAAACTCCAAACCACATCGCACCGCCATGCGCCAGTTGGCTCAGCAAGGCCCCCGCGCGGGGGGGGGGGGGGGGGGGGGGGGGGGGGGGGGGGTGCGGCGTGGTTTACCAAAGCCACTCTAGACCCACAAGACTTTACCAAGTACAATGACAAGAGGGTATATAACTAAGGCTCCCCTCCTCTAGATTATCTATGTGGGATTGAGGTCTTTAACAAGATGCGGAGACTACTTTACGACGACGGACGACCGCCCGTAGGGGGTTTACTGCACAAGGCCCCTGCAGAGGAAAAGCTTTATCCTAGTGAATAAAAGATGCTCAGCTCTGCACAACATAGGGATTAGCATACCCCCAAATTCTAACAATCCCCCACATGGTTCAATTTAGGGAAAGGAAGGAAAGAAAAAGTATTACTGAGCATTGAGACCCACACTTGATGATGCTAATGTCTTTTGGACTTGAATTAGCATGTAGTGACTAAGCATGTCCCACAACAACCCAATAGTGTACAAGGTCTTGAACCATGAGCAGTCACTGTAAGAGCATACGTAACCCCTTCATGTGGTTCTCGAGGTTGAGACGCACTCCGCGATTAAGATGTATTAGGTCCCTCAAAAATAATCCATAACCTGGTATTCTCAGGAAGACTCTGGAGATTAAGCCATCACTCTCAACAAGAGGACTTTCTACCCCCACAATCTCGTAGGTGAGTCCATCAGGTCTACTGCCCCGCACCATCATAAAAGGCTATGGACATAATTAAGAGCCTCAAGCTCATTCTTACATCATGGAAACAACGATGTGTCCATTAGGTATGCTGCTCCACACCACCACATCAGATAATGGAGAAACTTTAAATGCTAAGATAGCGGTGTCTCGAGCCTAGCATCTTGAGAAGTTTGTCACCCTAACAATGGTACCAGCCACTCGAGGACTAAGATGGCTGAAGGGTGAAGGGAGCACGAGCTCAAGGGATTGCCAAGAATGCTGCAAGATAGGTGGTTTTCAAGCTTGAAATAGTTACTTGGAGCGCAATCTCAAACACTTAGGCACTAAGTTTAACCCAAGGGAACGTGGGGTTTCTAGAGGGGACTTCAACTGAAAATGTGGATGTGGGCTCCAAGGAATTCCCTCAAGCATCAAATCAGGGGCACGTTCATTGTTTATTCACATGCAAGAAAGAGCTTAGCGGCCTGAAGTGAGGAGAAAATGTCGCGGAATTAGGGGGCAGCCGTTATTCAGTTTTTTTATGCATAAGAGACTCTGTGAGAGCCCAAAGTATTACATACATTCAATACAAAAATCCTTCAAGTTTTATTTACAGCACACTTGAGCTCTTTTCCTAAGAGTAGCGTAACTTAACGTAGCCTAGCTTAGCATGGATCTTTTTATACTTGCTTCTTTAGTAATGCAGTATTTCGGGCTTCAGGTATGAACTCTTGATTTTAATCTGTTCCCAAATTTTGACAAGTTAAGAATTGAGGCTTTAGTTTGAGGCTTTGATGACTAAGGCTTGACCTTCATTGCGTTGGTCTTAACACTACTATCATTACTTAATAAGTCGGGTGAACTTAGGTTCGCGCCATTGATTAGGGCTTTAACTACCAAGGCTTAACTTTGATTGAGTTGGTCCCAGTCTAGAGACTGGAATACGGTTTGCTCCACCTTAATCTTATCATACTAAAATCATTCGAGTTATTATAAGTCAAGCGTGCCATGCTTAAAAACCTGATTGACTTGGGCTTGTAAGTGGACTACTAAGCTCTTGGGTTTGTTTCCACCCTAGTTCCTTACTTTTAAGTGTACAAGAAAAGGTGTCTGTGGGCCCTGCCCTCTCACTGTAACTGCTATTTGAGTTAGGTCCATATCCCCTTAATGTTTTTGTCAATTAATATATAAAAAGATCCACAAAAATATTTAACCGAATCTTCTTAATTGAAGCATAAGCCGAACTCACGGTATAATCGAAGTTAGGTACACCAAAATATCACAACCTTTTCCCTGAAAACAGTGAATGGTTAAGGTCAAAGACGTGCGGTCCGAATTTAGGGCTCACTCTCTAGTCGCGGTGAGTCCTTTTTGCACATTTGTTTTGTTTAATTTTTACGGCGACCACATCACACTTAATTGCAAATAAATAAAGAAAACATGCCTTTTCAAGACCACAGTGGGAGGCTTAAAGCAAGAATTCACTGTGTTTAGTTCATCATGGATGATATATTCACCGATGGCTAGAACTAAGAGTTCTAGTGCTCTAAAGCATGAAGAACCAGAAGGCTTAGCCCTAATTGGATCCTCGCTTGAGCATCCTCTTGAACAAATCCCTTTAACATGAAGGGATGAACCAAGTCACAACCACGGCATTGAAAGCGGTGGCGATGATGACATCCTAGAAGATGAACGCATTGGGCCAAATGGCTATTCTTAAAAGAGTTTTATGGCTATTCTCAAACATCATTTAGATTTCGTGGATCAAAGGGTCCAACAAGCAATGGGAGAGGCCTTTAAGAGACATTGTGCTGAAACAAGTGTAATCCAATGGCCCTATGTGAAGACTCTGCCGCCATGAGAGCCATGACAAAATGATGTTGGAACCTCAATGAATGAAAGGCTTCATAAAGAGACTGATAGATTCTTAGTTGAAATGAACTCAACCTTGTCTTCTACTGTTGCCCTTATTGCTAAGGATGTGGCACTATAGACAGTAGTTGAGGTCGAGCCTATCTTGGATAGACATGCTGAGACTACCAATGGCTTGGTTCAAGCCATCATGAAACTTAGACATGCACCTCCTCCGTCGGTACCAACTGAATATCCTCCTGATGCTCCTTCGAGCTTACAATTACCAGTTGCTCAGGTTGATTACATTGTCCCTGAGAGAATGGAAAATCTAGTTATGGCTAACCCAAGTGTCACACACTTGGAACCCAACCATAGGAATGACAACTTGCCCCTTGGGGTTGTTGGGCCTTCAAATCAAGGCATCTCTCTGGCTTCGAGGGATCTCAACACTAATGTGCTTGTGTCACTTGTCCCCGAGACAAGGAGACATAACCGTTCATACCTTTCTTAAGTAGGAGAGATTGCATCAAGGCCCACCCAAGGCCTTAAAATAGGATTGCTAGGATAGGTACCCAATGTTGGGGACCAGACCTTCCTCCCTAGACCTCTTCATGCTTATCACAATGGGGCCAAACTAACCATGCACGTCCTCAAGATCATAACTTGGGGATTGATCAAGCAAGGATGAACCAACAGTCTGCTAATATTGGTGCACTCTCAAGCATACCATATAACCCAGGTTCTACTTGAACATACTTCCTAGCCAACCAAACACATGGACAAAATGATCAAGGGGGTGACCCCTGGTCTGGCGAGCAACCACCGTTCCCACACCCAATTTTGATGGGTGCTTAACGGTATCTTATAGATCCCCCTCAAGATCCATGCCCACTTGGGGGGCAATGGTGGGCACATAATCATGTGCCTAACCTTCCCCTTAAGAACCAATTGGCCGGCTTTATCGAACAGATGTACGGGCTAGCCTCGCGAGGGTCAAAAGACCCTTGAATAGTAAACCTTACCCTGACTACATAGACAGGGATTGCCCTTTTCCCCAAGGATACAAAATCCACGAGTTTACCCTTTTCTCAGGAGAAGAAACTGTGTCTACCCTCGAGTACTTGGCAAGGTTCAATTGCTAGTGTAAAGAAGCGGCTGACAATCAATATCTTAAGCTTAGGTTGTTCCCTAATTCTTTAATAGGGACTGCTTTACAGTGCTACGTTAGCCTACCTCATAATTCCATTTGTTGTTAGGATGACATGGCCAAGCAATTCCCAGCTCAATTCCCATGAATGAAACTAGGAACTTCCATATATGACTTGGCTTGAATGAAATAAAAGCCAAGTGAATCGGTGGAACACTATATTAACTAGTTCAAAAGAGCAAAGTTAATCAATGTAGCCCTTCCTGAGGTTGAATACACCAAGTTGGCCTTGAATGGCTTGGACGTTGAATTTAGGAAGAAGTTCAAAGGTTCTAACTTCACGATACTCCTTCAGTTGGTAGAATGTGCCGCTAGATATGAAGCCATCTTAAAAGAAGAAAGCCTTAAGAAAAATAGCGTGTATGGGACTTACGTACATGATTTAATCAAAGAGGATGAGGATCCTCCTTATGAGATTGACATCATTTAATACATCTATGGACATCCTATGGTTTGCAATCCTTTGGTCAAGAAGGACATCAAAGCCAAGAAGTCTTATAAGTCCCAAGACTTGAGAAAATACTCGTTTGACCTCTCAAGAGCTGAAGTAATATTCGATTGGTTTGAGGAAAATAACAAACTCAAGATTAGGAGTAAATATAGAAAGCCTGGCCAAAATTCCACTAAAGGGAAGGTATATTGTAAATGGCATGATTCATTGACCCATTCAAGAAAGAACTGCATGATCTTTAGAAATGTGGTTCAGGATACGATAGAGGCAAGGGAATTGATCTTCCCAAGAGAAGGACAAATGCCGTTGACAAAGACCCTTTCCTTAGTCTTGCCAAAGTCAATATAATTGAGGTAACATAACCTTATAGTTCCCATAACTGCCAAACTAATGCCAAAATTTTATGCAGGATAAGTGGAGACAAACACGGTATGGTTATAGCCAACACTTTGTTTGATAGTCTACCAGAGTCGGGGACACTTAGGTTTCCCAAGACCTTGGTGGTATGGTTAGAAGATTATTGCAAGTAGCACATCACAACTGAACATTTAAGACATGATTGTACCACGTTTAGCTGGTTCTTGAAGAAAGAATTAGATGAAGGAGTTATTCTCTTCTCTAAGGAAGAAAAGTGAGCCATGAGAATTCTCACTGACGATCCCTGGCGAACTATCTTCACTACCAAGAAGTAGGCGTCGAAGAAACTCTTGCGCCTTATACATGACCTTTGTGGGGGTTGTGGCCACAAGTTGGTATCTAAAATAAAGAAGCTAAGCCTTTATCCAAGGAAACATCTAGTTCCCTCAACAAAGACATCACTAATGGGACCTCCTCGAGGTCTTACTTCAGACCATCATGAGATTGGGATCCAAGGAGAAATCCGAAATACCACCTATTGGACATGGACACCAGCCAGGGGCCATGACAATCAAAACACCAGCCTTCTAGGGACCGTTTTGGTAATATCTGGAGGAGAGACCGTCTTGATCAAGAGGATGCTAGTTCCTTCGATCTTACTCGAACTCAAATGAGGAGGCAGCTGCAGAAGAAAACAGCTTAACAAAGGACTATGCTCGATACTTGCTTAACGAGGTCCACAAGGGCAAGCAAGCTGAGCCTATGGATCTTAAAGATCCAACAACCGAGCCCAGGCCTTTTACCACTACTAGTAAAGGGAAACCATGCAAGAAGCTTGAGAGATGGACTAGTCTCTCATCTTCTGAAGGAAAGGAATCTTGGTGGGACCCGCTTGCCAAGAATTCAATGGATCGGAGGTATCTAACGGTGAAGAGGAGTATTCCCCTCTCAGCATCACTATAGTGGAACCTCTCGGCCGCGTCAACCCGACATGATTTGACATTAAGAATGACTTCCACGAGGACTTCCCCTAACCTATGGAGGAGTCTCAAACTCCAGGGGTTAATCCAAAAAACCAACCTCTAGACCAGGATATGCTAACTGATGGAAGTCCTCGAAAGCAAGATCAAGGTGCACCAATGGATGGTAGCCTTGATAAGGAAACTGATCAAGGGGCCCAAAAAAATCTGGATGCTCCCTGAGAAAGTTGATGTTAGAATTGCCCTACTCCTCCCTTTGGAGTTCATGGCAAATAATACTCAAGAGGGCCTCGAGGGAGATGTGATCGTTTCAAACAAAGACTCCCAAATAGAGCTTGTGATTGAAGTAGTAGCTGCAAAAAGTAACCCTGATTCTTTGTCATGATACACCTGACAAAAAGAATATGATGTTTGATGGGCCTAATACTGCCAATAAACACATCAAGCCCCAATACATCAAGGCCAAATTCGATGACATTCTGGTGAATAGGGTCTTGGTGGATAATGCCATAGCCATCAATATCTTACCTTAATGTATGTTAGGGGTCACTGGTAAATCTCGAGATAATTTGATTACTTCAGATGTTATGATCTATGGCTTTTATGGAGCTACTATTAAATTTGCTAGGGTTATCCCAATTGAGTTAACTATTAGCAGCTTAAGTAAGCTAAGAACTTTCTTTATAGTGGATACTACCTTGAGCTACAATGCTTTGCTTGGGAGAGATTGGTTACATGCCAATTATTGTATCCCGTCCTCACTACACTAGTTGTTAATTCATAGAACCATGACAAGTATGAGGTTGTTATGGCAGATAACAGGCCATTTATGGCTTGCTCCAAATATATTGAGGCAAAATGCTATGAAGATGGCATGGGACCACTTGACGTCAAAAGGAGCACTCCGTAGTCTGCCCAACAGCAGGACATGACATCCATCCTTGATAGGCCACTCACTGAACCTAGGTTAGTCAAGTTGATATGGAGTTAGAAGACTCTAATATCTGGGGATGCATGAGAGCCTTTCTTGATGAGGGAGATCTCTAAGGCATGCCGGAAGCCTTATGCGGAGGGGCCCAGACCTCCCATTAATAGCCCAGGAGGCCATTTCCTCAGCACCGGGAAGGCTCATGGCTTGGCATGCGAAGGATCAACTTTGGACTAAAAAAGCATTCAATGGCTTCAAGGTCCAGATGACACAAGACAAAGAGCTGGAGCTATCCGACTTAAGAGCAGCACCAGCCAAGATGGAGAATTTGAGGGCTGAAGTTCAAGACCCCCTCCTTGAGGTTAACTTGGGCTCAACAGAGGACCCAAGGCCTACCTATTTGAGAGCTCTGCTTTTTGAGGAGCATAGAGAGCAGTATCTTGACTTGCCTTGCAAGTTCAAGGACTGCTTTGCTTGGGACCATCATGAGATGCCTAGCCTCAATAAAAAAAAGTGGTTGAGCATAGGCTTCCTATCAAGCTAGGTTAAAGGCCCATCATTTAGGCCGATTTAGAGTCATAGATGTATTTAGAGGCAATGCCTTCTTACTCTAAGACATAGATGGAAGAACTCACCCAAGGGCCATCAATGGAAGGTTCCTCAAGAAATATGTGTCATCAAATTGGGATTCTAACAAGAAATTTCTTAAGTTTAGATTCCCTGAATTATGGGCTTAGTTTCAATTTGAGGATCAATTCCATGATCTTTAATTAAGAAAAATATACGAAAAAGGAACTGCCAAACTGAGACACATATTTGACAATTAATACTGTTGAGAAGTACATGGGTTACATACAAAATAATACAAGGAAGTAACTTGTATAGCAAAAACTTCTTTTTACAAAAGAAAATCAAAAGAGTCAAGTCCTAATTCTTACTAAGGATTCCTCTATGGTAGACAGTTGGCTGGTGGCTTCGTTCAGCTCTTGATCCAAGAAGAGTGCCTCTTCTTGAAGAGCTTGATTGTTCCTTTGGGTCTATATGGGAGCTTTCTCAAGCTCCTGACCATTAAGCCTTGAGAGGTATGCTGTTGTCTGAGGGAAAATAGTTCTTCCTTGAGATGACTCAGTCTCTCTTCTAGGCGATGAATCTCATCTTCTAGGCCTTTTATCTCCTGAGCTTGTTGGCTCCGGACCTTCTGAGCTACTTGGGAGTTATTCAAACAAAAGCTGCACGCCCCCTAGGCTAGCTAAACGCCCCAGGTTCCTAATGGCATCTTAACAGCAGCATTTCTTCAGGAAAAGTAATGGGACCTCATGATTTACTCTCACAAACACTTCCTCCAGAACCTTAAGTACTTTGGCAATGGTTGGAGCCACCTTAGGATCCTCCTTCAAGGCCTTCACCGGAGAAATGGCCTCCTGAAAAGTGCCCTTTCAGTCGGGGTTAAAACATGGAAGTATGCAATCTCTCTTAGTCTTTGGAGCCTTGGGGATACTTGGTCCAATTGCCGAAAGGCTAGTCTTTCACTTGCACCTAGCTTCTCCAAAGGAGATAACATTCCTCTTAAGATTAGGGAAGGAGCAACCCTTGGCAGTGTAGCCTGAAAAAGGGGCAGCATTAAAAGGAGTTTGACTAAGTCTTGACTTTGGAAGACAACCAAAGTTGAAGGGACTATTTTTGCCTCTGAAACCTCAGTTTGAGGAAAAGGAGGACTTCTATTACCACTGGAGCTTCTTCTGGATCTTCAGCAATTGGGACGCCTCCCTCGAGGGGGGCTTCTGGAGAATAATGATTGCATGTTACGGTTTAGACTTTAAGAATTGAGAAGCCAGATGACAAACTCATACCTCCAAAGATCTCTTCAATGGGAATTAAATCTCCTAGAAGGATGCATGGAGCCTGCCCGAGGCGCTGGTTTAGAGGAACTGGGAGGTTAACCACTTAAGAGGGATAGCTTATAATTGGCTCCATAACAGAGGTAGCCACGTCTCCTCCTTCTTCAGCACTTGAGCTCAATGATTTAGTATATTGGCGGCGTTTTGGTGCAATTCCTTGAGGTGGAGAATCACATATCTCCATGGAAACTGAAGCTGGCTCTTCTTTATTGCAGTGCAAAGCCAAACTTGGGGCTATTTTGACAAAGATGAGTGAAGCACCATTTAAGAAAGGCCAATACCTCTGGTTTAGGGAATCGGGCTCTTCTTTTTCCTCACTAATTCTGAGAGGGGTACATCATCATCTTCTTCTTCCTCTATTGCCCAAATGGCTCCAGTTAGAAGAGTTTGGGAGGGGGGGAATCTTTCTTCTTCCTCTTCCTTAAGCTTCCAACTTCAAGGGTTGGAGGAGGAGATTTCTCTACCAATATTTTGGTAAAACTCCTGGTTCTTGCACTCCAGGGAGTTTCTTGGACAGCTGCGGCTATAAAAAGAAGAGCAAGGATCAGTCTTTGTTCAAGCCATCGGAGGAATAAAAATGAAGCATACTTCAAGGGTGGTTGTTTACATTTATTATGCCTTCTGTGGAGTTTGCTTGATGTTGATTGGCAAACCCCCTCTTAAGCTTGAGCTTGCAATCTCGAAAGAAGGTGTAAAATGTTGCTTGGCGCCTCTAGCCTCCAAAGAGATCCAATAGACTAGGAACCAAGCAATAACATGTGGTGCGGCACACAAGGTGTACCTATAAACAACAGGGTGGACTCACGGAGCTCTCTACATTGAGGGAGTTTGATGGAGATGCTTCTAGCCCACTAGAGATTTTTGGTGCTTAGACTTGGAAAGAGAATGTCTTGGACCATTCCAAATTTCATGGAAAACAACCCAGGCCTATAAGTCTCTACACCAAGATGAGTCCGGTGATAGAAGAATAGATCTTGAGGGCAAAAGATTGCTTGCCAAGTCTGTGAATTTATGACAACAAAGACATCATGGTGAAGATCTAGTTTCTTGAACCAACGTGGACCAAGGTTCCTCTCTCTGAAAGGAGTTCATTGAGTCCCTTTCCTACCACGAGGAGACATTACTCAAGGCATTGGTCAAAAGACTTCTGAGGGTAAAAGTACCTCACGACGAGAAAACTGCTCTCCATAACAAGAGACCCCCTCACCTATTGGGACATAGGGGTCTCTGGGGCCGAGCTTTAGAAAATCGGCTCGGGCCCAAAGCTGGACCAGCCATAAGGGTCTTCCTATATGGACAGCAAAGTTCTTAATTATGATGTTCCTAAGGCATCCATACACTTGGGCTAGAAACAATGGTCCTAGGACTAATGGACGAGTGCTAAAGGCCAAACTGACAGCCATTGTCTTAAGAAATTGAAGAATTGAATTGGAGGAGTTAGCAAAGAAAAACTAGTTTAACCAAAACAAGTAGAAATAGGCCTCTTCTTCTTTAGACCCTCACCCAAAGTTATGTGCCCCTGTGAAAAACATCTTGACAAAGGACTCATAACCACTAGGCAAGTCAGTTACGGATAAAGAACAGGCAAAGGTTTCAGCCAATGTAGAAATAAAAGAATCAAGAGGCAATTCTCCTCCAACTGGTGAAAGACCTATCAAAGCCACTATGTCATCCAAAGTGATACCAAGAAACCCCTCAGGGAGGACAAAAGCATTATAACGGATGTTCCAATAGTAGGTGAGTGCCGTCACGATGGGCTAGTCAAACCTAAGGGTAATTGTGGAAAGCCTGATGGCTCCGTGAATGTGGAGGTTCTATTTTTTTTTTTCTTCCATGGGTCAACATCAATCTGTCTGCCCATTTGGTGTACCACTTTGTTAGGAACATCCATCCTTTGAAAGGCGCTGCTTCTTTGCAAATGCATTTTCCTCCCCAAGATTGATCTGCAGGAACTATACAAAGTAAAGGAGATTTGTCAGTATCTGGAAACACGCCTTGAAGACTGGGAATGTCGTGAGAAGGGTCAAAGATGGGCCCCAAGGCACAAGATGTGAAGGTTGATGAAGGTGTTGGGAACATATTTCAAAAATTTTAGTTGAATTAACTAGAGCGAGCGGAGCCAAAAAACCAATTTAAAATTTGTAATTTTAAATTTGAAGCCCTGATCTAATTAAACTGTTTAATTAGGTCTAAATTTTACTCTAATAGGCCCATAATATGACAAATGAAAAAATCAAATAAAACAAATATATATATATATATATGGCATGTAGAATAAACGAAGTAAAGGAAAAATAAATTAAATATCACATATTCAATTTAACATACTTGAAGCGTGAATCCCGATTCCAATTTCAAGATCTGAAATTAGTAGAAGAATTCTTGACACCTCAAGGTCGCTGTTTATTTCGTGTGGGCTCTTCTAGCAATGACTTGTTCTAGCACCGGGAATGTGGGCTCCCAAAAATATTTATTTTACGAAAAATTTTCAAAATTTTTCCTAAATCTTTCCGGAAAATAAATTTTTAGAAATATTAAGCTAAACATTAATTTAGAAAACCTCTAAAACAATTTTGGGGCTTTCATAGTGGGAGAAAACTAGGTTTCAAAACCTAAAAAGCATCCTTCAACTCATGAAAAAAAGCATTTAAATAAATCAATAGCATTGATGACATCACCCGAGAGAGACATGTCAGCATTTATTTCGTGTGAACAGCGGTCCCTGACATCAAGACGGTTTTTTTTATTTAAATAGTTATCGGGTGCCAATGCCAGTGTGTTATAATTTATTATATTAAATATTCATATCATGAATATAGTATAAAAATTTATTTATCTCATAGATAAATAATTCATCTCCCCTTCTTTTTGGTTTTTTTGATGTCGGCGACACGCCTCCCCTTTTTTGTTTCTTTTAAAATACGATACAATTTATCATATTAAATATTCATCTCATGAATATTTGTTTAGCATAAAAATTTATTTATCTCATAAATAAATAATTCATCTCATTAATTCATTTTTAAATATTTTCAAATCGTGCTTAAGTTGAGGCTTGGGAAGAGAACTTAGGGACAATCTAACTTTAGCTCCAAATGAGTCAAATCTGATTATCATCTCATGATAACAATTGATTACCATTCAGTAAAACTTAATTCCACTAAATAAGTTTTACTGCACTATAAAATTAAAGATATTCACTCAATAATTTCCCAAATAACTTTTTATTACAATAATTAACCCCCTTAGTAGATATCCGTGAGTAAAAATAACTGTAACTATTATCATTACCTTTCTTACATCTCTCGCCATAGTCCCCAACTCGCCCTTCTCGAATAATTCAATAATACAGAAACAATTTCCGTATTAATTTCAAATGTCAAATATATGGAATACTCTGGCCAAAGATTCTAGAATATGTTCGTATATTGCCAATCAACTAAGGGGACATGTTTCTCTCTTTAGAGACTATATATTCTATGTAAAACAACTATTCCCGCCACACTTCACGTTGTTACCCAACATGTATAAGATTCAAGTCAACGCATTTTGACTAATCCTTTTGGCATGTCAAAGCAATGAACAATCCAAGCACGAGTTCAAACTGCTTTCTGGATTTAGAGTAATCGTATTATAGAATTAATTATTTCTGATAGCAGTTAAAGAAATAACTAATTCAGATGGTCCTGCTCAGTGTTCTAATCTTATTAACAACACCAACATGATACCCTTGGATCCCTATCTATATGACCAAGACAAGTTATCAAAAATATCATATTATAGTCTTATCAGACAAGTCTAAACTTATCATCGACTATGAACATACTTTGACAACATATCATTAGTTTGATCTAAGTCTATCTATGGTTCAATTTCATTGGCCACTTAAATCAAACCTGACATGTCATTTTGGACTACGTCCATCTCATGGAATGTTTTAGAAAATAATCACATGCATGTTTGACTCATAAAACATGATTAGACAACAAATAAAAAAAATTTTAATTTATTTAATATTTAAGACTAACTAATTGCGTTTTTTAAGACATCAATTCCGACAGAAGGTTCATCCTCTGACAACCAAGAAAGATCCTCCTCAATTTTTTTGAGATCAATAGGACTCTGAATCACATCAGAGACCACTGAAGTGTCTGATTGGATGTCATGTCCCAGAATGTAATTGAATTGTATTTTTGGTGGGAAAGTTAGTTGAAGTTGTAATTGTGGGTCCGATTGTTGAGTCGGTTAGTTCATGTTGTTAGTCTTGATTCATTGTTTGTTTCTTGCTCTTGTATTAGCTATAAGTCGTTAGTTTGAGTTGTAAGAATCATTCATTGATAATAAACTTGAAAATATCTTAGATATTTTCTCTCTATTCTCTCATCTCCTTCCCTTCTTTCTCTCATCTCAACTCTTCTCTTAGGTTAAGATCAAGATCCAACTTGATACTTAACAATTGGTATCAGAGCCACGAGCTAGACATTTGATCGGATTGTAATTCATTCCAATTCGATTGATTGAGCAGATTTGGTTCGACTACAAGCTTAATTGAGATTTGTTTAAGTCTGGCTAGGAAAAGAAGATCGGATATGGCTCCTAATACTCGCTCCAATGCAGCTAACAATGCAGCAAATACCATGCCTAATGTTGCAACAAGTAGTGCAGCTGGAGGAGCACCTACTTATGTTGCTGTAGCTGGAGCTGATGGAGGCAATGTCCAAGGAATTCAGATGGATCAAGTTCTGCAGATGATGCCGAATATGTTCAAAAATTTTCAGCAGGATATGGAGCACAAGCTGGATCAAAAGTTAGACAATCAAGCTCAGAAGTTAGATCAGAAAATTGAGAATCAATCTCAATAATTTTCTCAACACCTCTCTGATTGGCAAAGGAGAAGTGAATCTCAGCAACCTGGTGGTGGAGTTCTTCTTCCAGCTAGCCAGCAACCATTCTATCAGCCAACTAGACCACCAGATCACAATCCTCCAGCTGCTGATTAGAGTGATAGTGGCTCTAATGCCAGAAATTATGCTTACAGACAGCCTCGGGTTCATTTGGAACCATTTGATGTTACTTTGCCTCAATCATGGTTGAGGAAATGCGAAAGATACCTCAAGTTCTATAGCATTGATGATCACGAGAAGGTAGAGCTTGCAGCAGTTTATTTGCATGGTGAGATGGAGACCTGGTACTATGGTCTTCTACGCACTAAGCCTAACCTTACTTGGACTACATTCTCGAATGAATTGTGTTCAAGGTATGGTGATGAAGATGTGAGTGAAGTCATTGATAACTTGAATAAGCTGGTGCAAACTGCTTCTGTTAAGGACTATATGACACGTTTTGAAGGATTGCGAGCTAGAATTCTCTCTATTTATCCTGATGCTCCAGAAACCTTCTATGTGTCTAGCTTTGTGAGTGGACTCAAACCACGCATCAAGAGTTTTGTGAAATCTTTTGAACCTGAAAATTTGACTCAAGCATACACCAAGGCTAGGAAGGTGGAGAGTTCTGTGTTGACAAATGTGGAGACTCCTAAGGTGAAGGGGAACTTCCCTGGGTCCTCATCCACATGAGCTACACAGCCTAGCAAATAGGAATTGCAGCATTAATGATAAGAGGCCTCAAACGTTATGCTACAAATGCAATCAAAAGTACTTCTTTGGTCACAAGTGTGATCCCAAGTACTTAATGACAGTCACTGGGGAAGTAACTGATGATGATGAGCCAGATGAAATGGTTCTTCAAGAACCACAATTGGAGAAAGAAAGTATAGACACTGATGATGACAATTCTGTTGAGATCTCCATGAAAGCTCTAACAGGCACTGGTTCTCACAACACCATTCGAATCAAGGAGTTGCAGGGCTGCAGGCATTGTTGATACTCATTGACAGTGGGAGTACACACAGTTTTATTGATCCTAAGGTTGTGCAAGCTGTGGGACAAGAGATCATCAAAACAAACCCTCTGGCAGTTACAGTGGCTGATGGGAATTCACTCCTAACACACACTAAATGTAAGAATTTCAGCTAGAAGATGCGAGGACATAAATTTGTCTATGATTTTTGACTCTTGAGACTTGGAGGCTGCAACATGGTTTTAGGAGTGGATTGGATGAAGTCCTTTAGTCCAATACTCTTTGATTTCTCACAACTGTCAATATCCTTTGAGAAAGATGGTCTCAAGATCAAGTTGCAGGGTATAGTTGAGCAGGGTCAGCTTCAGTTTAAGAAGGGCAAACAGTTGCAGAAGGTCCTTAAGAAGATTGATTACCATTGGGTAGGACCACTCTACTTAATTGCTCCTGCTGCAGAGTATGACCACGAAGATGCCAGGGCTCCTTTGGATGCTTTGTTGGACCAGTACAGAGATTTGTTTGAGCAGCCTGAGGAATTACCTCCAAGAAGGGCACTTAATCACTCAATTCCACTCAAATATGGATCTAATCCAGTTAATCTACGCCCTTACAAATACCCCCATTCTCAGAAAGATGAGGCAGACAGACAGGTGGATGAGTTTCTAAGGACCAAGTTCATAAGACATAGCCACAGTCCTTTTGCATCCTCGGTGATTTTGGTGAAGAAGAAAGATGGAACATCAAGAATGTGTATTGACTATCATCAATTGAACTCCCTTACAGTCAAGGACAAGTTTCCAATTCCTATCATTGATGACTTGCTTGATGAACTCTATGGAGCATGTTACTTCTCCAAGTTAGATCTCCGACAGGGGTATTATCATATAAGACTGCAGGAAAGAGACATTCACAAGACAGCCTTTAGGACTCATCAAGGGCATTGTGAATTTGTAGTAATGCCTTTTGGGTTGTCCATTGCACCAACAATTTTCGAAGCTTTGATGAACAAGGTGTTCAAGACCTATTTGAGGAGGTTTGTCCTTGTTTTCTTTGATGACATACTGGTTTACAGTCCCACATTACAGTAGCACCTTGAGCACTTGAGGCTAGTTTTTTAGACTATGAGAGATCACAAGCTGTTTGCTAAGCTCACCAAGTTGAATATCTGGGTCACATTATCTCAGCTGAGGGGGTTGCTACTGATGCCAGTAAGGTTCAAGCTATGGAGAGTTGGCCAGAGCCCAAATCACTTAAGGAGTTGAGGGGATTCTTGGGCTTAATAGGGTATTATCGCAAGTTCATTGTTGGTTATGGCTTACGTGCTAAGCCTTTGACAGATTTGTTGAAGAAAGACAGCTTCCATTTGAATGAATCAGCCATAGAGGTTTTTGAATCACTAAAGCAGGCTATGACTCAGGCTCTAGTCTTAGCAATGTCGGATTTCAGCCAACCCTTCACACTTGAAACAGATGCAATCAGCTTGGGTATTAGGGCAGTGCTTTCACAAGGTGGCAGACCCTTAGCTTATCTAAGCCAAGCTTTGGGACCCAAGAATCAAAGGCTTTCCATCTATGAGAAGAAGTACATGGCAATACTTCTAGCTATTCAAAAATGGCGACATTACTTAGAGGGCCATCAGTTTGTGATCAAAACAGACCACCAGAGCCTCAAGTATCTGTTAGAGCAAAGGATTTCCACAAGAGTTCAAAGGAAAGGGTTGATGAAGATGTTGGGGTTGGAATATGCCATTGAGTACAGAAAAGGGGCTGAGAACATTGTGGTTGATGCACAAGGAAAAGCAGAAGGCGTAAAGGAGGCTATGTGTTCTGCAGTTACTCAAGTAATACCACTGTGGATGACTGAAGTAATTAAGTCTTATGAGCTTAATGAATTTGCCCAATCACACATTGTTCCTCACTGCATCCAACCTTTGTCTACAAGTCCTAATGCCAACGTGACTGTTAGTAAGGGGATAATCAGAATCAATGGCAATATTTATGTGGGTAACAGTAGTGAACTAAGGAAACAAATTATTGCAGCATCTCATGACTCTCCATAGGGCGGACATTCTGGAATGGAAGGAACATATCAGAGGATCAAGCAATATTTTCAGTGGCCCGGGCAGAAGAGGCAGGTGCAGGATTTTGTGCAACAATGTGATACTTGTCAAAAGATTAACGTTAAGCACACTCCTTATAAGGGGTTATTACAGCCTTTGCCAGTTCCTGAGGGTTCTTGGACCCACATTAGCATGGATTTCCATTGAGGGACTACCCAAATCTGAAGGCAGGGAAATCATTTGGGTAGTAATTGATCGTTTTACTCGATATGGACACTTTATTGCACTTCATCACCCCATTACTGCTGAGAAACTTGCTAGACTGTTTTTAGATCACATCTACAAACTACATGGGCTTCCCTAAACAATAGTTTCAGACAGGGAAAGATTGTTTACAAGTAACTTTTGGCGTGAGTTGTTCCTATTGCTTGGCACTACATTAGCTCTGAGCTCATCCTATCATCCACAGTCAGATGGGCAAACTGAGAGGGTAAACCAGTGTGTAGAGTAATACTTGCGTGGAATGACATTCTCACATCCCAAGCAGTGGCATAAATGGATATCCCTTGCTGAGTATTGGTACAATACTCACTTCCATAGTTCCTTGGGAACTACTCTATGGGAATGATCCTCCTTCTCCCTTGCTCAGTCAAGGAGTGATTTCTCATGTGCAAGGAGTTAATGATCTACTTCATCAAAGAGTTAATGATTTCTCATTTGCAGTTAGCCCAAGCCAGAATGAAATTTTATGCTGATAGGAAGAGGATCGATCAAAGTTTCAATGTTGGAGACTTGGTTTATCTCAAATTGCAACCTTACCGGTAGAGTTCTATGGCAATGCAAGAACATTAAGTTGTCAGCTCGATTTTATGGTCCTTACAAGGTTATTGAAAGAATTGGTAAGGTAGCTTATAGATTGGAGCTTCCTCCTGATTGCTTTGTCCATCCACGTCTCTTTGCTGAAGAAACAGATAATAGACAAGGCTAAGGGGGCAGCAGGTACAGATCAGGGGGCAGCAGCTAGCTTGCAGGCTGGAAATAATGGGCAACTGATCTTGGAACCTCAAGTAATCCTGGACAGCAGAGTGGTGTAGCAGGAAGGAGCCGATACTAAGTAGATTCTGATCTAGTGGAACAATCTGGGTCCTGCACAGGCAATATGGGAGAACTGCTGCTTCATTAAGTCCCAATTCCCTTCATTCCATTCTTGAGACAAGAATGAGTTTGAGGGGAGGGTATTGTCATGTCCCGAAATGTAATTGAATTATATTTTTGGTGGGAAAGTTAGTTGAAGTTGTAATTGTGGGTCTGGTTGTTGAGTCGGTTAGTTCATGTTGTTAGTCTTGATTCATTGTTTGTTTCTTGCTCTTATATTAGCTATAAGTGGTTAGTTTGAGTTGTAAGAATCATTCATTGATAATAAACTTGGAAATATCTTAGATATTTTTTCTTTATTCTCTCATCTCCTTCCCTTCTTTCTTTCATATCAACTCTTCTCTTAGGTTAAGATCAAGATCCAACTTGATACTTAACATTGGACCAGATGCATCAATTGCTTAATAGGGCTATGAGCTTGAGGAAGGAAAGCAAAGACGGCAAAAAAATTTGGGCCATTTTAAGATTGGTTTCAAGAAAAAGTAAAGAACAAGAAGTAGATTGAATCAAGAATTAGAGATTTTAGAGCAATAAAGAGCAAGTGTTTTCAAAGCACTTGGTTTTAGCAAAGAGAGAGCACAGAGCAGAAAAGTGAAGACTTTAAGCCCTAACTATCATACTTACAGACACGAGGGAAAGAAAAGAAAATGATAAACAGTATTCTCTCGAGCTCCCTGTAACCATTGAGGGTCAAATCAGGTAGATTTTTTTTACCCTTTGTAAATTTGAATTTACCAATGGCTAAAAGGGTGTATTTGTTTACACCCTAATTTTGAGGGTGCTAGGACGACAACGTTTTAAGAAAAGTGCTACATGCTTACTACATGAGGTCCTCGTCGAGGGGAATCATACTTTAATGTGCTAAGATAGCAGCATCTCGAGCCCAGCATCCTAAGAAGTTTGTCACCCTAACAAGAGTACCAACCACTCAAGGCTTAAGATGGTTGAAGGGTGAAGGGAACTTGAGCTCAAGGGATTGCTAAGAAGGCTGCTAGACAGGTTCTTTCCAAGGTCGAGAGAATTGTAATCTTAGATACGTGCGCTCCAAGTTTAATCCAAGGGAATGTAGGGCTTCTAGAGGAGACTTTAGCTGAATATACGGATGAGGGCTCCAAGGAATTCCCTCAAGCATCAAATCAGGGGCACATTCATTAATCATTCATGTGCAATAAAGAGCTTAGTGGCCTAATGTGGGGAGCAAATGTGTGAAATTAAGGGGCAGTGGTTATTTAGTTTATTTATAAGTAAGAGACTCTGTGAGAGCCCAAAGTAGTACATACACTCAATACAAAACCTTTTAAAGTATTTTTTACAGCATACTTGTGCTCTTTTCCTAGGAGTAGCATAACTTAACATAACTCAGCTTAGCATAGATCTTGTTGTACTTGCTTCTTTAGTAATACAGTCTTTCAGGCTTCAAGTATGAACTCTTGGTCTTAATATGTTCCCAAATTTTGACAAGCTAAGAATTAAGGCTTTAGTTTGAGTGTTTGACGGCCAAGGCTTGACCTCAATTGCGTTGGTCTTAACACTACTATCACTGCTTAATAAGTCAGATGAACTTAGGTTCGTGCCATTAATTAGAGCTGTGAAGTCAAGGCTTAACCTTGATTGCATTGGTCCTAGTCCAGTAACCTTAATACGGTCTGCTCCACCTTAATCTTGTCGGACCTAAACTCATTCGAGTGATTATAAGTCAAGGGTGCCAAGCTTAAAAACCTGATTGACTCGAGCTTGTAAGTGGACTGCTGAGCTCTTGGATTTGTCTCCACCCTAGTTCCCGACTTTTAAGTGTATGAGGAAAGGTGTTTGTGGGCCTTACTCCGTTACTGTAACTGTTACTTGAGTTAGGTCCATATTCCCTTAATTTTTTGTCAATTACTGTATAAAAAAATCTATAAAAATATTTAACCATGTCTTCTTAATTGAAGCATAAGTTGAATTCACAATATAACCGAAGTTAGATACACCAAAATATCACAACATTTTTCCTCGAAAATGGTGAGTGGTTGAGGTGAAAGACATGCAGTCCGAAATTAGGTTCACTCCCTAGTTGTAGTGTGTCCCCTTTGTACCTTTGTTTTGTTTAAATTTTTACTGTGACCACATCACACTTAACTGCAAACAATGGGTTCGAGTGGCTATCAGAAATTTTCTGGTCTCTAACTTCATTTGACCCATTAAACATCGAGAGTAACTCCCAAGACGGATATCTGCCAAGATTATGACACACAAAGGGGCTTTAGCCCCATTCCCTCAACCATTTCATTTATCAATTTCCTTGTAGGGCCTTTTGTTAATGGATCTGGCAAGTTTTTCTCACTCCTCACAAACTCGGGTGAGATCACATTGTTCGTAATCAAATTTCTCATGACATCATTCCTGAGGCGAATATGCCTCGACTTTCCATTATATACCTCACTTTGAGGAACTCCAATGGCAACTCGTGATTCACAATATAACAATACCGAAGGCACGGGTTTCCCCCACAATGATATGTCTCCAGGACACTCCTCAGCCATTCAGCTTCCAAACCTGCCATCTCAAGCGCATTAAATTCCAACTTTTTGGTCAATTTAGCAATACATGTTTGTTTAGATTATTTTGATGAAATAGCACAATTAGCAAGCTCAAATACGTATCCAATAGTAGGTTAAATTTCATCATAATCAGATACCTAATTAGCATCACAATATCTCTCTAACATAGCAGGGAATTTCATATACTGTAAACCCTAATTCATGGTACCTTTAAGATACCTTAGCAGTCTTTTCAATGCACTTTAGTGCTCATTACTAGGGTTATGAGTGTAATGGCTAGTCTACTTACGGCATAAGCAATGTCAGGATGAGTGTAGTTCATTAAGAATATTACGCTACCGATTATCTTAGCATGTTCAGCCTGTGATACACTCTCTCTTGTGTTTCTTTTCAAATGAACACTGCCATATGGAGTTTTAACAGGTATGTCATCAAAGTGACCAAACTTTCTCAATATTTTCTCCACGTAATGGGATTGACTAAAAGTTAAAACCTCGGATGTTCTGGTTATTTTAACCCTAAGTATCACATGGGACTCACCTAGGTCTTTCATATCAAAACATGTGCTTAAGAAAGATTTAGTATCATTCACAATATTCACACTCGTGCCAAGGATAAATATGTCATCAACATACAAATAGATGATTACACAATCATTATCAACATGCTTGAATACACATATGCATCACCATTGTTTACAGCAAATTCATGTGTGATCAAGGTTCAATCAAATTTTTGATGCCATTGTTTAGGAGCTTGTTTAAGGCTATACAAGGACTTTACAAGTTTACACACTTTATGCTCCATACCAGGAACCTCAAATCCCTCGTGTTGTTCCATATAGATCTCTTCCTCAAGATCACCCATTCAAAAAAGCAGTTTTTACGTCCATTGGTGTACTACAGGAGTATGTATGGACCCCAGGGCTTTCAAGGCTTTTACAGTGGCGATCTTAGTTACAGGTGAGTAAGTATCAAATAAATCTATTCCTTATTTTTGGGAGTACCCTTTAGCCACTAGTCTAGCCTTAAATTTTTGTACGGACCAATCAGTCCTTAATTTATTTCTAAACACTCACTTACACCCTCGAGGTTTGCATCCTTTAGGAAGGTCCACTAACACCCAAGTGTTATAACTCGTTATATAGTCCAACTCATTATTGATGGCCTCTCCCCAAAAACGAGCATCTGTGGTTATTGTGGCCTTATCATATGCTTTGGGATCTTCCTCTAACATGAATGGACTTACAACACGGTTATCAAAATCATGATGTTTAGACAAAAAAGCAGTTATAAAGGCAGGTCTAAAACTAATCTCAATTTGAGCCCTCTTACTTTTTTAAAGTTCCTGAACCTAGAGTTTAGGGGGTGCATGACTAGATGATGATGCAGATGCAATAGGCACAAAACTCAGGTAGTGAAGCATGCATAGATTCTTTCAAAGGAAACTTATGCTCAAAGAATTTAGCATCTCGAGATTCCACTATTTTACCAAGCACAGGGCTCGAGTCATTCAACAACATCAAGGACAAACAGACCGCCATTACAAAAGCCTTTCCCTACAAAGTTTGTGTTCTTAGTGAAGCTCAACTTGTCAAATTCAAAAGTTAACTTGAAGCCATCTTTATTTAACAATGTACCAAATACTAGATTCCAACGCAAGTCAGGAACATACAGCACGTGCTGCAAACACTAAGTTTTTCTAGAGTTGAGTTTTAGAAAGACCTCTCCCTTGCCGTGGATAGGGACCGAAGTGGAATTTCTGTGTACACCTCCCCATCATTGGTTTTCTCATATTCATGGAACATGTCCATATTGGTGCATATGTTCCTCATGGAACCAGTATCTACAATCCACCCGACCGTGTTCCCAACCATATTCACCTTGGAGCTCATGGCAACAAGCACGTGTCCTTCCTAAGTGAGATTGGCCTGGGGCTTGTGTTCTATGTGCTTTCTAGGTCTGAATCCCTTCCTGCAGTTCGTCGCGGTGTTGCCACTGTTGCCATAAGTCCAACACATTCTTTTGGTCCTCTTCTAGCTATAATTAGCATTGTCCATTGGCCTCTTTCCTCGAGATTGGCCTTGCTTGCTGCTAGAGCCTTCCTCTAAAGCATTAGGTTTTCAAGGTTTCTTATACTTGCCTTTCTTTCCTACATTTCCCGATTCCACAAGGTTAGCTGCTAAGGAGGAATGCTCAGAGGTCTTCCCCTTGGCTTGTTTACGTTTCTGATCTTCCAAATTAGTATGGGAGACTAGTCCCAGTAAAGTCATGTCCTTCTTTTTATGTTTTCAAGACGCTTTTTAATTTTTTCAGAAGAGAGGCAGCTTCTTAATTAAGTAGTTAGCTTGAAACGTTCCATAAAACTTCATGCTTTCATTCAGTGTGTTAGTGCATAAAGTTCGGTATTTATAGATTTGGTCAAGAATATCTTTTTCATCAACAATGATAAAATCTAACCACCTATTGCAAACGCATTTCTAAGCTGCACTGTCGTCCGAGCCATAGTTATTTAACAATGCTTCCCATATCTTTTTAGCAGTTTTCATATTATTATAAATTTGATAAAGGAGCGTTGCCATGCAATGGAGAAGCATTCCCTTACAAGTGTCGTTGTCTTTCTCAAAGTCTTTATTGGACCTCGGTGGAGCTCTATCATTAAACAAAGTAATGAACCTCTATTTTTCCTAGGAAGAACTCCATCTTATCAGCCCACATCTTGTAGTTCTTCCCAATCAAGGGATCAGTTTTTGACATATCAGGAATAATAAAGTCCGTGTGAGTCATATTGTGATTAGTCATTATAATAAACGACTTAGATTGTTAGAGAAATTGGGTGAATGAGCGATCAAAATGTAACTCATATTATAATTAAATTGATCTCGAGGGTTACAATGCATTGACATAAATGACTTTAACACAAAAACATCATAAGGGAAAGAATTGACCAAAGAAATTGCCGCGCCGTGGAGAATCCACTGCCCTAAGTCGTTTATGCTCCCATAGAGGTATAATTGGATGAACGGCACTCCAACCCCCTGGGTTAACACGGCACCCACCTTAGCAGTGTACTTCAAGAAGATGGGTTAGAGTACACCCCAACTTGCTTAGTAATGGAGGAGAGAAAGATCGTAATTTTGGAGAGAAAGAAAACAGGAAGAAGGAAAGTTAAGTTTTGTTAATTTTCGTATGTTTAACAAAACCCTAAGGTATGGTATTTATAGAGGAAAATCCTTATAGGTTCAGGAAAAAAATCATGGCTAAGAATCCGCATCAAACAAGGAAAGTGATGAAAATGGGTGAGTATCAAGGTAAACTAAGATAGCTTGAGGTAACAACCTCGAGGTCAACTAAGATAGCTCAAGCTTGGTCACACAACGACACCTCGAGGTAACATCCTTGAGTCAACTAAGATAGCTTGAGCCAAAGGCCTCGAGCACAAGCCAAAGACAAGAACTCACCTTAAATTTATTTTTACAACTTAAGCAAATACAATGGTTGTAAAAATGAAAGTTCGGGTTAGAAAACCCGACACCGTGCGGGTCGGCGAGGCGAGGGGGTGTTTACCAAGCCTACTCTAGAACCACAAGACTTTACAAGTACAATGATAATGGGGCATATAAACAAGGTTCCCCTCCTTTTTATTTTCTATATGGGATTGAGGTTTTTCACAAGATGGATAAAATTGAAACATACTCCCCCCAAATTCCAACATTGTCGACTAGAGAAGCTGGCCAATACTCAAATAGTTATAGACTGTCTGTCATAAATCACTAGGCTGCTCTAACTATGGGTAGGTGGTCTACCATTTTTCTTACTTATTTGGAAAAAAAATTCAAAGAGAATAGAACATTGACTTCCTCAATAGTTATCACATCATTTTTCACATTATCTTTTTGATGTTCGCATCATATACCATATTAATGTTCCTCATCATCTTTCTGGATGTCATTATCATTCCTTTGATCTATGATAAAGCCCGTTTTGTCCTTGTTATTTTCTCGAAATATATTACCCTTTATATAAAGACATACCCCCCCCCCCCCCCCCCCCCTCTCTCTCTCTCTCTCTCTCTCTCTCTTTTTCCTAAATATACAATCCTTCCCGTGTATTTTCACCAAGGAGAAAGTGACAACAATTTCAAAGTCTCGTTGGCATGGCAAACCTAACACCGACCAAAGTCACCTTCATGCATCTCCATCAAATGTGTTATTTTGACAGTTGAAATAGTCCCCAGGGACAAAGCCTAGTGGTGTGGCATGCCGACAGCCATTCACACCACCTAGGCTCAAATCCCACTAGTCCGCTCCTCCCCCAAAAGGCATTACCGATCTATAAATAAAAATTTAGAGTTGGAATAATATTGTTTCGCTCCATAGATATTGTGACAAATTAAAAGTAGAATAAAGAATGATACATACATAAAAATGCCAATTCTTTTATGTTCAGCCCATCGACCTATGCTAGAGCTAACAAATGTGCCTTGTTATTCAAGGGATTTTAAAAATGAAGTCAACATGAACCCATGAACTCATTTATTAAACGGATTAAAAACTCTTAACCCTTATACAACCCTATTATTACATGCTACTCAATTGTTGGTTTTTTCATTGATTGCCAACTTATCAACTTACAAACATATCAATAATACACCTCATGGTCAATATTAGCAATAAATACATGACACAATTTTTAAAATGCACTATTAAAAACATTACTAAATATAATTTAAATTATTTTATATGAAATAGACTGTCAAAAATCTATATATAATGGTAGTATACCATCCAAAATACTCAACATAACATAAACATATCAACAAGAAGTTAAATGGATCAAGTTTAAATTTAACCCAATTACTTAAACGAGTTAAATAGGTGAAGACAAATTCAATTTGACTTCAAAAATCTCAACCAAAGCTCGCTATCTTCTTGTGATGTTAAATTTTGTCGGGTCTAACCATCTAATTGAATCATATCAGTGTGACAATTCCGTTTTCAAACACTGCAATGCAATGGATGTCTTGAACATCAAAGAAAAATGAGCTAAGATTAACCAGAAGAGACCAAGAAATTACAAGATATATTTACATATACATCAGAGCTTGGTTTCTCCATCTACACACAAAAATAATTTGTCATTCTTCATTTTCTCTACTATGTTAACTCGCCCGTTGCGCTTAGCTACTCGTACAATTTCCGTGTCGGTTAGCGTCTTCAGCAACTGAAATATCTTAGAATGTCATTATGCTAGAAAATAAATGGAATAAAAGGACATCATATTTAAACATACGCGAAAAGCTTAATATGTCTTTGGGAAAAGAACCGTAAGGGCATTGGTGAGGCGGCTAACATGGCAAATAGAAAGCGTTCGCTTTTCGAAGAATATTTTCTATTTCTATTTTTCCAAGTGGTTTTATGAAATCGAGATACGGAAAACAATTGGAAAATCTGGAAAGTACGGAAAAATGATCCCTTCGATTACAACGGAAAACTGACATCTTGTGATAGAATTTTCTGATTTTTAGTTCTGTTAGAAAGCTGAAAAAACAAATCCTACTGAAATGTTTCTTTTAAAAATCTTCTAAGAGATAGAAACTTTCAATGAATTTATCACACCCTTGTGGTTTCAGACATCAAGGGCTTGCTTTCCAGCACCATGTTAGCTTCCGAATATCACAGTTTCTTATAGTTGATTTGGTATTATTTTCTATTTGCAGTTTTTGAGGTTTAGAAATTAAAGCCATGTTTCAAAAACATTTTTTTCTTGATTTCGGTTTACTGTTTTAAATATAGTCAAACTAAGAAAAAATTGAATGCAAGAAACAAAACCCATAAAATATCACCTCTAAAATATGGGTTTTACCTTTTAAAAATACCAAAAACTGTAAACAAATAACGATACCAAACATGCCTTAGCAACCAACTACTGAATATCAACGCCCCTTGTTTTTTTTTCCCCCAAAACACGATATCCTTCTTATCCATTTTCTCTAACACAAACCTTCTTTCTAAAATACTCCAGCCCATCTTGAATCGACAGTCATATGAGATTAGTTCTACACAATTTCATCAGGGTATTGGAGATCGATTAAGCTGCAATACATGCGTCTTCAAGCTACAATCTTTCACCTGCTTTTGGGATTCAACAGACGATAATGAGAGAGAGATAAAGCGAGTGAAGATGAGCAAGAGGAACGAGTATGGCAAAAGCGAACCTGCACTGTGGCCAAGATCGACAACATGTCTTTGCACCTTTGCAGCAGAATCCGCTCCTTTCCAGCCACGTTAGCCAGCTCAACCGTCATTGAATTCACTTCCTCCATCTATGGATAATCCAGGATTTCCAATTAAAGCGTTGGAGACAAAAACATAAGGCGTCGCAATGATCGCAGGTGAACACAAGTTTTTTTAAGTCTTGTGTTAGCAAAATTTTAAATGAATGAATATATAGTCATGTTTATATATTTACAAATGTGTTAATAAGCAAAATACAATATAGATGTATTATGAAGGCCAGCACTAAAATACTGGTATGTAATGAATAACTGCATAATAGTTAAATCAAAATCAATCCTGTGATGACCGACTAATGGCCTTTATTTGATTCCATGGTTTAAATAAAGATAGTCTTAAAAGAGCACCCCAATGCACAATACTCGCAATGAAGCTGAGAGGGTGGTCCTCAATAAGGTCATTTAGAAATTAATTATAACATCACCGACAGCATAATAAAGCTAATATGGAGGACTATATTTTTCTATGTTTTGGCTCTAGGACCTCAACTTTGCTGGTGTTTTACTAGTAAGCAAGGCATCATCGGCTATTATAGAAGAGTATATTGACAGGTATTCAATAAAATCATATTTCAGTAATATTTCACAAGCCTCATGATGTTTCCATAGTTACCTTGACACTCCGCTCCACCCTAACGTGCCCATGCTTAAATAAGTGACGCTTAAATACTTCAAAATCGACCAAAAACATAGAAAAATATTTAAAATAGCTGAGTCTAAACTCTACCCATGTGCATGTGTCCAACTCTCATACGAGTCTGGTTAACATAGGTAGTTCTGCAAGTTGGCCAAACTCGGGTAACAGTAACGAATAGAACATACGTAATGCAGGAAGGAGTTACCTTTGTTAAAAGAGAGCATATCGACGATGCCATTGCCTGCATGACATCGATAGCCGAAGCAACAGCATCCTTCAAACTCTGAATATCAGCCTGTCCATCATGAACAGAAAAGAAAATCTTGTCAAGCTCTATGATACCGCCAATACTACAGTGTCCTTTAAGCTCGTCAAGCCCAACATGGACAATACTTTGCAGACACATAAATTGTATCAAATTTGATAATCCAATACATAAGCTTTATGATAAGATGACTCTTAAAAAGCTTGGCTTGTTTTATGTTCAAGCTGAGCCAAGCCAAGCTGGCTCATTACAAAGCTTGAAATGTTTGACTTGTTTTGTGCTCGAGTTCAGCCGTGCTAGCTCGTTTAGCTAAATATGTCAAGCTTGAACTTGGTAAAGCTAGCTTGGAGGCTCTCAAGCCTAAATCAACTAATCTCAATCTAAATGTGCCCAATTGAACTGATTATTAGCCTAAATGAGTTGAGGTATAGCCTAGCTAAGCCCATGTGAGCATAGATTAAGCTCAAATGAGCCTAAATGAGACACGCTAAGCTTGGAGTTTCCAAGCTAGATTCTCAACTGATTTGAGCTAAGCTCAAGCTCAATGAGCTTCCAGTCAAGCAAAATGTTGGCAAGCCAAACCACGAGTTTGACAACCATGGGATCAACTTCATTCAGATTGTATAGTGCTTGGGATTTATGGTATAAGTTACTCTGTCTTTTTGATCAAATGTGGGTTAGTCCAGGATCAATTGAAAGTACCCTTTTGATCAAGTTCTGTGGCATATGAATGAGGAAAGTCATTCTAATGTTATTCTCTGCTGCCCAGATTGTGATTCCTTAATGTATTCGACTAGAAAGGAGTTCTAGAATTTCCAAACACTAGTATAGACTAGTAAATTTTTTATAGGATAAGGTGGTCTTTTAAGGAGCTCTTTAAACTAAGAGCTTTGAAAGATTTCTAGACATAGCATTGACAGATCTATATAGGGATTGTAAGGCTTTATGTTATTAGTTTCTAGGTTTTTATTTGATGACAAAAGACATATTGTCAATTAACTCTTTATACAATATTTTTCTCTAAATAAAATTTCTTTTTTCCAAACAAAATAGAATTTTGACATGAACATTAGATACTCAAACAGGTACATAAAGCAGTATCCCTTTGCCGTTAACATATTGAGAAGGTCTGCCTTAGACACGTACCGTTGCTCCTCCGACTACTGGTAAGCGAAGCGTGCTTGCCTTTAGAGCCTCCATAGCGCTTTGCAAAGAACCAGAATGGTCTTGCTCTAAAAGGGACCATTCTTCCAAATATGCAATCTGCATTTCCGAAACAAATCAAATTTGAAAAATGATTCATTTCTAGAACAAAAGCAACTTGGTTCAGAAAATTGGGAAAAGCTCTTCAAATTTTTTTTAATGCAGCTTCAAACAATTGACTCAATTCAACAGTCGACAAAATAAAAACAAGATCTCAAACATGCCTGAAAGCTGAATCCTAACCTGTGAGAAATTAACTTTATTTCATGTGACATTGTAGAGTCATTCAATGCCAAATGGAATGCTCCATGACTTCAGATATACTTCCTCGCTTAGCATAACGAGTGAAGAAGTGTAAACAAACTGAGTCAAGTGAAACATCCCCTCACTTGAATGAGCTCAAAAAGTTCAGATGAGTTCAAGCTGAGACTTAAATCAGTTTCTGAACCTTCGTTTGAACTCGGTTTAGTAAGATACTGTATACTTGATACTCGGCTCAACTCGACTTGGTAGTACTATGTGCATAGTCTGGCTTGTTACCGAGTAGCTATTCAACTTAATATCTAGCCATTAGCTTGGATATTGTTGTCATTTAATGAGCTATTTGAGCTAATAACAAGCCACCCCTTCCCATTATCGACTTAGTATCAAGCAACTAACAAGCTCATAACAAGCCATTAATGAGCCTTTAATGCCACGGCTACTAGTTGTTCATGAACTTTAACAAGTTGTTAGCCAAATATTATGAACCATTTTGAACAAAAGAAAAGATAAGAGACAAATTTGAACAAATTTACAAATATTATGGACTACTTAAATTAAAACAAACATGAGCAATTAAAGTGAAAAGACGTAAGAACATCAGGACCAAAGAAGTAAATAACTACCGACAAGCAATCAAGAAAAAGCTACCAATATAGTCGGGGATAAGGCGACCGTCAGAGTATTTAAGCTCAGAGCTTGCTGGAACTTACATTGTTCACTTACCGAGCCCCAAAACAAAAACAAACGAGCCTTAATTTATTTCAAATGAGTAATTTATCTATAGTTGGTTCTTTAACGTCTCTATACTAGATCAGCCATTTTGAATTAACCGTTACACTAGGAGTGCTTTCGATGAATATATTATTAAAAAACATTTATAAGTATATTATAAGTTTCCAAAATAATGCTATTGAAGAAACTCAACAAAAATACAGCACACAGTAAAACAAACAACAAAAAGCAAGAGGAAGTCTCATAATTATACACAAGCTCAATGCTTGGGAATTGAATTCTTACTTGTCCCTTAAGAATGGAAGTAAGCTTAAGTTTTTGCTTCAGCAATTGTACTTGTGTCCTTTTATATCTCACCGAGTCACGTAGCGCTGTTATTGTTATCCACGCATTCCACAGATTCTTCTGTTGCAAAGAAAAATAACCCGATTATGTTCTTAGAGAATTATCAACTAAAATTAGTAAACACATGATGCGGCTACTGTGGTAATAAGGCATTGAATATCATATCTTAAACTAAGGGCCTAAAATCACTGCAAAATTTAATACGAACAAGGATTATATACCTTTTCAAAAAAACCTGAGATGTAACACTTCCTAAATTCTTGAAGTCGGGCATTCTTTCCAGTTTTATGTTATGCAATAATAAAAATCCATGTTTACATAATATGTGGTGTATAAATAGCAAGAAAAAAGGTAATCCTTTCAATTCTGGTACAAATGGAAGTATCATCAAAAAAAAAAAAAAAAAAAAAGAAGCAAACATTCACTTCCTGGTGTTAGGGAAGGCGTTGAAGATTTCAAAGCCAATGAGGCCTCGGTCAGTACTCTTGCTGTAAAAGCAACCCAATCGTTCCTATAAAAAACAAAAAACACAATTGAAGGTCCAAGACTTGAACAACCTCCCCCCCCCCCCCCCCCCCACCACCCTCTTTAAAAAAAAAAAAAAAAAAAAAAAAGAATTGGCTTACTACAACAGCCCAGTGCCTCATTTTGGCGGTTGGGGGGGATAACGTATGCAGCCTTAACCCTACAAGGACTACCTTGAAGAGAAGTTTTCAACATGCAAGTAACAATAAAACAATAATAAAGGACATGCGGGCCTAGGGATATTGTGGATTAGCATAGGTGTACTCCTTTCTCCTAACCACTATGTGGACCGCAAGTATTGTTAATCGTCACTTAGCTCTATCTAAGGCCATCTCTTCGGTAAGGTTTAGTTGGGTAAGGTCATACCCAATCGTCTCCATCCAACTTTTTTTGTCTTTCTCTACCTCTCTTCCAGTGTGTGTTATATAGTTGTATCCATTTCCTGACAGGGGCCATAGTCAATCTCCTTTGAACATGCCCAAAACATTGCAAACATCACACTCCCTCAACTTATCTTCGATGGGAACCACGCCTAATTTGTCTCTTATAACTTCATTTCTAATCAAATCCTTCCTAGTGTGCCCACACATCCATTTCAGCATATTCATCTCTGCCACCTTCAATTTCTAAGTGTGGTGCCGTTTAACTGGCTAATGTTCTACACCATATGACAAGGCTAATCTTACTATAGTCTTATAACATTTTCCCTTCAACTTTATGGGAAACTTTCTATTGCACAGTATCACCGAAACCATCTTCCACTTATGTCATCCCACTTTAATTTGGCTGTTAACATCCTCACTATCTTGCTGCACCATGGAATCCAAGTATCTGAAACATTATTTTTTCGGTATGCATTATGTTCCAATCTTCACCTCCTCTGTGCTTGGTTTGGTTTTGGAACAAAACTTAAATTCCATATACTTAGTTTTTGATCTGCTGGGTTGAAAACCTTTTGGTTCTAACACAATTCTCCAAAGTTCCAGCTTCTCATTCACTCATCTCTTGACTCTCCCGCAAGAATTATATCATCTGCAAAAGCATATACCAAGGCATGTTTCCCTGGATGTGCTTAGTGAGCTCGTCCATAATCAGAACAAAGAGGAAAGGGCTTAATGCTGATCCCTGATGCAAACCAATTGCAATTGGGAAAGCATCGAACTCTCCTTCTGTTGTTTGCACATCGGTTGATGCATCTTCATACATAGCTTTAGTGACACGGATATATGATATGGGAATGCCTTTCTTTTCCAAAACCCTCCATAATACCTCCCTTGGCACTCTATTTTACGCCTTCTTTAGATCAATGAAGACCATTTGTATATCTTTTTGTTAACCTCGTAGTATTCTACAGTACGTCTGAGGAGATGGATTGCTTCCAATGTTGATCTACCAAGCATGAACCGAAATTGATTCTCTGAGACACCTATTCTAGCCTTCTTTAGATGACTCGCTCCCGCAGCTTCATAGTACAGCTCATAAATCTGATACTCCTGTAGTTCGCAAAACTCTAAATGTCACTTTTGTTCTTATAGATTGGTATCAGAGTGCTCTTCCTCCATTCGTTAGACATCTTCTTACCTTGAAGAATCAGGTTGAATAGTTTAGTTAACCAAAGTATGCCCTTGCCTCCAATGCATTTGCACACCTTAATAGGTATTGCATCCGGCTGCTCTACCTCTCATATTTTTTAAAGCTTCCCTGACTTCCTCAGGTTTGATGGGCTTGCAGTAATAGTAGTTCGATACCTCTCAGATCTCTCGGGCCTTCCTAAGGACATATTTGTGTCACCCCTTTAATTGAATAACTTATATAAGTAGGTTTCCGCCTTGCTTTAATTTGTTGCTCCTCCACGAGCACTCGTCCTTCCTTAACTTTGATCCACCCCTGACCCCAATGCTTAATTAACCACAGAAAACTTAAAAATGGATGCCAACAAAGATATGATGGCATAGTTACTTTAACTCTCCATTCACCCCCTAAAGTACCCATGGTGGCCATAGAGTTCCTAGAAGAACTGGCATGAACTACAATAATTTTATGTATACATATGTATGTATGTATATATATATATACACACACACACACACACATATGTATGTGTGTGTATATATATATACACACACATATGTATGTGTATATATATACAGTTGAGATCTGCTCCTGAATCTAGCAAGGTTTGAGTTTGAATCTTATAATCCTTTGAAACATGAAGAGTTATATAGATATACCACTTTTGGTATTCTAATCTTTCTATAATTTGAAGAAATTTATCATTTGAATATGTGTGTGTGTATATACATATATATATATACACATATACATATATATATATATATATAATGGATTGCCAAGATTTGTTGAACATTGAAAAAAAAAAAAAATTTATGGCCCATATCCCTTCATGGGGCAGGAAAAAAAAAAGGGGTAAGAGAGGGAATTTTTTTTTTTTCACAATACTCAACAAATCTTGGCCGTAAATTTTTTTTTTTTTTAATGTCTAACAAATTATGGCTGTCCATTACAATGGAGGGCCAGGATTAGCCCCTCTTACTCACTCATCCTCTCATAAGAACGCCATCATATATATATATATATATCCTATCTGGTAATGGGCTTCTAATATGATAAAAAGTACTGTTATCATAAATTTAAATCACTAGAATATAAGAAAATATTCTAAATATAATCAAATTCTAGATGAGATCGAAGTCCTTCCAAGTAAATTGCTCTAGGATCTCTATCAGTCGAATAAAGTTCTTAAAATTGGTATGACAAAACACTTTAAATTAGACCCAAAAAAGGGGAAAATCTTAGAATATAGCCCGATCAGACCTCTGGACACATGCCTATGTCCGACTCTCACGCAAAAGTCCATGTAACATAGAACTGTTGTAGAGCATGTGCATGCTAGTTGTGACAATGCCATTAATGAAAGAAGGAGCCAGGGGGGAGAAATAGTAATCATGTAATCGGTTGATTGCTTTGTTCTCTTATAACTCAGACTAATCAGATGGACAACATTTCACTCGGTTTCGGGGATCAAAACGGAAGCAAAATAATGTGAGCCAATATAAAATTTCTCTCTAATTCTTGACTGAATATGTTACTTACAAAGTACTAGAGCAAGATAGCGATACTTTTATGGTATAGTTCCAAAGTTGTCCTTTTCTTACAGATCAGAAACTCCAAGGAGTCAGCTCAAGCGATAAGGCCATTGAACCTATTGTTGGATGCATCTACAGAAAATTTTACAGCATAATGCTTGGGGCCACCAAGTTCCAAGGAACCGATTTACTATAATATAGTTAGAGAAACTTCGACTACATGTTATATGCAACCTAGGGGTTAGTCAACATCCGCACGAGCTAGCTCAGACCTCCAGCACCTAAAGAAAAACCACTAATGGAGCCATAAAGGGGCAACATTTGGTGCGTTACTTGGAAGAGTCAATAGGTTTGACTGAAATAAACTTCATGCAAATTTTCCTCAAATACTGAGATAAAGACATCCAATGATGGCTTCTTCTGGGGCTTTCACGTAAGCCTGTCTACCATGAAGGAATATTATAGTTCCATGAGAGAACGATCCACACAAAAAGCAGAAGATTAGAGGTTCCAACATCCATGCTTTGACCAACCTCTAGAAATGCACACAGACACCAACTTGATAATTTAGCACAAGGCAAAATACACTAATTTCTAAATCAACTATCAATCTCTAGATTCAATTTCATTCAAAGATATCTCCATAAAGTACAAAAGGCATTATTATAGTGTAGGTACCTTGAATCCGAAAAGATAAATAAAATCTCAAAGAAACCTAAATTTAATCTAACTAGGAAATAACGATAATCAAAATCTTATAAAAATAATCCTAATCTAACTAGAAACAGAATAAATTCTTAATAATTCACATTAAATAAATCCTTAAAGATAAACTACTATCTAAAGAATATAAGAATTATAAATATATTAAAACTCCATCTTGTCCAAATATCCCCACAAATCCCATACTTTAGGTTATCCTTGTACTATCATTCTCAAGTTTTGTGGAAGGAGAGAATGAAAAAGTGAACCACAAGCCTTGATCTAGGAGGATTGTAGGAAAAATCCTCTTAGATAACAAACTCAACATGTTGAACATGCTTGACATTGACCTTGACTTATCAATTTCAATAGGCTTCCCTTCATATCCATCATTGTTGAAGTCACTTGTTTGAGGAAGTTCCTCATCCCTTTATATTTTCCCTCTAATCTTTGACTCTTGTGCTCTATTTCAACATATTACTCACCATTAGTTGTAGTAATCTTCAATGTTATCAATTTGTTGGGCCTTCCTTTCATTATTTATTTTTCATTCCGTCTTTGCTTCTACAATACTACTAGTAGCAACAAACTCCAATTGACTCTCTTCATTTTAATTTGGTTCCTTGACAATTTTTTTTTTTTTTTTTTTTGATCGAATCCTTGACAATTTTGTTGTCATCATAGTTTTGCATATCTACCAAATATTCAGAATCTCATATAGATATCCTTTAATCTTATGAAGCTTCAATTCGGTATCAAGCAAAATATCAAGCTAACAACAATTATAATAGATGCACGTCCCTTGTGTTCTATAGATTGCATCATTGCGATAGTAATATCCTCAACGCAAGTAATATCCTCCATAAATGCATAATGGCGAAACATTCGATGTATATCCTTGAGAGTAATGTGATAGCAAACATTGTGAATACTTACTATAAAAGATCTATAATCAGAATTACCCCGAAACCAATATCTAATCACCTTAGATTTTCCTTCGGCCCTTTTTTGGGTTTCCAATAGATACACATCTTAAATGAAGAAGAGATAGCCACAGCTCAATCTTTTTTTACAAAATTCAGAAGTCTGCTCTCTTTTCTTTTTCTTAAAGGATGTGCTAAACTACTTTTGAATAGGTGCTCCATGTCGAGACCCTAGAAATTCCTCAAACTGGATAGCAAATGGGTGGCTGCAAAGAACTCCAGTCACTAATTACGGGGCTGTCAGGCAACCACAAATGACTGACCATGAAGCCAAGCAGGGCCTTACTAGACAGCGAGTAACTAAGACGACCCGGGAAACTTGAGGGTTTGTGGTGATGGTTCTGATGGAAGTGGATTCAACCCCTGGGGGTTCTTTGGCTCACAGTGAACCACTGGAATTCCAACAAGCGTTTGAATTGGGAATTTGAGGTATGCAACAGCCGGTGGTGTGGTTTTGATGGGATTTCAGTGGTAAGGGGATTCAAGTTCTAGCTCATAGGGTTGTGGAGTTCAAAGGGGTTAGGGTCTGAATGGGTTGTGGATTTCAAAGGTGTAAGGGTATCGACAGGTTTCAAAGGAGAGCATAGCATCCAATGTTCCTTCTCCTTTGTAGCAACAAGATGGGGACAACAAAAATTTGGGATCTATATTTGCTATGACACCATAATTGATGTCACACAAAAGAAAATAAACTAATTTCATCCAAAAATATCTCCATAAGATACATAAAGGCTTGTACGTACCCTGAATCCAAAAGGATAAATGAAATCTCAAAGAAACCTAGATCTACTCCAACTAGGAAATAAAGATGATCAGAATCCTAAACAAAACATAATCCTAATCCAATTAGAAACATAAGACAATTCCCGAATAATTCAAATCTAACCTAAATGAAATGAATCCTTAAAGATAAATAATATCTAAAGAATATAAAATTATAAATATATTAAAACTCCATCTTATTCAAATATCCTTACATATCCCCACATTTAGGTTATCCTCATATTGCATCACTTGATGGTGCTGAAACTCTTATTTCTTCACTGATTTGTTTATTGTGATTCTAAATCAGTGTTTTTGTCGCTCAAGAAACATGGATCTCGGAGTTGATTTTAGATCACTTTCCTTTGCAGGACTGTTCCCCTCCTCTCTGAATATATGCACAGGTTCTTTCACAACTTTCCGTTTCTAGTGTCACATGAGGTTGCCATTTTAACGAAGACTGCATTCACTATAGGGACATCCTTTATACAGTATAACCTTGACTAAGAATCTATTTTGTTACATAAAAGCAATAGTAAGTCGAAGAAAGTAATCCATCTTCCGATCTTCGAATAGTTAAACTAAATGACCTACAACTAGTGCATTTTACACAGATGAAAAGATCACTCTAATGAAGGAAAGATCTATGTCAAAAGACAGTGCAAATAACATACCTCGACACCTTTTCTCTGAACCATCAAGGCAGCATCTGCTCGAGCATTTACATACCGCCATTGAAGATGCCGGTTATAAAGCAGCCTCAGCTGATGCGCATCAACGATTCGACCCTCCCCCACCTTTCCTCTTCGAACATCCACAGCAAAACTAAGTACAGAAGGCGTATCCCACGGACCACCGTTCAAAGAGCCACCAATTGAGCTTCTGATCCTAGATGGACTAAGTCCTCTCAAAGGCGATGACGCGGAGGGTGTCATAAGCTTACTCGGTGATGCAGCCCTGATGGCTGCTCGTATAGGAGACGACATTGTCCTTGGCGATGATACTGGTCCATCGCTGAACTTTTTCGACTGGCTAAACTTAGGAGCGGCAGTAACTTTCTGCGTAGGACTCGTCGAAAACCCTAAGCCCGGATCCTGTAATCGCCTTAACCGCATATTAGTCTCCTGCCAAAACCTTGCTGAACCACCAATGCCACGGGGCCCACTCTGCCCAATAGCTCCACCGTTACCCTCTTGTGCCCCAGATGTGCTTCCCGAAGAAACACTCTCTGTATCCGATGCAGTGGGATCTGATGGTACCGATGAGCCATTCACTGAATTCGCATCACCAGAACCCCGAACTCCGCCTAACCCGTCACCATTCTCTGACTCCAGATTCAATATCCCATCAAACGACACCCTCCTACTCTCATCAACAAGACTTTCCCGCAACGACCTTGCAACAACACTTGATCCAAGAACACCCTTTTCCTCCACATTTGAGCAATCGAACCCTCTCGAAAGCATGTTCCCCTGGCGGGTCCCACCGGGCCACCGCTTCTCAACTTTTTCACCAACCCCATTCCCATCAACCTTCCCTCCCCTCACTGGTGTACTCCTACGCCTCTCGGGCGTGGCCTTCCTTACATTACCACCCAAATTCACCTCCTTTTTCTTACTAATTGGAAGCGAAAATGCCTCCCCTTGAAACGAAACCGATAAACTCCTCGTAGAGGTAACCAAAACCCGATTACCCGGCGACATTTCACTGCCATTGGACCTGCGCCGGTCCACAGATTGGGACCTCTTAGGGGTCACATTGTTAGCATTTCGAGAAGCAACTAAAGGGGAAGGGAACCTTCTAGAAACCGAAGATGACGACGATGAAGATGACGAATTAGAGCTGGAAGTCACAGTAGTACTAGTAGAAGAAGAAGAAGAAGAAGAAGAAGGAGACATATACCTAGAAGGAACAGCTCTAGCTCTAGGTTTTCTCGAATTAGAAACCCTAATTTCAGCAAAGCCATTGATTTCTCTCTCGGAAGGTAACAATGGCGGGCGAGAAGATGAAGATTTAGGGTCTAAGGGAAGAGCAGCCACCATTATCGCTTGGATTCGCTCACATTGCAGCCAAATCTGACGAGATTTGAGGTGCAGAGATGAAATTAGGGATGAATTTGATGTGCGCAAGGGGTAAATTTAGGGATTGAAAGAGGGGATTTAACAGTGGAAATCTGGGGTGTTTTGTTGGAGTGTGGAGTGGGAGAGTGGGGTCGGTGAGGGGAGAGAGAGAGAGAGAGAGAGTATGGGAGGGTTGGGGTTTCCTTTGAATCTTTGGAAAGACGTTACGTTAATCACAATTTTTGTCTCCTAAATTGCACTTTCCAATCTAGCATGTATTATACTAACTATAATAGAAAACGTATGTTTTATCGGTGTTTTTGTTGACAAAATTTTTTACAATCATATTTTAAAAGAGAGTTCTAATAATTTTATATAAAATTATGCTTCCTCTTAAGCCCTCTTTTCCATTTTATGGATTGAGTTTTTGAATTTCCTCTATTAAAAAAGAAATTTTAAATATCTTTCAAACTTATTTTTTTCTCCTTAAAATAATAAAAATTATACTAATTAAATATTTAGGGAATTTTTTTTTTTTTTTTTTGTGTGGTCAAATATGGAGTTATTATTGAGGTCTTATTGTCAGAGTTTGAAATGCAATTATATGTAACCTTGAGCATATGACAACCATAAATTTTCATAAATGTGTTATGACATTGACATTTTTGCCCTGACAATAATATTATACTATTATTATCTTGACAAAATTATTATTGTAAATGTAATGATATGATTTATAGAAGAGAGAGCCATTAAATTTTCCAGTAAATAACAATTTAGCCTTGGGAACAATAATTTTTCTTTGCCCATAACATAACATAATATTTAATGTACAATATTAATGTATGCGATATTTGGTAAGAAAAAAGATCATAATAGACAATGCCGGTTTTTTGTTCAAAAGAAAAACAAGGCCAATTTGGCTCTATAGTAAAATTAATAACTCTTTTAGAATTATTTTTTTTTTTTAATTTTTATTAAGTATGAAAAAATTTTGGTTAATGTTATTGTCTAACAAAATATCACAACAACCTTATGGAATCTTATAATTATTATTTAATTTAAGTCACTTTATTATTCTAATAACAACATTTATTATTCTAGCAATAACAATGGCCTTAATTTTATATTAAAATTTTTAGTTTTTTATATTAAACGAGAAAAATATTATTATTATTACTTCTATCTTAAAACAAAAAAGAAATATTATTTTTATCTAAAAATATTTTTGTATTTTCATTACTACTTTTGAATACTCAGAACATATATTTCTAGTGAGAAATAATTTTTTCTCTAGAAAAAACTCAGTAAAATAGGCACATAATTGTAGTTTTTTTATTTAATTGTTCAATCTAATTTTATGTAGATTAATATACATAAATAATATTTAAATTTTCTTAATAGAACTATCATTTTCCATTGCCAATTGCCATAAAAGTACAAGATGCTTTGGAAGTATTATAACGTTTCCTTTCATTTGTCTTGGACAAAAATACTTTGGATACAATATTTGAAAAACTAATAAATAAAAAAATAAATATTTATGTTATTATATACATAAAACAGAGAACATATTTAAAAAAAAAAAAAAAACTAAAAAGGGCAACATATATTTAAAAATAAGAAAGATATTGATTTTTCGTATCCTTTTTCCTAAAATATGTTTTTATTTTGTATACACAGTTCGCAATGGCCTTTTTTGTCATTTTCTAACATTATATCCTCTTAAAGTATATTTGTCATTTACATTATAAAACATGCATATTTACTAGTAAGTGAAGCCTTAAAAATAGGTTTTTTTTTTTTTTTTTAAACTAGGATATCTTAAGATTCGTAAAATATTGGCCAAGTCAATGTCTATAAGGTTTAATGCCTATTTTGATATCGAGAGTTTGTCAATGCATCCTATTAATGTGGCATGTTTTATGTGGTTTGAATCCCCAGTAAATGCAACAAGAATGGTAATAGTAAAAGTACTCAATTGTGTACTTAATTGTATACTGAGTAGTGTTACAAATGGCAAAAGGTCATCCGTTTATAAGAAGATAATTAATTTAAGGCAAAATATTATTATTGGAATAAAAGTATTATTATCAGGGTAAATTAGTGAATTTTGTGGCTAGTATTCACTACAAGCCACATCATCACACTGACAATAACACTTATTACGCTGACAACAATAACTGCCTTTATTTAATATTGCTTTTTATGATTCAATTGATTTTTTGGCATATTATTGGGTATACAAATTAGATATCCAAACTATATATTTATGCTTGTATTTGGATGTCTTTATTCAACATTGCATACTTGGACGGCATTTGCGTGTTTGAGGAGGTTCGCATACTCATATTATCTGGTGCGATAAAGGACCAAAATCGAGTGACTTCTTGTTTTAGGAATATTACATTTAAAGAGGATTACAGGCATATGTGACACGACATAAAACTAACGACTTCTTGGTGCTCAAACTGGTCCAGCTTCTTTCACAAAGATGAAATTAGGCATTGTTTCCTTTGTTCAAAAGTTGACAGCCGTATCTTTTCAACAATATATTATTCTCCTCACATTTTAGTCCAACAAGGTAATGTGAATGATTTGACGTTGATTACTGTAGTTTTTCAAAGCATTAGTTGTACGTTTAAAGGGGTCGATCAACCGAATGCAAGCCCTCCAAATCGACCTACAATAGAATCAATTGGTCAACTCCACCACGCGACAACATGCAACAAAATTTCATTGTGAAAATCCATTGTCAAGTTAATATAATGCAATTAATTAGTCCTTCCCGAGTCATTAACAAATATGCAGTAACTTATTGATGAACTTATACAAACCAAGCATTCCCCTTATTCTAACTCTATGTCATAGTTAATTACTCCTTTTTTATGTTTGTTTTGTGGTGAAAAAGTTCACCCATGCTTTTAGATGAGAAAGCCCTCTTTGATATTCTCTAGGAAATATGGTTGAGAGAAAAAATCTGTTTGTTTTGCATATGAATGAGTTTTGCATAATTAAATTATAATGGCCAATGAATTCGATTGCTGAAATCCAATCCATGAACCCCAAACAAAAAGTTAAACCCAAAACGCAAACACATCAAAACCAAAAGACGTAAACAACCATATGCTGAAACAACCAAACCAATGCCAAAAACAACAGAAAAAAGACCAAACAAAACCAGTTGAACTACCATAAAAGAAAGCCCAAAAAAACACCAAAAGTCAATCCTTACATAGAGTAACTCACTCGATTCATAAGTTGGTCCGGCTCATTCTTACTAAGCTTATAAATTCTCCAAAACAAACAAATTAAGCTTATAAATTCTCCAAAACAAACTCAAAAGAGCCTTAAATAATGGTAATTTATCAAAGATTTGGGCGGTATAAGATCAAGTACGTCTACATACTATCATTACATTTGGAATCTATATGTCTACTAACACCTCATCTCTCGTATCTCTCCACGAATCAATTTAATTAAACATAATGATAATTAGCTTTCACCTCAATTAACAACCCAACGACCTGAAAGTGACTACCATAATTAAAATATTATAATAAAATTGGTAACCACATTAGTTAAGGACAGACTTTTTTTATTTTTAAAATATTTAAAATCATATTTGTCCTTAATTTTTGATCTAATTTAAGTGAAAGTTAACAACTCTTTTTTTTTTTTTTTAATAATTATTGGCATAGCTGAAGAACATACAGGTAATTGGATTAAGCGAGCCCTTAGCCACACCATAAACGGTAGTGGGTACAAAAAAGACCAGAACAGACAAGGAAAACAACAAGCACCCAAAAATCAACAACACCGGGAAAAGAAAACACAAACACAAGAGGAGACCAGAACAAGCAGGGCGACAGATGGAGCCGAAGCAGATACACACCCAGAACCACCACACAGGAGATGAAACCACGACCTCAGAGAGGGTGGAGGACAGGAGGGGAAAATCCCCTCACCCCACGGTGCGACCAAGGTACTAGGCAGGAGCAGACTGGAGGAGGACCGAGCCCACAACACAGGAAAGGGGAAAGAAAATCTAGAAACTCGGATGAGAGATGACGGGTCGCCTGGAGGCCTCTTGAGGAATTACATCGTCTGGGAGCGTCAACTGTTGGTGTCAGGTGGTTCACATCAACGAAACAAAATCCGAACCCGGCTAGACCAGATGTGCGAGGAGAGCAGGCACTGGTATAAGAGTGGTGCTGTTACAGGAGGGTTTGTCTAGTCTGGGACAAAAAGGTTCATTGAGGGGAACCCATTTATGCAAGAGAAAACAAAAAAGAAAAAGAAAAAAAGAAGAATTAACCGGGGGAGAGGACCGGCGCTTCGGTGTGGTGGTCCGGAACAACACAGAGGCGGGAAGAACTGGAGCAACTCAACAGCGAAGTGGTGGAGCCGATGAGCAAGAGAACCGGAGCGCGGCGTGGTGTACGCTGGACTGCGGCGGAGGCGGTGGGGGTAGGGGGAAGACGAAGAGCTTCTCCCCCCAAAACCGGAACTGTGGTTGGACACGGATATGGAGGTGGTTGGAGGTGGATGACGGAGACGGAGGTGGACGGAGGCTCAGGACGGAGGTGGATGGAGGCGCAGACTGGTGGTGGACGGAGCTAGAGGTGGTCGGAGATGGAGGACGGAGGTGAGGGAGGACGGTCGTGACAGGCTGCTGTAGACGGCGGTGGTGGGGTGAGGGGAAGACAAAGGGTCCCCTCCCTGCCCCCGAGGCATTTCACGCTTTTAAGGGATAGAGAGAGGCAAGAGCTTTTCAGGCTAGAGAGAGAAAGGGTTGTTAGAGTCCCGAAAGTTAACAACTCTAAATTGAAAATAAGGAAAGATTGCTTTCAAAACATGTTTTTTATTTTATTAAAGTCAAAACTGCAAAGAAAAAATGATAACAAACAAATCCTAACATAATAATTGATTAATTAGCTTGATATTGCACGATGACAACCCAGCTTTAGGGTGGCACCTTGAAGAGGTAAGGTTGCATACATCTCATCCACCAGACCCTGCTTTGGTGGGAGCCTGTGTGGCACTGGGATGTTGTTGTTGTTGTTGTTGTACACTACACGATAACACAACATAGAGGAAAGTTTGCCCAGGAATATCCAAGTGTCTATGTCATTTATGGAGGATTCTAGCATAATTGGGTGGAAAAAAGAAAAAGTGTTGGCAGGACATTAGATCCCTAAGTCGGGTGTGACAAAAAGGGGCAGGAGAGTGATGAAGAGCAAGATAAAAGAGCAAGCTAAGCGGTAGCTACAAGATTTTCCAAAGGACATGTCGCATGGGAACAGTGCAAAGAGATCAGCGAAGGCCTCTAGCAAACAAAAAAAAGATGAATTTCGCGAAAAGGAGCGATAGTACTAATGATGCAAGTAAGATCCATGTTGCAGAGCACACGTTGGAGATGGAGAAAAGACTAGGGCTGGGTTTTAACCATTATCATCCGCTTATGCTGAGTGTTTTGCTTCTATTTATTAGGGGCTTGACTGTCCTATATTCTTGTCTTTTGGTTTGTCTTGTTTTCGAGTTCTTTCTAGTGGTGTTTGAGGCTCTTAATATTTGCCTACTTTTGCTTGTATTCCTGTTTGTATTGTTTTTGTTATTTTGCTTCCCGTCCTCTTATGGGTTGACCCAGGGCTCGTTTGTTTGAGTTGACTGCTATGTATCGTGACTCTGTTGCTAATTATCGACAAAAGAACAACATCATCACAACTTAGATATGTTATATATTATTAAGACAATTGATATTGGCCATTTGAGTCTAATATAATTTGTCATAGTTTAAACAAGTTCAATAACTTAATATCTTTATTTTTGTCAAATTGTTTTAGAAGCAAGGATACCTTGTAAAGGCAATATCTTTGAAATAAAGAAGAAGATAAAAACGGCATAATTTTACCTATATACATAAGAAGAAAAACATGTTTAAAAAAACATAAAGTGCAATAACTTAAGAAAAACAGTAAGAATTGCATTGATTTCACTACTAGTGATCATCTTTCACGTTGATGAATCATCTTTTGATTGCCACATCAGTTTTTATAGCATATTTCAAATTGGCATAATCTTTTCTGTCACTACATTATCTTTTCGATTACACATTATGCATCTTTTTGGTTGGAATGTTATCTTTTTAGTTGTCGTGCCATCATTTTGATCACATATGTTGTCATTCTTTTTCTTGTTTAAAACATTTTTCCCTTCTTGTTTCTTTTTAAAATGCATTGTCCATTTTTCTATTTTTCATAATTGTCATTCTTGTTCTATATTTAATAAATATTCAACTCACCCTTAATTAATTTTTTCAAGTTATTGCCCATCCAAGCTAATTTTGCTTTGTTTTAAAATGACAAGATTTTGATATAAATAATTAGGAGGTTGTTATTATTATGGAAAAAAAATATATTATTAGAGTAATAATGTGACTATAGTAAATAACAAACACAAAATTTTACAAAGTTATTCTAATATTTATATTTTGTCTTGATAATAATTATCAATGTGATATGACATCACTATTCACTCCCAAGAGTTCAGAGTTATAAGTATTGTTTTTTTCTTGACAACATTTGAAAATAAAAAATAATTACAAATTTAAAAATTATATATATATATATATATTATATAAACTAAATTAATATAAATTATTGAACAATCTATTAATTTTTGATTATATATACTAGATAAAAAAAATTGGGTATTATAATACTAGTTATAAGAAAAAATGGAAGATAAAGTAAGATCACATGTTAATGAAGATAATTAATAAAATTAAAAAGGTGGCATGGCAATGTTATGACATTTGCAAGCAAAGGCTTTAACCAATTTGATTTTGATTATTCAATTAACTTTATGATGTCCCATCGCATTCATTCCTTATGTCAACCTTTTTACCATTTTTTAAATAATTAGATCATCATGCTCAAGGTTTCTCTATTTCTCTATTTTATTAATTTAATCATATTATATATTCTTAATTATATTACATTAGTAATGTAGTGAAATTAAACTTAAGTAAATGACGTAATATTTTTAATGGTTTGGTTGTATGTCAGATACAAGTGACCCTATATAAACTTATTGTCGATTTAATTCAAACCCACACGTGACCTAAGTAATAAAAATTCTTTTGCCAATTTAATGATAATTTTATTGTAGAACTAATTTGTCCAATTAACTTGTACATAGGCTAAATTGACATTAAAAGTACAATGAATAAATTAATATAACAAATAATAAAATATAATACGTTGATGATCTCATGTTTGCTGAACAAGTATGGGAGTTTGAAAAACAACTTGGGTTGTACTTCCATGGAGACTACTACATCATATATATGAAGGAGTTAGCCAAGGTGAATAAGGGGAGTTGAGTGCATTTTGCATTCTGGTCCCATAAGGAGAGGAAACAAAGTGGGTCAGTCCATTCATGGTGTTTTGTTCTTTTATTTCGGTCTCTGGCTGTCATGTCAAGTTTCCTCTGTAGTCTTCGTCCTTTTTGTGTTGCTTGTTTTTCATTTTTGTTGTACTCTCATGTTTTTGTAAGAAGTTATTGTGTTAGGGCTGTCCTAGGCATTTTGGCCTCTCTTGGCTTGTTGGGTTTGTATTGTTGGCGTAGGCCTTCTTGGGTGTGTGTCATTGAGGTAGCACTTGCTCGCTTTCATCTTTTTTTATTTTATTTTATTCTCTTTGCACTCTTGTATATTTTATAAGATTTTACTAATTATATATAAAAAAAACCCCTAAAAAATGTAAATATAAAACCAATTTTGTGATATTCATAATTTTTTAGTATTTCAATAGGGTATTTAAGTCGAATCTTATTGTAGTGCATTTTAGCAACTATACAACCTATACAATTCAACATTAAAGTCTGAATTTTGTTGATTGAAAAAGTTTACTTTCACAGACATAAACTTGGGCTAATTAAGAGACTATATTAAGGGTAATGATATTGCCAGAGCAAAGTTATTATTGTCAGAACAAGATTCTAATTTTTAATGCAATTGTGGTTGTCATGATTAAGTCATATTATTACTCTAACGATAACAATTTTTACTCTTGTAATAACAATTCTCAATATTTATTGAATCTAATTTCACGATTCAATGATAATGATAATGAAAACTATTCTGTAGAAGCGTAAGTGCCAATATCATCTCTCACAGATAGGGGCGGATCCACCATACTTCCACCTGGGGCACAGGCCCCTGGTGACTCATATGTTGAATCTCAAATATTAGTTGTGACTTATTTTAATTTTTAAACATAGGTATATAAAAAAGGAATGATATCCTCTCTCACATTGTATACTCTAACTTGATGGTTAATGTCATGTTCATTGTTTCTTAGGTCAAGGGTTCAAGGTCATTAAGCATCAATTTTTTGAAACATTTTAATTATGATTCTTTTAAAATTGTAGCACTACATTTTCAAGCATATATACACACACACACACACATACCAGATAGGGGGCATGATCTATTCTAGGGTGGACAATGCAATCGGAAAATATGAACAACGACAAGGACAGAAGAAGACGAGAAAGACGCAATTTATTGATTGTAAAATTTGAACATAGTTTTAGTACAAAACAGAAATTGAAAATACAAGCATAAGATTGAAATATATATAAAACTTACAGATATTGTAGCGGGAGTACAACACTTGCAAGATAAAATTTACAAAAGAAAATTTTTCCTAGTGTCTATTTATTTTCTTGAATTCCTGCAATTCACTCTGCCTTGAACGAAGCTGGAAGTCCCCATTTATAGGCGAAGCAGCAACCGGATTTGAATTGAAATCTGTGACCCCAGAGTTGAAATTGCAAATTTGAATTCCGATCAGTGACCGGATATAATTGAATCTGAATTCTTCACATGTCTTCACTGTGCACCTTTTGAAATAATTGCCATCCGTCCTTTTGAAATAAATGAGCCATATTGTGCAACTATTTGAATTATATGAGTTACTATGCAACTTTGAAAATTTTTCCATCTACATTAACGTAGGCTTTGAATTTGAAGTACATGGAAGAAAATTTGAAATACTAAAATAAATTGAACGGGTCACTTTGACTGGAACTGATATCTTCATTATCATCATCAGAGGAGGAATTTTGAATTTGTTGAAGGAGTTGAGCCAAAACTTCTTTTGAAATTTTTGTTGTGGATTTGGACTTTGTAAAATTTGAGGGTGAGGCCTTTTTAGGATGAGATTTTGAAGGGGTTTTAAGGATGCCTTGAGAATCATGACTGAAAATTTGAATGGGTTTAATTTTGTTTTTGAAAAATTTTGATAAAGAATCAGTGGTACAATCACGTTCAAGAATATATTTATCCCACCATTTTATTTTGAATTCTCGAACCAGAGATAAAGGATACGGTTGTTCCAGAAATTGAGCTATCTTGAAAGACCAACAAAGTATCCAAGGAATTTGAAATTTTGAATGAAAATTTATAATTGCATTTAGAGGATCATCCTTTGTGTGTTTTGAATAAATATTGAATAAGGCTTGAGCATTTGCAGGGAATATGTTAGTAGTGCTTCCGAAAAAGCGCCACCATTCATAAAACCATGCAGGAAAAGTTCTTGATTTTTTCTGAAATTGAAAGAACCAAGAATGGTCAAAAGGTTGGAATAGAAAAGTTCTAAACCAAGCCATTTTGTAATCTTGGTAAGTGTAACCAGTTGGAATAAAAATTTGAGAAAATTATTTTGAAGTAAAAGTAGTGTAGCCAAAATCGTTGATATCCCAAATATTTAAAATTTTGCATTTTGAATATTAGGTTTGTCCCTTATCACATTTTTCATGTTTAATAAGGGCAGAACCTGAATCAACCAAAATGAATTCATAGAACTTTTGGGTTCTTTGAATATCATCTGGAAGCCATTGGAAATTGTCAGGAAAAGTTGCTTTGACTAAGTTTTGAATTCCAGTTAAAGAAAGAGGTTCCTTTTGTTTGGTGAGGAAAAGGTGTTCAAGTTGAGGCTTTGAAAAATATTGATTTGTTTGAGTGGGTAAAGTATTTTGGAATCTTTGATTAAGAGATTGAGGAGGCCTAATTGAGAGAGGATTTGGAGATTTTGAAACAGCTGCAGAGTAGGAGATTGGATGAAAGTCATCATTGAGAATTTCAAAAGGGTTTTGAACTGGGACATTTATTGAAGAAGATTGATGATGGGGTTTGAAGGCCATTACACAGAGATTCATTGTTGGATAAATCTTGGAGGAGTTGTTGTATTTTAATTAGGAGTCTATTATTACTGCATTGAGTAACAAAAGCAGTATGAGAAACAACATCCAAAGGTAAATTATTGAGGAATTTTTGAGGGAAGAAAAAGATCCTTGGTTTTGTGAATTCATAGGTTGATGAAAACTTGTTCCAATTAGTGAGGTGTTCTCGTTACTGTATTGCTGGTGTTTCCGTTCTCAACAGTGTCAAATAGTAATACTGTTCTCAACAGTGTTAAATAGTAAGACTGTTAAGGAATTGTTGAACCCAAATAACTAAGGCTGTAACCATGTCAGGTTTCAGAATCGCTGGACCCTTTAGGAAAATATTTACAAAACAACCCAGTACTAGTTTACATGTTGTTAATTCAAAAGAAGTTTCAAAAGAAATTACAAACCCAAAAGATTTTATTAACTGGAGCATTCCAAATGAGGATTTAGAATCAATTTATCAAATTGGTACTTTTGATTTCAAAATGGCTTTTTCATGTAAAACACATGAACAAGCAATGAATATTGATAACGAATCCCAAACAGTTCAATTACTTTCAAATTTATCCATTCAAAAATATATTGCAAAAGTTTTCATTATATCCACTATGGATTAGTTCAATTTGCTGTTGGTCCATTAGCAAGGTCAGGACACAACCAACCAGTTATGTTAAGTCTTAGAGATTCAACATATTTAAAATATGAAAAATCTTTATTGGCTATTGTTCAAATCAATTTACACAATGGACCAATTTATTTCAATTGTTATCCAAACTTCTCGGTTTCTCTTCGAGATCCGACAATTTTAAACACTTTAGTTTTAGATATTAATTTACCAAATGTTGATATTGAAGAAAATAGACAAAACTTTGTTCTCATCTATAGAATTTGTTTCAGGCTTTTAGGAAGTCATCTTAGCCCAAAATGTCTCAAACAATCTTCTCGTGGAGAAACTTTAGTTCTTGAAGTTCAAGCTGAACAAGCTTCAACCTTTACTCCAAAATGTCTCAAATGGAATGAAATAACCATTCCAGAAATTTGGAGGATTGACAACCCTCAACCTCCAAGAAATATTGCAAGAAGACAAATTCAACAAATTACTGAAGAACCTGATGGTAAAATTACTATTAAGTTTGAGTCAGGAAAACAAACAATCATTTCAAACCCTTCTCAAATAGAATCTTCAAGACAATCAACTTCATCCTTTCCATACAATAAGGTAGAAGATTTTCAAAATACTTCTACTTTAAGGTTTAGAGGAATACGGTTTAATTCCCCTCTAGCCGAACTAGTATTTCAAAATGATTCAATTTCAAATCCAAATTCTCCAACTGCTTCTCAAATGAGACCTCCTTCATTAAATGTTTTAACAAAAGATTTTACAATAAACAAAGAATTTTTAAGCAATGAATTTGAATCTGATCAAAATAAAGTTAAAAGACATTGGTACTTTCAAACTTTTACAAAGGAATCAACAATCAAAATTAGAGAAACTTACTACAAAGAATTGAATCAATTAAAATGTAATATTCCCTTTTTCAAATGGTTAGAATCATACACATCAGGAAATCAAATACCAAATTCGTTTATAAAAAATTTCATAAATGTTAACACAAACCCTACAACCAAAAAGATGGACAAATCATTCAAACTATTCATCCTCCTACAAAAAATTTTATAATCAATGTTCAAAATCAAGAAGTGGTCGCTACTCCTTTCCATGGGGGAAGAGAGGAAAAAGACAATTCACCACCTACAATCAAAGTCATAAATAAAATTTATGAACAAAACAATTTTCAAGCTTTAAATCTCAAAACAATTTCGGAACAATTAAATTTAATACATAACAACATAGTAAGTAACAAAGATAAGCAGAAATTGGAACAATCTCCAATAGTTCAAACATTACCTCAACCAACATATACAAATTACACAATTCCACAATCCATACCTCAAAGCTACCCTATTCAACAGAGTTTTCCAACTCCACAATCACAAACAAACCCGTTCTTTCAAGGAATTCAACAACCCTCTTTCCAACCTTTCAATTTAACTCAAAAAGATAAAGAACAAATAAAACTCAGAAAATCGCAAAATTCTGACGATGATATCATTGAAAGAATCACTCAAAAGCTCAAATTAACGGATAATCCAACAACTAGTAGCCCTACAATTCAAACTATTTCAAAATGAGAAAATGAAGTCTCTAGTAAAGAAACTTCATCAATATCCTTAAGTCAAATAGAAATTCAAAAAACAGAAGAACAATTCAATACTAATACAATCGAAAACCCTAAATCTTCAATAAGCAGAATAAGAAATAATTGGAGAAACCAACCCACAAAGAATTATTATCCAAGACCAACCCCTCCGGATATACAATTCGAAGAAAGAAATCAATTTTCCTCTGTATTATTCAATGGAAATGATATCCATGAATGGAATATAGATGGAAAATCTGAATATGAGATCAAAAATACTTTACAACAAATGGCAATGGCATCAATAGCATACGAGACGGCTAATCCTGCACGTACAAACCATATATCTGCTAGATTGCTTGTCTCTAGATTCTCAGGACAACTTCAATCATGGTGGTCAAGAATTCTCCAACCCTATGAAAAACAATCAATACTTGATCATATTCATATAGAAAGAAGAAGAGTTGATCCAAATGACGTTAATTCACCCTACGTTGAAGAAGTGGTGGAAGACGCAGTAGAAACATTAATTTGGTCAATAACTGTTGCCTTTCTTGGCAGCATAACTGAAGAACAAGAAGCAACAAAATTATTTTTAACCAATTTAAGATGTCTTTCTTTACACGATTTTAGCTGGTACAAAGATATGTTTTTAACCCATGTACTCAAAAGAGAAGATGCAAATCAACCATTTTGGAAAGAAAGATTTGTTACTGGACTTCCAAAATTATTTGCAGAAAGAAAAATGACAAAAATTCAAGATGTTTGTGGAACTCAAACAATTTTATGGTATAACATAACCTATGGACAATTATTTTCTTTTATCAAGAAAGAAGCATTACAATTATGCCAAGAACAAAAGCTATGTAACAATCTCAAAAAAGCACAAACAAGAAAAGAACTAGGTTCTTTCTGTGCCCAATATGGTATTCATAATTTCAAACCTCCTTCAAAACGATACAAAAAGAAACCGTTTCAACAAGACCTAAAATTTTACAAAAAGAAAAGAAAAAATAGATATGATCAACCACCACCACCTCAATATTATAAAAATAGGAAGAAATATTCAAAAAGAAAAACACACAATGTTTCAAATAAAATTCCAATATGCTACAAATGCAAAAAATCTGGTCATTACTGGAATGAATGCAAATGATAGAAAAAATAAATCAAATAAAAGATGAAGATTTAAAAAACAAATTAATGAATTTATTTCTTTCTGATTCAAGCTCAAATAATGAAGACTACATATTTGAAGTTCAAGAAAACACATGCAATGATGAAACATCATCTGATTCAAGTGAAAACTTATGTCCCTGCAAAATCAAATCAATCAACGTATTAACAAAAGCAAACAAAGAAGACCTCTTAGATATGGTAGAAAAAATTCAAGATCAAGAAACAAGGAAAGAATATATTTTCAAACTAAAAGAAATTATATTCAAACAACAAGAAATAACTCGACCAAAACAACCCAAATCTCTAGAACAAATATTTGAAACCCATCCTACACCAAATATATTTAGACAAATTTCAACAGGAGATTTACAAAAGGAAATGAATGAATTAAAAAGACAAATTAAACATTTACAAACAGAATTGATAACAATTCAATATCAAGATTTAGAGACAAAGTCAAAATTATCTCTGTTAGAATCAAAAGATTTACAATTAGAATCAAGGCTATCATACATAGAATCTCAAACAAATGATCCAATAGAAACTCAAATAGAAAATATTAATCTTCAAATACCAGATGAACCAATCTCAAATGACAAATATCTTCAAATTATCGAGAGAATAGAATATCAAAAATGGTATGTCTATATAACTCTCCATGTTTCAAAAGATTATAAAATTCAAACTCAAGCCCTATTGGATTCAGGAGCAGACCTCAATTGCATACAAGAAGGACTTGTTTTGTCAAAATATTATGAAAAAACATTAGAAAGTCTCCACACAGCCAATGGAAATAAGATGAATATCAAATACAAACTCTCAAATTCTTATATTTGCAACAATGAAATATGCTTCAAAACACCATTCATTTTAGTCAAAGACCTTCAACAACAAATTATATTAGGTACCCATTTCATAAGTCAAATATACTCTTTTACGGTCACAAAGAAAAGAATTCATACTCATATCATAGATACAAAAATAACATTTCAATTCCTACATCCAGAACATCTCTAAGGAGATTTTGATAACTAATCTTGGGACTCCTCTTTCTAGTTCTGCCTGTTTGTTACCATAGAATGCAGAACATCTCTAAGGAGATTTTGATGGTCTTATTAATTTTTTGTCTAAAAGCATTTGAATTTCATTTTTGCAATGTTCTAGCAACTCTTTGTTCATTTGAATAGGTCTGGCTTTTGTTGGAATATTTTTTTCATTAAAATCCTTTTTCATAAGGGAATTGAATTATATGCCTTTTCCTTTCCCAAAAAGCATCAGGGAGGTTAGAGCATACTTCTTTAATTATTTTGTCATTTAATTGAATTATTTCCCCATTTGACTGGGTTAATTATTTTTCAATCCTTTGATATTCTATTTCTTTTTGAAGGTATTGAATATGAGTTTTCTTGTTACTAATCAGGTTTATTTGTTTGAATATTGTTGATTGTATGAGATGCATATCTCTTTGTTGAATTGGATATAGGAATTGAAATGTTATTTTTGTATCCATGATATGAGTATGAATTCCTTCCTTTGTGACCGTAAAATGGTATATTTGACTTATGAAAGGGGTACCTAATATAATTTGTTGTTGAAGGTCTTTGACTAAAATGAATGGTGTTTTGAAGTGTATTCCATTGTTGCAAATATAAGAATTTGAGAGTTCGTATTTGATATTCATCTTATTTCCATTGGCTGTGTGGACACTTTCTAATATTATTTCATAATATTTTGATGGAACAAGTCCTTCTTTTATGTAATTGAGGTGTGCTCCTGAATCCAATAGGGCTTGAGTTTGAATTTTAAAATCTTTTGAAACATGTAGAGTTATATAGACATACCATTTTTGATATTCTATTCTCTCGATAATTTGAAGATATTTGTCATTTGAGATTGGTTCATCTGGTATTTGAAGATTAATATTTTCTATTTGAGTTTCTATTGGATCATTTGTTTGAGATTCTATGTATGATAGCCTTGATTCTAATTGTAAATCTTTTGATTCTAACAGAGATAATTTTGACTTTGTCTCTAAATCTTGATATTGAATTGTTATCAATTCTGTTTGTAAATGTTTAATTTGTCTTTTTAATTCATTCATTTCCTTTTGTAAATCTCCTGTTGAAATTTGTCTAAATATATTTGGTGTAGGATAGGTTTCAAATATTTGTTCTAGAGATTTGGGTTGCTTTGGTCGAGTTATTTCTTGTTCTTTGAATATAATTTCTTTTAGTTTGAGAAGATATTCTTTCCTTGTTTCTTGATCTTGAATTTTTCTACCATATCTAAGAGGTCTTCTTTATTTGCTTTTGTTAATACGTTGATTGATTTGATTTTGCAGGGACATAAGTTTTCACTTGAATTAGATGATGTTTCATCATTGGATGTGTTTTCTTGAACTTTAAATATGTAGTCTTCATTATTTGAGCTTGAATCAGAAAGAAATAAATTCATTAATTTGTTTTTTAAATCTTCATCTTTTATTTGATTTATTTTTTCTATCATTTTGCATTCATTCCGGTAATGACCAGGTTTTTTGCATTTGTAGCATATTGGAATTTTATTTGAAACTTTGTGTGTTTTTCTTTTTGAATATTTCTTCCTATTTTTGTAATATTGAGGTGGTGGTGGTTGATCATATCTATTTCTTCTTTTCTTTTTGTAAAATTTTAGGTCTTATTGAAACGGTTTCTTTTTGTATCGTTTTGAAGGAGGTTTGAAATTATGAATACCATAGGGCACAGAAAGAACCTAGTTCTTTTCTTGTTTGTGCTTTTTTGAGATTGTTATGTAGCTTTTGTTCTTGGCATAATTGTAATGCTTCTTTCTTGATAAAAGAAAATAATTGTCCATAGGTTATGCTATACCATGGAATTGTTCGAGTTCCACAAACATCTTGAATTTTTGTCATTATTCTTTCTGCAAATAATTTGGAAGACCAGTAACAAATCTTTCTTTCCAAAATGGTTGATTTGCATCTTCTCTTTTGAGTACATGGGTTAAAAACATATCTTTGTACCAGCGAAAATCTTGTAAAGAGGGACATCTTAAATTGGTTAAAAATAATTTTGTTGCTTCTTGTTCTTCAGTTATGCTGCCAAGAAAGGCAACAGTTATTGACCAGATTAATGTTTCTACTGCGTCTTCCACCACTTCTTCAACGTAGGGTGAATTAACGTCATTTGGATCAACTCTTCTTCTTTCTATATGAATATGATCAAGTATTGATTGTTTTTCAAGGGGCTGGAGAATTCTTGACTACCATGATTGAAGTTGTCCTGAGAATCCAAAGACAAGCAATTTGGCAGATATATGGTTTGTACGTGCAGGATTAGCCGCCTCGTATGCTATTGATGCCATTGCCATTTGTTGTAGAGTATTTTTGATCTCATATTCAGATTTTCCATCTATATTCCATTCATGGATATCATTTCCATTGAATGATACAGAGGGAAATTGATTTCTTTCTTCGAATTGTATATCCGGAAGGGTTGGTCTTGGATAATAATTCTTTGTGGGTTGGTTTCTCCAATTATTTCTTATTCAGTTTATTGAAGATTTAGGGTTTTCGATTGTATTAGTATTGAATTGTTCTTCTGTTTTTTGAATTTCTATTTTACTTAAGGATATTGATGAAGTTTCTTCACTTGAGACTTCATTTTCTTCTTTTGAAATAGTTTGAATTGTAGGGCTACTAGTTGTTGGATTATCCGTTAATTTGAGCTTTTGAGTGATTCTTTCAATGATATCAACGTTAGAATTTTGCGGTTTTCTGAGTTTTATTTGTTCTTTATCTTTTTGAGTTAAATTGAAAGGTTGGAAAGAGGGTTGTTGAATTCCTTGAAAGAACGGGTTTGTTTGTGATTGTGGAGTTGGAAAACTCTGTTGAATAGGGTGGCTTTGAGGTGTGGGTTGTGGAATTGTGTAATTTGTATATGTTGGTTGAGGTAATGTTTGAACTATTGGAGATTGTTCCAATTTCTGCTTATCTTTGTTACTTACTATGTTGCTATGTATTGAATTTAATTGTTCCGAAATTGTTTTGAGATTTAAAGCTTGAAAATTATTTTGTTCATAAATTTTATTTATGTCTTTGATTGTAGGTGGTGAATCGTCTTTTTCCTTTCTTCCCCCATGAAAAGGAGTAGCGACCACTTCCTGATTTTGAACATTGATTAAATTTTTTGTAGGAGGATAAATAGTTTGAATGATTTGTCCATTTGTTGTTAACCATTTGGTTTTAGGGTTTGTTTTAACATTTATGAAATTTTTTATAAACAGATTTGGTATTTGATTTCTTGATGTGTATGATTCTAACCATTTGAAAAAAGGAATATTGCATTTTAATTGATTCAATTCTTTGTAGTAAGTTTCTCTAATTTTGATTGTTGATTCCTTTGTAAAAGTTTGAAAGTACCAATGTCTTTTAACTTTATTTTGATCAGATTTAATTTCATTGCTTAAAAATTCTTTGTTTATTGTAAAATCTTTTGTTAAAACATTTATTGAAGGAGGACTCATTTGAGAAGCAGTTGGAGAATTTGGATTTGAAATTGAATCATTTTGAAATACTGGTTCGACTAGAGGAGAATTAAATCGTATTCCTCTAAACCTTGAAGTAGAAGTATTTTGAAAATCTTCTTCCTTATTGTATGTAAAGGATGAAGTTGATTGTCTTGAATATTCTATTTGAGAAGGGTTTGAAATGATTGTTTGTTTTCCTGATTCAAACTTAATGGTAATTTTACCCTCAGGTTCTTCAGTAATTTGTTGAATTTGTCTTCTTGCAATATTTCTTAGAGGTTGAGGGTTGTCAATCCTCCAAATTACTGGAATGGTTATCTCATTCCATTTGAGACATTTTGGAGTAAAGGTTGAAGCTTGTTCAGCTTGAACTTCAAGAACTAAAGTTTCTCCAGGAGGAGATTGTTTGAGACATTTTGGGTTAAGATGGCTTCCTAAAAGCCTGAAATAAATTCTATAGATGAGAACAAAGTTTTGTCTATTTTCTTCAATATCAACATTTGGTAAATTAATATCTAAAACTAAAGTGTTTAAAATTATCGGATCTCGAAGAGAAACCGAGAAGTTTGGATAACAATTGAAATAAATTGGTCAATTGTGTAAATTGGTTTGAACAATAGCCAATAAAGATTTTTCATATTTTAAATATGTTGAATCTCTAAGACTTAACATAACTGGTTGGTTGTGTCCTGACCTTGCTAATGGAACAACAGCAACTTGAACTAATCCATAGTGGATATAATGAAAACCTTTTGCAAAATATTTTTGAATGGATAAATTTGAAAGTAATTGAACTGTTTGGGCTTCGTTATCAATATTCATTGCTTGTTTATGCGTTTTACATGAAAAAGCGATTTTGAAATTAAAAGTGCCAATTTGATAAATTGATTCTAAATCCTTATTTGGAATGCTCCAGTTAATAAAATCTTTTGGGTTTGTAATTTTTTTTGAAACTTCTTTTGAATTAACAACATGTAAACTAGTACTGGGTTGTTTTGTAAATATTTTCCTAAAGGGTCCAGCGATTCTGAAACCTGACATGGTTACAGCCTTAGTTATTTGGGTTCAACAACTCCTTAACAGTCTTACTATTTAACACTGTTGAGAACAGTTTTACTATTTGACACTGTTGAGAACGGGAACACCAGCGACACAGTAACAGGAACACCTCACTCACGGGCTTGCCAACGCTATCCGGGCTTACCAGCGCTACACTACCGGCTTACAAATGCTCCTAATAAGTGCTTTAACAGCAAAATCGTTCCTAATAAATGCTTAACAGTATTTCCGTGAAATTGCTATTGAAAATACCTTAAACTTGGCTCTGATACCAGATAGGGGGCAGGATCTATTCCAGGGTGGACAGTGCAATCGGAAAATATGAACAAAGACAAGGATAGAAGAAGACGAGAAAGAGGGAATTTATTGATTGTAAAATTTGAACATAGTTTTAGTACAAAACAGAAATTGAAAATATAAGCATAAGATTGAAATACATATGAAACTTACAGATATTGTAGCGGGAGTACAACACTTGGAAGATAAAATTTACAAAAGAAAATTTTTCCTAGTGTCTATTTATTTTCTTGAATTCCTGGAATTCGCTCTGCCTTGAACGAAACTGGAAGTCCCCATTTATAGGCGAAGCAGCAACCGGATTTGAATTGAAATCCGTGACCCCGGACTTGAAATTGCAAATTTGAATTCCGAACAGTGACCAGATATAATTGAATCTGAATTCTGCACATGTCTTCACTATGCACCTTTTGAAATAATTGACATCCGTCCTTTTGAAATAAATGAGCCATGCTGTGCAACTATTTGAATTATATGAGTTATTATGCAACTTTGAAATTTTTTCCATCTACATTAATGTAGGCTTTGAATTTGAAGTACATGGAAGAAAATTTGAAATAATAAAATAAATTGAACAGGTCACTTTGACTGGAACTGATATCTTCATTATCATCATCAAAGGAGGAATTTTAAATTTGTTGAAGGAATTGAGCCAAAACTTCTTTTGAAATTTTTGTTGTGGATTTGGACTTTGTAGAATTTGAGGGTAAGGCCTTTTTAGGATGAGATTTTGAAGGGGTTTTAAGGATGCCTTGAGAATCATGACTGGAAATTTGAATGGGTTTAATTTTATTTTTGAAAAATTTTGATAAAGAATCAGTGGTACAATCACGTTCAAGAACATATTTATCCCACCATTTTATTTTGAATTCTCGAACCAGAGATAAAGGATATGGTTGTTCCAGAAATTGAGCTGTCTTCAAAGACCATCAAAGTATCCAAGGAATTTGAAATTTTGAATGAAAATTTATAATTGCATTTAGAGGATCATCCTCTGAGTGTTTTGAATAAATATTGAATAAGGCTTGAGCATTTGCAGGGAATATGTCACTAGTGCTTCCGAAAAGGCGCTACCATTCATAAAACCATGCAGGAAAAGTTCTTGATTTTTTCTGAAATTGAAAGAACCAAGAATGGTTAAAAGGTCGGAATAGAAAAGTTCTAAACCAAGCCATTTTGTAATCTTGGTAAGTGTAACCAGTTTGAATGAAAATTTGAGAAAATTGTTTTGAAGTAAAAGTAGTGGAGCCAAAATCTTTGATATCCCAAACATTTAAAATTTTGCATTTTGAATATTGGCTTTGTCCCTTATCACATTTTTCATGTTTAATAAGGGCAGAACCTGAATCAACCAAAATGAATTCATAGAACTTTTGGGTTCTTTGAATATCATCTGGAAGCCATTGAAAATTGTCAGGAAAAGTTGCTTTGACTAAGTTTTGAATTCCAGTTAAAGGAAGAGGTTCCTTTTGTTTGGTGAGGAAAATGTGTTCAAGTTGAGGCTTTGAAAAATATTGATTTGTTTGAGAGGGTAAAGTATTTTGGAATCTTTGATTAAGAGATTGAGGAGGCCTAATTGAGAGAGGATTTGGAGATTTTGAAACAGCTGTAGAGTAGGAGATTGGAGGAAAGTCATCATTGAGAATTTCAAAAGGGTTTTGAACCGGGACATTTATTGAAGAAGATTGAGGATGGGGTTTAAAGGCCATTGCATAGAGATTCATTGTTGGATAAATCTTGGAGGAGTTGTTGTATTTTAATTAGGAGTCTATTATTACTGAATTGAGTAACAAAAGTAATATGAGAAACAACATCCAAAGGTAAATTATTGAGGAATTTTTGAGGGAAGAAAAAGATCCTTGGTTTTGTGAATTCATAGGTTGATGAAAAATTGTTCCAATTAGGAGGTTTTGCTTGATAATCAATTTGTTTTTGTAGAACAAGGATTTGATGTCTAAGGTTGACACATTTAGCAATTTGTTTTTGTAATTCAGTTTGAAGGGAAATGATATCAGGGGTTTGGTTGTGCAAAAGGGATAGGTCCTTGGTAGTAGAAGAATGATGACTTGAGATCATAGAAGCCTTATTTGAACCTGGTATTGCTAGATTAGAAAATAATGTTGAGATATTTGAAATATTTTGAGATTCTAAATCAGGCATTTGAAAATGTTGTTCTAGGTAATTTAAAAAGGTTTTGGGGGTATAATTCTCTTTGAAAATAAAATTATCCCACCATTTAATTCTGAATTCCCTAACTAATGAAAGAGGATACGGTTGACTTAAAAATTGACTATATGCATAGGACCAACATAAGATCCATGGAATTTGAAGAATTGAATAAAAGTGTAAAATAGAGTCCAGTGGTTCACTTTGAGAATAATTTGAGTAAATATCAAAGAAAATTTTTACCATAGCAGGGTAGATATCAATGGTGCTTTCAAAGAAATGCCACCATTCATAAAACCACATTGGAAATATTTGAAATTTCTTTGTAATTTGGAAAATCCAAGTATGATCAAGAGGTTAATAAAGAAAAGTTTTGAACCAAGCTGTTTTGTAATCAAGATAGGTAAAACTATTTGGATTGTAAGGTTTTGAAAATCTTTTTGGTCTGTAATGATTTTGACCAAAATCTTTCAGACATAAAAGTTTTTTTAATTTTGCAATTTGAGGATTGGATTTGTTCGTTATCACCCTTGTGATGCTTAATCTGAACAGACCCAGTATCAATCAGAATGAGTTCATAAAATTCTCGGGTTTTCTGAATATCATCAGGAAACCAATGAAAGTTTTTTGGGAAAATAGTTTTGGCAAAATTTTTGATATCATCATGAGACAGGGGTGGTTCTTTCTGCTTTGTTACTAGCAGGTGCTCTTTCTGCGATTTTGAGATGTATTGGCTTGCTGGTTTTAATAAATTGTTTTGGACTTTTTGATTAAAGGATTGAGGAAGGTCAAGAGGTTTGAATGGGAGAAGATTTGGAGATCCTGTTGCGATTGTAGAGCAGGGATTTGAGAGAATATTTGTATTTTGAATTTCAAGAGGGTTTTCAGTAGGAATTTTAATTGAAGAGGAGTGAGGATGGGGTTTGAAGGTTATTACACAGTCACAAGTGGATTGAATCTTCCTTTTACCTTTATCTGCCTTCTTCATTTCCTGCAAATAAAATATCAGAATACCTGTTCGAGAATAATTCTTAGAAGGGTTTTGTATGAAATAATTTTGAAAGGATGTTAAAATTGCTTTTAGTTTTGAAATTGGATTTATCTTTACAAATTTATAATAAAGTTTTGAAATGGGAATTTTATAATATGAAATTCTTTGAAGTTTTAGAAAATTTATTTTAAACCAAAGCGTGATGATTTGTTTTGGACAAAAAGCAAGTTTTTGCAATTTGTCATAATGATCATCAGGATTTTTGAGAATTACTTCTAAGTTTAAATCAGAAGTTTTGAGAGTTATATTTAAATTTGGCAAGGTTAGGCAAGATTCAAATTCTTTGGATTCTTGATTATTGAGTTGTATTATTTTTTGGTGATTTATTTTTGTAGTTGAATCAAGGGTTAAGGGTTTATTTTGTATTTGAGTTAAAGTGTGAGATAAGTTTTGAGTTTCTGTATCCTTTTGAACTTCAGAATTTTTTGAATTATTTTTTGTAGTTTCTAAGGTTGAGTTAGATAAATCTATTAATTTATCTAGGAACTGTTGGTTTTTATTTTGAATCATTGGTTGATTATTTTTGCAATTTCTTATGAAATGACCAGGTTTCCTGCACCTGTGGCAAATTGGGATTCTATTTGCCTTTTGTTTTGAATGTTTTTTCTTTTTGTTTTTTCCCATAGGTCGTTTATAACCATTGTTTTGAACACATAGTGATTTTAATTTTTCTTTTGGTTGGAAAAATGATGAAGTTTCTTTATTTGAGACTTCATTTTCTCCTTTTAAAATTGTTTGAATTATAGGGCTACTAGTTGTTGGATTATTCGTCAATTTGAGTTTTTGAGTGAATCTTTCAATGATATCATCGTCAGAATTTTGATGTTTTCTGAGTTTTATTTGTTCTTTATCTTTTTGAGTTAAATTGAAAGGTTGGAAAGATGGTTGTTGAATTCCTTGAAAGAACGGGTTTGTTTGTGATTGTGGAGTTGGAAAACTCTGTTGAATAGGGTAGCTTTGAGGTATGGGTTGTGTAATTTGTATATGTTGGTTGAGGTAATGTTTGAACTATTGGAGATTGTTCCAATTTCTACTTATCTTTGTTACTTACTATGTTGTTATGTATTGAATTTCATTGTTCCGAAATTGTTTTGAGATTTAAAGTTTGAAAATTATTTTGTTCATAAATTTTATTTATGTCTTTGATTGTAGGTGGTGAATCATTTTTTTCCTCTCTTCCCAACGGAAAGGAGTAGCGACCACTTCCTGATTTTGAACATTGATTATTAAATTTTTTATAGGAGGATGAATAGTTTGAATGATTTGTCCATCTGTTGTTAACCATTTGGTTGTAGGGTTTGTGTTAACATTTGTAAAATATTTTATAAACGGATTTGGTATTTGATTTCTTAATGCATATGATTCTAACCATTTGAAAAAGGGAATATTACATTTTAATTGATTCAATTCTTTGTAGTAAGTTTCTCTAATTTTGATTGTTGATTCCTTTGTAAAAGTTTGAAAGTACCAATGTCTTTTAACTTTATTTTGATTAGATTCAAATTCATTGCTTAAAAATTCTTTGTTTATTGTAAAATCTTTTGTTAAAACATTTATTGAAGGAGGTCTCATTTGAGAAGCAGTTGGAGAATTTGGATTTGAAAATGAATCATTTTGAAATACTGGTTCGGCTAGAGGGGAATTAAACCGTATTCCTCTAAACCTTGAAGTAGAAGTATTTTGAAAATCTTCTACCTTATTGTATGGAAAGGATGAAGTTGATTGTCTTGAAGATTCTATTTGAGAAGGGTTTGAAATGATTGTTTGTTTTCCTGACTCAAACTTAATGGTAATTTTACCATCATGTTCTTCAGTAATTTGTTGAATTTGTCTTCTTGCAATATTTCTTGGAGGTTGAGGGTTGTCAATCCTCCAAATTTCTGGAATAGTTATTTCATTCAATTTGAGACATTTTGGAGTAAAGGTTGAAGCTTGTTCAGCTTGAACTTGAAGAACTAAAGTTTCTCCAGGAGAAGATTGTTTGAGACATTTTGGGCTAAGATGACTTCCTAAAAGCCTGAAATAAATTCTATAGATGAGAACAAAGTTTTGTCTATTTTCTTCAATATCAACATTTGGTAAATTAATATCTAAATCTAAAGTGTTTAAAATTGTCGGATCTCGAACAGAAACAGAGAAGTTTGGATAACAATTGAAATAAATTGGTCCATTGTGTAAATTGGTTTGAACAATAGCCAATAAAGATTCTTCATATTTTAAATATGTTGAATCTCTAAGACTTAACATAACTGGTTGGTTGTGTCCTGACCTTGCTAATGGAACAACAATAACTTGAACTAATCCATAGTGGATATAATGAAAACCTTTTGCAATATATTTTTGAATGGATAAATTTGAAAGTAATTGAACTGTTTGGGCTTCGTTATCAATATTCATTGCTTGTTCATGTGTTTTACATGACAAAGCCATTTTGAAATCAAAAGTACCAATTTGATAAATTGATTCTAAGTCCTCATTTGGAATGCTCCAGTTAATAAAATCTTTTGGGTTTGTAATTTCTTTTGAAACTTCTTTTGAAATAACAACATGTAAACTAGTACTGGGTTGTTTTGTAAATATTTTCCTAAAGGGTCCAGCGATTCTGAAACCTGACATGGTTACAGCCTTAGTTATTTGGGTTCAACAATTTCTTAACAGTCTTACTATTTAACACTGTTGAGAATAGTTTTACTATTTGACACTGTTGAGAACGGGAACACCAGCAACACAGTAACGGGAACACCCGACGGGAACACCTCACTCACGGGCTTACCAACGCTACATTACCGGCTTACCAACGCTCCTAATAAGTGCTTTAACAGCAAAATCGTTCCTAATAAGTGCTTAACAGTTTTTTCTTTCAAATGCTTCCCAATTACATAAATCTTAACCTAAATTTTATTCCTCAATTCTCTCATGTTTTTCTCCTCTTTATGTGACATACTTCCACATATATATATATATATATATATATATATATATATATATATATATATATATATATATATATATATATATATACAATTAATTACTATTATTTTTTTATTATAAATATAGACCTCACTTTGTTGAACTTTTTAATCGAATAGTACTAAATGCCCCCCCAGTGAATGAAATTTCTGGATCTACCACTACTCATAAACTTTGTTGTTGACTACAGATAGGTTGTGCGGTCACCTCATTGTGCATTTGTAAATCTCTTTTGTTATATGTCATGTTCACATCAGGATTGGTTTCATTTTTTTTTTCTTTGATAATTAGGATAGAAGCTAGAAAAGTGTTAAATTTCACCAGGCCTTCGACCATATTTGCGGAGTTGGCACACATGAGATCCACATATATAAACCCAAGTGGGGTTCCATCTCATAACAACTATGTGGGATTCTACTAGACTCACATCTAGAGTCTTTAACACTCTTTCTCACATGTGCGTCCATGACAAACACACCATTTTCCTTCTCCGGTCCAAATGGAAATCACACATTCAATTGGATTCAACATTCATCTTAGAGACCCTTAATGCAAGGGGTGTGCAAAATATGGTTTAAACCGTAGGCCAAACCAGACCAAACTGTAAAACACACGCACGTAATATTCACTTGTTGATTCAATTTAACATAGTTTGTGATTGAACCACTAAATACTTCATTAACTACTTAAAAAAATTTTAGCAGACCCAATATTATTGCTGAATTTGTCCAAAAAAGTTACTATTAAATTTAACAAACTAATTTTATGTATTGTTTGCAGTTTTTGTGTATGCACTACGTAGTATAAACTTGTTTTATACTATGAATTAGGAAAAGAAGAAAACTTTTGCTATTTTTTTGATGTTTTTATACTTAATGATGATTTTATTATTGATCTAATTATATTTATATTAATGTTAATAACAATTTTTCTGTTATAATGGTTAAAACCATAAACCGGACCTGACCGGACCGTAATTACGGTTTGGTTTGTGAGACAAAACGGTTTGGTTTTGGCTTACAAAATTGTCAAACCGTATTTCTATGGTTTGGTCTGGTTTGGTAACCATAAACCGCTAAACCGAACCGTGTGCATCCCTACTTGATGCAACAAATTCCAATGCACCCTTCATTTTCGCGAACACCACGCATTAAACAAGAGCACGGGATCATTGACCCACTCTTATACCATGTTAAAACTTGTACTTGGAATACAATACAAGACAAGAACACAAGTAAAAGGAAGAGAGTTCGATTATCATTATATTAGAGATGCTTCTAATTTGTAGTGCTCTGCTAAACACTTACATAAAACTGTAGACATAAATCCTAGTAAAAACACTATTGATGGTTAAGAGAGAGAGAGGGGGGGGGGGGGGGGGGGGGTGATTGTGGTTGAGAAGATGAGAAACTCCATTTGAGTCCAGCACTAACTACAAAACTATTTACATACTAACACTAATTACAAATACATAATAAAATAGAAAATACACAATATAATACAAATTACATATTTCAACGCTTCCCCTCAAGTTGGAGCATGTTAATTAATACTGCAAAACTTGTGAAGAAGTGAAGAAAAAGACAGAAAACTTAGGGCTAAAGATGTCGACCAACTGGCCAGTGGAGTGAATAAAAGAACTACCAATTTTCTTAGCAAGAAGAAGCTCCTAACAAAATTACAATCAATCTCGATATGCTTGGTACATTCATGAAATACCGGATTGGGTGCTATGTGAATAGCAACTTGATTATCACATAATGTTGGTTGATCAATTGGAACAACAAGATCACAAAGTCTCCGATGCAACCAAACTAACTCACTAGTAACGGTAGCCATAGCATAGTATTATGCTTCGGTAAAAGAGCGGGATACAGCTGAATGTCTCTTAGAATGCAACAAAATAAGCTATCCACCTAAAAATAGCTTCGAAACCTTTGTTCGAAAGCTAAGTAGTGGACAACCCGCTTATTCAACATCATCATAAGCACGGAAACAAGATTATATTCACAAGGAAGTAAAATTCCCTAACTAGGTGCTCATTTTAAATACCATATGACGTGTGACGGCTTGAAGATGAGGTCCACGAGGATCATGCATAAATTGACTCAAGATATAAACCACATAATTAATATATGGTCGAGTAATGGTTAAATACAGCAAACGTTCGACCAAGCGTCTATATTGCCATGGGTCTTTAACAAATTTACCAACTTTGCCTGCCAAAAGGCGATTTTGAATAATTGGGGCCGAGCTTAGTTTAGCTCCTAGTAACCCATCTTCACGTGAAATGTCTAGCACATATTTTCGTCGACTCAGAGCTATTCCAGTGTTTTAATAAGCAACCACTACACCTAGAAAGCACTTTATAGGCCTGAGATCCTTAATCCAAATTTCTAATTAAGTGTGGACTTAATCTTAATTATGCTTTCTAGACTATTACTGGTTATTATAATGTCATCAAAATATATCAAGATAGTGAAATAAACTGAGTTTTGTGAGTCACTGAAAAGGGAATAGTCGAGTTTGGATTAATTAAAACTAGCATCAATCAGTTGATTCCTATAATGTGAGGCTTATTTAAGGCCATATAAAGACCTTCGTAGGCAACACTCCCGGCCTTGGTGCTGTTGTTCGAAACCAAGAGGAAGGTTCATATAACTTCCACCTCCAAATTTTCATGTAAAAAGGCATTATTCACATCTAGTTGATGTATCACCCAATCGCGGGCTGCTAGCACTACAAGAGCACAACGAACTGTAACAAGTTTGGCAAATAGGGTGAAAATATCATGCTAGTCTATACCTTCTACTTGTGTGTATCCTTTCACAACCAACTGTGCCTTGTACTTATTAATAGAGCAATCAGATTTATACATGAGTTCATAAACCCATTTTGAGGCAATGGCTTTCTTCCCTGGTGGAAGATATTCCAATGTCCAAGTCCCATTACATTCCAATGCCTCAATCTCTTTTCATATCACATCCCTCAAATGCTGAAACTTTAAAGCTTGAGTAAAATTCTCTGACTCATCATACTAAGTGATGGCCAATAGAAAAGTTAAATGAGAATAGGAAAAATGTGCATTATAAAAGAAATGTGATAAAGGATACATTATACTTAAGTTAGTCAAAGAAAAGGGTGCACAAGAATGGGATATAGAAGCTGGTAATCACAGAGATAGTCACGATAGTTAATCGGCATTGAACTGGCTCGAGCACTCCTACCCGACGTATCCTATGTTGATGGTTTAGTCACAGTGCCAATAACAGCCGGCTTCTCCACTGATTGAATCTCGGCGTCCTAGTCTGGAGGTACCATAGCAACGTTGATAGGTCCGGACACTTGCGGATATGGGAGAGACTCCGAAGGGGTCGGCTAAGGGGATAAAAACATCATATAAAGCTTGAAATTTCGATATCTCAATTACCCCATTAAAATCTCGATTTTCTAGATAAGGAAAGAGATTCTCAAAGAAAACTATGTTTCTTGAAACGAAAAGTTTTTGACATCAAGATTGTATATCTTATAATCTTTCTGCCTATGAGGATACCCAATAAAAATGCATCGACTCCCTAGTTTATCTCTAATACAGTCTTTATTATGAGTGTGACAAAGGCTTCTAAGAACATGCCCAAGACTATGTGGCTTTCTAAACAAGACCTGAACCAGACTCTTATTTCGTAATAAGGGAGTTGGCGTTGTATTAATCAAAAAAGTGACTGTTAAAATACAATCACCCCAAAACCAAAACATGCAAACCAGCATGAATGTGTGCTCTTCTCATTTTAAGAAGATGCCGATGTTTCCATTCAACTACTTCATTTTATCATGGAGTATCAGTATATGAGGTTTAAAAATCAACACCCCAGTCTCTATGGAATTCCAATAATGGTCTATATGCGGATTCTAACCCATTATCCCTTTATATGTGTTTGACCTGCAACAGAAACGGAGTATCAACCATATTAAAGAAATACATGAGTAATTGATGAGCGTGAGACTTCACCCTTATTAAAAAAAACCAAGTATAATGACGAAAAATTGGCTACCATAGTTTAAAAAAAAAAATGCACACCCATTAACAAATCAGTACGATAAGGACCCCAAATATCACGATGTATCATCTCAACACATGAATGAGTGTTATAAACATAAATAAGAAATGGCAATTAGGTCAACTTAGCCAAATGATAAGAGTCACATACAAAAGTAGGTTTATTCTGAAATTCAAATTAAGAAAACACGAAAGTATGGTAAATAAAGCATGTCCCACTCGACAATGCTAGAGAACAAAATGATCTCCCGTTCTGTTGTGAGTGCAATTGGTCTAGTCGGTCGTGGTTCAAGAATATATAGCTCATTTCATTGCCTACCCACTCCAATTAAATTCCTCAAATGTAGATCATGTGTTACACAAAAATCAGGATAAAAGTTTAATACATAGTTTCTGTTTGGGACTAGTCTATTCTTTTATAAAAGATTACAATGAAAAGTAGCAATGCCTAGAACATCATTAAGCATTTTGGCCTTTAGCAAGGATACATGCCCAATATGTGAAACCGATAGACTTGCCCCATCGGGCAACTTGACTGGCCTAACTCCCGGAAATGACATGAACATCACCTAAAATACTTAAGGCTGAGGCCATGTGATTAGAAGCACTTGTATAGTCACAGAATTGTGACAAATTGCAACCTGACATGTCAAATTAACACTTGGAAACCTGGCATCCAGACTGAGTAAAGACAAACACTATTGATACCGAGAAGCTGATAACCCAACAATTGGGCTTTCAACCAACTGCAACGATGATGCGGAAGACAAATTGCTGGTAGCAGTAGCCGAAACTTGGGGTTTTGCTAGCGGTGGGGCGGTTCCCTATTATCAGCTTGGCGGATATCCTACCAATTTATAGCAACAGTCCTTAGTATGTCTCTGATGCTTATAATGAGTACAATTCAAATAGTTATTACAATGTGGAGTGGCCCAACAAAATTTCATGGACCACCTTCGATGGCCGATCTTCCTGCCTTAGCGGCAAGGGCCACGATCTCAGTTACAATACTTTTTCCAGTCGCAATACTCTGTTACTTCTTTTCTTGACAAAAAACTGAATAAGCATTATCCACTAAAGTTAAAGGTTTAATGTTCATCAGTTGTGAATAGATAGTTGAAAATGAAGCATTTAAAACCATTAAGATATCCAACAGTTTCTCCATATCAAGAATGTGAGCAAAAGCCTTTGTCGAGCCACGTGTGCATGGAGAAATCTCAACAGGAGTGTATAATTCATTCCAATAGTTTCTTAATTTTGTGAAATAAGAAGAACTAAAAAGATTCTGATGTTGCATATGAGAGATTTCGGGTATCAGTTCACAAATTCAAGGAATACTCCTTGGGAGAAATGTTCTTATAAATCCAACAAAACGTCTTGTGTGGTTGAAAAATATGCAATACTCTCTTTGACAAATTAAGATAGCAAATTTGACAATCAAGAAAGTACAGTAGAATCACATACACTCCAATTTTCAAAATCACACGAATTTTCATCAGGTTTTTCAATAATGCCATTGATGAAACTTATTTTATGTTTAGCCTTAAAGACTTTGTAAATGGATCACTTCCAATATTGATAATTCAGCATGGCTAGAACACTAGTAAAGAAATTCATCCTCGGGTGATCCGAAGGGATGTAGATAAAAAGGCGAGTGACCATCAATCACTCAGCCTATCACATTTGATTTGAGGTCTCAAACATTGTAAAAAATAAGAATATAAGACAAATATATAATGACAGACAAGGACAATTCTTGATCAAAAACCAAAAAACTGATCTAGATGAAGCATGTCTAGAATCGAAAGAAGGAAGAAAAAAAGCTTAAATGGATCGAGTTTTGCTATAATACCATGTTCAAACTTGAGCTTGGAATAAAACACAAGACAAGAATATAAGTAAAAGGAAGAGAATTGATGATGATTACATTAGGAAAGCTTATGATTTATAGTACATTATTTAGTAACCCAAAAGATGCTTGCTTATATTAAACGCTAGACAATGATGTAAATCCTAGTAAACACAATATTGATGTCTAAGAGGAAAGGCCTTTTTTTTTTTTTGGGGGGGGGGGGGGGGGGGGGGGGGGGGGGGGGGAGGAATGAGAAGCGTCATTGAAGACTAGCACTAACTACAAAAATAATTACATATAATTATAAATACATAATAAAATAAAAAGTACACAATATAATACAAGTTACGTATTTCAGCACTCCTCCTCAAGTAGGAGCATGTACATTTGCAATGCATAACTTTCAAAAAAGTGAAGAAAAAGATAGAAAACCGAGTATTTTGGTGAAGAGGTTGGCCAATTGATCGATAGAGCATACAAAATAAGTAGCAATTTCCTTAGCAAGGAGATGCTCCCTAACAAAATGACGATTCAATCTCAATATACTTGATATGTTCATGAAATACAGGACTGGATGCGATGTGAAGCCTAGCCTGATTATCACATAATAACAATGTTGGATGCTCAATTAGAACAACAAGATCACAAAGTATTTGATGCAACCGAACTAACTAACTCGTATCAGTAGCCATAACACGGTATTCTACTTTGACATAAGAGCAGGATACAACTGACTATTTCTTAGAATGCCAAAAAATAGGCGATCCTCCTAAAAGTACCAGGAAACCTATGGTGGAATGGTGAGTAGTGGGAAAATTCGTTAATTCAACCTCACAAAAAGCACGCAAACAAAGATCACATTCATGAGGAAGTAAATTCCTTAACTAGTAGCTCATTTTAAATACCGTAGGACAAGTGTGATGGCTGTAAGATGAGGTTCACGAGGACCATGCATAAATTGACTCAAGATAAAAACCACATAACTCCGGTCGAGTGATGATTAAATATGGCAAAAGTCCGATCAAGTGTCTATATTGCCATGGGTCTTTAATAGATTTACCAACTTTGTCTGCCAAATGGTGATTTTGAATGATCGGGACTGAGGCAGGTTTAGCCCCCTAGTAACCCATCTTCACTTAAAATGTCTAGCACATATTTTCATTTACTCAGGACTATTCCAAAATTTGATTGAGCCATCTCTTGACCCAGAAAATACTTTATAGGCCTAAGATCCTTAATCTCAAATTTCTGATTAAGTGTGGACTTAATCTTAATTATGCTCTCTAGATTATTATCAATTATTATAACGTGAACAAAATATATGAAGATTAGCCAATTTCACCGAGTTTTGAGAGTAAGTGAAAAAGGAATAGGATATTTGAGAACCGGCATCAATTAGAGTCGTGGTAAATTTTTAGCTGCAATTACATGAGGCTTATTTAAGCCTAGATAAAGAATTTTTTAGGCAACACACCCGGCCTTGGTGCTATCATTCGAACCTATGAGGAAGTTTCATATAAACTTCTTCCTCCAAATCTCCATGTAAAAAAGCATTATTCAGATCTGATTGATGTATCACTCAATCGCAGGCTACTGGCACTGCAACCAACTGTGCCTTATGTCTATCAATGGAGTCATCAAATTTATAATTGACTTGCTAAACCTATTTTAAGTCAATGGCGTTTTTCTCCGGTGCAAGACATTCCAAGGTCTAAGTCCCATTCGTTCCATTGCCTCAATCTCCTTTTACATCACATCCCTTCAATATGAAATTTTTTTGTCTCATTTGTACGAGGTGATGGGTCATAGGAAAGATGAATGATAATTACAAAAACGTGCATTAGACACAAAATGTTATAAAAGATACACTATACTAAAGTCAGTTGAAGGATGAGGATGAGCTATAGAAGCTGGTACATCATAAGGATTGCCACGATACTTAACTAGCATGGAATATGCCTGCTCACCCCTATCTAACGCATCCTGTGTTATCGGTTTGATCACAGTGCCAATGATAACCGGCCCCTCCATCGACTCCGGGTTGGTGTCCTGGTATGGACGCGTCACAGCAGCGTTGATAAGTTCCGACCCATGCGGATGTGGGACAGATTTCTCTGGGTCGGCCATGCGGACAAAAACATCATCGAAAGATTGAATTTCTAGTATCTCAATGTCCACATTTAAATCTTGATAATCTAGACAAGGATAGAGATTCTCAATGAAATGGTTTTTATCATCAAGGCTATATAGTTTATAACATTTTTTTCCCATGAGGATATCTAATAAAAATACACCAACTCTCTAGTTTATCTCTAGTGCGGTCTTTATCATGAGTGTAACAAAGGCTTCCAATAACATACAAATGCCTTAGACTAGGTGATTCTCCAAATAAGACTTCAAACAAACTCTTATTTTGGAATAAGGGAGTTGGTGTTATATTAGTCCAATAAGCAGCTATTAAAATGCACTCACCCAAAATCGAACAGGCAAACCAGCTTGAAACCGTAGAGCTCTTCCCACTTCAAGAAGATGCCAACGTTTCCTTTCAACTGCTCCTTTTTTCTATGGAGTACCAATACATGAGGTATAAAAATCAATATCCTGACCTCTACAGAATTCCAATAATGGTATATATGTGAATTCCTGGCCATTATCACTTTGTATGGGGTTTGACTTGTAGCCCAAATTGAGTACTAGCCATACTATAGAAATACATGAGCAATTGATGAGTTTGAGACTTCACCCCCATTAAAAAAACTCGAGTACAATGATTGAAATTGTCAACAATAGTCAAAAAATAATGTGCACCCATTAATAAAGCGGTACGATAAAGACCCCAAATGTCATAATGTATCAGTTCAAGACATAAACGAGTGTTATGAATGGAAACAGAAAATGGGAATGTGGTCAACTTAGCTCATGACATGAAGCACACAAAAAACCAACTTCATTCTTAAATTCAAATTAGGAAAACACGAAAAGTGCGGTGAACAAAACATGTCCTAGTCGACTATAGTAAATAGTGGAATGATTTACTCTTCTATTGTGAGCGCAACCAGCCTAGTTAGTTGTGGTTTAAGAACATATAGACTATTTCATTGCCTACCTACTCCAGTCAACTTCTTCAAGTGTAGGTCTTAGGTCACACAAAATATCGATAAAAGGTTAATGCATATTTTCTGTATCGGGCTAGTTTACTCATCGACAAAAGATTACAATGAAAACCAAGAATGCCTACAATGTCATTAAGCACCAGGCCATTTGAAAAGGACATACGCCTACTTTGTGAAATTGGTATACTTGCCCTATAAAGCAACTTGACTGGTCTAATTCCTGGATTGACACGAACATCATTCAAAGTACTTAAGGATGAGGTCATGTGATCAGACACACCCATATTTATAAACCAACAATTGTGAAAAAATTGAAACCTAACTCATCAAATTAACATTTGGAGACCCGACATTCTGACATAGTAAAGATAAAACCTATTTATATTGAGAAGCCGATAGGCCAATAATTGTGCTTTCGACTGACTGCAGCGGTGGTGTGGAAGACAGATCGCCGACAGTAGTAGTCGCAACTTGGGGTTTAGTCGGCGGTGGTGTGGTTCTCTATTTCCAACTTGGCAGATATCCTACCAATTCATAGTAATGATCCTTAGTATGTCTCTTATGTTGGGTACAATTCAAACTATTATTACAACATGAGGGTGGCCTAGTGAAAATTTTGGGACCACGTTTGATGGCTGATCCTCTTGCCTTAGTGGCAAGGACCATGGTCTTAGGTACAATACTTTTTGTAACCACAACACTCTGTTAGTTCTCATCTAGACATAAAACTGCATAAGCATTATCCATAAGCGTTAAAGGTTGAGTGTTCATCAATTGTGAACAGATAGTTGAAAACGAAGCTTCTAAACCCACTTATAAGATCCAATAGTTTCTCCTTATCACAAATGTGAGAAAAAAGCCTTTACTAAGCCACATGTGCATGGAGGAATCGCAACAAGAGTGTATAATTCATCCAAATGGGTTCTCAATTTTGTGAAATAAGTAGAAATAGGAGCTCCTTTTAAATAAAGTAGATTTGATGCATCAAACAAGAGCTTAGGGCCATTCACTCGCTCTGATACCATGTTAAATTTCATCGGGGCTTAGGTTTGACTTGCAAAGTCAGCATCCATGAGATTCACATGCAAGCTCAAGTGAGGTTTCATCCCAAAACAAAATGGCATTAAATGGAGTAAGCCATTAGGCTTATATATTGATCTCTTTTATCTCATAACTCCTATGTGTGAGTCCACTAGACTCCTCTATGGAGTCCTTAACAAAAATGCACCAAAGGCGGGGTAGGGCTTGCAGTCAAATAAACAGCCAAAATAAAAAGGAGTCCACCTCTTACACAAAAACAAGACCGTCCAAAATTGAAGAAAGCCTACCAAAATCACACCACAACAGCGCAAAAACTAAAAACACTAATGCAACGCCAATGAGTCTAGGGCTACGATTGTCCTACCTCATGCTTCTCTTATCCCACAATCCCATTTAGTTGATTATGACCTCTTTTTGCGAGTACACTAAAAAGAGGCGTTGACAAGTTCCCTTAAAATGAAGTCCCCCAAACCACTATCATACGAAAATCTGATTTTGCTCCATCCCTGAAGTTGATAAAAAAATTAATCATAAAACTTATAAAGATTAACAATTGAGATGTTAAAAACACACTCCGTAAATAAACAAGCTTAGATTGCTTGAAGTTATGTCCAACCCTAGAAACATGTTTAATAAAAAGAACATGTTTTGAAGTTTCCCATTGTTATTCTTGATTTCACTTTCTCGAAACATATTGCCCCCTTTTTGTTGCATATAAAGTTATGAGACCTTGCACTAGCCAGCTGTAAGCAACCACCTTGGTAAAATTAGCAAACCTAAGGGGGCAAGCGGTCTAGAATTAAGATGTATTAAGTTTATGGGTGCAAATATTAAAAGGAAAATATCTTCCACAGCAAGACTTTTTAAGCTATAACTTGAAGCATCGTGAATTGTTGGCCTGGACGTATATTTTGACTTGCACGGATCATATCATAAGATATATTTATTGGCTAGTGGAATATAGTAAGCAAATTTTATTTGGTTTGATATCTAGTGGTATCATACTCCTCTTGCCAAACTAGTAAAAGATTCACACTTCTACAAAGGCTTGAATATGAAAGTGGATAGCTTATTTGACATGAAGATCATGGGATAAAAGGCAGTTTATTAAGTTTCTCCCTAGTTATCTTACCCCTAGTTTTGGGAATTCCAATTCCCTTTCACCTTAAACAACATCAGTTTCGTTGAGATGGTGGATGGGAACCTTTCAGTGAAATTGACAACATGGCTAGCTCATAATATTCAATGGAAGGACAACAAGAGCCCGCCATTTAAATGGCTATGGAACCTAGACCTTGTTTCTAAGATTATGGTTTTTGCGTGACAACTGTAGCATAATGATTTACCTACTAGAAGCATCATATTCTATTGTAGTATGCAGTTGGTAAGATGTTTGTCCTTTTTGCTCGGAACATGAGGAAAGTATTGATCATATGTCTATTCAGTGTTCATTTACTGAACAATGCAGGTCAAGCTCCAGAGATTAGATTAAGCAGGCACCAAGTTAGAGTTCTCTCAAAAGATGGTTGCAAGAAATTAACAGGGATAGGAATCTTGGTACAAAAGATCAATTATGCAGAATTCTCACCCTTTTATAGGCTCTAAGGAAGAGACGTAAGAATATGGTTTTTGTGGGGTTGACGTCCTGGTTAATTAAAATCCTACTAGAAGGGCAAGTGAAAGGCATGGATTTGAAGTTGCACAATTAGGTGGATCAGGACTACGGTTACCTAAGGAGAACTCGACAATCAGATAAACATGGCTGTATACAATGAAATCACTAGACCCTGGTTGGGTGAATTTGAATTTCAATAAGACTATGAGGCATGACGAGGCAACTTGTGGTTCCATTATTCAAAATCACCTGGGTTAGCATGTGATATCTGGATGGCAAAGGGCTAAGGAATGCGTCAACCTTGGTGGCAGAACCATTAGTAGCTAGGATGAAGTTCATAAGTGAATTGATATGGGTTATCTAGGGATGGTAATGGGGCGGATAAAACTCGTTAACCGTGGGTACCCGACATGTTTGGGTAGGGTACGGGTACAAGTAGGGCAGATAGCAGGTATGGGTCAGGTATGAATTATAATACTGGCAACGGGTATGGAATGGGTACGGAAATGATGTTATACCCGTCTCGCCCCACCCTATACCTCCAATTTTTATTTTATTCATTTAAAAAATAAGAAAAATATCTATTTGATTTAATTACTCAATTTTATGTCAAATATTAGATCAAATTTTAATTATATTCTAAAATATAATATTAAATAATTAATATGGGTGGGTATGGATAGTCATTTGGTACCCACATTACGGTGGGTACAGGGTGTTAATGGATAACCAGTGCGGGTAATGGGGCATGTATGAGTATAGATTTGTACACAGTGAGATAAATAGGGGTATCTATTTCGGGCCACTCACCACCACCATCACCACCGCCGCCACTGCAAAGCCAGCAGCCCACAACCGACATCCCAGAGAGGGCCCAGGTAAGTATTAGCCGGGCCAGAATATCAACTACGCACCAGTCCCAGGTTTGATCTATCCTTTATTACAGCAGGGTAGTGTTTTAATTTACCATTGTGGGTACTTTTCATTTGGTTCCTTTTCCTTCCACTATTTTTAATATTGTGATATTTGTCTATGGTGGTACTTTCGTGCTATAAGCTTCTTGTCTATGTTGATCACTCACCCGCGATAGTCACAGCTAGTAGATGAACGTTACCAGTTATGGTACTCAGGGATTGAGGCCATCTTCAAAGAGGTTGGGGAGGGGGAGGGTGAGGAAGAAGGGGACAGGGAACTTAAGACTAGGGACACTAAATGTCGGGACACTAACGAAGAAGAGTTTCGAGGTGGCCCAAATGATGATGAAGAGAAAGATCAACATCCTTTGTCTGCAAGAGACTAAATGGGTTGGCAGAAAGCAAGGGATGTGCTGGGGCACAAGCTCTGGTATGCGGGCAAGGTCAGAGGCAGGAATGGAGTTGGTATCGTTGTGGATAGCAGCCTCAAGGATAAAGTAGTCGGAGTATCAAGGGCGGGGGATAGGCTCATAAGTATCAAGATGGTCCCAGATGGAGAAGTATTGAACGGGATCAGTGCTTACGCACCTCAAATTGGACTAACAGAGCATGAGAAGGCAACATTCTGAGAGGACTTAGACACAATGATGCAAGGCATACCCCAAACTGAACAAGTGATGATTGGCGGGGATTTTAATGGGCACGTCGGCGCGACGGAGGACAGCTACGCTTCTTACCAGGGAGGATTCGATTTTGGAATGAGGAATGCAGAGGGCAAAGCCCTACTTGACTTCACAGTCACATACGACCTAACGGTGGCCAACACCTTCTTCAAAAAGCGTGAGCAACACATCAACACGTACCAAAACGGTGGGACAAGAACACATATTGACCACATACTATTAAGGAAAAGGGTGCAGAGAGACTGCATGGATTGCAGGGCTACCCCAGGAGAGGACCTGTCTACACAATATAGGGTGCTGTGGGCGGATATTAAGGCCAAGAAGAGGGCCAAAAGAATCTGCAAACCCGCGCAGTCGCATACCTGTTGGAGGGATCTGAAGGGGGAGAAGTATAAGGTATACAAGGAATGAGTGGAGGCCGAGTTCGGGTGGGACTTCGAGGGAGCTACAAATCAGATGTGGAACCAACTGGCCCAAAAGATCAGAGGGCTGGCACGGGAAGTTTTTGGCACGTCAAAGGGAAGGGCACCAAGAAACAGAGAGTCCCGGTGGTGGTGCGAGGAGGTCCAAGAGAAGATTAAGGCGAAATGAATGTGTTTCAAAGAGTGGGATCATAGCAGAGATGAGGATAAGCGACATCGCTATCTGCAAGCCAGGAGAGAAGCAAAGATAGAAGTCAGAGAAGCACAATCTAGAGCTTATGAGGATTTCTATAAAAGGCTGGAGACCAAGGAGGGTGCGAGGGACTTATATAGAATCACCAAAGCTAGAAAAAAGGAAGACTAGGGACTTGGACAGAGTACAATGCATAAGAGGGGAAGATGGATAGGTACTTGTGGACAGGCAACGGATTAAGGCGATGTGGAAAACGTACTTCCAAGAGCTGTTCAACGAACAAGAAGGGATAGAGATGTCCTTAGGTGATCTTCAAACATTTGAGGAGCATCAGAACCACTGTTACTGTAGGGAAATTAGCCCCGAGGAAGTCAAGGAAGCCCTGAAATTCATGGGAAGGGGTAAAGCAGTTGGCCCAGATGGAATACCCATAGAAGTTTGGAAATGCCTTGGACAGAAGGGCGCCAGTTGGTTGACTAAACTATTTAACTGAATCCTTCTGGGGGCGAAGATGCCTGAGGAATGGTGGAAGAGCACAGTGATCCCGATATATAAGAACAAAGGCAACATTCAGAGTTGCGCCAACTATCGGGGTATCAAACTAATGTGCCACACTCTGAAGTTGTGGGAACGGGTCATTGAGAGGAGGTTAAGGCAACAGATAGAGGTGTCCGAGAACAAATTCAAATTTATGCCTGGGAGATCAATAATAGAAGCCATCCACATCCCAAGGCGAACGATTGAGCAATACAGGGAGAGACAAAAGGACCTTCACATGGTTTTCATTGATTTAGAGAAGGCATATGATAAAGTGCCAAGGGAGGTCCTTTGGAGAGTTTTGGACAGGAAAGGCATCCTCGTGCCATACATCCGAGCTATTAGAGACATGTATGAGGAGGCACAGACTGCGGTGCGTATAGTGGACGGAGAGACAGACGCTTTCTCGATAACAGTAGGGGTACACCAGGGGTCTGCTTTGAGCCCCTATATGTTCATTCTAGTTATTGACGAGCTCACTAGGCATATCCAGGGATGCGTACCTTGGTGCATGATTTTTGCAGATGACATAGTGTTGGTGGGGGAGTCGCGGGAAGAGTTAAATGAGAAGTTGGAATTGTTGAGAGGGGTACTAGAGTCGAAGGGTTTACAACTAAGCAGAGCCAAGACCGAGTACATGGAACTCAAGTTCGATCCCTCCACCACGCCTAGCCGGAAAGATGTCAAGATTGGATCTGAGGTCATATCGAAGAAGGAGAGCTTGAGGTACTTGGGGTCCATGATATAGCACAGCGGTGAAGTTGACGACGATGTCAACAACTGGGTTAAAGTGGGATGGCATAAGTGGAGGATGGCATCCGTGGTACTTTGTGATAGAAAGTTCCCTTGAAGCTAAAGGGAAGAAACTATAAGACGGTTGTGAGGCCAGCCATGACGTATGGGGCGGAGTGCAGGGTGATGAAACAACAGCACACACAGAAGATAAAGGTGGCGGAGATGCAAATGTTGAGGTGGATGTACGGACACACAAGGAAGGATAGGATCAGAAACGTCGTCATAAGAGGCAAATTGGGCGTAGCCCCCATTGAAGATAAATTAAGGGAGCAACGTTTGAGGTGGTTTAGACATGTTAGAAGGAGACCAGACCGCACTCCAGTTAGGAGGTGCGAACAACCCCTTACTACACCAGGAAGAAGAGGAAGAGGCAGGTCAAAGAAGAGATGGCTGGAGACGATCCGACAAGACTTCACCCACCTAAACCTTCGGGAGGAGATTGCCTTAGATAAGGCCCAATGGAGGGCTAGTATAGGGGTTATAGATGCTCCAGTTGGAGTAGGGTAGTCTAGCCTACTAGTGTTAGGCCTTGACATCCTTCTGGCACACTTAGGTTGTGTACTTGCTCTCATGAGCTACTATTTGCCTACCTATCCTTTGATTTATGCTCGTTGTGGCTTGCTGTGAGTTTTTTGTTTTGCTAGCCGTGTATTTTTTCCTACTCATGCTTTGATGTTCTCCTGCTGTCAGGTCACATGCTCTTTGCTGTGGACCAACGTCTCAGGCTGGGGGTCCTCGGAAATAGCCTCTCTTCAGGGTAGCCCCCTGAAGGGGGAAGGCTGCGTACATCTACCCCCCCAGACCCTGCTTTTGCGGGAGCCCTTGCAGGCACTGGGTTTGTTGTTGGTAGGTAACGGGGCGGGTATTGGTATGAATTTGGGTGGTGGGTACGGGTATGAAGGAGGCATCCCCCATACCTACCCCGCTCCATTGCCATCCCTAATATTGTCATCAAGTTCACATCAACGAAGACAATCTGGTCCTTATAAGGTGATCCAGAAGGCGTTCAAAATGAGCAAATTAGGACCAATATTGAAGATAGTTGGGAGATACTTGCGAAGTTTGACATTGTTCAACTTTTTGATATTTATAGGCTGTAAATCTTATGACGAATGTAGGTCTATGGGCAAGGCTTATTGCATGTAGAGCGTGAATCGTGGTAGAACCTCAAAATGGTTGATTTAACAAACTATTTATTGATTGTTCATCAAGTGCTCTCCTCACCTTCCCATAAAAAAGATAGTAAATATTATGCCGACATTATTCTTTTTTTGCAAAAAATATTGCTAATATAATTAATTTTTTCAAAGTCGTCGCTTAGCAACTAATATGGTAAAGCAAAGAGATTATAGAGCATAAATATTGATAGCTTGGTTTCGACGGCTTTCAACAATAATGGACCACCCACAAATCTCTTAAATTTTATTGGGTGCTTACGAATCTCATGTTCTTCATTCTCATACAAGTAAAAACGTTGTGAATGTTAAAAGATTCTATGTGTGTTTGGGCTCTTACCATTTACACAGTAGTCAAAAATCAATGTAACCAAATTTTTGACAGAAATTTAGTTACTCAGTTAGAGGTGGCAATCAGACCATTTGGGTTGCGTTCGCGTAAACCCATTCGGGTTTATGTCATTTTGGGTTTACATTAAATTGGGTTGAGTTAGGCTTGGGTTGATGTGACACATTTAGGTTTGAATCACTTTTTCTTTTGAACTATATTTGGGTAGAGTTGGGTTTGGGTCAAATTATTTAGGGTTCATCACTTTATTTTAAAGTCATTCTGAGTTGGGGTCAATCTTGGGTTGATACTATATATTCTAGACTGCAAAATTGTATCATTTTTGGTGCCTAGGAGGCATGAACTACTTACAAAAATTTAGAATATTTTCCCTAATCATTTATACTCTTACTCATATTACAAATATTAAGCTCAGTTGCACTCCTAACAAGTAATAACTATTACTGCATTCAAAGATCTAGAGCTAATTTGGGTTTCAATTGGGTTAGGCTTGGGTTCAGGTCATTTCTGGTGGAGTTAGTTCAGGTTAATGGTGGGTCTGATCGAGTGAAATTGACTATCAAGTAATTTTGGGGTCAGCACAGAGCGAGCCAAGTTAGTTTCAACTTTGGTTGTTCAAGTTTGGGTTTGATTATTTAAGTCAACCGCTCAGTTTGGGTTGTGTCAATTTACAAGTTTTATAGGCGAATTTTTCAGATCGAGTTGGTTTTGCCATGTCTATCGTACCCTAGTGCTTCAAATCGCACTAAGGGATTTAATAAGATGATTATTAATCGAGACTCCATGACTTTGTATTGGTGGGAGCCTATTTGTGGCACTGGGTTTTTGTTGTTGTTGTTGTTAATCAAGAGGAAATAAGAGTCATGCTATTAATACATACATCTTTCGTTGCCCTTTGTACCAAATATTTAAGCTTAGATTCATAGTCAATTTTCAAAAAATTATGAACAATCTTAGTTTATGAACATTTATTGGAGAGATTTAATCTGCTTGCCAATCACAGAGGGAGAAAGAAAAGCTACTAAGAGGAATGACAAGTGTATTGAAAATCATAACAGAAAAGTTGCGTTGCTGAAATAACGAATGTGTCCCACATCGAATTGTTACTACATGTATTGTCACTTAATATACATGACGCTACCCACATCGGTCAAATTGAGTTGCTTGGTTAAGGGGAAAAAAAGAACTTCCACAGGCCATATACGACCCAGTCATTGAAGTCAAATTTTTTACCTTTTTATTTACATTTTTACATATGAATAAATAGTTAAAGTATTTGTATTATATTAATATTGATATTAAAAAAGATATATATTGGAATTTGAATTTGAGATATCTCGAGTAAAATAGTTCTAGAATATATTATGTCAATAAATTAACTATATACCAAATGTTGAAATTATTTAATTACATTTCATGAATGATTTTACACCTTAAAGAACTAGTTTATATGACATTGATGGGTTATTTCCCCGTACTTTCATCACATGGCATATCCAAATTTGCATTATTTAAAATTTGGTGATAATTTAAGGCTCTTTAGCGCAAGGAATTGGAATTAAACTATGGAATTATAATTCCAATTTCAATTTAAATGGAATTGAAATTTTATTGTTTGGTTTATCAAAGGAATTGTAGGAAGGAACTATAATTACATAATGATTCGAATCAGCAAGGGTTATTGCTCAATTAAGTTGGAGTATTTCGAGTTTTAAATTTACTATGGTTGGATTTTGGTCAGAGAATTTCGAGTTTTAAATTAACTATGGTTGGTTTTTGGTCAGAACGGTTCACATTAAGTTCAAGTCACTATAGTTGGAGCGATTCACTTTGAGTTCAAGTTATTCGAGTTTCGAGTCATGTTAGGTTGGATCATCTGGTGCTTAATTTATCTTGAATTTTCAGTTCATCAATCTTTTTAGGTTTCAAACTAGTTATGATCGGGTTTGAGTTCATTTAGGTCATTTTAAGCCCTTGTCATCTTAGGATAAATAAGTTGTATCTTTTTTCAAATTTTGAGTCATCTGAGGCTGAGTATGAGATGGGTCAGGTCATTTTGGTATGGGTCGTATTATGTTTTGGGTCATTTTGGTTGGGTCATTTCCATTTTGGCTCACCTTGGTTATATCACGTTCAAGTCGAGTAGTTTTAGCTTCTGGATTTTAGTCATTTCACTTTTCGGACCAATCGGGTTGGGTCAATTCGGACTTTGAGCAAAGATGATTTTGGTCATTTCAAGTTCAAGTCATTCGAGTTGGATAATTTTAAGGTTTGGGTAAAATTTTAGATTGTGTCTAAGTCTTCAGATTTTGAGTCATATTAAGATTTAGGTTAATCAAGTGGGGACATTTTGGATTTTAGGTCCATAGAGTTAATATGGAATTGCAATTCCTTATCCTCACCTCGAGGAATCGTAAAGTATGGTTTTCAGTTAAAATCTAATTCCAAGGAATTAGGCAGTGGAATAATAATTCCACTTCTAGTAGGTGAATCAAACAACATAATTGGAATTCTGGTCCCCAATTTAAGGCTCCAAAGACAACCTGGTGCTTCAAATCAACCTTAAGGATTTAATGACATGATTATTAATCGAGACTCCATGACTCTGCATTGGTGGGAGCCTTTTTGAGCCACTGGGTTGTGGTTTTGTTATTGTTTTTGTTAATCAAGAGGAAATAAGAGTCATGCTATTAATACATACATCTTTGGTTGCCTTTCTACCAAATATTTAAGCTTAGATTCATAGTCAATTTTCAGAGAATTATAAACAATGTAAGTTTATGAACATTTATTTGAGAGATTTAATTTGCTTGCCAATCACAACCAAAGAAAGAAAAGCTACTAAGGGGAATGACAAATCTATTACAAATCATAACAGAAAAGTTGAGTTGCAAAAATAGTGAATGCATCCCACATCGAAATGTTACTACATGTACTTTCACTTAATATACATGACGTTACCCACATCAGTCAACTTGAGTTGCTGGGTCAAGGAACAAAAAAAACAAAAAAATAACAAAATAAAAAACTTCCACGAGCTATACAACCCAATAATTCAAGTTATAAATTTTTTCCCTTTTTAATTTGCATTTTATGAATAAATATTTAAAGTATTTGTATTATATTAATATTAATATTGATAATAATATATATTGGAATTTGAATTTGAGGTATCTCGATTAAAATAGTTCTGGATTATATTCTTTTAATAAATTAACTATATACCAAATCTTGAAATTATTTAATTAAATTTCATGAATGATTTAACATACCTTAAATAATTAGTTTATATGACATTGATGGGTTACTTCTTGGTAATTTCATCACATGGCATATCCAAATTTGCATTCTTTAAAATTTGGTGATAATTTAAGGCTCTATTTGGCCCAAGGAATTGGAACGTGGAATTGTAATTCCAATTCTAATTATGATGGAATTGAAATTCTATTGTGTGGTTCATTAAAGGAATTGTAGGTCGAAATTATAACTACAAGATGATTCGAATTACCAAGGGTTTTTAATCAATTGAGTTGGAGTATTTTGAGCCTTAAATAAACTATGGTTGGATTTTGGTCGAAGCGATTCACATTGCGTTCAAGTTATTATGGTCGGAGGGATTCACTTTGAAATTGAGTTATTCAAGTTTTGAGTCATGTCAGGTTGGAACTTTTTCTGATCAAGTTACTCGGATTTTGAGTTCATCAATCTTTTTGGGATTCAAACTAGTTATGATCGGGTTTGAGTTTATTGAGGTCATTTCAAACTCAAGTCATCTTAATTAGGACAAATGAGTTGTATCTTTTTAATTTTGAGTCATCATAGGCTGAGTTCAGATGAGTCAAGTCATTTTGGGATGGGTCGTATTACATTTGGATCAATTTGGTCTGGTCATTTCCACTTCGGCTCAGCTTGTTCGTATCACATTTAAGTCGAGTAGTATCAATTTCGAAGTTTGAGTCATCTCAATTTTCAGGTGAATTTGGGTCACTTCGGACTTTGAGCTACGGTGATTTTTGTCATTTCAAGTTCAAGTCATTCGAGTAGGATGATTTTGAGGTTTTGGACAAATAGGTTGTGTCTAAATTTTTAGATTTTGAGTCATCTTAAGATTTAGGTTAATCAAATGGGGTCATTTTGGATTTTAGGTCAATAGAGTTAATATGGAATTGCAATTCCTTATCTTCACCCCGAGGAATTGGAAAGTATGGTTTTCAGTTAAGATCTAATTCCATAAAATTGGATAGTGGAATTGTAATTCCAATATCAGTAGGTGAACCAAACAACCAAATTGGAATTCTGGCCCCCAATTTAAGGCTCCAACTCAACTTGGTGCTTCAAATCACACTAAAGGATTTAATGAGATGATTATTAACCGAGATTCCATGACTCTGCATTGGCGGGAGCCTCTATAAGGCACTTAGTTGTTGTTGTTGTTAATAATTAGAGTCATGCTATTACTACATGCATCTTTGGTTGACTTTTGTACCAAATTTTTAGGCTTAGATTCGTAATCAATTTCCAGAAAATTATGGACAATCTTAGTTTATGAACATTTATGGGAAAGATTTAATCTGCTCGCCAATCATAGTCAGAGAAAGAAAAGCTATTAAAGGGAATGACAAATCTATTGAAAATCATAACAGAAAAGTTGCGTTACAGAAATAGCGAATGCATCCCACATCGAAATGTTACCACACGTATTTTCACCTAATAAACATGACGTTACCCACATCAGTTAACTTGAGTTGCTGGGTCAAGATAAAAAAACAAGAAAAAAAAAAAAAGAAAAATTTCTGCAGGCTATATATAAACCAGAAATTCAAGTTACACATTTTTTTCCTTTTTTATTTACATTTGTACATATGAATAAATATTTGAAGTATTTGTATTATATTAATATTAATATTGAAAATGATATATATTCGAATTTGAATTTGAGATATCTCGATTAAAATAGTTCTGGATTATATTATGTCAATAAATTAACTATATTATAGATGTTGAAATTATTTAATTAAATTTCATGAATGATTTTATACCTTAAAGAACAAGTTTATATGACAATGATGGGTTATTTCCTCGCAATTTCATCACAAGGCATATCTAAATTTGCATTCTTTAAAATTTGGTGATAATTTAAGGCTCTATTTAGTACAAGGAATTGGAATCAGACTGTAGATTTATAATTCCAATTCCAATTCTGATGGAACTAAAATTTTCATGTTCGGTTCATCAAAGGAATTGTAGGTTGGAATTATAATTACATAATGATTCGAATAACTAAGGGTTTTCGGTTAATTGAGTAGGATTATTTCGAGTTTTAAATCAACTATGGTTGGATTTTGGTCGGAGCTATTCACATTGCGTTGAAGTTATTATGCTTGGAGCGATTCACCTTGAGTTCGAGTAATTCGAGTTTCGAGTCAAGTCGGGTCAGATTATTTGGTGTTCAAGTTATCTCGGATTTTGAGTTCATCAGTCTTTTTGGGATTCAAAATAGTTATGATTGGGTTTGAGTTCATTTAGGTCATTTCAAGCCCAAGTTGTCTTATTTTTAGGACAAATGAATTGTATCTTTTCAAATTTTGAGTCATCTTAGGCTGAGTTTGAGATGGGTCGGGTCATTTTGGGTATGGGTCGTATTACGTTCTGGGTCAATTTGGTCGGGTCATTTCCACTTTGGCTCAGCTTGTATATATCACATTCAAGTCGTGTAGTTTCGGTTTCTGGATTTGTGCCATCTCTATTTTTGGGTCATATCACATTCAAGTCGTGTAGTTTCGGTTTCTGGATTTGTGCCATCTCTATTTTTGGGTCAATCGTGTAGGGTCACTTTGGGCTTTGAGCTAAGGTGGTTTCGATCGTTTCAAGATCAAGTCATTTGAGTTGGATGATTTCGAGGTTTAGGTCAAATTTTAGGTTGTGTCTAAGTCTTTAAATTTTGAGTCATCTTAAGATTTAGGTTAATCAAGTGGGGTCATTTTGGATTTCAAGTCAATGGAGTTAATATGGAATTGCAATTTCTTATCTCCACTCTGAGGAATTGGAGAGTATGGTTTTTAGTTAAAAGCATATAGCATGAAACTTGGCAGCGGAATTGTAATTCTAGTTCTAGTAGGTGAACCAAACAACCAAAATGGAATTTTGGCCCCCAATTCGAGGCTCCAAACACAACCTGGTGCTTCAATCACACTAAAGGATTCAATGAGATGATTATTAATCGAGACTCCATGACTTTGCACTGATGGGAGCCTATTTAAGGCACAGAGTGATTGTTGTTGTTGTTGTTAATAAGGAGGAAATAAGAATCATGCTATTAATACATACATCTTTGGTTGCCTTTTGTACCAAACATTTAGGCTTAGATTCTGTAATCAATTTTCAGAAAATTGTGACAATCTTAGTTTATGAACATTTATTGGAGAAATTTAATCTACTTGCCAATCACAATCGGAGAAAGAAAAGCTACTAAGTGGAATGACAAATCTATTGAAAATCATAACAGAAAAGTTGCGTTAATAGCGAATGCATCTCACATCGGAATGTTACTACATGCATTTTCACCTAATATACACGACGTTACCCACATCAGTTAACTTGAGTTGCTGGGTCAAGGAAAAAAAAACAAAAAAAAAAAAGAAAAATCTCGACAGGCTATATATAACCCAGAAATTCAAGTTATAAAATTTTTTCCTTTTTTATTTACATTTGTACATATGAATAAATATTTGAAGTATTTGTATTGTATTAATATTAATATTGAAAATGATATATATTCGAATTTGAATTTGAGATATCTCGATTAAAATAGTTCTGGATTATATTATCTCAATAAATTAACTATATTACAGATGTTGAAATTATTTAATTAAATTTTATGAATGATTTTATACCTTAAAAGAACAAGTTTATATGACAATGATGGGTTATTTCCTCGCAATTTCATCACAAGGCATATCTACGTTTACATTTCTTTAAAATTTGGTGATAATTTAAGGCCCTTTTTAGCACAAGGAATTGGAATTGGACTGCAGAATTATAATTCCAATTCCAATTCTAATGGAATTAAAATTTTCATGTTTGGTTCATCAAAGGGATTGTAGGTTGGAACTACAATTACATAATACTTTGAACAACCAAGGGTTTTCGGTCAATTGAGTAGGATTATTTCGAGTTACAACTACGGTTACATTTTAGTCGGAGGTGTTCACATTGCGTTCAAGTTATTATGCTCGGAGCAATTTACCTTGAGTTCGAGTTATTCGGGTTTCGAGTCAAGTTAGGTCGGATCATTTGGTGTTCAAGTTATCTTGGATTTTGAGTTCATCAGTATTTTTGGGATTCAAATTAGTTATGATAGGGTTTGAGTTCATTTATGTCATTTCAAGCCCAAGTCATCTTAATTTTAGGATAAATGAATTGTATCTTTTCAAATTTTGAGTCATCTTAAGCAAAGTTTGAGATGGATCGGGTCATTTTGGGTATGGGTCGTATTACGTTTTGGGTCAATTTGGCCGAGTCATTTCCACTTCGGCTCAGCTTGTTTATATCACATTCAAGTCGTGTAGTTTCAGTTTCTGGATTTGAATCATCTCAATTTTGGGGCCAATAGGGTCGAGTAACTTCGGACTTTGAGCTAAGGTGGTTTTAGTCATTTCAAGTTCAAGTCATTTGAGTTGGATGATTTCGAGGATTAGGTCAAATTTTAGGTTGTGTTTAAGTTTTTAGATTTTAAGTCATCTAAAGATTTAGGTTAATCAAATGGGGTCATTTTGCATTTCATGTCAATGGAGTTAGTATGGAATTGCAATTTCTTATCTCCACCCTGAGGAATTGGAAAGTATGATTTTCAGTTAAAATCTAATTCCATAGAATTTTGCAGCGTAATTGTAATTCCAATTCCAGTAGATGAACCAAACAACGGAATTGAAATTCTGGCACCCAAATCAAGGCTCCAAACACAACCTGGTGCTTCTAATCACACTAAAGGTTTTAATGAGATTATTATTAATCAAGACTCCATGACTCAGCACTGATGGGAGCCTTTTTGATGCACTGGGTTGTTGTTTTTGTTGTTATTAATAAGGAGGAAACAAGAGTCATGCTATTAATACGTACATCTATGGTCGCCTTTTGTACCAAATTTTTAGGCTTAGATTCATAAACAATTTTCAAAAAATTATGGACAATCTCAGTTTATGAGCATTTATTGGAGAGATTTAATCTACTTGCCAATCACAGGTGGAGAAAGAAAAGCCACTAAGAGGATTGACAAATCTATTGAAATTCATAACAACAAAATTGCGTTGCTGAAATAGCGAATGGATCCCACATCAAAATGTTACTACAAGTATTTTCACCTAATATACACGACGTTACCCACATCGGTCAACTTGAGTTGCTGGGTCAAGCAAAAAATAAGAAAAATTTCCACAGGATATATATAACCCAGTAATTCAAGTTATAAAATTTTTCCCTTTTTTATTTACATTTTTACATATGAATAAATATTTGAAGTATTTGTATTATATAAATATTAATATTGAAAATGATATGCCTTGGAATTTGAATTTGAGATATCTCGATTGAAATAGTTCTGGATTATATTACGTCAATAAATTAACTATATTACAAATGTTGAAATTATTTATACCTTAAAGAACAAGTTTATATGACATTGATGAGTTATTTCCTTGCAATTTCATCACAAGGTATATCCAAATTTGCATTCTTATAAATTTGGTGATAATTTAAGACTCTATTGAGCATAAGGAATTGGAATTGGAATGTGGAATTATAATTCAACAAGGAATTGGAATCGGACTATGGAATTATAATTCTTAGTCCAATTCTGAGGGAGTTAAAATTCTACTGTTTGGTTCATCAAAGGATTTGTAGGTCGGAATTGTAATTACATACTGATTCGAATAACCAAGGATTTTTGGTCAATTAAGTTAGATTATTTCGAGTTTTAAATCAACTATGGTTGAATTTTATTCAGAGCTGTTCGCATTACGTTCAAGTTATTATACTCGGAGCGATTCGCCTTGAGTTCGAGTTATTCAAGTTTCGAGTCAATTCGGGTCGGATCGTTTGGTGTTCAAGTTATCTCGGATTTTGAGTTCATCAGTGTTTTTGGGATTCGAACTAGTTGTGATCGGGTTGGTGTTCATTTAGTTCATTTCAAGCCTAAGTCATCTTATTTTTAGAAGAAATGAATTGTATCTTTTCAAATTTTGAGTCATCTTAGGCTGAGTTTGAGATGGGTCGGGTCATTTTGGGTATGGGTCATATAACGTTTTGGGTCAATTGGTTCGGGTCATTCCCACTTCGGCTCAACTTGTTTATATCACATTCAAGTCGTGTAGTTTCAATTTCTGGATTTGAGTCATCTCAATTTTCGGGTCAATATGGTTGGGACACTTCGGACTTTGAGCTAAGGTGGTAACGGTCGTTTCATATTCAAGTCATTCGAGTTGGATGATTTCGAGGTTTAGGTCAAATTTTAGGTTTTGTCTAAGTCTTTAGATTTTGAGTCATCTTAAGATTTAAGTTAATCAAATGGGGTCATTTTGGATTTCATGTGAATGGAGTAAATATGGATTTGCAATTTCTTATCTCCACCCTGAGGAATTGGAAAGTATGGTTTTCAGTGAAAATTTAATTCCATGAAATTTGGCAGCGGAATTGTAATTTCAATTCCAGTAAGTGAACCAAGCAACGGAATTGGAATTCTTGCACACAATCCAAGGCTCCAAACAGAACCTGGTGCTTCAAATCACACTAAAGGATTTAATGAGATGATTACAAGCCGAGACTCCATGACTCTGCGCTGATGGGAGGCTCTTTGAGGCACTGGGTTGTTGTTGTTAATGAGGAGGAAAAAAGAGTCATGCTATTAATACATACATCTTTGGTTACCGTTTGTACCAAATATTTGAGCTTAGATTCATGATCAATTTTCAGAAAATTATAGACACTCTTCGTTTATTAACATTTATTGGAGAGATTTAATCTGCTTGCCAACCATAGTCGGAGAAAGAAAAGCTACTAAGGGGAATGACAAACCTATTGAAAATCATAACAGAAAAGTTGTTGTTCTGAAATAGATAATGCATCGCACAACGAAATGTTACTGTGTGTATTGTCACTTAATCTACACAACGTTACCCATATCGGTCAACTTGAGTTGCTTGGTCCGGGGGGGGGGGGGGGGGGGGGGGGGGGGGGGGACGACTTCCCCAGGCTATATACATCCTAGTAATTCAAGTTATAAAGTTTTTCACTTTTTTATTTACATTTTTGCATATGAAGAAATATTTACAATATTTGTATTATATTAATGTTAATATTAAAAATTAGATATATTGAAATTTTAATTTGAGATATCTCTACTGAAATATTCCTAGATTATATTATGTCAATAAATTAACTGTATACCAAATGTTGAAATTGTTTAATTAAATTTCATGAATAATTTTTTACTTTAAAAAACTAGTTTATATGACATTGATGGGTTATTTCCTAGTAATTTCATCACATGGCATTTCCAAATTTGCATTCTTTAAAATTTGGTGATAATTTAAGAGATTTCACTACATAATATCTATAATTAACACATTAATTCATTTATAAAAAGCCTTTACTAAAGCTGTTTTGGGCAAGCTCGGTTAGATCTAGAAAATTTATGAGTGTAAATAGTAAAATGAAAAATATTTGCATCAACAAGACTTTGTAGGGCTTGTGAGTATTTTTTTAGTTGCAGGGATCTTATCAGAAGAGGCATTTATTGCCTATAGTGGAGATGGTATGCAAATTTCATTTTGGTGTGACATCCAGTGCTCTCATACTCCTTCCAAACTAGTACATGATTTGCACTCCTATAAATACCAAAAACAGAAAGTGGATAGCTTTATTCGACATGAAGAACGAGACACGGAGGACATGTCTAAGTTTCTCCTTGGTTATCTTTTACCCCTAGTTTTGGGCATTCCAATTACAATTCGCATTTGAAAATTGTTGAGTTCATGTGGTAGATGGGAACTTTTCGGTGAAATAGGCAACATGGCTTGCTCACGATATTCAATTGAATGACAAGAATAGCTAGCCATTTAAATGGCTATAAAACCTAGACCTTATTCATAAGATTAGTATTTTTTCATGGCAACTATTGTATAATGCTTGACCTACTGGAACCATTAAATTCTATCATGGTATGCAGTCAGTGACATGTTGCCCCTTTTACTCAGAGTATGAGAAAAATATTTATCATACGTTTACTTGGTGTTCCTATTGCGCAGCAATGTTAGTTAAACACGCACAAGAGAGTGGATTAAGTGGTGCCAAGTCAGAGTTCTCTCAAGAGTTGATTGCAAGAGGTTCATAGTGATAGGAATCCTAGTGCAAAAGATCAATTATGCATAATTTTCACTGTCTTATGGACGCTATGGTAGTGTCAAAATGAGATGGTGTTTTGGATGTTATGCATAACTTGGTCAAAGTTCTTTTGCATGCCCAACTGAAAGACATGGCGTGGAAGTTGCGTAATAAGGTGGCTCAGGACTATGATTTCCTAAAGGAACTTGACAATGATGTAAACAAAATGTCTATGTACAATGGACATTGGCAAACTTTGGTGAGATTAAACTGAATTTCAATAGATCTAGAAGGAATGACAAGGCAGCTTGTGGTTTTAATTATTCAAAATTTCTTAGGTCAACACGTGATGTCTAGATGTCGAGGAGCTCCAGAATGCTTTAGTCCTGGTGGCAAAACCAGTAGCATGCAGGGACAACATTCAAAAGTATATTGGGATGGGTTTTTGTAAAGTTCACATAGAGGGAGATAATCTTGTCATTATAACGTGATCTAGAAGGACTTCAAATGCTGATGTGTCTTATTTTTATATATTTTATACGTCATTCCTATGACATATTTAGCTATTACATGTGAGTTGTTTTGCAGTCTAGGTATATTTAGGCTTGGAGTGCTTCAGAGAAAACAAAAGTTGAAAAGTGGCGAAATCAAGCATAATTTAGGTATATTTTGAAGACTACATTGAGAAACCCGACCACATGTGTAAAAGAAGGACCCACCAGGTCATAAATTGGTTAGGTTTTGGGAACTAATTGACCAATCAATCCGAAGAGCCGATCAATCAACAAGCAACAGTAGCTTATCATTAACTGCCGATCAATCGGTCAACAGTGCTAATCAATTGGCCAACGTCAGTACGCTACTGAAGAAGGCCGCAGTGGACCCTAGTTTACGCCGCAGGTATAAATAGAAAAGGGGAAGTCCTTTTTCATCATCTTTTCCTCTTCTCATCTCCTTCTCTTCTTCCTGAAGCCGCTATGAGATCCTAGTCTACTAATGCTCAAGCGTAGGTGGTAGGAGTGCTGGGGGATTAAAGCATGGATCAGCGTCGATAACAATTAAGGGAATCTTCACTTTTGAGTTTTGTTCATTGTCTTTCTTATAAGATTTTAGGATGTTTAAGGCTCCCATGAAAGAGTAGACCTTTAGTTTAGGGATGAAGGGCAGATAGTCACCCGTATCCTAGATTTATATTGTACTTTTGACGATGATTGAGTTATGTTATTTTTCACACCCCTATGAGGAATTATTCATGTTAATTGGTTTTCTTTGGATGTGCTTGTAACCATTTTTGGATTTCCAACTTATTTACATTTTGTCTGAGAGGTTGTAGCCTAGACCTTAACATAATAGGTTTTCACGCGTGGTTAAGATTGAGGTTGTACCCAACTTTGAACAATATCTTTGATACAAGTTATTGAATTAGGAGCAAGAAAAGAATTAAGTAGTGCTAATGAGATAACCTATGCTACACATAAGGCGATAAGATAGGTTATTTCTTTAGACTAGTTTATTACCCTATGCCTTAATTTAAATGTTAACCCGGGCTTAGTGCTCGTAGCCTAAGCCTCTCTAATCATTGTCATAGTAAAATATAATAACGGGATTCAAGTAATGCTACTTTGAATTCATTTCCTAAACTACTCTCAATCGGATTGACAACATTAGTATAGACCTTATTGCTTTCTTCCATTAATTGTTCAGCCAACCAACAAAAACCCAAAACCGAATCACTCTTTAATAACTGAGTCAACTTTATATCAATTCCCTAAGGATACGACACCCGTATTCTCGATTAAGCTACGACGATTGCGTTCGCTTGTAAGTACACGATTTTTAAACACTTTAAAGCCACAACAAGTTTTTGGAGCCTTTGCCGGAAAATTAGTGAGCAAAAGCCACATCGAGTTTTTGGCCCCTTTCTCGCAAAATCAGTAAGAAAAGTTAGATTTAAGAATTAACGAGTTCATTTTATATTCTCTAGTATGAGTGCAACCTCAGGGTTTTGCTTTCTCAGTCCAGACCAATTGAGGCAGTGAGAAAGGACGTTACAGGTTTGGTAAGGAGCCGCTTGCTTGCTGCTTCTTTGGTCAAGGGAGCTCATCGTCGTGGCACTTTGCTTAGACAATGGGGCCTTGAGGTTTAGCTTTCTCTTTGTTCTTATAGCTTTGCTATTATATTATTATTTGATTGAACTCTGTTGGACTTTGTTTGTCTTTTGTTCGTCTTTCTAGGCTTCGAACCTGTCTTGAGGTATTTGCCCCTTGTAGCTGTATTCTTTTCTTTTCATCTATCTATTTCGTTGATTTACCAAAAAAAGGAGTTCGTTTTACTTTTTTTTATTTATTTCTTTTGTTTAGCGTTACGGTTGTGGTTAAAGTGAATTTAGCTCACTTTTTGCGTTGTATGCACGATAGAGGCTTACTCAACCCCAAATTGATGCCTTTCAATTCAGAAATTGAGCTAGCTATATCTATTATGAGGTGAAATGAAGCAAGTGTAAATCTACCTCGAGCCATGGCCGATGACGCACCACGCACGATTGGGGACCACTTTGTTCCCCAAACTTATATCATACCCATCGAAATTCCGTTACCCGTTGTGGGTAAACAAACTTCAAAATCAAGCCTGGGATCATCATCATGCTTTCGACTTTCTATGGGAAGTTGATAGAGAGCCAATATGAGCACCTTGATGAATTTGTAGACATTTGTGAAAACTACCACTATCAAGGTGTCTCAGCCGATGCAGTTAGACTACACCTTTTTCCATTTTCATTAAAAGACGTAGCTAAAAGATAGTTTTAGTCCCTACGAAAGGGTGAAATCACCACTTGGAATAATCTTCAACAATGTGTCGTTGTTAAAATTTTTTCCTAAAGCCAGAATGATGGCTATTAGGCGTGCAATAAAGAGTTTTGAATAGAAGGACTGGGAGCAATTTCATGGAAGAGGGGACAAATTTAAGGAGCTTTTTATAAGCTATCCTCACCATTGGTCACCCAAGTGGGCTCTTGTTCAAAGTTTTTATGATGGTCTTACAGCTTTAAACAAGCTAATGGTTAATACTTCATATGGAGGAGCATTTAACCAGCAAGATGAGAACAAGGCATGGACGTTATTTGAGCACCTCAACAAACATTCCCTTGACCAAGCCTGTTCAGCAAGGGTGGTTAGGGGAGGCACATGTGGTATCTACGAAGCAGCACCAAACGATGAAGTCAACCTTAGACTTCATGCCCTTAGTAGGAAGATGGATTAAATGATGAATAGGCATGTGAATCCTACTAATGTGCGCTCTGTTAACGCGGCTGAGTCATTGGGTGGTAGTACTCCATGTGGCCTTTGTTCGGGTGAGGGCCATTCTGGATTTGACTTTTTATATGCCTCACAACTCCATGAATACATGCAGGACCAGGCTTATGTAGCATAAGGGTATTCAAGGAATAACAACCCGTTCTCCATACTTACAATCCAGGATGGTGCAACCATCCGCACTTCTCGTTGAAGCAAAATTCTAATCAGAACCAAACTATGAGACAACCAGTGTCTGGATTTGTAGGTAATGCATACCCTCCCATTTTTCAGGGAGGGCAAAGGTATGATGCTCAACCTCACTCACTGTTACTCATGATAACCCCCTTCTCCACCTCCACAATATACTTCACAGTTTGAGGAGCGCATGCTCCGCTTTATGGAGGACACTACACAACTGGTTCGGTCTTACTCTTAATCCATTGCCAAATTAGAGGCCCAACTAGGACAATTGACCCAAGTATTGAATAGGAGAGAGGAAGGGAGATTACCCTCCTAACCACTCACAAATTCCACAGGTTCGACTAGTTCTAACCCTAACTTGCTCATTCACGAGCAAATTAAGGTTGTGTTAATTTCAGGAGAGGAGAAACTTAGGGAATTTGAGCTTGTGGTCGAGAAAGACGTGGCTCCCTCTCCCACTACTGATGGAGAGGGATCAAGAGATATGATTTATAAACCTGTTGTCACTTTCCCTTCGGCCCTTATAGGAGCAAAGGAAAAGGATGAGGCCAAAGAGGACTAAAGTCATGGACTTGTTTAAGGACATGGAAATTAATTTGCCATTGATTGATTCCATTAATGACATCCTATATATGCTAAGATCCTCAAGGACCTTTGTTTGAAAAAAAAGCACGTATAGGCGCACAGTCTAAAGAAGGTCTGACGCACTGAAAAAAGAGTAGTATTCTGGTGTCCGGCGCCCCGCCCAAGTTTATAGATCCTTGGGCCTTTATGGTCCCATGAGTCATCGGGGAGCATTACACCAGTTGAGTCCTTTTAGATCTAGAAGTAAATGTAAACCTCATTCTGTACTCAATTTTTCAAGAATTGGGTATAAGAGACCTTAAGCCAACTAGTGTCACACTTTAGTCAGCCCATTGGATAGAGTGTGTATCTCGTGGGGTGTTAGAGCATGTGCTTGTCAAGGTTAACAAGTTTTTCTCCCCAGTTGATTTTATTGTCTTAGAAATGGACCCTATGCCTAGGCGAAAGAACATCACTCCTTTCATTCGAGGACGACTGTTCCTAGTAGCGGGTGACACCGTGATTCATCTTAGACTAGGAGTATTAGTGGTTTCTTTTGGAAACCTCAAGGAAAAATTGAATGTCTTGAATATTTCTCGGCATCCTAAGACTGAGGACGAGTTAGAGTTTTGTTACAGGGTTGATGATATTAACCCTTTGGTAGAGTTGGGTTTAGCCAATTCCATTAAAAGTGCCGATTGGAGTAATGTCCCTGTCTGTGCCAATAATTTTGTGCTAGTCGAAAAACCATCACCTAAGCGTGATAGGATAGGGATTTGAGACCCCAGTGCTAACCATGTTCCTCTCCTTGATAGCCATAGGTCTAGAAACGCTGTTGGGTTTGGGCATCATCCTTCTAAGCTCAACATGATTTATTTCGAGGACATCACCTTAGATTTTGGTTAATTGTGAGTTCTAAACCGCATCTGGTTGAAGACATTAAACTTAGTGCTCCTGGGAGGCAACCCAACCCAATTTTGTTTCATAGTTTTGTTTGATTTCGCATCAATCTCCCTTTACTTTTCATGATTTCTTCTCCTTCCTTCCCCCTAGTTGATCACTTTGTTCCTCTCATCCTAAACACTTGTACTATACATATTTCTCATCCTATTAACAAGTTTGTTTAATATTTTGTCTTTAATGTCTTATTTTGTAGCTTCTTGTTTCTTCCTTTCCTTTTTGGATTTGCCCACCACACACAGTTGAATTTGTTAACTCCGTGACACGTATGCCTTAGGTTATCTTTTTTTCTTTCCTTGCTTGTATTTACTTTTGTTTAGTTTGCACTGAGGATAATGCAAGGTTTGGTTTGGGGATGGCATGTGTGGTTTAAACTTTTGTTTGTCCTTTTAGCATAATCTTTCTTAAATTAGTTGAGTTTTTGCATGCATGGATTAGTATACAATTGTTGTGACTTACATTGAAGTTCAAATTTGAGATTTGCTAAGACTGTTAGAATTTTCACGTAATGATATTATTCTTGGATCTTACCGTTGAATTTGTTATTTTTTTCTTTTAACTAGTTGGGAAGATTATTACATTTCACCCTTAAACTTACGACAAACCCTACGTTTTAAGTTGTGATTGTGGGAATAATTTTAGGAACTTGAATCAAGCATTTTACTCATAACAATGTTGAAACTAATAGTCTCTCTCTTTTGCTTGAATTTATTATATTGAAAAAAAAGAAGTACAATGCCTATTTAATCAGGTAAGTACCCATGACTTGTTGGTTATTATAGCCCCTATGTCTTGAGCTAGTGAGCCCGTAGGGGTGTTTTAACACCTGGTAATTTGAGCCGACTAGATCGGGAGCTGCCCATTGAAAGCAAAAAGGAATCAACCTCTTTAAGTCACTTTAATAAGCACCAATGCCTAATGTGATTGAAATATTCTTTCAAGGTATGTGCTAGTAACAACTTAGGTTGTGAATTTCCTTGACTCGAGCAATTAGGTCTGAGAAGTGCTTTTCACTTGGTGCATTGAGCTAACTGGATTGGGAATCACCAGCCAAAAACTCGTTACATATAAGTAATAATCCAACATATATAAAAGGTAATAGAAAAATAAAATTAACTATCAAAGCTATATAAAATAGAAAAATTATCTATCAAATACCCTAAAGTTTAAGCATTTATTACCTAAGTATCATATCATTTTAATATATGTAATAAGGTACCTTGGGACATGGAATTTTTCACCTAAATATAACATGCGTTCGAATCTAGTGAATTTTCGTTAACGTGTTACGCTAGCATTTTCTTATAAAAGAAATCACTGGTTTATGATAGGGACACATATATATATTATTGAAATTCGTATTCCACATCAACAATTTTGGCGAAAAATTACCTTATTTATAAAATTTTTAAACTTCAGAGCACTTGAGTGATTAAACTTTTAAACTTTACGGTACATCGTTGTATATTAACAAAATAGCAGAGTACTCGTGTAATAAACTTTCAAATCCCAAGGTACCTAATAGGTAACTCCCCTATATAATATTATATAGTAATTCAAAATGATGAAAATTGTTTCTTTTAAAACCATGATAAAATAATAACTGACTTTGTTTGATTATTGAGTCTAATTCCTATTCTGCATTATGACGTTAAAGTTTACCTTCCAATTTGGTTAATATCGGTTCGATCCATATCCGCACGATAATTACCGCAAAGGCTGTTATGCCACTTGGAATTGTGGCTTCCCTTATTTTATAAGGGAAGTCATTTTCCCTCTATTGGGGGAAAACATTTTCTTTTGGAAAAGCTGTTCCGTCAAAGAAAGCACGCCAAACAAAAGAAAATATGAAAACCAATTCATAGAATCACATTTTCCTTCAAAACAAAGGGAGCCTAAGTGTCAAATAATGTATTAATATTCAGTTAGGAAAAGTGCAATTATATGGCCCTTAATGACCGTCAGGATAGCTGTTTGTGATGTGTTAGGCAGGTTAGGATAAGCCAAACTCAAGCTTTATGGAAGAATTACAAGATCCCGTTTTCCCTTGTGTTGTTTTTGGACTTACCTTCCGCTTTCTCTTCTTAATCTTTTATCTAATGGAAGGTTGAAGGCTTAGGTGTTCCAAAATGGTGGGAGAAGGTGACAGTGTGTTTCCCTTGTAAAATAAGTATTTTAGACCATCTATTTTGATTCCTTATTACGTAATATAAGGCATTATGTAGGGTGGCGTTTTATACCTACACGACATTTTGTATGTTGGCGTTTTATAATTACATGGCGTTTTACATGTAGGTATTTTATACCTACATGGCATTTTAGAGGTGGACTTTTTATAACTACATGGCTTTTTATAGCTGGGCATGTTATACCCGCGTGGTGTTTTATAGGCCGGTATTTTATGGTAGAAAAACGATGAATTTGCCGCTAATAGTAATGAGAACATAGTGAAACTCGCAATGAAAAATACAGTAAAAAATGCAATAAAAACCGCAGTAAATCGCAGCAAAATTTCAGCAAAACTACAGTAAATAATTTGTGTAATTATAGTAAATAATTTTGCCAAAAATAACTGAAAATCTGGAGCAAAATTCCAGTAAATAGTAGTGAAAACTATCTAAACATAAACAACCAAATAATTGTTAGAAAATTGATAAATATTCAATCATAGCAATGAAAAGAAAGAGAAATTAGTAAGATCTCACAAAAGAAGATATCGCGTCGTGGTAAATGCCACTGTCCTAAAAGATAATTTCGCCGCTGCTCTGGTGCACACAGTATAGTCAGCGACCGTCTCTAGGATTAACGCGATCTGACTCTTAATGTGCACTCGTTAATTGCCGGGTAGGAGTACCTTGAACTTTATCCAAAATTTGAGAAGAGAGAATGGCCGAATTATGCTTCATAGTCGAGGCAGTACCCGAATTATCTACAACTAATTGAAAGTTAGGACTAGCAAATAGATCTGTGCTGAGATCTATAAAGCATTTAGTATCAAAATTACAGGATATAAGAATTAGAGTGTCAGCAAGATCCAGAGAAAAGGGAAGAGAGAGAGAGAGAGAGAGAGAGTCCAAAACAGATAGTGCTGAAGGTTTTTGGGTTATATCAAGAAGAATATGTAAGAGTGTTGTTTTATACTACCAGCAGGGTCAAAGTAATGGGCGAAACAAATCTCCAATGGTCAAAATAAAAACGGACGAAATAAATTACACTGGTAAAATAACAGACGTAATAAATTGTAATGGTTATATTGTTAATAAATTTTCAGCGATCACAATTTTAATGACGTTAAACCTCTACGGGTAAGCGGCTAGTAACGGGTCTTAAAAAATATTTTTCAAAAACAAATGTACCTATTAAGAAAGGAATCATCCACACTAATTTTCCAATGTAAGATACAACTTCCCAAAAAACTAAAGGTTAGCTTGTATCATTTTTTCAACCATCACCCACAAAGGATACAAGTAGAGGAAAACAAAGAAGAATAGATTGGGCAAAGGAAGTTCATTTTTTCAGTGCCAATGTCTTGCGACTTGAATCGTCACCTATTATAACCCAAGTTTAGGACCAACATCTTGCGATGTGACTTTCATCTTGAACCTCACAAGAGGTTGTATAGTCTGTCATTCGGTCACATACTAAATTCCAGATCTCGGTAATTCCAGTGGTGGCGCGTTTTAGCGGCCATGCACTCATCCTGGATATTCATAGGGGCTCTAGAAGGCAGGTTTTAAACCTTCATAGGGAGTGGCCACACTCTCACACCGACATAGGTGGATCACATCAAGTGTGTGTTACCGCACACTACCAAACATATGGATATGGGCCCATTAAGAGCTAAAGCTCAACCTCACCCCTTGGTAACATACAAACAGTGTCCATCAAGTGCAAGCCTTGCTTACACCACCAAACATATGGCTATGGACCTATCTCCGCACTATTACACCATAGGGAGTGATAACATAAAACACAGTGCATTATTTGAATGAAACTATGACTTTTCACATTGAACCTGTTAAAACCCGGTTGGATACATCATAATTTATTCATGTATAGACTTTAGTCCTATCCCCCTTGATGTTTCCACAATCAATGGATCCACAAGGTTCTTTTCAGACCTTACACAATTTAGTGATACGACTTTCTTTTGAGTAGATCGTTTACTTTCTTATGCCTGAGACGTATAGGTCTCCTCTTGCCAACCATCAAGTGTGCAGTGTCCACACCACTTGTTACAATCTATAGGTTAGAGCATCAAGCTCAACCATCGTAAATGGCATTTCAACACAATATTGCAACTAAGTGGTACTTGAGAATTGACCACTGCCAACATCAATCATGAGTTCTTCTCACCCCCAAATTGAGGTATCTACAATGAGCTGTTAATCAATTAGCTCCATCGCCTGCCAACTTTAACAAGAGTCAGTATAACACAACAGTGGGGGAAATATCTTATCAATAAAATCATATCTCCACTTCAAGTACCCAAATAGTACACATCATACGTATATCTTACATATAGTTGGCACGAAAAGCATAGACCACAAATTTGTCAATTTCACATATCATCACAATTGTAAAACATTATCATCTCAAATCAATTGGCTCACCACCAGTTTAGGTTCTGAAAGACTGTATACCCATTCTCATTGTACTTAGAGTATATACATTATTACCATCAAGGGTAGTCCATGTATTACCAATGTTGTATCTAATTTTAGTGATATCAAGAGAAAGAGGTACAAAACACCATAATTCACAAGATGCCTTTTACAATTCAACAAGGCTCAAGTGCAAGCATCATCAAGCTATTCATACTGAATTTGGATAATCGCCAAAATAATATTTCTATTATAATCATTTTCCATACACTAGCTATAACGAGTAAACATTGGAAAAAACACAATAATCTAAAAAGATTGTGATCAGACAACATATTTATAGGCTCTCAGGTGCTCTTATAACCCTCCACAATAAAATGTCTGACATTACATTTTGAAGCTATTCAAATTTTTTACCTGGCAACTTAGTCTTTAAGGACAACTAAAATATGCAGGTTTCAGAGGGGTGTCACAAAACATAGCTCACTAATGAGCCTAAATGCATTGTAATTAGTAGAATATCTCTCATTGATATCAAACACTCAACATAAAAAGGAGTTTATTACAACGTAGGCCCCATTCATAGTACTTCACTAGTACCTCAAATAATTTAATTAGAGCACTTCAATATTTAGTATTTGGATCCATGTATGTAGACTAGATCTATCACTGGAATATGATATAATAGGATGAATGTTGTCTTATTCATCAAAGCATAATGCTATTAATCACCTTATCATATTTAGCTTATGGCATGATGCCTCGTTTTTCTCCTCATCAACTGAACAGTAGGGTCACATAGTATGTCATCCAAATGACCAACACGAGTGTACAACATATGACAATGACCGAAATAAGGTATCTAGACACAAGCTAAATACCAAGCCTATGATCAATCAAGGTTTTCAAGTGGCTTGCACCTTACCCTTTTTCCAAAAACTAGAACAGATGGCATGAAACAATAATCCTAAGGGCATAATAAGTCTTCGAAGACAACATGTAGTCCTCATATAACTCAAGCATATCATGCTTTTACTAACTCTTGCCCAAAATTCAGCAAAGCAACTTAAAATGATAATAAAATTCCCAGAAAATAGCACCTTGTCACGGGATGAGCGCAAATCACCCGTGCGGCGCCCGAGCCCCTAACGCTAGGACCGGGCTAACCTACCCCCTATAGTCAACAAGCTGCAATATGCACCTTCAAGAGACGAAATACATGGCATACCATGGACATACCTGCATACAATCCATGCGCATTAGTATCGGACAGGCTAAGGAGCATTAGGGACAGTGTTAGCCAAAGGCGGCCCCTAACACTCTCCCCCACCTAATTCCGCAAACATCATCGTTGCGGGTGCCTGCCCATCATTGCATCCCTACATCTCTAGCAGCCTTGATTGGTCACAGGACGACCACATTGTCATCCCCTCTAGCGTGGCACCTATGATATGCCATTGACACTCGTTCGACGATAAGCAGTGTGCCCAAAAAGCAACCTGCCAGCTCCATGCACCATGGTGCACCATGTACACGTCTCACTCTATGATGCTTGTTGACTCTTCACCTTGTGAAGTTGGCACACCACCTCAAGGATCGACCCAATCTCCACGCAGCAAGCCAGCTATACGGTCAGCACGCCTAACCAGCACCCAACACGGTGCGCCTTCCGCCACAACCGGAACCGCGAGCCACTCGACTTCACTCCGAAAGTACCTCATTGGAGTGATCCTCCCACACAAAGAGTGTCTATAATCACGGAAAAACCAGCTCGAAGCACCTAGGACACGAGCAACTCCCGTTCCCCTGGAGTGTCCACCACCACGGACAAAGCTCGGTCCCACCACAGCTGGTTACTTGCATATGATGAGCCTCGCTCTGATACCACTTGTCATGGGATGAGCGCAGATCACTCGTGCGGTGCCCGGGCCCCTGAGGCTAGGTCCGGGTCAGCCTACCCCCTATGGTCAACAAGTAGCAATATGCACCTTTAAGAGACGGAATACACGGCATACCACGGACATACCTACGTACAACCCATGCGCATTAGTATCGGACAGGCTAAGGCGACCCCATATAGCATATGTCTGTTTATTGAGCACCAGGGACAGTGTCAGCCAAAGGTGGCCCGTAACAAGCTGCACTGCATCTTTCAGCCCAAAACCGCAAGAATAAACTAGTACACCAAAATTCAGCATATAAAAGTCCATAACAGCATGGACATCAGCATCATACATCCCACAATCTATATATGAGAATGTGGATAGCAACATACAGCTTGAAAAAGACATGTTTCAACACTTAAAACAACATGCTTTTCATCATTTCAAGTAGCATGTGACAACGTATTCACTGTACTTCAACTATAGCTGTGGGAAATATATGAGACACATCATCATGGAGACTAATACACTAAATTACATATAGATTGTCACAAAATCTCACAAGTCCTATTAGCCCTTTACAGTGATCAACTATTTTATTTAGGTCATTCCATATATGCGAGACTCATGGTTAGAGCTCTAACATGCAATGCTCTACCGATACACCGGGTTCACGATTGTGTAACTAAACATACTTAACCTAAGAATTACCAATTCTAGGTTTAAGACTCCATTCCAACAAGTTTACTATCAACCGCAAGCATTTAACATGTGTTAACTACAACAATCTTACAAAAAATTGAAAAATCACACAATTAAATTACCACAACATGGTCAGCGACACAAAAAATAGCACTAGAACCATGCACACATGTTCAAAACAACACCAAAATAGAATCCAAACCAAGGACTCTCCTCCAACTATCAATAGGGTCAGGCTTGAGCAATTTAACCCAGAAATTGCTCCGCCAAACAAGAATCTATATCAGATTCTCAACCGACCATACATGAGGCTGAATAAGAGATTAACATTGAAGCGCTCCATCGATCAGATGCACCTAGAGCTTTCTCTCTTCAAGATAAACCGTTAGCCTCAAGTATAAAGATTTTTTCCACAAACAGAAAACCAAAGAATGTTCAAAAACAGTGAGAAATCCAATGTTACCTAGGTAACCTAATCCTTTGATTTATGGTCTAGTTAATTTTAACTTTCATTTTATATTCGAGGAACTCTTAGTAGCCTCCTTTTTGAACTTCAAATTCATTTTTCTTTTGTAACAAGGTTTTCATCTCATTGCTCATCTTCAGCCACAACCTACAAGTAATCAATCTGATCTAATTCAAATATGAGCAATTCTAATTTCATCAATCTCAAAACGTTTTTGTGCTCTGTCACCAATATGTCGAAGTTTACAGTGCACTTATATATTTCCATAACAACTTACATTTTTTCTAGATCGCTGCAATTTATAGTACTACTTCTTTGCTAAAGAACTCATAAAGAACATCCACCTTTTTTATATCCTTATGATGTTGTGTACACCAATATCACTTTTATTTCCCATGCTTTCTTAGGACTTCCAAACAGCCAACCCAACAAACAAAATGGAAAGAAAACGTAGTTCCAACATTTTGAGAAATTACTTGTTCGTAGAAAACTTGGTTGGGTTGTACAAATCAGGCAAGAGCCACAAAAGGCTTTTGCACTTAGCTCAAAGAAAATTAACACACATCACATAAATACACATAACCATTTAGTGTTAAATCAAGACTTACATTGTCTAATGTAAAATGATCTTATACACTTTCTACTTCAGTAATTGAAGGCCATCCATTAACTTGCCTAATTACCAGTTCTTTTAGTACATGACCTCAATTTTATTTTATTTCATTTTATTTATTTATTTTTTATTTTATGCTTGCATGTTTTATTTGAGGATGGTATATGCATTTTCTAGAACTTGTCCGGAGATCTCAGCCTGAGGTGCTCAGAATCACTAGTTCTTTTGTTCAGTATCCTCTCATCTGATACTACAAGGTGGCAAACACAAAATCCAAAATTAAGAACCTACATTTTAATTTTACACAGGCATTTCATCGAACACCTTATACTCATAAAAAATTGAGAACAAAATCAAACAAAAACATTACTAATCATTATGATTGATTAAAAAAATCGTCTTTTTGATTGTTACAAAAACAATGAATTTGCAGCTAATAGTAAAGAGAACATAGTGAAACTCGCAACAAAAAATATAGTAAAAAAATGCAGTAAATATCGTAGTAAATCACAGCAAAAATTTCAGCAAAATTGTAGTAAATAATTCGTGAAATTGCAGTAAATAATTTTCCCAAAAATAACTAGAAATTTAGAGCGAAATTCCAATAAAATAACAGTAAAAATTATCTAAACATAAACAACCAAATAATTGTTAGAAAATTGATAAATATTCAATCATAGCAATGAAAAGAAAGAGTAATTAGAAAGAGCTCACAAAAGAAAATATTGTGTCATGGCAAATGCCTCTATCCTAAAAGATGATTTCGCCGCTGCTCTGGTGCACACAGTATAACCGGTGGCTGTCCTCTAGGATTAACGCGATGCGACTCTTAATGTACACTCATTAATTGTCGAGTAGGAATACTTTAAACTTTGCCCAAAATTTGAGAAGAGAGAAAGGCTGAATTATGCTTCATAGTTGAGGCAGTACCCTAATTATCTACAACTAATTGAAAGATAGGACTAGAAAATAGATCTGTGCTGAGATATAAGAATTAGAGTGGCGGCAAGATTCGGGGAAAAGGGAAGAGAGAGAGAGAGAGAGAGTCAAAAAGAGATAGTGCTGAGGGCTTTTGGGTTATTTTTTTTTTTCATATATCAAGAAGAATATGTAAGAGTGTTGTTTTATACTACCAGCAGGGTCAAAGCAATGGGCGAAACAAATCTCCAGTGGTCAAAATAAAAACGGACGAAATAAATTACACTGGTAAAATAACGGACGAAATAAATTGCAACGGCTATATTGTTAATAAATTTTCAACGGTCACAATTTTAGTGACGTTAAACCGCTATGGGTAAGCGGCTAGTAACAGGTCTTAAAAAATATTTTCCAAAAACAAAAGTGCTCGTTAAGAAAGGAATCATCTATAGTAATTTTCCAATGTGGGATACAACTTCCCAAAAAACCAAAGTTAGCTTGTATTTTTCCAACATTTTATACCTACACGGCGTTATACAGGTTGGGGTCTTACATGTACAGCGCGTTTTAGAAGGTAGGCATTTTACCTATATAGGGCATTTTAGAAGGTAGGCGTTTTACTTGTATAGGACATTTTCCAAGGTAGGCGTTTTTGTATTTTTAGTTACAAACAATAGCAATGGTACATGTGAGGTCAATTTTGAGTATAAATGGCATTGCTTTTAGCCTAAGATTGTACAATGAGAAAAAAAATATTTTGATTTTTAGTATTCACTAACAAAAAATTCATTTTCTTTGATTTTATATTTTTTACTTTGACTAAATAAGGTGTTCCGGAGGTTTTAGTCTTCAAGGTTTGGGTTGTGTCCTCAAGGCAAAATGCTAGTACTCGATACAATGATTTTGATGCGGTAAGGGCACGAAACCATTTTAAAGAGAGTGTGATCTGTACCTCGCTAAGCTATTACATTATTTGTATTTCAACTTTTCCATGAATTCTAGGAATAGAACGTAGAAAGCAAGCAATTGGGTTGCTCAAGTAGTGATGCTTTACAAAGAGTTCTATGAATTGAAGAAGAAGTTTCTAATGCAACACTTAAATAGAACGCCTTTGACTACATGTAGAAAGTTCATTTAAATGTAAAAGAACAAATATTGTGAATACAATTGAGTTTAGACTTGCATTTGGGCATAAACCTAGGCTTTGAGTGGCTAAAATTAATAAAACTAGTTAACCCTATTTTTTTGATTGTTGAAAAAAGAATTTTAATTTGTTTACTACTTTGTTTTTTGAATAGACCAACCCTGCCCTATCCAACCCTAAGTAATCCCAACAACATTTTCAAACCCTAATTCCACACATTAATTCTCATTCTCTCTCTCATATGCATTCGTTCACTTCTCGGATTTTTTTTCTTTCTATGGTCATTGAAAGGGCGTCTCTCATAAAATCCTCTTTGTCTCTCTCTTGGGCCTTCACCCATCATCTTAAACTTTTGGGCAAGTTGATTCCTTGACATGATATTAGAGCCTTGTGACCAAGAGGTCATGACTTCGAATCCCCACAGCCCCCACTCTAATATAAGTATATTTCAAGCACAAGGTATTGAAGAGCCTGTGCATTATCCACGCTTCGAGCCAAATGGGCATTAGCATGAGGAGGCATGTTAGAGTATAAAATCAGTCCGGGGCCTTCACCCATTAGCTTAAGCTTTTGAGAAATATGGTTTCTTGACATTGTATCAAAGCCTTATTGACCAAGAGGTTACAAGTTATAATCCCAACAGCACCCACTTTCAATATTAAAGACAATTTAAGCACAAGGTATGAAGTGGGAGTGAGCACTATCCACACTTCAAGCCCAAATGAACAGAGTGTTCGATGAACCTCTCGTGTTCAAAATAGTTATAGCTCGTTTGTGTTCATTAGGAGAGCTCGATAGCTTATCGAGCTGAGTTGGAGTAGGCTTGATAAGCTTAACGAGCCGAGTTTGAATAGGGGGTGCTCGGCTCGCTAATGTTCACGAACACTTTGATAAGGGCTCGATAAGAGCTCATTAAGGGGCTCGATATCAGCTCGTTAAAGGCTTGTTATGAGCTCAATAATAGTTGGTTTTAGTTAAAAAATGGTTCGATAATAACTTAAAAAGCTCGGCTCGTTAATGAGCTCGACTCGATTGCAAGCTTGGTTCAGTTTTAAACTTGATTGGGCTCGATAACGAGCTTGAATGGACTCGATAACAAGCTCAACTTGGCTCGATAAGCCTAAGACCGAGCCGAGCCAAGTATTGAACACTCTATATTCTTATTGAACCGAGTTCGAACAAGGGTTAGAAATGCTTGATAAGAGCTCGGCTCGAACTCGAGCTCAAACAAGGGGGTACTCGGCTCAGCTCGGCTTGGCTCGTTTACACCCCTACGTGAATGCCATTCAATGGCGTTCGCTTGAGGGGACACGTTAATATGAAACTATTCTTGGGACTTTACCCTTCAGCTTAAGCTTTTGGGTGAGTGGGCTCCTTGACAGTTATTGTCTTTAGTTGTGATTTGGTTGTCATGATGAGAAAATGACAGTTGTGAATGTGAAATTTATGTTGTATGAGCTTCATCATATGATTTATACACTATGGAGAAATTCATATTTGAGATCCATTTTTGTGCATTTAGATGGTGAATTTGAAGAACATGTTTCTCCAGTTCCAGATTGATAAGAAGTCTCGAGAAGAAACTGCTAAATATAAATCCTTTTTATGTAAATCTCTAGAGTTCACCACTAACAGTGACGGATCCAGAATTTTAACTCAGGGTAGGTTTGGCCATAAGACACCTGTTGGAAAAGTGATACAAGCTAAATCTAAATTTGTAGGAAAGTTGTATCCCACTTTGTGAATACACTCTATCCCATATTGATAGTTTAAGGAGGTGGGGTTGGGTTTATAAGGGTGTGTGGTTTTAACCCATTTGAATTAAGTCTTGGGTGAATGAATGGTGGAAACCACACATGCGCGTGCGCCGCCCTCCGCGCCGTGCTAGGACGAGGGTGTGGGTGTGGGTGATCTTTTTGTTAACGGGTATATTTATTTTGCGGAAAATATAGACTTACCGTTGCTGATATTAAACCTGCATTAAACCTTAAAAGCCGTTGGGACTTATGCATCCATTGCTGATATTAAACCTACATTAAACCTGAAAAGCCGTTGGGATTTATGCATCCAGCCTTCAATACAATACCGTTACAAATCATTGCTCATTACATCTACCCCTTCAACTCTTCAGTATAAATAAACGTCTTACTCAGTGCTCCAATACAGCAACAATCTCTCTTCCTAATTCTCTTTCGCTCTCATCTTTCATTCTCTTCACGATCTGGGCAAAGTTTGAGGCGTTCCTAACCGGCAATTAACGATTGCACGTTAAGAGTCGGACCGTGTTAATCCTGAAGGACGGCCACCGATACTACTGTATGCACCAGAGCAGCGGTGAAATGGTCTTTTAGGACAGTGGTATTTCCCACGGCACGGTATCTTCGGTATTTTCTAACCCACCTTCCCTCTTCCGGTATTATTTGATTGTCGTGTTCAATATTTGGCTGCGTTTATTCTGACACAAAATTACTGCAATATTTTACTGCATTACACCTAGATCAACGCTAAACTTTTTACAGATTTGTTTTAATTTACAGTAATCTTTTGATTTTTATTTACTGCAATTTTCGGTTCATTCACTGTAATTTTCAGCAGCAATATTTGGTATTTTATACTGTAATTTTTGGTCAATTTACGATAATTTACAACAGTATTGTACACGCTACTATAAACAGTATTGTCGTTGTATACGCTATATTTACAACAATCTAAACGACGAATTCTATAATCAATTATGGCAATAAGAAATCCCTTTTTTTTTTTTAACACTTGGCAGTTGAGGCCTCTCATTTTCATAGGAGTTACTAAGAATTTGGGTTAATTATTGCCTTAAAAAATAAAAAATAAAACTTCAACGCATTCTTGGGGTTGAAGTGTAACTTCTTCTGGAAACAGTGAACGCACGAGTCCATACAGTTTAGCTTGATCTGGTTTTGTATTCTGATTATAGCCCATCATTGTCTGCACTTGCTATTAGTTGTCCACATTGTTTTAATAATATGAGTGTATTGTAGAATTCAAGTTTCATGATTTGAACAAAGGGGTTCAAGGGAATTGGACTAGTCATCTTTATAAACACAGCTTTATGGTTGCTTACAGGATTAGCCTTTTGATTCTCATACAGGCAAGCAACTTAATGCAGCGAATGATTTTATTACTCCTTTGAAGGTTTTAAAACCAAATGTTAAGCTTGCAGAGATATGCTCATTTTAGAGTTCTGATTTGCCAAGTGTTATTGAAATATTGTGGCTACAATTCAATCAAGAATTTCACATCGCTGGTAGCGAGTCACGGCACAAAGGCAGTTGATTCCCAGTGCGCAAGGCGGCATCGGCTTGCTTGGCCTTGATGTCGCACTTGGTGGCCTAGTTCAAGGTGTAATTCGTGGCTCGGCCTTCGTCCCAGTCTGCTAAAAATTAATATAAATTAATTGGTACTAAAATTACTTTGGGCCTATGCTTTTAAATTGACCATTGAAACATTGACTAAATTAAAGAGGAACTCACACTCATCTTACTTATATCACAAGCTAGCAGAAATATGGGGGTACTATTTTGTAGGATATTAATGGTTAGAACTTGTGGAATGCACTATTTGGGCTTCTAAAAGGGCAATTTAAATTATGTTGGTTCTAATCTAATTAGGATGAAGTGATAATGTTCCACTCTAGAAGTAGCATTTATGAAAAACAATAAATTACACATGCATACTTGTTATAATGAGACCTTAAAACTTATGAAGAGGTCATGAAATCTATTGATTCCGTTCTTCAGAAACGGTCATTAGCAATGAGCTAAAATTAATCACCAACATCACAAGTAAACATTCTTAGACGGTTGTGAACCTATTGGCAGCAAATGGATATTCAAAAGAAACAAAAGGCTAATGGATCATAGATAAGGGTATTCGCCAAGGATGCATAAGAACATGGAGTTGATTTCCTTGATATTTCTCCCTTGACTGAAATAGCATCCACTAAGATCTTGGTGGCTCTTGATTAGTGATAACCACCAAAATTGCATTTTTGTATGATGATCTTAAGGAAAAAATTTTTATAGAACAAGTAGTAGTGTTTGTGGATCCTGACATGAAAAATAAAGTTGGTAAGCTTGTGTATACTTTATATGATCTTGAAATAAGCTTCTAAGAGTGACATCAAAATTTGATATAACTTTGGTCATATGGTGCTGGTGTTACTGTTGTGTGACTGACAATGTTGACTAAAATTGAGTTGTGTGCTTTTTCAATTTCCTTTGTGATTGTTGTGGTTAATATACGTTTAATGCCTGAAGTTGATTGCGAACTTGAGTCTTGAACCTAGAATTGGCAAACTCTTAGGTAAGACATGTCTAGTTACACAATCTTGAATCCTATTGTGTTAGCAGAGCATTGAATTTTTTGAGTTTAATCATGGGGTAGATCATGTATATGTGAATTGGATCTCTTACATGCTTTAGGTGACCAAAGTGAAATAAGTTGGCCATTGTCAAGGGCTAATAGAACTTGTGAGTTCTAGCGAAAATTCATGTTGATGTGTTTTTCTCATGGCTATGTTTGAAGCAAGCGCATATGTTGGTACATGTTGCTTGAAATGATGAAAAGCATGCTGCTTTAAGTATTGAAACATGTGTCTTTCAAGCTGAATGTGCTACTATAAGTCATTATGAGCCGTTAGCTGCTGAATTTTATGCAGTAATGAGTTTGTTCTTGCTGTAATGTAGTAAAAGCTGCTGTTTTTTGGGTTTTTTTACTATCATTTTAAGCCGCGTTGCTGAATTTTGGCCAACAATTGAGAAAAACATGATATCTTTGAGTCATATGTGCACTTGGTGTTGTCTTGGAAACTTCTATGCCCTTAGGATCATTGTTTCAAGCCTTCTTTTCTAGTTTTTTGGTAAAAGAGTAAGGTGCTGGCCACATGAGAACCTTGATTAATCATAGGCTTGATATTTGGCTTGTGTCTAGATATCTTATTTGGGTTATTGTTATATATTGTGTGCCCATGTTGGTCGGTTGAATGATATTCTATATGATCCCAGTGTTCATTTGATGAGAAGAAAAATGTGGCATTGCATCACAAGCCAAATATACTAAGGTAATTGATAGCATTATAACTTGATGGCCAATACAACACTCATCCCGTTATATCATATGTCAGTGGAGGACCTTGTCTACATACATTAATCCAAATGACAAATATCGACAGTGCTCTAATTAAATTGTCGAAGTACTAGTGAAGCATTATGAATGGGGTTTACGTTGTAATAGACTCCTTGTTGTGTTGGGTGTTTGATATCGTTGAGAGACATTCTACTAATTATAATGAATTAGGCTCGTTAGTGAGGTATGTTTCTGACACACTCCTGAAACCTGCATGTTTTAGTTGTCCTTTTAACACTGAGTTAGCAGGTAGAAAAATCTAATGGCTTAAGAATGCAGTGTGAGACGTTCCATTGTGGGGCGTTGTAAGAGCATCCGAGAGCCTATGAGGTATGTTGTCAGATGATAACACTACAAGAAAAACGGTTATTAACGACAGTGATTATCGTCGTTAAAAGTCTACTTGACCGTCGTTAATACTATTAACGACAGCAGAAACTTCCCGTCGTTTGTCGTCGTTATTGCTTCCGACGTTAATACTATGTGGGATCAACGAACACTAAAATGAGCCTTCGTTAAAAAGTATCTACGACCGCATATTATGTCCGTCGTTAAAAGTGAAATCAATAACGACGGCACATGTTGTCGTTAAAAGTAAAATCTTTAATGTCAGGTGGCACCGTCGTTAAAGAGTTGATTAATAACGACAATAATAGTTGTTGTTACAAATATTGACCGGCATTTAGGAAAAAGTTTTAACGACGACAAAAACCATCGTTAAAATTTTTTGCGCTACTAATTGGAAATAGCAACGACAATATAGACCGACGTTAAAAAATAACAATAATAAATCATCGTTAAAACATCTTCCATCTATTAATGACATCAAAATACGTCATTAAAAATGCTTCCCCATCAAAAAAAATTCTAACAGAAAAATTTATCGACGTTAAAAATCCTGTGCATTCATATAGTGTAATATATACATTCATAAATACCTATACATTTATGTAATATAAAAATAATTTTCTGATTGCTTGCAACACATGTAAATCCATATAAGGATAATTATCGGGTTGTTCATAGCACCTGTGCATAAATGTAGTATGGCAATATTTAATTGCAGTATAACACCTATAAAATAGTACAGCATAATTATACAGAAATAACTCTTACATATCATTAAATGTAACAACGAATTCTAATAAAAAGTAAAGATGTCATTGAAACTTAAATATTCAAATACTTATAAAAGCCAATTTACATAAAAAAAATACTAAAAGCGTACATTGCTAAATTTGTCACTTAACAACTTAGCAAAAACTATAAATCCGACAAAATTTCGTAAATAAAAGTTCCAACAAAAACAAGAATTTCCAGTGCAGTCTTCCAACACCTGAAAAAAATAAATATAACACTCATGTTAGAAAATTCTTGTCATATAAGCAATTGTACAGACACACAACAAACCAAGCAATAAAAAAATAAAATAGATAAAAACTATATTAAATTAATCAGCATAAAATTGACCAAAAAGGAAATTCGTATACTTTTTAATACAATACAATCGCAAATCCAATCTCCACATTATAATACTCAATTAAAGTGTCACAAATTCAAAACATTCTTAAACTCCCTCTAGGATTCAATCACATAGTCCAAACTCATCAACAATTCCAAATAATTCATGGCAATCAACATAAAATCCAAGCTAAACATGCAATTCACCCAGAATTCAAGTTAGCCAAATCAATTCATACATTGTATCACAAAACTCCATCATGAACAATATCCAAAACAACCCAATATGAGCATACAACATAATAAACCAAACCTATGGTCAATCAAGGTTCACACAAGACCTATGCCTTACCCTTTTTCCAAAACTAGAAAAAAAAAAAAAAAAAGGCATGACAAAATTACATTACTTTTCACTCTACCAGCATTTTAAAAGAATTTTTTATGGACATAAATGCAGTCACATATAAAAATTTTTATAAGTCAATAAACCAAATAATACACAGATATATCAAATTCCATTTAATACTCATAGTATACTTTTCTAACTATGTATATCAGGTCAGTGCCGATCCTAACATATTTGAAGCCTCAAGTGAAAATTTTAAATGTAGCCCTTCGTACACAACAAGGTCCAAATGGTCCAAAAGCACGGCTTATAGTGGTTTCAATTTTGTTTCATAATATAAGGGATAATTATTGGGAAAATTATCTCATAATAAATAATTGCATCCTCGATTTTTGTCTTTATGGTCCAAAAATTTTGCAATCATTTGATAATTAACATGTGGAGGAATTCAAATTTCATGTGTAAATGTAATAATTAAAAAATAATGAGTGATTAAAAAAAAAAGAGTAAGTATATATATGAGTCACTATACTTAAATTCGAAGATCGGGGTTGTTGACTAATCCTTGGAGGTGGAGATGTCTAAAGGGAACCAAATTGCAAAAAGTTGAGCATAATTGGAATCATGATTTCAAATAAACATGACCAAGAAAGACCCTAAGTTGTCCCTAACGACTCCTCCAATTACTGCAGCTATAAATCCTAAGGGTATACAAGTCTTCCTAAGACAACACAAGTCCACATATGACTCAAACATATCATGTTTTCCCAACTCATAGCTAAAATTCAACAAAACACAATAAAATGACAGTAAAATTGCCCAAGACCAACAGCAACAACATGCTTACTGCAGGCCTACAATGCAGAAACATGAGCAGCTTATTACAATGCAATACTAGCTAAGACTAATACATCATTCTTTAAACTAACTAAGCACACCTAAGCACCACTACGACAGCCACATAGCAGCACAATGCAGCAGCTTCACAGCAATGTAACAAAACAATATGCAGCAACAGCTCACCATCAGAACAACTCACCACACAGCCACCAACCACTCATGCCTTGGATTCTCGGGTCATAACACATTGGGAAATACATGAGACACCAACATGAAGACTAAGACACTAAATCACACAGATTTTCAATAAGAACTCATAAGTTCTCTAAGCCTCCCTTTACAATAATCACCTATTTCACTTAGGTCACTCAAACATATTCAAGAAACACCAAATCTCACAAACAACATCCAATCCATGGTTAAACTCAAAACATGCAATGCTCTATCCACACATCGGGTCCAAGATTGTGTAATTAGACATGCCTAACCTAAAAGTTGCCAATTCTAGGTTCAAAGCTCCATTCCAACAAGTTCACAATCACATTCAAGCATTAAACACATGTTAACCACAACAATCACATAGAAAATTGGAAAGGCACATAATCCAATTTCTGAACAGCATAATCAGCCACACAATAACAACAACGGCACCATGTGAAACTACTGCCTACACTTACTTCAAAATGCCAAATCAACAACTCGCTCTATACATCACTGACGGCCTATAAAGCCTAACACACTAGAGTTTAGCAGCATAAAAACACCCATCGCAGGGCCTTAAGCCTAGAGCTTGAAATAGTAGAAACCCACCGCATATCTGTATATTAATGAATACAAAAATATTCCCATATGTCAAACTCCATAGTACACAATCTGACGCATAAATCAACGACATTCTCAAACTCCACATAGAACTCAATCACAAAGTCCAAATCCAAAACAATTCCAAATAACTCAATAATGTATTCTTATGAATATATCAACATACATAAGTGAAACTAAGGGCAGAATAAGAGAGAGAAGAAAAAGAAGAAGATTACCACATACCTATTAATATTTAATCAATGTAGTCGTCCATCTCAGTAGATCGGGAGGGAGTACTTGACCCGTTGTTACAACCTCCGTCCTCTAGTGCTTTTACTCTAGCTACCAAATCAGCAAACTCCTTATTCTCTTTAAGAAGTGCTCGCTTTTCCTTCTTAGATTGACGAAGTTTTTCAAGAAGCTCGGCCTTAGTAGAAGATGGCCTTCTCAAATCACTAGGCCTTACTCCTCCCCCATAACCAAACACATGACCATGAGCTTGACGTTTGTTGAAGACCTTCTCAGCAACTTCAATGTTAGATAAGGTGGGATTCTCTTCAATGACATCAACAATTTTTTCCTACAAAGTAGTGTGAACTAAGAAAGGAGTAAAGTATACAAGACAACAAGTAATTAATTATTTAAATTCTACATGCATATTGTTGACAAAGCTCATGTGTCGCTAGCTTATCACCCTTCGAACGTGTAGCCAGAAACATCTCCCCAAGATTAGGACATTTCCCATTCTGTTGAGTCTTTACAATCAAACAATAGTTAGATTCTGCACTAAAGAAAAAAAATTAAAAAACAAAATATTGAAATTTTCAGTTGCATACCATATCTTTGAAAATCTGCCTATGAGCTCTGCTACCAGTGCGATGAAGTAGTTCTTTCGAAAGCCCAGCCCTATTTTTAGAGTTTCTAGCACTCCTTGCCTATGTTTCAAATATTAAAAAGTTAATATGTCCATGAATAGAAGTACAAATAATAAAATGGAAAAAAAAGGAGGGAGAATTTATTCTTGGAACTCCTCAGATGCATAATAATTTTTTACAATCTATACCCAATCCTCCTTATCCTACCCTTCTGGAGGCGGATCTATTACGGCTTTTTTCAAAGCTTGTTCCACAGTAAAGTTGGGAGCAGCAAAGGCTGATTTTTTGTTTTCGGCCTTTTCAAAATCTCAAAACGATACAAGTTCCCTCTCCAATTTTTCCACAAGCACCGCATATGATCTAAGATCTCTTTGCGATACTCCTTCAAGTCAACATTCTAGTCATGAAATTTGTCCTAATTCAAATAAGTAAACTCAATTTCTTGTCATGCTAATCAAATTTTGTCATCGTAAATTAAATATCTAACAATCATCGCATAATTATTTACAAATGAAAATATAAACTACATTATACAGTTAAGTTACCAGGACTACAACAAACATGTGTTCATTCTCTCTCGCATCAATTTCATCCCATGAGCGCTTCCTCTTGGAACAACATTTCTATCACCTACGATTTTGCCCAAGTGTCGAGAAAATTCATTTGCATTTTGTCCAACACAGCAATTTTGGAAAATTTCAATGGGCAACTTATTTCCAGGTTTTAGAGTTGCCACCTTTTTGCATTTTCTCTTTCCATGTCTTGTTCTCTTCTTTCCATAATTATTTTCAGTAGAATCTACCAATAACAAAAAAGTGATTACATGCTAACAAGAAGACACCACTGGTTGTGCTCACACAGGACCGGAAGCATGAAATCAACATTATCTTGGATGGTTTGCAAGGTTTCTTGTGTTTGGTGAATAATTATGAACTTAAAGTAGCTGATATGCACTGCCGGCTTGCCGATCGGCAAGATCGGGATGATCTATTTCCTTTTTTGAGTGGAGTTTTGATTTACCCAAATGTAAACATGGATGTAAAATTTCCTCCTGATCAGGGAGAAGGAAATTATAGACTTGAGCAAGCCATTGATGAGGTAACAACATCATTCCACACTTAAGCATTGAACCTTCAAGGAATGGATGTTGGGTTCAAGAGCAATAGGGTCTCCTACATGAAGCTATGCTATTGGGAGGATATTTGTGAGTTGTTCACAAAGCTATAATGCGGCAACAAGTTTCCATCAGGTGTATTTCATAGTTCTTACAGCAACAATTTAATGATCAAGACATTGGCCGATACTATCATCAACTTCTTAAATAGGGGGACATTGGTAAAAATCTAAAGCTTGTTGCTACTTCACTACCAATCCTTGATGCAGATTCAGAATTTATCACATCCTCAGCTGCAATTTCAGCAATCTTTCAGTCTTAATAAGTGATTTTAAAGTCTAATTCTCTTTCATTCTTGAGGACAAGAATGTTTTCAAGGGGAAGGGTATGTTATAATTCGAAAATTCAAGATCTAGCTGGGTTGCGTCTTGGTTGTGTTAAGCTGTTGCTGTGTTCTATTAGGTTGTTGTTAGTTGCTGCCGTGCTGTTCAAATGCTGTTAGTTGTTGATTAGTTTGGTAAACGATGTATTAGCTTGGTATTGCTTTCTTAAGCTGCAATGTAATTAGCTGCAAGTTGTAATAAGTGCTTTCAGTTCCTGCATTGAGATGTAATCCTGCAGTAAGCATGCGGTAGTAGCAGCTGGTTTGGGTGTTGGTGTCTTGGCGCCAAAAATAAGCCTTAGAAGTTAGTTATTAGATATTTTCTAGATACTTCTAGTTAGTTCCTGAGTCAGTTAAGCCTTAAGTCTAGGTACATTGTATTAGCTTGCTTGTTCTTGCCTATAAGTAGTAGGAGCTGCTGTAATTTCGGATTCATTCCAAGAAATTGAAACTAACATCTCATTTGAGATCAAGTTTCTCCCTCTCATCGAACTCTCTCTATTTCTTATCCCTAATTCTCTAATTTCTCATCTCAATTCCCTTCTTTCTCATCTCATACTCTCAATCTGTCCTCATTTTACTTAGCTTACGTTCATGATTCAATCACGAGCGTAACAGTTTGATCCTGAATTATGACACAAAGGATGAAATTTCAGATTTGTTGAATAGAATTCAGATCTATTGTTCATTGTTTAGAGGTTGATACTATTACAATAAGCACCCCTCCAGCTGAAATTTTCGCAACACCAAAGGCTCCTCAAGTCTCAAAGCTCTAATTTGATTCTTGGGACAATAATCTCTTAAATGGGGGGGGGGGGGGGGGGGGGGGGGGGGGGGGGGGGGGGGGGGGGGGGGGGGTTGGGTTGGTATTATCATGATCTTAGTATGTTGGAGGGCATATGGAAATTAGTTAGTTAATTGGTGGCTAATGTCAGTTAATGGTTTTGGTGGGAAAATTAGGAAAAATTCATATATGTCGGTTAAGTCGATTTAGTTAGTTAATAGTAGTTAAGGTTGGTCTAGATTCATTGTTGACTTAGATATTTTTAAGCTCAATCAATTAGTATAAATAGGAAGCCTTGCATTGTAAGAAGGTATGTTGAATGATAATTGGATTGAATTCTCTTCTCATCTCTATAGTTCTCTATACTTTCTCATCTCTTTCCCCTTCTTTCTCATCTCACACTCTCTTATTTCTATCAAACCCTAGGTTATGAATCAAGATTGATCTTGATTCATAACAATTGGCTTATAATAGACACGAACTATCAACTAATTTCTAATTTAGCAAATATAACAAGAACTACCAATATAAAAGGGACAAATTCGTTTTGGAACTTTTTAAATTTAACAAAAATCATACAAATTATGGGTATAGGGGGTATTATCATGATCTTTGTATGTTGGAGGGTATATATGGAAATTAGTTAGTTAATTGGTGGCTAATGTCAGTTAATGGTTTTGGCGGGAAAATTAGGGAAAATTCATATATGTCGGTTAAGTCGATTTAGTTAGTTAATAGTAGTTAAGATTGGTCTAGATTCATTGTTTACTTAGATATTTTTAAGCTCAATCAATTAGTATAAATAGGAAGCCTTGCATTGTAAGAAGATATGTTGAATAATAATTGGATTGAATTCTCTTCTCATCTCTATATTTCTCTCTACTTTCTCATCTCTTTCCCCTTCTTTCTCATCTCACACTCTCTTATTTCTATCAAACCCTAGGTTATGAATCAAGATTGATCTTGATTCATAACAATTGGCTTATAATAGACACGAACTATCAACTAATTTCTTAATTCAGCAAATATAACAAGAACTACCAACATAAAAGGGACAAATTCGTTTTGGAACTTTTTCAATCTAACAAAAATCATACAAATTATGGGTATAGTGGGTCAATACCGTGAAGAATAGAATTAAGGCTATTAACTACCAACAAACAATAGACATCGGCTTATAACAAAAATGAACTATCAACTATTTTGTTAATTCAGCGAATACAACACGAACTACCAAAGAACAAGACAAATTCGCTTTAAAGCTTTGTCATTATAGTATATAATCATTTGAAATCTTGGTACAATAGGTAAATACTGTAAAAAATGGAATATAGGTTTACGATCGAAGCCTTCGTCTGTTGCCGCCATTGCCAAATCTTTGAAGAAAAGAAATTCACACAGTTTAATGAAGAAATTATTGCATAAAATCTATAGATTAACACCGTAATGTAGTACTAACCAATTCTAGGGTTATCGAACAACAACGATGCTAAGAAATTTCAGAAAATGCAATCAATCAAACAAAATTAATTACCTAAGGTTGGATTTCGCAGCTGTACGGCTGGTTCACGAAGGACTGACGAAGGTAAATGCTGTGTGGTTGGATTTCAAGCGTGGGGTGAAATATAATTTTTGTGTTATATTATACCGTAATAGTTGAGATATTATTTAATTCTTGAACTTGAATTACGGTATGGATGGGTGAAATATCAATTAAAAATTTAAGAGAATAAAAAAAATAGACTATAACAAATTTAAAAAAAGGGCCTAATTTTTAAAAATTAACGAATTTTAACTCCTTTGACCAAAATTTTACCACTTACTTAAGCCTATTAACAACAGTTTCTGAGTAGAATTAACGACATTATTTAGTGCCTGTCGTTATAAGCCCAACATGTACCATCTTTTAACGATAGTGTTTTAATTCCGTCGCAACTAGGCACTACAAACAGACTATTAATGACAAAAAAAAATTTCATTCATTATTTTTGGTCGTTAAAACCAGTTTTCTTGTAGTGTAATCTTTTCTGATTATTGTGTTTCTACCGTTGTTTGCTAGTTATAGCTAGCTCATAGAAATTCGTTATGGTGAAAATATTATTTGTCGATTGCCCAAAGTCGATGTAAATAGCTTAATGATGCTAAGCACTTGGGCTTGAGAGTCTTGCAGAGGCTTGGGTTGCCTTATGTTGAGTTGTAAAAGGCATCTTGTGAATTATAGTCTTATGAACGTCTTTCTCTTGATATCACCAAAATTTCGTACAAAATTGGTAAGACATGAACTACCCTTAATAGTAATATCGCATGTACGCTAAGTATGATGAGAATGGGTATATGGTCCTTTGTGACCTAAACTAGTGATAATGTTTCACAGTAGTGATGAGATATGAAAGTGACAATTTGCGGTATATGGTTTTCGTGCCAACTATATATATGATATACGTGCTATGTGAGTACTTGGGGTGGAGATGTAATCTTACTAATATAATGTGTGCTCCACTAATGTGCTATACTGACTCTTATTGAAGTTGGCAGGCGATGGAGCTAGTTGCTTAACAGCTCATTGCAGGTACCTCAATGTGGGGGTAAGAGCAACTCGTGATTGATGTTGGCAGTAGTCAACTCGGAAGTACCGCTTTGTTGCAATACCGTGTTGAAGTGCCATTGTGGGGGCTTCCAGCTCCATCAGTATCACTTCACTATGACAGTCAAGCTGCAACTGCTGTGGCAAAGAACAAGGTTTATAATGGCAAAAGGAGACACATTCGTCTCAAGCATAAGATCGTGAAAGATCTACTAGAAAGTGGAGTGATATCACTAGACTATGTAAAGCCTGAAAAGAATCTTGCGGATCCGTTGACAAAAGGCCTTTGTCGCAAAATGATTGTAGAAACATCGAGGGGGATGGGACTAAAGTCTGTACACGAATAAACTATGATGTATCAAACCTGGGCTTATCAGGTTCAATGTGAAAAGTCATAGTTTCATTCAAGATATGCACTGTGTTTTATGTTGTCCCTCTCTATGGTGTGACAGTGTGGAGACGGGTCCATTGCCATATGTTTGGCGGTGTAAGCACGACTTGCACATGACGGACACTGTCTGTATGTTACTAAGGGTAAGGTTGAGCTTTAGCTCTTAATGGACCTATATCCATATGTTTGGTGGTGTGCGGTAACACATACTTGATGAGATCCACCTATATAGGTGTGGGAGTCTGGCCGCTCCCTATGAAGGATTTGAGACTTGCCTTCTAGAGCGCCTATGAATATCCAGGATGAGCGCATGGCCGATAAAACGGGCCAAACTGCAGGAGTTGCCGAGATCTGGAGTTTGGTATGTGTCCAAGTGGAAGACTATACAACCCCTTGTGAGATTCAAGACGAAAGTCACCTTGCAAGATGTTGGTCCTAAACTTGGGTTACACTAGGTGACGATTCAAGTCGCAAGACATCGTTACTGAAAAACTGAACTCCCTTTGCCCAGTCTATTCCTTTCCTTCTCTCTCGCTTGTATCCTTTATGGGGGACCTGTTGGAAAAATGATACAAGCTCTAAATTTGTAGGAAAGTTGTATCCCACTTTGTGAATACACTCTATCCCACATTGATAGTTTAAGGAGGTGGGGTTGGGTTTATAAGGGTGTATGGTTTTATCCCATTTGAATTAAGTCTTGGGTGAAGGAATGGTGGAAACCACACAAGCGCGCGCCGCCTGCCGCGCCGTGCTCAGGCGAGGGTGGGGGTGTGGGTGATCTTTTTGTTAACAGGTATATTTATTTTGCAGAAAATATAGACTTACCGTTGCTGATATTAAACCTGCATTAAACCTTAAAAGCCGTTGGGACTTATGCATCCATTGCTGAAATTAAACCTGCATTAAACCTTAAAAGCCGTTGGGATTTATGTATCCAGCCTTCAATAAAATACTATTACAAATCGTTGCTCATTACAGCTACCCCTTCAACTCTTCAGTATAAATAAACATCTTACTCAGTGATCCAATACAGCAACAATCTCTCTTCCTAATTCTCTTTCGCTCTCATCTTTCATTCTCTTCACGATCTGGGCAAAGTTTGAGGCGTTCCTAACCGGCAATTAACGAGTGCACGTTAAGAGTCGAACCGTGTTAATCCTGGAGGACGGTCGCCGATACTACTGTATGTACCAGAGCAGCGATGAAATTGTCTTTTAGGACAGTGGTATTTCCCATGGCACGGTATCTTCGGTATTTTCTAACCCACCTTCCCTCTTCCGGTATTATTTGATTGTCCTGCTCAATATTTGGCTGCGTTTATTCTGACACAAAATTACTGCAATATTTTACTGTATTACACCGAGATCAACACTAAAATTTTTATTGATTTGTTTTAATTTACAGTACTCTTTCAGTTTTGATTTACTGTAATTTTCGGTTCATTCACTGTAATTTTCAGCAGCAATATTTAGTATTTTATACTGTAATTTTTGGTCAATTTACGATAATTTACAGCAGTATTGTACACATTACTATATACAGTATTGTCGTTGTATACGCTATATTTACAACAACACCTCTACTCTATATACATATATATAATAGATATATTTCTCTTCCACTATTACTATTAGCTATTAAAAGAAATAAATTTTTATTATTTAATTTAATTTTTATAATTTAATGTAAAAAGACTTTCGATGGATATTGGGGTGTTTATTAGTACTAATTGCTCGTGCAATGCGATTTATAATATTTTATTTGGAATAGATAGAGTATTTATTATAGTAAAGTAATTAATATACTCTATTAAAACATTTAGTAGCTCCATCTAAAACCTTATAATTGAAATAAGAATACCCTAGGTTAGACAAAAAAGGCGTTTTTACGTCAATCCAAAACCTAGAAAAGGTTTGGCAATATTAAAAAGGGTCCGTTGAACGCCTCGTGTCTATGTCATAATAGATCCGAACACTTTCCCCGAATCGACTTCCAGATCATAATTGTTCTAATGAATAACTAAAGAACATGGAAAATGGGAGCTAGAAGAGAAAGAAACAAATTCGAAATATCTCTCATAGGTTCACTAATTACTTGACTGTTGGCAGATCTCTTTGTATGTCTTGTTCGTAAAATATAAACTATACCCATATGAAACTGTAGAACTTCAAGGTGGGCTAGCCCGCCCTGCACTATTTAAGAATTGTAATATTGCATGCTCATATATTTTTTTTTTCCTTTTTTAATAATTTTATTTATAATAAAATATCAAAGTTTGAGGGTGGGCTTAAGTCCACCCTTTGAGTAACTTATATCCTCCATTGACCACTATTTTAAGTCATTTATACACTTGCTACAGCATAGACAGAATCGTTAGGTACTCTAACTCCAACAGTTAACATGGCACCTAACACAAAAGTGTACTATCAGGTAATGGATTAGGGTACGCCCCAACTTGCTCAGTAATCATAAAAGGAAGAACAACTCGGAGAGAAGTAAAGAGATGTAGGAAAGTATGATTTCTGTGAGTCCAAATGACCTCCAGGGGACTGAATTTATAGGCAAAATTCCACCGGTTAGGATGAGTGCTACACATAAAAGGTTAGCGAGAAATCTGGCTTTAATTATGGAAATGTGGAGGATATGGAGAAAATTCGCATTAAACAACAAAGGTGGAGATATGGTGGGAGTAGCTGGTTGAATAAGTCAACTAACGCATTTTAAGCCCAAGGTTGAATCCGGCGAAGGCCTCGAGCTAGCACTGTTGCGGTTGGCCAGGGACGACTATTCAAGCTCAAGCATACAACTTCGAGCTCAATTCAAAGATAAGAACTTGCCTCGAAATTTGATTTCAGAGAAAAGTCAAAACCCACCACGACCCATCGGCCAACCTAGCGGGGTGGTGTTAGAAACAATGTCCTAAAATCCAGATTTATTCTGGATATAATATTTTAATTAATGAATAAATGAGAAGTTTCTATCGTCTCCTAGTTAAATTTGTGTAAGCGAGCATTTATACTACATGTGATTTTCTTTTTGGTAACATCCATGAGATGGGTGTAGTTCTCATACTACAATTTACATGCTTATTCTTAGTGGTATATGAGATTAACCCACGGATAGACTTGGACCAAATGGTATGGATTATTGTTTGAAAGACTCATAGTCAAAGACAAGTTTGGACCACTTGTATGCTAAGATTACAACGTGACACTTTAAATGATTTGTCTTTGTCATGTGGATGGAGATCCAAAAGTATTGGGTTGGTGTGTTTAATAAGACTGACACATTGAGTTGGACCATGTGAATTACTTGTTTCTAGACTACTATCGGAGATGAGTGATTTATGTTGTACTGTTTTAAAGATGACTCTAAATCCTGAGAGTATTCTGGACTTGTACATGGAGCATTAGTTACTTTGATGTACTATAAGTAAAGTCTAAATGCATGACTAAATTGCCACGTACACTGAGTAACGGCATGAAGTGTGACAAGGATCAAGTATTCAATAGGGAGTCTACAGCTTCTTATGAGATATAGATGTCCCCTTAGTTGATTCGTAAATATTTGAATAGTTCGGAAACTTTGGCCAAAGTATTCCAAGTGCTTGACGTTTGGAATTTATACTATGAATATGTTCAAATATAAATGAATTACTCAGTGAAGGGCGAGTCTGTAACTAATGGAGAAGTTGTGAGAAGAATAATGGTATTGGTCATATTGATCCTTTGTCATGGACATCTAGCGGAAGGGTTGTTGTCATCAATATAGTCTATTAAGAAGATATTGAATAAATAGTTTAAGTCTAGAATGCAGTGAAATTTATTTAGTGGAATTAAGTCTCATTAAATGGTAACTAAATTATTTCATAATATGATTAATTTAACCTATTTGGAGCTAGATTTAAATTTTCCCTAAGGTCCCTACGCAACCCTCTGTATTTATTGTCATAGGAAAAATATTAAAGAATTTATGAAATGAATTAGTTATCCATGAGATGGGTAAATTAATTTTGCCAAATATTACTCATAAGATGAAGAAAACTTAAAATTATAAAATAAAATAATTTTCAAAAATTAAAATTCATAAGATGAATTTTTACATGTGGGAAACAAAGCAAAAACCAAAAAAAAAAAAAAAAAAAAAATCAAAAGTCGTATCTAAATAGCTTGCGATCCGTGGCTAATGCTGGCAGTGTCGCGCACTGGGCTGCCTAATGGGAGGAATCTGCGTGCTCGTGATCCGACCAATCACAGGCCAACATGTGGCACGCGGAAGTAAATAAATAACTCGCGATTTCCCTATGCATGAAACAATGCGTTTTGGCTTGTGGCTGTGATTAAATGCTGAGTTTTGTCTTAAACTGGGCAATCCCACATCAAAAAATTAGGGTTCCGTTATACTACTATAAATAGATGTACCTATTCCAGAGGTTTGTCATTCAATAAAACAAATTATTTTGGGTTTCTGAAAATTGTTTCGGAGACCTAATTGGAGAGAAAATTTTCCGTTGAAATTTTTCTTTCCTTAGTTTAATATTTTTCGGAGTCCACCTTCCGGGCAGTTCTTGGTCATTGTGTAGAAGATCCCAGGGTCTTGATTTTCTTAGTATTCCTTATTATTGGAGCAGTTCCAGGTACGTTCTTCTTTTAGTTTTCGCTTTTCTATTTATTTACCACATTCGTTATTATGCCTGTTTAAGCTTATGTATTGTTATGAATGTATTAGAGTAAAAGGCCTGCAGATCTAAATTAAAATTTTAGATATGTAGATTTAAATTATGAATTTAAATCTGTAGATTTAAAATTAGGAATTTTAAATCAACTATAGGTTTAGAATTATGAATTATAAACCTGTTTCGCTGCGTAAACTTTATAAAATTAGGGATAATTTTTAAAATTCGTCCCAACAATTGGTATTAGGACAAATGATTTATAGAGATAAGCCTATTCCCGGGAACTCTCGCACATGAGGTGTCACGACGTGTGACTCTCCGACCGGGGGCTTAGGTAGAGAGAAGAGTCTCCTACTTTAAGTGCTCTAATAGGTACCCCTTGTTGCGACCACAGTTGAAAATTTGTGAACCCAACGATAGGTATCAGAGTTTATTTTTTCAACAAATTTATATTTTTCCCAACAATTAGTATCAGAACCAGCCTCTGATTACATTCAAAATATGCATGAATAAGTATAATAAGATCAAAATAAATAAATTTATGATTTAATAAAATAAATATTTTATTAAGAAGGAAAGTTTTCTTAAATAACAATTTAAATTGTTTAAATTGTTAAAAGAGTTAATAGTTTACTAGGTTGTTTAAAGTAATTGTTTAAATTGTTTAAGTCGTTAATGAATTAATTATTAATTTAGATTATACAAGGTAACGATTTTAATTGTTTAAATCGTTAATTAATTAAAAGTTAATTTGATCATTTATAGTAACGATTTAAATTGTTTGAATCGTTAATAAATTAATCTTTAATACGGAACAACCTATTAATTTCGATTAGGTTGTTCATATAATGAGATTGTACGTTCTCAATAATGATTTACAAAATCAAATAAAGTTGATCTAATGAGGTTAGATTCAATTATGATCTACAAAATCCGATAAAGTTGATCTAATGAGAATAGATTCAAATTTTTTTAACAAAATTGGATAAAGTTGATCTAATGAGATTATAATCAATTATTTTTTGTACCAAATCGAATAAAATTGATCTAATGAGATTAGATTCAATTTATTTTAAAACTAAATATTTTAATTTAAAAAATTAAAAAAAAAATTGACGCAGTTTCAACGTCAGGCTGACGTTGACGTCAACACCCACTGACACTGACATCAGCGGGACTGTGCTAACGTCAGTGCTAACACCAGCGTTTTTTAATTTAATTCAAAAAAAATTAATTAATTATTTTATTAATTAATTTTCTTTTAGATTGAGATTCTAAATTAGATTATATGATAATTTAATTTATGAATCAGTATTATTTTTAAATAAAACTTATTTTTAAATTAGTTATAGAATAAAATTCTAAAATAGACTATGAGATAGTCTAAATAGTTAACTTTATTTTTAAAATAAAAGTTAAATTTTATTAATTAAATTTTAGAATAAGATTATAAACTAGACTATTGGATAGTCTAAGCTCATTTAACTTTTAGAATGAGATTCTCAAGTAGACTAGACGATAGTCTAAATTTTAAGACGTTACTGAATTTAAATAAAATTAATTTTTATTAATTAATTTAATTTTAGAATTAGATTATAAAAGAATAGATTATGAGATAATCTAAATTTATGGTGCTATTTTACTAAAAATTAATTTCTATTAATGGATTTAATTTTAGAATGGGATTCTAAAAAGTAGATTACATGATAATCTAAATTAGAGGTTGGTATCATTTTAATTAAAATTAATTAATTAATTTCATTGATTGTTTTTAGAATGTGATTGTAAAGGGGATTATGAGATAATCCATGTTATAAATGCAAGTTAATTAAAAATCACTAGTTATAAAAAGTAATTGGGAGTAAGGTTTCAATTGTTGTAACCTCACGGTCTCCATTACCAGTCTGGCAGTATAGTAGATCGATAGACCTCCCTGCGGAGGATGTTGGTTTGCAGATTATAGGGTTAGACTTCTATTGGGATAAACCAAAGTCCAAAGAAGCAATGCGACCACTCTGCCGTGGAGTATTACGTGTATTTATATGGAGGTTTAGGTAATTCTTTACACTTGAGCGTGATGCATTGGCCTTCCCGAGGAGCTCTGTTGTGTTATGCTAGAGACTAAGGTAAAGTGGTGAGTTAATCATGTTTAGTAAGGGTTACAAGAAAACATGTTAATTGAGAATAGTTCTCACCCGAACTAGCTTCGTACGACCTCGCTGCCAGGGAGTAAGCAGTGGAGTGTTTGGGTCATCATTGTATGCATGATAGTACATTTTGGTGGATATCTGACTTATTGTGTATGCTAAATTGAAAAAAAATAAATATCACTGCATTATATATAACTCTTGTTAAACAGTTACACGAATGTTTGCATTTACATTATTTTTGATATGGATACGGCTGGCGAACTTCACTTGATTTCGAATACATAATGTACTCACTGGACCAAATCACTTTGCCTTGAAAAATAAGTTAGACTTACTCATTGCTTATAAGGGACCTATTAGAAGGAATGGAACGGGCAAGATTGCTATTGTAGCAACCAAGTCCATAAGGAAGTCACCAAAAGAAAAGTGTTTCTTTTGCAAGAAAACTAGGCCACTAGGGAAGAAACTACACTAAATACATAGCTACTCTTCCTATAAAGACTGCTCAGCCATCTGGTGGAGATTTGTTGATATCTCACTTAGTTGAGTCATGCACAGTTGAGAGTCCACCAGGTTCTTGGTGGGTGAACTCAGGTTCGACTGACCATATCTGTAATATGTTACTGGAGCTCAAGCTAGACTAAAGGCTACACGATGGGTGTTGTACCTGATAGTCAGGGACAGTACAATAATAGTGATCTTAAGTATAGGAGATGTTAGCTTAGACTTTAGTGCTAGAGTTTTGTTTTAAAGGATTAATTATTTAAACCTTCACTGTATAGGAATTTAATTTCTATATTTCGGTTAATAGATAATTGTTATTCAGTTGATTTTGATAAAGGAAATTTTAATATGAGAAATAAATTGTTTATTTACAAATGTACTTGAACAAATTGTTTATTCATGTTATTTTCTTATCAAAACTTTGGTATTTGTTTAAAAGAATCTAACACAAGCTCACTTGTTCAATCTCTTAAAAGAAAACACCCTGAAAGTGATAATGCCTTAGGTCACACCAATTCGAACAGGATCCAAAGACTGGTAAAAGATGGATTGATAGAGGCTTTGGACTTGAGGTCATTACCAGTCTGCGAATCCTGCATAGAAATAAAGATTACCAATTCTGTCTTTAAGAGTCAAGGCAACAATGTTGGTGACTTGCTTGAGCTGGTTCATATAGCTGTATGTGAACCAATGCATGTTCAGGCAAGAGGTGGGTATGGGTATGGGTATTTAACCACATTTAGTGATGATTACTCAAGGCATGGATATGTTTACGTGATGAGACATAAGTAAGACGTTTTTAGAGAAAATCAAAGAATAAAAATTTGAATTTTAAAAGCTATTAGGTAAACAAGTTAAGTCACTTCAATTAGATCGATGTGGTGAATATTTTTCGGGTGAGTTTTTGGATTTCCTAAATGCAAATGAGATAAGATCTCAACTTTCTACTTTGGGTACACCGCAGCAGAATGGTGTTGTAGATAAATGGAACAAGGACGATTTTTTCTACAGTTTTTTTGATTTAAAAGGTCTTTTGTAAATACAATGCAAAATACTTAGAGAAGCATTTTGCAAGTAAGCTACAAAAACAAAAATAAAATAGTATTAAAAGAAAATGACACTAATTCTAAATAGCTAGACACAACTCAAGCTCTAGTGGATACATTAGATGCACCTACTGATAGGAATAAAAATGTTCTAGGTATACAAGAGCTTAGGTGTGGTGGGAGGTTTGTCAGAACACCTGACAAGTTCATAGCGGGAGCCTTAGTGGTAGACCGTGGCATTAAATCTGATCCTTTTAGTCACAATGAAGCAATTAAGTCTTCTAGTTTTGTGCAATCGGTTGCTCGAACGTTGCGTGTACAAATCACATTAAGAGAAAGTAGTGACTTTCTTAGTGTTATATGTGAACGATATACTACTCATTGAGAATGATGTATGGGTGTCTTTAGCTGTAAAGATTTGATTGTCAAGAAAGCTCAATATGAAGGACATGGGTGAAGCCAACTCTACTCTTAGGATTAAGCTTCTGCAAGGTCGTAAGAGAAGGATGTTGGGTCTCTCTCCAGCCACTTATATTGACAAGACACTGTCAAGGTATAGCATGGAGTCCCTCTCTTTTTTGAGTAGTGTTCTAGGACACCTCAAGAGGAGGAGCAATTGAGGCATATTCCATATGCTTTGGCAGTGGGAGCCTCATGTATGCTATGCTGTGCATGAGACCAGATATTTGCTATGCTATGGTATAGTAAGCCGATGTCAGTCTAACCCAGGTCCGATGGACTAGGTGGCAGTGAAGTGTTTTCTCTAGTTCTTGAGAAGAACTAGAGATTATATGCTGATTTTTCAAAGTGACGAGCTGGTTCCAGTTGGCTATACTTATTTAAGGCTTCCAGTTAGATTAAAATGATAGACGTTTGACGTCTAAGCATGCTTTTACCTTTGGAGTGGGAGCCATTAGCGAGAGGAATGTCAAGCAGTTTTGTATTGCTGACTTCACTATAGAGTAATTGTGCCCACTAAGGGTTAGGCTCAGTAGACCTTTGGTTCAAATTTAAAAGGGGTGAGTATGAAATTTGTCATAAATTAGATTTAGGACAAGTGGGAGATTGTTAGGAACAGTGTCTTGAAAATTCAGATTTATTCTGGATATATTATTTTAATTAATAAATAAAATTGAAGTCTCAATCACTTTCAAGATAAATTTGTGTAAGCGAGCATTTATAATGCATGTGATTTTCTTTTGGGAGACATCCATGAGGTGGGTGTAGTCCTCAGATTATAATTTACATGTTTATTCTAAGTGGTTTATAAGACTAAGCCACAGATAGACTTGGAATAAATGGTATGAATTGTTGTTTGAAAGGCTCGTAGTCGAAGACAAGCTTGGACCACTTGTATGCTAAGACTATATTGTGACACTTTAGATGACTTGTCTTGGTCATGTGGATGGAGATCCAAAAGTGTTAGGTTGGTGTGTTTAATAAGATTAACACACTGAGTTGGACCATGTGGGTTACTTATTTCTAGACTACTATTGGAGATGAGTGATTCATGTTGTACTGTTTGAACGACGACTCTAAATATTGAGGGTATTCTGGACTTGTGCACGAAGCATTAGCTACTTTGGTGTACAATAAGTAAGGTCTAAATTGTTGGGAAAAACATATGAATTTTGTTGAAAAATAAACTCTGATGCCGACTATTGGGTTCACAGTTCTCAACTATGGTCACAACAATAGGCATCTATTAGAGCACTTAGAGTAGGAGACTCTTCTCTCTACCTAAGCCCCCAGTCGGAGAGTCACGCTTCGTGACACCTCACGTGCGAGAGTCCCTAGGAATAGGTTTATCTCTATAAACCTTTTTCCCAAATACCAATTGTTGGGATGAATTTCAAAAATTCTCCCTAAAGATTATGCAGCGGAACAGGTTTAAAATTCATAACTCTAAACCTAGGGTTGATTTAAAATTCCTAATTTTAAATTTACTGAATTAAATTCATAATTTAAATCATCAGATCTAAATTCTTAATTTAGATCGACAAGCTTTTTACTCTAATACATTCATAACAATACGTAAACTTAAATAGGTATAATAATGAATACTGTAAATAAATAAAAAAGCGAAAAAGAATAAAGAAAGAAGAACATATCTGGAATTGCTCCAATAATAAAGAAAACTAGAAAGGCAATGATATTCTTTAAAACTGAGACCCCAAGGCCTTCTACGCAATGAGCTCGAACTGCCCGAAGGGTGGGCTCCGAAAAATATTAAACTGGATCTCTGAAACAATTTCAGAAACCCTGAAGAAATATTTTTAACTCCAATGCCAAACCTCGGAATAAGCCCCTCTCTATTTATAGGAATATACCGGAGCGAAAAATCTAATTTTAATCAGAAAGGGATTCGCCAGTTGACATCAAAACGCACCGTTTTGTCTTTAAAACAGGTAAAATGCAGCGTTTTACCCTGTTAAAACTACGCCTGTTATTTCAAAACGCGTGACACATGTCAACGCGTGATTGGTCCCCGTGTGGGGATGCGGATAGCCCCGGTGGGCGTCCCTGCGCGCGACACCTGTCGCCCGCTAGTTCGTTGGATCCGGTTCACGAGGATCGCGATTGTGCAGTTTTTTTCTTTGTATTTTTTTTATTTTGCTTTGTTTTTCACATGTAAAAATTCATCTTATGAATTTTAAATTTTCAAAAATTATTTTATTTTATAATTTTCAAATTTTTTTCATCTCATGAATTATAATTGGCAAAATTAATTTACCCATCTTATGGATAAATAATTCATCTTATGAATTCTTTAATTTTTTCTATTGGCAATAAATATAGAGGCTTGCGCAGGGTCCCAGGGACAATTTAAATCTAGCTCTAAATGGGTTAAATTAAAATCATCTCATGATATTAATTTAATTACCATTTAATGGGACTTAATTCCACTAAATAAATCTCACTGTACTCCAGACTTAAATTATTTATTCGATATCTCCCTAATATACTGCATTGATGACAACAACCCCTCCACTAGATGTCCATGACAAAGGATAAATATAACTACTACCATTATCCTTCTCACAACTTCTCCATTAGTTACCGACTTGCCTTTCACCGAATAATTCACTTATACTTGAACATATTCACTGTACACTTGGAATACTTTGGCCAAAGTTTCCGATCTATTCAAATATTTGCGAATCAACTAAGGAGACATCTGTATCTCATAAGAGACTGTAGATTCCCTATTGAATACCTGATCCTTATCACACTTTACGCCGTTATCCAGTGTACGTGGGATTTCAGTCATTCAATTTAGACCTTACTTATAGTACACCAAAGTAACTAACGCTCCATGCACAAGTCCAGAATACCTTTAGAATTTAGAGTCGTCGTTCAAACAGTACAACGTGAATCACTCATCTCTGATAGTAGTCTAGAAATAAGTAATCAACAGGGTCCAACTCAGTGTGTCAAATGCACTAACCTAACACTTTTGGATCTCCATCCACATGACCAAGACAAGTCATCTAAAGTGTCACGTTATAGTCTTAACATACAAGTGGTCCAAACTTGTCTTCGACTATGAGTCTTTCAAACAACAATCCATATCATTTGTTCCAAGTCTATTTGTGGCTTAGTCTCATAAACCACTTATAACAAACATGTAAATTGTAGTCTGAGGACTACACCTATCTCATGAATGCCTCCCGAAAGAAAATCACATGCAGTATAAATGCTCAAATACACAAATTTAACTAGGAAATGACTGAAATTTCAATTTTATGTATTAATTAAAATAATATATCCAGAATAAATATGTATTTTAGGACACTGTTCCTAACATAAATGCATGACTGAATTCCCACGTACACTGGGTAGCGACATGAAGTGTGACAAAGATTAGGTATTAAATAGGGAATCTACAGTCTCTTACAAGATACAAATGTCCCCTTGGTTGATTTGCAAATATTTATATAGTTTGGAAACTTTGGCCAAAATATTCCAAGTGTTTAACATTTTAAATTTATACTATGAATATGTTCAAGTATAAATGATTTATTTAGTGAAGGGTGAGTCGGTAACTAATGGAGAAACTGTGAGAAGAATAATGGTTGTGGTTATATTTATCCTTTATCATGGACATCCAGTGTAGGGGTTGTTGTCATCAATACAGTCTATTAGGGAGATATTGAGTAAATGGTTTAAGTCTAGAGTATAGTGTGATTTATTTAGTGGAATTAAGTCTCATTAAATAGTAATTAAACTATTTCATGAGATGATTAATGTAACCCATTTGGAGCTAGATTTAAATTGTCTCTGAGGTCCATGTGCAAGCCTCTGTATTTATTGCTGTCGGAAAAATATTAAAGAATTTATGAGATGAATTATTTATCCATGAGATGGGTAAATAAATTATTCCAAACATTATTCATGAGAAGAATAAAACTTAAAAATTATAAAATAAAATAATTTAAAAAAATTAAAATTCATACGATAAATTTTACGTGTGGGAAGCAACTCAAAAAAAAAATAATAAATAAGAATCGCTTTTAAACAGCTCGTGATACGTGGCTAACACTTTCAGCCAATCAGCTCACGACACGTGTCGCTCGCTGGGCTGCCTAATGGGAGGAATCAGCGTGCTCGTGATCCGACCAATCGCAGGCCGACACGTGGCACACAAAAGTAAATAAATAACACGTGATTTCCCTATGCATGAAACGATGTGTTTTGGCTTGCGGCTGTGATTAAATGCTGCGTTTTGTTTTAAACTGGGCAATCCCACATCAAAATATCAGGGTTTTTTCACTCTAGTATACTACTATAAATAAAGGTACCTATTCCAGAGGTTTGGTATTCAATAAAACAAATCATTTTTGATTTCTTAAAATTCTTTCGGAGACTTAATTGGAGAGAAAATTCTCCGTTCCTTGGTTTAGTATTTTTCGTAGCCCACCCTTCGGGCAGTTCAAGGTGATTGCATAGAAGATCGTGGGGTCTCAATTTTCTTGGTATTCTTTATTATTGGAGCAATTCTAGGTATGTTCTTCTTTTCTTCTTCTTTTAGTTTTAGCTTTTCTATTTATTTACATTATTTGTAATTATATCTGTTTAAGCTTATGCATTGTTATGAATGGATTAGAGTAAAATGCTTGTAGATTTAAATTAAGAATTTAGATTTATAGATTTAAATTATGAATTTAAATCTGTAGATTTAAAATTAAGAATTTTAAATCAACTCTAAGTTTAGAATTATGAATTCTAAACCTGTTCCACTACGTAAATTTTATAAAATTTGGGAGAATTTTTGAATTTCGTCCTTGAATGGGTCTCGAGGAAGCCTATCCAACTTGAGGAGGATCTGATCGGTTATGCCCCATGTCTCTAGGATAAGAGAAACTTGCAAACTGGTGTTAAGACCCCTTCAAGCCAAAGAAAATCCCTGGTTCAAGGGTCTTGCAACCCAAAGGGGCACAATGCCAACCCCAAGTCATGGATTCAAGTGAGTAACACTTGAGTTAGCCATAGTTGGGTTTCTCGCTCTTTCAGAGACTGTGTGGTCAACTTGAGCAATTGGCAACTGTGTGCTCGAAGGAACATCACGAGGATAACCAGTTGGAACTAAAGGAGAAGGAACATTTCATTTCATTTGTTTTAAGTCTATTTGTGGCATAATCTCGTTATCTACTTAGAAAATATATGTAATTATAGTTTGACGACTATATCGATCTCATGGATGTAACTTAAAAGAAAATTACATGCATGATGAACTCACTTACACATATATTATGAAAACGACCAGTATTAAATTTTTTTTTCTAGCCTTATTATTATTTCTAAAAATATCGGGGTATTAAAATGTAAATAACTCTTTCTTTTTTAAACTTGTATCCAAATATTTATTTTGTTAAAAAGATCTTTCTATGTTGCCGAATTAAACACTTTACTGTACAAGTATATAAATCTTAAATGAACAAATCCTATTGAGACAAAAAATTAAATAAGCTAAAATAAGTTAAACCAAATGCAACTTAAGTAAATAGTCATGCCTCGGACTACTACGAAATTTTGGAGGGATGTGTTAGCTGCAAAGTTGTCGTATTTTGTTTCCTTTTTTTTTATTTTATAATTTTGTCCTCAAATGATATGAGTGTGGCTTTATAATGCAAAGTAATAGTAAGAAATAAATTCTACTTTTTTTGTTTTTTCAATAATATTCAAATGGCATTTTAGGACTTTTTTTTTCGGAATTTAGAAATTTTGTCGTGGGAAGTAACTCTAAAATAATATATAGAGCGATTATATTAAAATATTTGTATTTGGTTAATAAAAAAACCCAAAATAAAAAATCATGCACACTCAATTGGACCCCTTAACTCCTGTGTTTAACACTCTTTTTTCTTTTTATGTTTTTTTTTATAAAAATGTTTATTGAATTCAAATATAAAAAAATATGTTACCAAATATATTGAAGGGAATAAATAAATAAGTACAACATAAAGGGGAAAAAACCTTAACCATTTGTCATTTCAATCATTAAACATTATATTAAACCATATGTATTTATTTTCAAGTTTTATTTATTAAGTTAAATTTCAAGAGTAACATAAAGTTATTTGTTGCAACTCATCATTATTATTATATATTTTTAAAAGAAGAAATTTTGCTAAATGGTCTTCTATTTGAAATTAAACTCGCCAGAGGAGTATCAGTAGTCTATGCCGGTAATCAATTAGCCTCAGCACTTAGCAAGAATCTTGTGTATCATGACAGGACTAAACCCTTATCTATTCGGAGAAACTTTGTTAGAGTACAACTAGAAAGAGATAAAATAGATCTATAGAAAATTTCCATTGATTATAATCTTGCGGATATAGGAATCAAGGATGGGCCTCTGGAGAAGTTGATAAAGTGTATCAACTTGATTCAAGACTCATGGGATCCTGGTGGTCACTAAGATCTCTAATGCTCCCTATTATTAGAGTGTGTCTAGTAGTTAGCCCACATAATAACCAGGTGAAAAATTGTTAAAAATGAGTTCCTATATATACTAACTATAAAATTAATTCACAACTAAAATTCTAAACCTAGGTAAGTAGCTAAAAAAATATCGTGTTTCATGTAAACTCTGGCTGTGGCACAAATTGTAATTAAATGGAAAATCAAGGTCCATTTCAATTCAAATATGGGTTTTGAAACGTTTTGGTCATTTACGGTTACGCCCCTTGCCCGCCCCGGATTTCCCGCTACCTTGCTCCCCACCCGTTGATGCTCGTGCATGAAGCGTGCCCTAGAAGCTATGCCGGTGTCCGTACTTGTCCTTATTCGGTGCTTTTGATATGAGGACGTGTGCCACCATTCAAAGGCCCTTTTTTTGTTTATTTGGGGCATTATGAACCATTAATTAAAATGAAAGGACTGCCCAAATCTTGCCACCCTGGGTTGCACATAGATTGAGCATTGTATATAAACAAGGGCGTTGTTTTTTGACGTGAGAGAACTTTTCATTTTCTCTCTCCTTTTCTCTGGCTTTCTCCCTTGTGCCATTTCTCCTTACTTACTCTTGGATCTATGTGGTGTTGACCCTAACTAGGGTTTGGAGGCAGATCAAGCTTTCCTTAGATGGCTCCCATGGTGTTTCTTGAAGAATCTGGTATAAGTCTTGTACTCTTTTAAGTTTTTGTCTTAGACGCTTTAATGAAAGTGTCTATAATTCGTGAGCTAGGGTTTTAAGTTGGTCTGTGAGCTGTAAGAATTTTATTTAATAGTGGAAAAACCTCTCTAGTGGTAGGGAGCTCCCAGATGTAAGCTATTTATGGCTAAGCCACGCAAATCTAATGTCCTTTGGTTCATTCATTTTTTTTTTCATTGTGCAATCTTCCATCGCCTTTTGCAACTGTTATCTAACTTTGCTAAAACTACTAACGATAAATAAGATCGAACAAGTGGTACTAGAGCTAGTGGTTGGACAACTCTTGACAATGGCTTTTGCAAAGTTTGATATAGAGAAATTTGACCGGAAGAATGAGTTCTCGTTGTGGAAAGTCAAGATGAGAGCTCTATTGATGTCACAAGGAGCTCGAACCACACTTCTGCCACCTGAGAAACATCCTTCTAATTTAACTGAGAAGGATAAGGTAGAAATCGAATTTGATGTGTGTGGTTCTATTATTTTATGCCTCGATAATGCTGTTTTATGCCAAGTTTCAAATGTGACAACTGTAGCTAAGATGTAGGCTAAGTTAGAAGAGATTTATAAGTTAGAATCACTTTCTAGCCATATACTTTATATGGAAAAGTTTTTTACCTTTAGAATGGGAAAAAAAAAAACAGATCTTTAGTAGATTCCCTACATGAGTTTCATAAAATACTTCAGGGCCTAACCAATGTGAATGTGTGTGTTTATACCCTAAGTTCAAGGGAGCGGGGACAATGCCATTTTGAACAAGGGTAAAAGGAGTTCGAGCTCATGGGACTTTCTAGAATGTTGCAAGACAGGTGGTTTACAAGCTCATGAAAGTTCCTTGGAGGGCAATTTAGATGTGTGGGCATCAAGCTTATCCAAAAGAACATGGGGCGCCTAGAAGGGACTCCAACTGAAAAAGCGGATGTGGGCTTCCAGAATGACACTTGAGCACACCAAATCAGGGAAAGAAAATGCGTCCAACACCAATCACACAAAATTTTTTCAAGTTTTTCTACAACACATTTATGTTTTTTTTTTCCTATGAGTAGCGTACCTTAGCTTAGCATAGCGTAAATCTTGTTTTACTTGCTTCTTTTGTAATATAATACTTTAGGCTTCAGGTATGAGCTCTTCCTTTTAATTTGTTCCAAAAATCAATAACTTAAGAATTGAGGCTTTAGTTTAAGGCTTTGACGACCAAAGCTTGAGCTTGATTGCGTTGATATTAATACTACTGTCACTTTTTAATAAGTCAAGCGAACTTAGGTTTGCGCAAATATTCAATAGCTTTAAAGGCCAAGGCCTGACCTTGATTGCATTGGTCCTCATCAAGTGGCCCAAATACGGTTTCTTCCACCTAAATCTTGTCACACTCTAGCTCATTCGAGCTATTATAAGTCACAGGTGTCAGGCCTGAAAGTCTAATGGACTCAAGCTTATACGTGGATGCTGCATTGAATTTCAAAAATTTTCCTTAAGTTTATTAAATTAGCATAGCAGAAGGGTTTAAAGTTCCCAATTTTAACCTAAGATTGATTTAAAATTTTTAATTTTTAATCTACATACTTAAATTCCTAATTTAAATTTATAGACCTCTACTCTAATATATTTATAATAATAACATAAATTAAAACTCGTATAATAAGAATACTCTAACTAAATAGAAAAACAAAAAACTTAAAAGAGAAGAGAAAGAATGATACCTGAAATTGCTCCAAATAAAAGAATACAAAAATAACAAAGAACTCTGAGAAAGCCGAAACCTAGAAACCTTCTATGCAATCACCTCAAAATGCTCGGAGAGTGAACTTCGAAAAATATTAAATTGTAAAAAGAAAAATTTCGAAGGAAAATTTTCTTTCTAATTAGATGACTGAAAGTCAGTACTTTTAGAAACCTTTTTTTTTTAATTTGATTGGATGCCAAACAATAAAATATTTACCCCTATTTATAGTAGGATATCGGAGCAAAAAATATGTGAAAAGTCGACGTGGGACGCACAAAACAAAGCAAAAATTGTGTTTTATAAGTACAAAATGACGGCGTATAATTTACATTACAAAGCACTTTTTTTTTTAATTCAATCCGCGCACCATGTGGCAGCTGCCGATTGGTACGCCCTTGTGCACGTGGATCTCCCCCAAGGACTGCCCAGCACGCGACACGTGGTCCACAAGCGTATGCACAGTCGTGGCTTGGAATTTTGTGATTGTTCTTTTTTTTTTTTTTTTTTTTTGTTTCCCATTGGTAAAATTTTATTTTCTGAAATTATTTTATTTTATAAGTTTTAAATTTTATTCATCTCATGCATAATGTTTGGCAAAATTAAATATACACATCTCATGAATAAATAATTTATATCATGGATTCTTTAATATTTTTCCAATGGAAATAAAAATAGAGGCTTGTGCAGAAACCTTGGAGAATATTTAAATCTAGCTCCGAATGAGTTAAATTAATTACTAACTCAGATAAAATTTAATTATAATCTAATGAGATTTAATTCTACTAAATAAATCCCACTACACTGTAAACTTAAGTAATTTATTTGATAATTTCCAAATAGATTGTATTTATTATAACAACCCCTCTACTAGATTTCCATGACAAAAAATAATTATAACTACTATTATTATTTTTCCCACAACTTCTCCATTAGTTACCGACTCGGCCTTTTTTGAACAATTCATTTATATTTAAACAATTTTACAGTATAAATTTCAAATGTCAAACACTTGAAACACCTTAGCCAAATATTCCGAGTTATTCAAACACTTGCAAATCAACTAAGGAGGGATCTGCATCTCATGAAAAATTGTAGATTCTGTATTGATTACTCAATCATTGTCACACTTCATGCCACCGCCCAGCATACATGGGAATTCAGTCATTTGTCTAGACCTTACTTATAGTACACCAAAGTAACTAACACTTTGTGCACAAGTCTAGTACACTCTCAGGATTTAGAGTTACCATTCAAACAGTACATCATGAATCACTCATTTCCGATAGCAGTCTAGAAACAAGTAACTCACATGGTCCTACTCGGCGAATTAATCTTATTAAACACACTAACATGACACTTTTTGAATCACCATTCACATGACTAAGACAAGTCATCTAAAGTGTCATGTTATAGTCTTTACATGTGGTCCAAATTTGTCTTTGACTATGATGTTTTCAAACAATAATTAAAACCATTTGTTCCAAGTCTATCTGTGGGTTAATCTAACAAACCACGTAAAATAAACATGTAAATTGTGATATGAGGACGACACCCATCTCATGGATACTACTGAAAAGAAAATCACATGCAACATATTTGTTCACTTACACAAATTTAACAAGGAAACGATTAGAAATTCAATTTTATTCTTTAATAAAATAACATTTAGATGGAAAAATTTGGATTTCTAAGATACCATTCCTAACAATCTTCCACTTATCCTAGATCTAAATTACTATCCATTTTATATCCACACCCTATAAGTGTGATTCAAAGGTCTTCTAAGTCAAAAGTCTCTGTAAAATGATCTATAAGGTTATACTCATATTTATCTGGAATTTTTTGAGCAAACATGCCTACTTTGCAGCTTCTGAAGTTGCAACGTATTCAGCCTCCATGGTGAAGTCGGTAATACATGACTGCTTGACACTCCTCCAACTTATCACTCCTCCTTCAAGCGCAAAGACATATCTAGCTGAATCAGTATAGCCAGCTGGAACCAACTCGTCACTTTGAAAGATCAGCATATAATCTCTACTTCTTCTTAAGCACTGGAGAATATGCTTCACAGCCACCCAGTTCATCGGACCCATGTTAGACTGGTATCAGCTTACCATACCAACAACATAGCAGATATATGGTCTCGTGCACAACATGGCATACATGAGGCTTCCCACAGCCGAAGCATATGGGTCATTCTCATCTGCTCCTCTTCTTGAGGTGTCTTATGACACTGATCTAAAGAAAGAGGGATTCCATTCCCAAAAGGTAAAAGCCCATTGTTGGAGTCCGTCATGCGAGACCTTGACAACATCTTGTCAATATAAGTGGCTTGAGAAAGACCCAACATCCTACTCTTAGGATCTTGCGGAAGCTTAATCCTAAGAATATCGCTAGCCTCTCTTAAGTCCTTCATATTGAACATACTTGAAAACCAAATCTTTACAGCTGATAATACACCTACATCGTTCCCATTGAGTAGTATATCATCGACATACAATATAAGAAAGTCAGTACTTTATTTTGATGTCGTTTATACACGCGTGGTTCATCAACTAATTGCTCAAACCCATAGGATTTGATTGCCTCATTGAATCTAATATTCCATGAGCGTGATGCTTGCTTTAGTTCATATATGGACTTCTTTAGTTTGCGTACCATATCTGTTGATTTTTACCAATGAAACTGTCTGGCTGTAGTATATAGATGTTTTCTTAAAGATGACCATTCAGAAAGGCAGTTTTGATATCCATTTGCCAATTCTCATAATCATAATGAGCAGCAAATAGATAGGAGTATCCTTATGGACTCTAGCATGGCTACTGGTGAGAAGGTCTTATCATAATTGGTTCCTTCATTTGGGGTAAAACCCTTGGCAACTAGCCTTGCCTTGAAGGTCTCGACCTTCCTGTCCACTCTTCTTTTTCTCTTGTAGACCCATTTACATCCAATGGGCTTAATGGCAGGCGCTTCTACAAGTTCTTAGACCTAATTAGAACACATAGATCATATTTCAGATTTCATTGCTAAGACTCACTAGCTAGCATCCTTGTCTTTCATAGCCTCATTATAGCTGAGGGGATTAGATTCAATGTCACGGTCAACCATTAAGGCTCCTGCCTAAACTTGTCGAGTGCCCTAACAGTCGTCCCATTACGACTAGCCTCTCGTGTACTTGGAACATCCTCGACTCTATCAATAGGTGCATCTAATACATCCACTGTCTCCCGAGATGTGTCTAGCTATTCAGAATTAGCATCATTCTCTTTTAATTCCTCTAACGTTACTCTTCTTTGGCTTTTGTAGTGTACTACAAAATCTTCCTCTTAAATATTTCTCATTCGCACTTACAAAAACCTTTTGATTAGAATGACTGTAGAAAAGACCACTCCTTGTTCCTTTGGGATAATCAACAAACATGGACACCTCCGTTCTCGATTCCAACTTGTCAGGACTCTTTTTCAACGCATGTGCTGGGCAACCCAAATTCGAAGATACCCCAGATTTGTCTTTCGTACAGTCCATAACTCCACAGGTGTTTTAGGAACCGACTTAAATAGAACTAAGTTCAGGAGATATGCTGCTGTTTCCAAGATATAACCCTAAAAAGAGATTGATAAAGTAGTATGACTCAACATGGACCTTACCATCGCTAATAATGTCTCATTTGTTCTTTTTGCAACACCATTCTACTGCGTTGTATCTGAAGCAAAAAGCTAAGATCTTATCCCATTTGCAGTTAGGAAATCCAGAAATTCACCGAAAGATATTCTCTACCTAGATCCGATCGAAGTGACATTACTTGTTTACCTAATTGCTTTTCAACTTTAACATTATACTCTTTGAACTTTTCAAGTAGCAATGATATGCTTTGGTTGAGCCAAATTCCTCGAGAAATAATAGAAAAATTGCAAATGAAGGTATATTAATGCACATATGAGGAAAGGAATTTTTTGGTTTTCTTTTTTGCTTTTTTTTTAATCAAACGGGAATCCTTATTTATGTAGGAAAGTACCTGGTACTTAATTGTAGGTATGTACGAGGTAGCTAAAAAGGGATGTACGCCAATTACAGCCTATAAAAGTTATTTTGTAGGGGTTTATCAAAGAATTTTTTCTTTAACAAAAAATTGACATAAATTCTAAGTACGATTTAAAAAAATTATCTATATATTTTAATTTTTTTTTACCAAACCTTTTCAAATTTTTTCAAATGTCACCTTATTGTTAATGCCGTCAACTTCATTAATTTTCACTTAGGTGGTATTTAAATAATATTTTTAAAATATAATTATTTTACAAATACATAAAAATTTTTAAAATTAAAAAATTTTTTTTATTTAAATTTTAAAAATTATTTTTAGTACTTAAACAAAAGCTAATTGATGTTGACTATGTTAACTTCAAGATGTAATATTAAAAATTTTAGAAAGTTTAGATATTTTATTTAAAAGTTATAAAATAAAGTAACTTTTACTAGAAATGCCCCCCCCCCCCCTCTGAACAAAAGGAGGGGGTAATAAATGAGAGAAAAATAATTTTTCAAATTTGGCATTTAAAATATTTTTAATATGTTAAAAATTTGTATGTATTTTAAAATAATTTATATTTATAAATTTTTTTAAATACCACTTAAGTGAAAATTAATAAAGTTAATGGTATTAACAATAAGGTGATATTGGAAAATTCTTAAAAGTTTAGGTAAAAAATTAAAAAATTAAAAAAATATAGATAATTTTTTAAAACTATACTCAAAATTTATGTGAATTTTTTTAATAAAAAATCTTTTGATAACCCCCTTCAAAATAACTCCTTCAGGCTGTAATCAGCATGCACCCCTTTTAGCTACCTAGTACATAACTACAATTAGGTACCAAGTGCCTGCCTACATAAACAAGGATTTCCTTTAGGTCAAAAAAAAAAAAAAAATTCTCTTTCCTTATATATACCCTCATGTGCAATCTTTCTATTATTTCTCATGGATTTTTGACTCAGTCAAAGTATATCATTGTCCAAATGGAATAATCTCAGCAATAATAAATATTAGTATTATCCCATACGATGCATAAAAGTTATTTATATTTTAAAATAAATATATGTTGGTTTTTAAGTGGCACTTAATCACAGGTCATGTTAATCTAATATGATTCAAAGACAGGTTTAAGATAGTCTTATGGGTTCTAAAAAGATAACCAGTATCATGTGTATATGGTGACTAAAGCAGCCTTTAAGAGTGAAAGCAGTAGAGCCACTAAGCTACTAGAACTTATTCATAAAATATTTAAGGACTGATGAAAGCTCAAGTTGGAAGAAGCGATCAGTAATTTATAAAAGTTTTTGAATGACTAGTCAATGAATTGATATATGTATATATTTATTAAGACTAAAGTCTTGAGTCTTTTGAAAAGTTTAAAGAATTAAAGACTAAAGTTCGAATCAGTTAGGTAATTGTATGAAGTCATTTTGATTAGATCAAACTGGTGAATTTCTTGAGAATTCTTATTTTTCCTAATTGCAAAGTGTTACAAAAAGGCTCAATAATAGGTTATTGAAAATGATAAGATTGATTTGATGAGTTACATCTGCATATCAAAACGTTTGTCATGTAAGAGGTTTCGTTATTAGTGGTGTAAGTCCAATAGTTAGCCGGTGTTAGATAAAATTACAATATGAGATATTGTATCTTAGCAGTATGATACAACCAATTATTTGGCTGACGTATTTGATACAACCTCATCAAATGTTAATGTTGCACTTGGTACATAAGGGCCTTGGTGTAGTGGAAGGATTGTTAGGACACCTTATAGGTACATGTCACTATCCGTAGTGGTCGGGTATTGATATTAAGTATGATCCTTTAAACTACAATGAAACTCTTAAGAATATTGATGCATAGTTTCCAAAAAAATTAGCAAAGTGGCATATCTGCAAAACAAAAATTTAGTAAAATAGCATAGTTTACTGTTCATTTGAGATGGCGTGCAGTAAACTGTAAAAATTTAAAGGCTTTTGCATGACGTTATGAATGGCATGCAAAATGAACGGTATTTTTTTTTTAACAGAAGCACAGCTAATTTGTTGAGGTGAGAGGGATAGAGAGAAAGTGGGGTGGGGTTACTTTATTTGTTAATTTTAAAATTTATTAGACTTTGTTGGACTTCCTACACGGAACCTGATTTTATACTATTATAGGCAAAGTTTATACATCAGAAGATCTGGCAGGGAAAAAGTTTTGGGGCCTTATTTTAAGCCTCGGTGGAGGCATAGGCCCATTTTTGGGAATTCCTACTAGAGTGATTAGGATTTCTTCCGCAAAGTACAAGGCCAGAAAAGTACAAGAGAACAACAATGTATACGTCAACGAATGACCCCAAAGAGTTTAGGCAAAAAATGTTAGGACTACCTTAAATTAATATTTATTTGAGATAATTTAGGTATGATTTAGTTACCTAATCTAATTAAGATTTAATTACGGTTATGATTGGGTAACTTTATTATAAATAGGGGTTAAAGTTGAAGGTTGAGAGGTAGAATAAAAGAAAGAGAAAATGTGAGGCATTGTGAGATTCGTAAAAGGGTGTCCAGGGGGAACCCTGGCAGGGGGAGAAAGATGATTAGAGAGGTTTTATGATAGAGAGTTGATGAGAGCTTGTAACTTCCTCTATCCAAAGCTGGACTGAAGATGGTTAGTTGCTCGCCATGCCGAAGCTACTAAGAAGGGTTGATGAATCGCCGTGCATCTGTTACACTTGGAGAAGGTTGATGACTTACCATGCAATAGTCATATTAATGAAGTCTAAGGATTATAATTGAGCTTGTAATCATTAATTTCATAGTAGATGAGGCACCCGTTTGGGTCCTGTAGTTTTTCAACAAATATTTATCGCATACCTAAATGATGAAATGAAATGTATGTAATATCATTATTATTCACTATATTAATATATAAATTTATTTGTTTGACTATTTATTAATTAGGTAGCTTCATAGGTGAGGGGTATCTAGAGTACAATTTAACCGTCCTCGACCGAAAAAGGCTACCTACTCAGAGTGAAGATACCTAGACTGAAGTTGTCGAGGAAATTGGTTGCGGAGTGTGGGGATTCGATACAAACAATTTGGAACAAAAAGTAATCCCACACATGCGGACAATAGAAAAAAAAATACCAACTATACTAATGCGGCCCCGCTTTTGCACATGGTGTGTCCTTTAGCGGGTGACCATTGGTGAGATGGGTCAGAAGGCGGCACAAGAAGCACACGGCTGGGGGGATGAGACGAGATAAAGTTTATTTAGTATTAGGAAGCTTAGTTTGAATTATCTATCTCTTAGCTTTTCGTGTTTTACTATAAGTCAATTAGCTCCTCTTTTTTAGAAAGAGGAAGTCTAGGGTTTAGGTCATTCAATCTTCAGATTACTTTCATACTTTTATGGGTTCTTGCTAATTCTAAGGTTGTGAGACTTACGTTAGACTTTTTCCCCTTTTGTTTCTTATTGTTTTAGCAATAGAAATTAGAGGAAGGTTGTAGATCCTTCCTATTTCCCGCTAATTTCCATCTACACACTGCATCAGTTGGTATCAAAGGTCATAACGGTGTTTGAGATGGCCCGTGGCTGACAAAGATGTGCTGCAGTAGCAAACATATACGAGCATGACTTCGAACTGCAGACCGAGAGGAGATTCGAGGAGATGGAAGAGAAATTCCTATGAATCATGCTTCGTTTGATTCAATTGGGAGTGAATCCCAATTAAACGCTCACTGCTCAGCCTCAAAAACTACCGGCGGGGGATGGCGTGGAAGGCACGAACGAGAGCTTCCATAACTCATTCCCAGAAATTGACATTCAGGATCAATGTGTGAGAAAAAACCAACAAGATTCTAGAGGCACCGATTATGCTGATGATCAGAGGTGGGAATCCGGGTTTCGGAGTGAAATTCCAGAGTGTAATGATGGAGGACACCTAGAAGAGTTCTAGGATTGGCTCACTAGGGTGGCAGAGGTGCTCGAGTTTTAGGAGGTTCTAGAGCACAAACAAGCGCCATTGATGGCTACCCGATTATAGGGTTGTGTCGTCGCCTAGTGGTAGCAGCTAAAACATACCCGTCTTAGGATGGGTAAGCCGAAGATAGAGATGGGGCAGAAGTTGAAGAAACACATGCGGAGCGCCTTCCTGCCCCACAATCATGCCAAGGTGATGTATCAACGTTTACAGAGTTTGCATCAGGGTTCTCGGACCGTGGAGGAGTACAAAACGGAATTATACTCCTTAGTTGCCTGGAATGACTAGGCATAATCGGATGTGCAATTGGTAGACCGGTACATTTGCAGGTTAAAGGAGTCGATCTAGGAGGTATTCAACATGTTCAACATCTTTTCAGTTCTGAAGACAAGTTAGAGGGTTATGAAAATCGAGAAGTAACAAAGACAACATCAAGCAGGCAGTATTTTGGCCACCCAGAATAGTGGGTGTGATCCGGTGCAAGTACCTCCCAACCCAGATGTTCAGATGAAATCGGTAATCACTCACGCTGGTAAGCCGGTCAGTCAAGACTTGAAGGGTAGCCGAAGATTCTATTGTTTTAAGTATGGAATGATAGGTCATCATGTCGCCAAGTGCCGGAAGGGTGGCATGCCTGGCAAGGGGCTGTTCATTGAAGGGCTCCATGAAAAATGTTGTGTAGTCATTAAAAAAGGGGTCCATGACAAATTAGCGTCAATAGTGGAAGACAACGTTGCAGGTGACAAGGGCCACTTACTCTTGATTAGACGAGTTTACTTCACACCTAAGGAAGCAGAGGGAGATGATTGGCTACGAAATAACATCGTTCAGACGACCTATACCATTGGCTGGAGAGTATGCCTCCTAGTGATTGATTCGAGGAGCTGCGAGAGAGTCATTTCTAAAGAGGCTGTCTAGAAGTTGGGGTTGAAGACGAAAGTGCACCCGAATTCATATAAGCTATCTTTTCTTAAGAAAGGAAACCAGGTAAATATTTTAAAACAATGTCTAGTTAATTTCTCAATAGGGGCAAAATATCGTGAAAGGGTATGGTGTGACCTCGTTGCCATGGATGCGTGCCACCTGTTGTAGGGACGTCCATGGAAGTATGAGGCACCATGAGCACTAATAGTTGAGAACCTAAACTTAAAAGGCAGAGCTATGATCGTCAAGGACATTGGAGAGAGCAGGGTCGTGTTTGTGTCGATCAAGAAGGAGAGTAAGGTGGAACATGGGGAGATGCCGAGTGAAGTTGAAAATTAGTTAAAGAAGCTCGGTGACGTATTTTCAGTGGAGTTACCAAATACATTACCGCCTTTGAGGGACATCTGGATTGATCTAGTCCAGGAGCTGTCTTACCAATAGGTTGCATTACTTGATGAGTCTCGCAGAGCATGAAGAGTTGAAACGTCAAGTGGAGGAATTACTCGCCACAGGTTTCATCCGGAAGACTTTGAGTCCTAGCATGGTTCTCGCTCTATTGACACCGAAGAAGGACGGTAGTTGGCAGATGTGCATAGATAGTAGATCCATCAACAAGATCACGATACATTCACAGTTTTCAATTCCGAGATTAGATGACTTACTTGATCAGTTACATAATTTGAGGGTGTTCAGCAAGCTAGACCTGAAGAGCAGATATCATCTGATTTACATCTCTCCATGTGATGAATGGAAAACCGCCTTCAAGACAAGGGAAGGATTGTATGAATGGTTTGTCATGCCATTCGGGTTGTCAAACATGCCAAGCATGTTCATGCGGCTCATGAATCAGGTTCTACGTCCGGTTATTGGGAGAGTTTGTTCTCATCTACTTTGATGATATCTTGATCTACAGCCAGAATCGAGTTTGAGCATTTGGAGCATCTCAATGATGTACTCAGCACCTTGAGAGAGCAGCACTTATTTGCCCCTTTGAAGAAGTGCGAATTCATAAAGGGTGACCTTCCTTGGGTTTGGTGAGGATGGTATAGCAGCTGAAAAAAAAAAAAAAAAGATTGAGGTAATTTAAGATTAACCACAGCCGAAGATGATAGGTGAGGTAAGAAGGGTTTGTGGTTTGGCATCTTTTATAAGAGGTTTGTGCCAAAAGTCAGTTCAACCACGGCACCAATCACAGATTGCATGAAGTGGAGTCCTTTTGCTTGGACTTTAGCAGTAGCTGACGCCTTTGAAGAAGTGAACAGGAGGTTTACCAAAGCCCCGGTATTAGCCTTATCGGATTTTTGAAGGACTTTGGAGCTTCCCCCCAACACCTCCAAGAATGGCATTGGCACAATACTTAATCAAGAGGGGCATCCTATCGCGTATTTCATTAAGAAACATGACCGAAGTAAGCTGAACTATTCCACTTATGACATTGAGTTTTATGCTATGACAAGAGCGTTGAGACATTGGAACTCCTATCTAGCCAACAAGGATTTTAAGTTATACTCGGATACATTGCATTAAAATACATCAATAGCCAAGACAAGCAATATGACCGGCATGCAAAGTGGGCAAGTTACATTCAGCTCTTTTGCTTTGTGATCAAGCACAAATCCGGGGAATTGAACCAGGTTTCTGATGCATTGCGTTAGCGTACTTTCATCGTATCTGAAAGCAGAGTTTTCATAGCAAGTTTTGGTCAGTTGGAAAGATAATACAAGGATGATCCCGCCATTGGGGAGATTTGGTGGGAAGCTTAATTCGGTTCAGTACTTGGATATTCCATACATGGCGGATTTCTCTTCAAGGCAAATTAGTTGTGCATACCAGACTCAAGCTTACACCTCTAGATCATCCAAGAGAAGCACAAAGAAGGGCATATAAGGAGGGAAAAGATGCTCAAGCTGTTGAGTGCTAATTACTTTGGGCCTTCGTGGAGGAAGGAGGTGGAGAGATTTGTCAAGGGTTGCCGTATCTATCAGATATCAAAAGGCAGTGTGTCCAATATGGGATTACACATTCCATTGCTGATTCCGAGTCAGCCTTGGGCAGATATTATTTGGTCATTATGCTAGGGTTTCCAAGACTGCAAGGAGGTATAGATTCGATCTTCGTTGTTGTATATTACTTCTCTAAGATGGCGCATTTCATGGGGCGCAAGAAAGTAGCTGATGCATTACATGTGTCCAATTTGTATTTTCGAGAGATATACAGGCTTCATGGGGTGCCAACCAGTATATTCTTGAATAGAGATATGAGGTTTGTGAATCACTTCTGGAAGACCTTGTGGAAGATGGCAAAAATGTCGCTTCCCTTAAGCACTCTACATCACCCACAGACAAATGGCCAAACTGAGGTGATGAATCGCTCTTTATGTAACTTACATCATTGCCTTGTAGCTGAGAATGTCAAGGTATGGGAGAAGAAGTTGTATGAAGTTGAGTTCACCTACAACAGCTCGGTTAATAAGAGCACAGGTTTTCTACTGGTCAAAGTCATTTAAGGCTTGGTTCCCATATAATATTATTTATATAATATATATAAAATAATATTTACTTGTTACTAATATAGTCTAGCCTCTATTCTTCTTCAGATCCCTTTGTTTCACTCCGATAGTATCATAAGATTGGGTCGATGTAGAGGAAATGAATGCATTTTCGATACATGCCGAACTTGGTGGTTAAACTCTACTGCACTGACGATACTATAGGGGAGGTCCTGCCGAAAAACAGATCGATGCCAGGTTGATAAAAAGCTTAACACCTCTTGTTCTTATTAATTTTTCAATATGAAAATGAAAAAAAATAAAAAAGGTCATCTTATTCAAAACCCCAATTATGACATCCCTTTCTCCTATAGATCTGTGGCTCGCCCCTAATCTTACTCATGCTCATGGAAAGGCAAAGGACTTCATATCCAACCTACAGGACATCCATGAGCAGACCCGAGCATGGTTAGTAGAGGCAAGCGCAAAGTACAAGTTGGCAAATGACGAGAGGCGCAAGGAAATCCAACTACAGCTTGGCGATCAAGTTGGGGCCATCTTGACTAGAGAGGGCTTTCCGGCTTGTGAGTATAACTTGATGGCACGAAAGATTGGTCCATTGTGGGTTCTAAAGAAGATCAATGACAAAGCCTACATCTATAATTGTCGAGCGGAATGAGAACTTCAGACATATTCAACGTCACGCATGTCATCCCATACTTTGGCGAGAATGTTATGGAAGATCCATTAACGAATTCGAGGGCGAATTCTCTCCAACCTAGAGAGGATAAAGCAGCCCGATTTCCTCACACGGCAAATTCTTTGGTGGGTGACCATTGGCGGATTGGGTTAGAAGACGGCACATGCGGCACATGGCTAAGGGGATGAGACGAGATAGAGTTTAATTAGTATTAGGAAGCATAGTTTGAATTTTTATATATATATATATATATATATATATATATATTTGTGTTTATCTCTTAGCTTTTAATATTTTATTATAAGTCAATTAGCTCCTCTATTTAAGCAAGAGGAAGTCTAGGGTTTAAGTCATTCAATTTTCAAATTATTTTCATACTTTTATGAGTTCTTGCTAATTCTCGGGTTGTGAGAATTACTTAGACTTTTTCCCTTTTGTTTCTTACTGTTTAGTGATATAAATTAAAGAAAGGTTATTGAACCTTCCTGTTTTCCACTAATTTCTAATTACGCGCTGCATCATGTACCATAGGAGCAACTCCACCCACTGTTGAAGGGCCATTGTGCAGGTTTCTCTTCAAGGCAAATCAGTTGTGCATACCAGACTCAAGCTTGGACCTCTAGATCTTTCAAGAGAAGCACAATGAATGGCATATGGGGCGGGACAAGATGCTCAAGCTGTTGAGTTCCAATTACTTTTGGCCTTCGTTAAGGAAGGAGGTGGAGAGATTTGTCAAGCGTTGCCATATCTATCAGATATCAAAAGGCAGGGTGTTCAATACGAGGTTACACATTCCATTACTGATTCCGAGTCAGCCTTGGTTAGATATTATTTGGTCATTGTGCGGGGATTGCCAAGAATGCGAGGAGATATATATTCAATCTTCTTTGTTGTAGATTACTTCTCTAAGATGGAAAATTTCATGGGGTGCAAGAAAGCTGCTAATGCAATACATGTGGCCAAGTTGTATTTTCGGCAGACATACAGGATTCATGGGGTGCCAACCAGTATAGTCTTCAATAGAGTTGTGAGGTTTGTGAATAACTTCTGGAAGACCTTTTGGAAGATGGCAAATACGTCGCTTCACTTAAGCACTCTACATCACCCACAGACGAATGGCCAAACTGAGGTGATGAATCGCTCTTTATGTAACTTACAGCGTTGCCTTGTTGCTGAGAATGTCAAGGGATTGGAGAAGAAGTTGTATGAAGCTGAGTTCCCCTACAACAGCTCGGTTAATAGGAGCACAGGTTTTCTACCGGTCAAAGTTGTTTATGGCTTGGTTCCCATATAATATTATTTATATGATATATATATATAACAATGTTTACTTATTATTAATACAGTCTAGCCTCTATTCTTCTTTAGATCCCTTGTTTCACTCCGATAGTATCATAGATCAGGTAAATGAATGTATTTCCAATCCATCCGGAACATGGTGGTTAAACTCTACTGCGGTGATGATACTGTTGGGGAGGTCCTGCCAAAAAACAGATCGATGCTAGGATGATAAAAAGCTTAACACCTCGTTCTTAGTACTTTTTCAATATGAAAAAGGTCGTTTTATTCAAAACCCTAATTATGACATCCATTTCTCCTATAGATGTGTGGCTAGTCCCTGATCTTACACATCCTAATGGAAAGGCAAAAGACTTCATATCCAACCTACAGGACATCCACGAGCATACCCGAGTACAGTTAGTAGTGGCAAAAGCCAAGTACAAGTTGGCAAATGACTAGAGGCGCAAGGCAATCCAACTATAGCTTGGGAATCAAGTTTGGGCAATCTTGACTAGAGAGCGCTTTTTGGCATGTGAGTATAACTTGACTACACGAAAGATCAATCCTTTGCGGGTTCTAAACAAGATCAATGACAAAGCCTATATCTTTAATTATCAAGCGGAATGAGAACTTCGGGCGTATTCAACGTCATGCATCTTGTCCGATGCTATGGAGACAATGTTACGAAAGATCTATAAATGAATTCGAGGGCAAATTCTCTCCAACCTGGAGAGGATAAAGCAGCACGATTTTCTAACATGGCAAATTGTTTGGTGGGTGACCATTGGCGACGCATGGCTGGGGGGATGAGACGAGATAGAGTTTAATTAGTATTAGGAAGCATAGTTTAGATTTTCTTTTTTTTGTGTGTTTATCTCTTAGCTTTTAATATTTTATTATAAGTCGATTAGCTCTTCCATTTAAGCAAGAGGAAGTCTAGGGTTTAAGTCATTCAATTATCAAATTATTTTCATACTTTTATGAGTTCTTGCTAATTCTCGGGTTGTGAGAATTACGTAGACTTTTTCCCTTTTGTTTCTTATTGTTTAGTAATAGAAATTAAAGAAAGGCTATTGAACCTTCCTGCTTTCCACTAATTTCTATCTATGCGCTACATCACGTAACATAGGAGCTGCTCCACCCATTGTCAATTGGCTTTGGGATGGAACCTCCCTTGGTATGTGACATCTAAGGCGATTTGGATTCGAGTATGTGATTCGAGTGCAATAAGGAAGTAGACTATATTGGGTGAGGTGATGAAGTGGTTTGAGGTAAAGGTCCGGAATAGACTTATTGGATGTAAGATCAAACGATTATACTTATATGTTATTATATATCACATTTGAATGGAGTGTAATTGCGGGATATTTAAGGGTAAGTACGAGGCGGGAAATGGTGCGGAATCACATCTAACAAATAGTGGGGGCTAGGTTGAATCACTTTGGAGTAAAAGTATAGTTTGTGGGTGACTTATAGGATAATAAGTGGGTGCTGAGGTGTTTTGCCTCTAAGTGTTTTGCTTGATTTATTTGGTGCAGTGATTTGATATAGAGTTTAAGCTGAAAATAGCAATTTTGATGAATGAAATATGTGCTTGTCCTTTTTTTTGGGGGGGGGGGGGGGGGGGGGGGGGGGGGGGGGGGGACAACATAGAACCTATTCTTTTATTAGTTCTTGTTTCGAAAAAAGACTTGCGTTTGATTGAATGAAAAGTTATTTTGACATATTTTTCAAAACTTAAAATATAAAGTTAAAAAAATTATTTTATAACTAAGTTAAAAAAGAAGCAGAACTTGATCTTTTTTATAGCTTATTTTAGAAAAATGTTTTAAAAAGACTACATTAACAATAAATCTTTACCATCACAGCCTACTTTACTTGTTATGATCAACCCACCTACCGGCACCCCTTTTATGACCATGGGTGGTTGCACTCATCACTCTCCACGACCATGACAAACTATTATCATTATAATCTCTTACCTACTATTATTAGCTAATTTATATTGTTAAGTCATTTTTGTGATTATAATAGATAAGTTTTTTTTTTTTTTTTAAACTTGTATGCAAATATTTATTCTATCAAAAAGATCCTTTTGCATTGCCCAACCAAACATTTTATTGTAGAAGTATGCAGATCTTAAATGAATAAATCTTATTGAGACAAAAAAAATTAGATAAGCTAAAATAAATTTAACCAAACTCAATCTAAATAAACAATCTGTTAGAATATATGGTTAGAATACATTCTATAGGATTAATTTAGTTTGTATTGTATAAGAATAATACGGTTAGAATATATTGTAATGGTGAGAATATATTGTATAGGATTAATATGGTTAGAATTTATTGCATAGGATTAATATGTATATTTGAGTATATTGTAATCTTGTGTAGTCATTATAAATAGGAGAGGGGTCACCTCATTTGGTGTGTCCAATCCTAAATTTTCATGGCATCAGAGCTACCAAAAGTTTAAAACGCTCTCTCTCTCTCACTGTATTCTCCCGTTGCCCGCTCGTAAACAAGGCTAACACTAGCCATACTTACTCTCTCTCTCCCCACCCCCTTCCCTCTCCCCCCCATTCCTGAAACCCTAGCCAAAGTTTAAAACACTCCACCGCCGCCACCGAGCCCTCTCTCCGCCACCAATAACTGGTTGCCGAGCTCAATAACAAAAACCCCAACCCCATATTCATCTTTCTCCTCTACACATTAATTAATATGTTCGTCGTACTTTGTCTACACATAAATTCATATTTATTGTGTTTTCCTCTCCTTATTTCAGCAAAAGTTGGTTTTCACTATTAATTGTGCTTGTTCCGATGATTGATTTTGCTTCACAACCTGGGCTACCTTTCTTTGGTACTCCTATATATGGTGAGAATATGTTGTCTACTCCACACTTTCATCTTTCAAATAATACTTATGCTACTGGTTCTAATTTTTATTCAGGATTTGCATCTCCTCAATATATTTTTCAATCTTTTACTGCTTGTTCTACTCCTATGATTGATTTTCCCTGGAAAATGGACAGTGGTGCATCGTCTCATATCACTAATAAACCTAGTTTACTAATGTCTCTTAGTCCTTGCCATGGCTGTGATAAAATATTGGCAGGCAACAGTACCTTTTTATCAATTGCTGGGGTTCGATCTGGTTTTCTTAGTACACCCGTTGGCCACTTCAATTTACATAATGTCCTTTATGTCCTTGGTCTTTCTACCAATTTAATATCTGTTCACCAATTCGATAAAGATAATTATTGCCTTTTAGAATTTGACTCGAGTTGTTTTTCCATTAAAAATTCCTAAACAATGTCCCTCATAATTCGTTGTGCTAGCTCGGGGCCGCTTTTCTCCATTCCTAAGTCATCCTCTATCCATGTTTCATTAGTTGCATCTAAAATGACGCAATCTTTTTGGCATCATCGACTTGGTCATCCTAGGTAGCTCGTCTTATCCTCATTAGTCAAACATAAATTTATTTCCTGTTCAGGTTCTACCTCAGAGTCCAGTCTTTGTCATGCTTGTCAATTAGGCACGCATAGTCATTTACCTTTTGAAAAGTTTGTTTCCTTTACGTCTTGTCCTTTTGATATCATTCAGTCCGATGTATGGATATCACCTATCATTAGCTTCAGTGGTTATAAGTATTATTTGTTATTTTTGGATGACTATTCTCATTTCTTACTTGTGGGTGGATTGACCCTATGCATGCTAAATCCGAGATGTTTGATTTATTTGTTCAATTTCGAAATCTCGTGCTTAACCAATTTGGGGTGGAGGTCAAACATTTTCAGTGTGGTAATGGCACCGAATACGTTAACCGGGATTTCAATAAGTTGTTTGCTGAATGGGGCTTTCTTAGTCGAAATTCATGTCCACATACGTCCCAACAAAATGGGAAATCTGAACGAATGCATAAAACTATTGGAAATATGATGCGTGCTTTGTTGTTTAAGCTTATATGCCTTTGCAGTATTAAGTGGAGACTATTTTTACCGCTACACATATATTATATCTTTTGCCCTCTACCTCTATGAAGAAGAAAATGCCCTTTCAACGTCTCTTGAAGAAAAAGGCCTCCAATGATCATCTGAGGGTTTTTGGTTGTGTTTGTTACCCCAACTTAAGTGCTACTGCACCGCATAAACTTGCACCATAGTCCTCAATATGTGTCTTTTTGGGGTACCCGTTGAACCATAAGGGCTACAAATGTTTGAATCTCACGACTAACAATATTGTTATCTCAAGACATATTGCTTTTGATGAAACATATTTTTCTCTAGCCTTATTATTATTTCTAAAAATATCAGGGTATTAAAATGTAAATAACCCTTTCTTTTTTAAACTTGTATCCAAATATTTATTTTGTTAAAAAGATCTTTCTACATTGCCCAACTAAACACTTTACTGTAAAAGTATATAAATCTTAAATGAACAAATCTTATTGAGACAAAAAATTAGATAAGCTAAAATAAGTTAAACCAAATGCAACCTAAGTCAACAGTCATGCCTCCCACTACTATGAAATTTTGGAGAGATATGTTAGCTGCAAAGTTGTCGTATTTTGTTTCTTTTTTTTATTTACAATTTTGTCCTCAAATGATATGAGTGTGGTTTTATAATGCAAAGTAATAGTAAGAAATAAATTCCACTTTTTTCTTTTTTCAATAATATTCAAGTGGCATTTGAGGAATTTTTGTTCTGCAATTAAGAAATTTTGTCGTGGGAAGTAACTCTGAAATAATATGTAGAGAGATTATATTAAATTATTCGTATTTGGTTAATAAAAAAAACCCAAAAGAAAAAAGCATGCACGCTCAATTAGACCCCTTAACTCATGTGTTTAACACTCTTTTTTCTTTTTATGTTTTTTTACAAAAATGTTTATTGAATTCAAATATAAAAAATATGTTACCAAATATATTGAAGGGAATAAATAAATAAGTACAAAATAAAGGGGAAAAAACCTTAACCATTTGTCATTTCAATCATTACACATTATATTAAACCATATGCATTTATTTTCAAGTTCTATTTTTCAAGTCGAATCATTTAAATTTCAAGAGTAACATGAAGTTATTTGTTGCAACTCATCATTGTTATTATATATTTTTAAAAGCAGAAATTTGGCTAAATGGTCTTCTCTTTGAAATTAAACTGGCCAGAGGAGTATCAATAATCTATACCAGTAGTCAATTAGCCTTAGCACTTAGCAAGAATCCAGTGTATCATGACAGGACTAAACTCTTATCTATTCGGAGACACTTTGTTAGAGTACAACTAGAAAGAGATAAAATAGATCTGTAGAAAATTTCCATTGATGATAATCCTGCGGATATGGGAATCAAGGATGTGTCGTTGGAGAAGTTGATAAAGTGTATCAACTTGATTCAGGACTCATGGGATCCTGGTGGTCACTAAGATCTCTAATGCTCCCTCTTATTAGAGTATGTCTAGTAGTTGGCCTACATAATAACCAAGTGAAAAATTGTTGAAAAAGAGTTCCTATATATACTAACTATAAAATTATTTCAAGACTAAAATGCTAAACCTAGGTAACTAGCTAAAAAACTATTGTGTTTCATGTAAACTCTGGTTGTGGCACAAATTGTAATTAAATGGAAAATCAAGGTTCATTTCAATTCAAATATGGGTTTTGAAACGTTTTGGTCAATTACGGTCACGCCCTTTGCTCGCCCCATATTTCCTACTACCTTGCTCCCCACCCGTTGCTGCTCGTGCATGAAGCGTGCCCTAGAAGCTATGTCAGTGTCCTTACTTGTCCTTATTTGGTGCTTTTGATATGAAGACGTGTGTCATCATTCGGAAGCCCTTTTTTTTTGTTTATTTGGGGCATTTATGAACTGTTTATTAAAATGAAAAGGACGGCCCAAATCTTGCCACCTTGGGTTGCACATGGATTGAGCATTGTCTATAAACAAGGGCGTTATTTTTTGACGTGAGAGAACTTTTCATTTTCTCTCTCCTTTTCTCTGGCTTTCTCCCCTATGCCATTTCTCCTTACTTACTCTTAGATCTGTGTGGTGTTAACCCTAACTAGGGTTTGGAGGTAGTTCAAGCTTTCCTTAGATGGCTCCCATGGCATTTCTTGAAGAATTTGGTATAAGTCTTGTACTCTTTTAAGTTTTTGTCTTAGAAGCTTTAATGAAAGTTTCTATAATTCATTAGCTAGGGTTTTAACTTGGTCTATGAGCTGTAAGAATTTTATTTAATAGAGGAAAAACCTTTCTAGTGGTAGGGAGCTCCCAGATGTAAGCTATTTATGGCTAAGCCATGCAAATCTAATGTCCTTTGGTTCATTCATTTTTTTTTTCATTGTGTAATCTTCCATCTTCGTTTGCAACTGTCATCTAACTTTGCTAAAACTACGAACAATAAATAAGATCGAACAAGTGGTACCAGAGCTAGTGGTTGGAAAACTCTTGGCAAAGGGTTTTGCAAAGTTTCATATAGAGAAATTTGACGGGAAGAATGAGTTCTCGTTGTGGAAAGTCAAGATGAGAACTCTTTTGATGTCTCAAGGAGCTCGAACCGCACTTCTACCGCCAGGGAAACAACCTTCTAATTTAACTAGGAAGGATAAGGTAGAAATCGAATTTCGTGTGTGTGGTTCTATTATTTTATGCCTCGATAATTTTGTTTTATGCCAAGTTTTGAATGTGACAACTGTACCTAAGATGTAGGCTAAGTTAGAAGAGATTTATATGTTAGAATCACTTTCTAGCCATATACTCTTTATGGACAAGTTTTTTACCTTTAGAATGGAAAAAAAATAAATCCTTAGAAGATTCCCTGCATGAGTTTCGTAAAATACTGCAGAACCTAACAAATGTGAATGTGTGTGTTTAAACCCTAAGTTCAAGGGAGCGGGGCCAATGCCATTTTGAACAAAGTGCCACGTACTTGTTGCGTGAGGCCCTCCTAAAGGAAAGTCAGGTCTTCAGAGGCTGAGATAACAGCATCTCAAGCCCAACTGCTCGAGAAGTTTAGAACGTGACAAGGGTTTCGACCACTCAAGGCTCGAAATGGTTCAAGGGTAAAAGGAGTTCGAGCTCAAGGGGCTTTCTAGAGTGTTGCAAGACAGGTGGTTTGCAAGCTCATGTCAGTTACTTGGAGGGCAATTTCTGATGCGTGGGTGTCAAGCTTATCCAAAAGAAAGTGGGGCCCCAAGAAGGGACTCCAATTGAAAAAGCAGACGTGGGCTTCCAGAATGGCACTTGAGCACATCAAATCAACAACAACAACAACAACAACAAACTCAGTGCTTGCAAGGGCTCCCGCAAAAGTACGGTCTGGGGGTGGTAAATGTACGTAGCCTTCCCCCTTCAGGGGGCTACCCTAATGAGAGGCTGTTTCCGAGGACCCCCAACCTGAAAAGTTAGTCCGCAGCATAGAGCACGAGACCTAGCAGCAGGAAAGCAACAAAGCATGAGTAGGGAAAAACACACAGCGAGCAAAACAACAAACACAAAACAAGCCACATCAAGCAGAAATCAATGGATAGGTAGGCAAGTAGTAGCTCATGAGAGCAAATACATAACCTAAGTGCACCAGGAGGATGTCAAGGCCTAGCACTAGAAAGCTAGACTACCCTACTCCAACTGGAGCATCTATAACCCCTATGCTAGCCCTCCATTGGGCCCTATCTAAGGCCATCTCCTTCAGAAGGTTTAGGAGGTCTTGTCGGATCGTCTCCAACCATCTTTTCTTTAGCCTGCCTCTTCCTCTCCTACCTAGTGTAGTACAGGGCTGTTCGCATCTCTTCTTTGGCCATCTCCTTACTTGAGCACACCAAATCAGGGAATGAAAATGCGTCCAAAACCAATCACACAAAGTTTTTCAAGTTTTTCTATAACACACTTATGCTTTTTTCCTAGGAGTAGTGTACATTAGCTTAGCATAGCGTAAATCTTATTTTACTTGCTTCTTTTGCAATATAATACTGCAGGCTTCAGGTATGAGCTCTTCCATTTAATTTGTTCCAAAAATCAACAATTTAAGAATTGAGGCTTTAGTTTAAGGCTTTGACGACCAAAGCTTGAGCTTGATTGCATTGATCTTAACACTACTGTCACTTTTCAATAAGTCAGGTGAACTTAGGTTTGTGCAATTATTTAAGAGCTTTAATGGCCAAGGCCTGACCTTGATTGCATTGGTCCTCATCTAGTGACCCAAATATGGTTTCTTCCACCTAAATCTTGTCAAACCCTAACTCACTAGAGCTATTATAAATCAAGGGTGTCAGGCCTAAAAATCTAACGGACTCAAGCTTATAAGTGGATGTTGCATCGAATTTCAAAAATTTTTCTTAAGTTTATTAAATTAGCGTAGCAAAAGGGTTTAAAGTTCCCAATTTTAACCTAAGATTTATTTAAAGTTCCTAATTTTTTATCTAAATATTTATATTCCTAATTTAAAACTATAGACCTCTACTCTAATATATTTATAATAATAACTTGAATTTAAACTAGGATAATAAGAATAATGTAAATAAATAGAAAAATGAAAAACTTAAAAGAGAAGAGAAAGAAAGATACGTGAAATAGCTCAAAATAAAAGATTACCAAAACAACAAAGAACTCCTAGAAAGTCGAAACCTAGTAGCTTTCTATGCAATCACCTCAAAATGCTTGGAGCATGGACTTCAAAAAATATTATATTGAAGAAAGAAAAATTTCCAAGGAAAATTTTCTCTCTAATTAGATGACTGAAAGTCAGTACTTTCAGAAACCTTTTTTTTCAAATTCGATTGGATGCCAAACAATAAAATCATGTACCCCTATTTATAGTAGGAAATTGGAGCGAAAAATATGTGAAAAGTCAACGTGGGACACACAAAACAAAACAAAAACCGCATTTTACAAGTACAAAACGGCGTCATATAATTAACATTACAAAGCGTTTTTTTTTTTTGAATTCAATCCGCGTGCCATGTGGAAGCCACCATTTGGTACGTGCTCGTGCACGTGGATCTCCCAGAAGGGCTCCCCAGCGCGTGGCACGTGGTCCACAAGCGTGTGCACAATTGTGGCTGGGAATTTTGTGATTGTTCTTTTTTTTTTTTTTTTTTGGTTTCCCACATGTAAAATTTATCTTATAAATTTTAATTTCTAAAATTATTTTATTTTATAATTTTTGAATTTTATTCATCTCATGTATAATACAACAACAACAACAATAACATTCCCAGGGCCTCACGGGCTCCCGCAAAAGCAGGGTATGGGGGGAATGGATGTACGCAGCCTTACCCCTTTCGAGTGGAAGAGAGGGCATTCCGAGGACCCCCAACCCAAAGATCTTGCCGTCCTAGAAGCAAGGCATCCTAGAAAGGGTTTGGTCTGTCAAAGACCCATCCACGGAACATAATAAGGCAAATAGACCACATCCATACACACATACACATACGCACATAAGCACACCACATGGGGTAAATCCGCATTATAAACCCTATGCTAGCAACAATACATAGCATTACTCTAGGCTGCTACATCGGCTACCCCTATGCTCGCTCTCCAATGAGCTCTATCCAAGGCCATCTACTCACTTTGGTTTAGGTGGGTTAGGTCATGTTGGATCGTCTCCATCCAACTCTTCTTAGGCCTACCTCTCCCTCTTCTTCCTAGCGTCGTATGTAGCTGTTCACATCTCCTGACTGGAGCTGTGGTTGGTCTCCTCATAACGTGTTCAAACCATCTCAAGCGTTGCTCCCTCAATTTGTCCTCGATCGAGGCTACACCCAACTTTCCTCTTATAGCGTCGTTTCTGACCCTATCCTTCCTTGTGTACCCACACATCCATCGCAGCATCCTCATCTCTGCCACCTTCATCTTCAGGGTGTGATGTTGTTTCATTGAGCGACACTCTACCCCATACAACATAGCCGGTCTCACTACTGTCCTATAGTATTTTCCCTTTAGCTTTAGCGGGACCTTTCTATCACAAAGTACCTCGGAAGCCATCCTCCATTTCAGCTAGCCTACCTTAATCCTGTTGTTGACATCCTCGTCAACCTCACCATTCTGCTGTACCATGGAACCCAAGTACCTGAAACTCTCCTTCCTCGAAATGGTCTCATACCCTATCTTGACGTTTTCCGTACTAGGCATGGTAGAGTGACCGAACTTGAGTTCCAAGTACTCGATCTTGGATCTACTGATTTGTAGGCACTTCGGTTCCAAATCCCTTCTCCACAATTCCAGCTTCTCACTTATGTTGACTCGAGAGTCCCCCACCAATACCATGTCATATGCAAATAGCATACACCAAGATACATCTCCTTGGATGTTCCTTATGAGCTCATCCATGACTAGAATGAATAGAAAAGGGCTCAAGGCAAAACCTTAGTGTACCCCAATTGTTATTGGGAATGTGTCTATCTTCCCTTCCCCTGTATGCACATTAGTTTGTGCATCCTCATACATGTCCCTAATGGCCCGAATATATGGAATGGGGATGCCCTTCCTACTCAAGACCCTTCTTAGGACCTCTCTCGGCACTCTATCATATGCCTTCTCCAAATCAATGAAGACCACGTGGAGATCCTTCTGCCTATCCTTGTATTGCTCTATCGTCTGCCTTATGAGGTGGATGGCTTCTATTGTTGATCTCCCGGGTATAAATCCGAATTGGTTCTCGGATACTTTCATCTATTGCCTTAATCTCCTCTTTATGACCCGTTCCCACAGCTTCAAAGTGTGGCTCATTAGCTTGATCCCCTGATAGTGTGGCTCATGTATAATGTTTGACAAAATTGAATATAATCATCTCACAAATAAATAATTTATCTCATGGATTCTTTAATATTTTTCCAATGGCAACAAAAATAGAGGCTTGCGTAGAGACCTCGGAGAATATTTAAATCTAGCTCCAAATGGGTTTAATTAATTACTAACTCATGATAAAATTTAATTATCATCTAATGAGATTAAATTCTACTAAATAAATCCCGCTACACTATAAACTTAAGTCATTTATTCGATAATTCCCAAATAGACTACATTGATGATAACAACCCCTCTACTAGATGTCCATGACAAAAAATAATTATAACTACTGTCATTATTTTCCTCATAGCTTTTCCATTAGTTACCGACTCGTCCTTTTTGAACAATTTATTTATACGTAAACAAATTCACCATATAAATTCCAAATGTCAAACACTTGAAACACTTTGGCCAAAGATTCGGAGTTATTCAAACACTTGCAAATCAACTAAGGAGAGATCTATATCTCATAAAAAACTGTAGATTCTATATTGATTATCCGGTCCTTGTCACACTTCATGCCATCACCCAGCGTATTTGGAAATTCATTCATTTGTCTAGACCTTACTTATAGTACACCAAAGTAACTAACACTCTATGCACAAGTCTAGTATACTCTCAGGATTTAAATTCATCGTTCAAACAGTACATTATGAATCACTCATTTTTTATAGTAGTCTAGAAACAAGTAACTCACATGGTCCTACCCGGCGCATTAATCTTATTAAACACACCAACATAACACTTTTTGAATCACCATCTACATGATTAAGACAAGTCATATAAAGTGTCATGTTATAGTCATAGCATACAAGTGGTCCAAACTTGTCTTTGAGTATGAGTTTTTCAAACAAGAATTCATACCATTTGTTCCAAGTCTATCTGTGGGTTAATCTAACAAACCACATAAAACAAACATGTAAATTGTGTAATGTGGACTACACCCATCTCATGGATATTACTGAAAAGAAAATCACATGCAACATATATGTTCACTTACACAAATTTAATGTGGAAACGACTAAAAATTCAATTTTATTCTTCAATAAAATAACATTTAGAGGGCAAAATTTGGATTTCCAAGACACCATTCCTTACAATCTTCCGCTTATTCTGGATCCAAATTACTATACATTTTATATCCATTCCCTATAAGTGTGATTCAAAGGTCTTATAAGTTAAAAGTCTCTGGAAAAGGATCTATAAGGTTATTACTCATATTTATCTGGAATTTTCTGAGCCAACATGCCTCCTTTGCAGCTTCTGAAGCTACAGCGTATTTAGCCTCCATGGTGAAGTTAGTAATGTATGACTGCTTGACACTCCTCCAACTTATCACCCCTCCTTCAAGGGTAAAGGCATATCTAGATGTCGAACGTCTGGCATCTCAATCTGATAGGAAAGCAGAATCAGTATAGCTAACTAGAACCAACTCGTCACTTTGAAAGATCAGCATATAATCTCTACTTCTTCTCAAGTACTTGAGAATATGCTTAACAGCCACCCAGTGCATCAGACCCATGTTAGACTGATATCAGCCTACCATACCAACAGCATGGCCGATGTATGGCCTCATGCACAACATGGCATAAATGAGGCTTCCCACAGTCGAAGCATATAGAACATTTCTCATCTGCTCTTCTTCTTGAAATGTCTTAGGACACTGCTCTAAAAAAGAGGGACTCTTTGCCCAAAAGGTAAAAGCCTTTTGTTGGAGTCCATCATGCGATACCCTGACAACATCTTGTCAATATAAGTGGCTTGAGAAAGACCTAACATCCTAATCTTATGATCTCTTGGAAGCTTAATCCCAAGAATAGCCTCTCTTAAGTCCTTCATATTGAATAGACTTGACAACCAAATCTGTATAGCTGATAATACACCTACATCGTTCCCATTAAGTAGTATATCGTCGACATACAATATAAGAAAGTTATTACTTTATTTCGATGTCGTTTATACATGCATGGTTCATCAACCAATTGCACAAACACATAGGATTTGATCGCCTCATTGAATCTAATTAATACTTTATTTCGATGTCATTAATCGATTCCTCCATTTTGGGTAAAACCCTTAGCAACCAACCTTGCCTTGAAGGTCTCTACCTTCCTGTCTACTTCTTTTTTTTTTTTTTTTTCTCTTTTAGACCCATTTACATCCAATGGGCTTAATAGCAATAGGCGCTTCTACAAGTTCCTAGACCTAATTAGAATACATAGATCCTATTTCAGATTTCATTGCTAAGACCCACTAGTCAGCATCCATGTCTTTCATTGCCTCACTATAGCTAAGAGGATTAGATTCAATGTTACTGTCAATCATTAAGGCTCCCGCCTGAACTTGTCGAGTGCCCTAACAATCCTCCCATTGCGCGTAGCCTCTCGTTTACCTAGAACATCCTCAGCTCTATTCATAGGTACATCTAATACATCCACTGTGTCCCAGGATGTGTCTAGCTGTTCAAAATTAGCGTCATTCTCTTTTAATTCCTCTAACACTACTATTCTTTGGCTTTTGTAGTGTACTAAAAAATCTTCCTCTTAAATATTTCGCATTCGCACTTACCAAAACCTTTTGATTCGAAAGACTGTAGAAAAGACCACCCCTTGTTCCTTTGGGATAACCAACAAACATGGACACCTCCGTTCTCGATTCCAACTTGTCAAGATTCTTTTTCAACACATGTGTTGGGCAACCAAAATTCGAAGATGCCCTAGATTTGGCATTCGTACAGTCCACAACTCCACAGGTGTTTTAGGAGCTGACTTAAATGGAAATAAGTTCAGGAGATATGCTGTTGTTTCCAAGGTATAACCCTAAAAAGAGATTGATAAAGTAGCAGGACTCATCATGGACCTTGCCATCTCTAACAATGTCTCATTTCTTCTTTTTGCAATACCAATCTGTTGCGGTGTATCTGGAGCAAAAAGCTAAGATCTTATCCCATTTACACTTAGAAAATCCAGAAATTCACCAAAAGATATTCTCTGCATGGATCCGATCGCAGTGACTGTACTTGTTTATCTAATTGCTTTTCAATTTCAACAATAGACTCTTTGAACTTTTCAAGTAGCAATGATATGCTTTGGCTAAGCCAAACTCCTTGAGAAATAATAGAAAAATTGCAAATGAGGGTATATTGATGCACATATGAGGAAAGGAATTTTTTTTCCCTTTTTTTGGTCTTTTTTTATCAAAAGGGGATCCTTGTTTATGTAGGAAAGTACTGGTATTTAATTGAAGGTATGTACCAGGTAGCTAAAAAGGGATGTACGTCAATTACAGCCTAGAAATGTTATTTTGTAGGGGGGTTATCAAAGGATTTTTTCTTTAACAAAAAATTCACATAAATTCTAAGTACGATTTAAAAAAATTTTCTATATATTTTAATTTTTTTTGCCAAATCTTTTCAAATGTCACCTTATTGTTAATGTCATCAAATTCATTAATTTCACTTACGTGGTATTTAAATAATATTTTTAAAATATAGTTATTTTACAAATATATACAAAATTTTAATATTTTAAAAATATTTTTTATTTGAAATTTTAAAAATTATTTTTAGTACTTAAACAAAAGCTAATGGATGTTGACTTCAAGATGTGCTATTCAAAATTTTAGAAAGTTTAGATATTTTATTTAAAAGTTATAAAATATAGGTAACTTTTAATAGAAACGGCCCCTAAACAAAAGGAGGGGGTAGTAAATGAAGGAAAAATAATTTTTAAAATTTGAAATAAAAAATATTTTTATTATATTAAAAATTGTATGTATTTTAAAAGAATTTATATTTATAAATTTTTTTAAATACCACGTAAGCAAAAATTAATAAAGTTAACAGTATTAACAATATGGTGATATTGGAAATTTTTGAAAAGTTTAGGTAAAAAATTTAAAAAATATAGATAACTTTGTAAAACTATACTTAAAATTTATGTGAATTTTTTTTAATAAAAAATCTTTCGATAACCCCCTTAAAAATAACTCCTCCATGCTATAATTACCATGCACCCCTTTTAGCTACCTGGTACATAACTACAATTAGGTACTAGGTGCCTGCCTACATAAACAAGGATTCCCTTTAGGTCAAAAAAAAAAAAAAAAAAAATTGCTGTCCTTATGTATACCCTCATGTGCAAACTTTCTATTGTTTCTCGTAGAGTTTTAACTCAGCCAAAGCACATCATTGTCTAAATGGAATAATCTCAACAATAATAAATACTAGTGTTATCCCATATGATGCATAAAAGTTATTTTTATTTTAAAATAAATATAAGGTGGTTTTTAAGTGGCACTTAATCATAGGTCATGTTAGCTGAAAATGATTCAAAGACAGGTTTTAGATGGTCTTATGGGTTCTAAAAAGATAACCAATATCATGTTGGTGTATATGGTGACTGAAGCAGCCTTTAAGAGTAAAGGCAGTAGAGCCACTAAGCTACTAGAACTTATTTATAAAATATTTAAGGACTGATGAAAGCTCAAGTGAGAAGAAGCGTTCAATAATTTTTAGAAGTTTTTGAATGACTAGTCAATGAAATGATATATGTATATACTTATTAAGACTAAACTCTTGAGTCTTTTGAAAAGTTCAAAGAATTAAAGACTGACGTTGAAATTAGTTAGGTAATTATATGAAGTCACTTTGATTAGATCAAAGTGGTGAATTTCTTGAGAATTCTTATTTTTCCTAATTGCAAAGTGTTACAAAAAGGAACAATAATAGGTTATTGAATATGATAAGATTGATTTGATGAGTTACGTCTGCATATCAAAGCGTTTGTTATGTAAGAGGTTTCGTTATTAGTGATGTAAGTCCAATAGTTAGCATGTGTTAGATAAAATGACAGTATGATATATTGTATCTTAGCAGTATGATATAACTAATTATTTGGCTAATGTATTTGATACAACGTCAGCAAGTCTTAATGTTGCACTTAGTACATAAAGGCCTCGGTGTAGTGGAAGGATTGTTAGGACACCTTATAGGTACATGTCGTCATTCGTAGTGGTTGGGTATTGATATTAAGTATGATCCTCTAAACTACAATGAAACTCTTAAGAATATTGATGCATAGTTTCAGTAGCATAGTTTTTAAAAAAATTAGCAAAGTGGCATATCTGCAAAAAAAATTAGTAAAATGACATAGTTAATGTTCATTTGAAATGGCGTGCAGCAAACTGTAAAAATTTAAAGGCCTTTGCATGACGTTATGAATGGCGTGCAAAATGAACGGTATTTTTTTTAACAGAAGCACAACTAATTTGTTGAGGTGAGAGGGATAGAGAGGAAGTGGGGTGGGGTTACTTTATTTTTTAATTTTAAAATTTATTGGACTTTGTTGGACTTCCAACATGGAACCTGATTTTATACTATTATAGGCCAAGTCTATACATCAGAAGATATGGTAGGGTAAAAGTTTTGGGGTCTTATTTTACGCCTAGTTGGAGGCATAGGCCCATTTTGGGGATTCCTACATGAGTGATTAGGATTTCTTCCGCAAAGTACAAGGCCGGAAAAGTACAAGAGAACAACAATGTATATGTCAACGAACGACCCCAAAGAGTTTAGGCAAAAAATGTTAGGACTACCTTAAATTAATATTTAATTGAGCTGATTTAGGTATGATTTAGTTATCTAATCTAATTGAGATTTGATTACAATTATGATTGGGTAACTTTATTATAAATAGGGGTTAAAGTTGAAGGTTAAGAGGTAGAAGAAAAGAGAGAGAAAATGTGAGGCATTGTGAGATTCGTAAAGGGTTGTCCAGGGGGAACCCCGGCAGGGGGAGAAAGATGATTAGAGAGGTTTTATGATAGAAAGTTGATGAGAGCTTGTAACTTCCTCTATCCAAAGTTGGACTGAAGATGGTTGGTTGCTTGCCATATAGAAGCTACTAAGAAGGGTTGGTGACTTGCCGTACAGCAGTTACACTTGGAGAAGATTGCTGACTCACCATGCAATAGTCATATTAATGAAGTCTGAGGATTATAATTGAGCTTGTAATCATTAATTTCATAGTGGATGAGGCACCCGTTTGGGTCCTGTGGTTTTTGAAATAAAATTTATCACATACCTAAATGATGAAATGACATGTATGTAATATCATTATTATTTACTATATTAATATATAAATTTGTTTGTTTGACTATTTATTAATTAGGAAGCTTCATAGGAGAGGGCTATCTAGAATACAATTTAACTGTCCTCGACAGAAAAAGGCTACCTACTCAGAGTGAAGATACCTAGACTGAAGTGGTCGAGGAAATTGGCTGCAGAGTGTGGGGGTTCAACACAAATGATTTGGAACAAAAAGTAATCCTACACATGCAGACAATAGAAAAAAATACCAACCTATATACTGATGCAGCCCGCCTTTGCACATGGCGTGCCCTTTAGCGGGTGACCATTGGTGAGCTGGGTTAGGAGGAGGCACATGGCTGGGGGGGATGAGACGAGATAAAGTTTATTTAGTATTAGGAAGCTTAGTTTGAATTATCTATCTCTTAGCTTTTCGTGTTTTACTATAAGTCAATTAGCTCCTTTATTTAAGAAAGAGGAAGTCTAGGGTTTAGGTCATTCAATCTTCAGATTATTTTCATACTTCTATGAGTTCTTGCTAATTCTAGGGTTGTGGAAATTATGTTAGACTTTTTCCGCATTTGTTTCTTATTGGTTTAGCAATAGAAATTAGAGGAAGGCTATCGAACCTTTATGTTTCCCGCTAATTTCCATCTACACGCTGCATATGCTGGTATCAGAGCTCAGAATGGTTTTTGAGATGGCCCGTGGGCGACAAAGATGCACCGCAGACCGAGAGGAGATTCAAGGAGATGGAAGAGAAATTCCAGCAAATCGTGCTTTGTTTGTTTCAATTGGGAGTGAATCCCAATTAAACACTTGCTGCTCAGCTTTAAAAACTACCGGTGAGGGATGGCGTGGAAGACATGAACGAGAGCTTCCATAACTCATTCCCGGAAATTGACATTCAGGATCAATGCGTGCGAAAAAATCAACAAAATTCCAGAGCCGCCGATTATGTTGATGATCAGAGGTTGGAATCCGGGCTTTGGAGAGAAATTCCAGAGTTCAATGGTGGAGGACACCCAGAAGAGTTCTGGGATTGGCTCACTAGGGTAGAGGAGGTGCTCGTGTTTTAGGAGGTTCCAGAGCACAAACAAGCACCATTGATGGCTACCAAGTTACAAGGTAGTGCCATCACCTGGTGATAGCAGCTAAAACATACCCAGCTTAGACAGGGTAAGGCGAAGATAAAGACAGGGCAGAAGTTGAAGAAACACATGTGAAGCACCTTCCTGCCCCACAATCGTGTCGAGGTGATGTATCGACGTTTACAAAGTTTGCATCAGGGTTCTCGGACCGTGGAGGAGTACACAACGGATTTATACTTCTTAGTTGCCAGGAATGACTTGGCAAAATCGGACGTCCAATTGGCAGATAGGTACATTTGCAAGTTAAAAGAGTCGATCCAGGAGGTATTCGACATGTTTAACATCTTTTCAGTTCCGAAGACAAATTAGAGGGTTATGAACATCGAGAAGCAACAAAGACAATGTCAAGCTGGCGGTATTTTGGCCACCTACAATAGTGGGTGTGATCAGGTGCGAGTACCTCCCAACCCAGATGTTCAGATGAATCGGTAGTCAACCACGCTGGTAAGCCGGTCAGTCAGGACTTGATGGGTAGAAGAAGATTCTTTGTTTCAAGTGTGGAATGATATGACATCATGTCACCGAGTGCGAGAAGGGTGGCAGGCCTGGCAAGGGGCTGTTCATTGAAGGGCTCCATGAAAAATGTTGTGCAGTCATTGAAAAAGGGGTCCGGGACAAATTAGCGTCAGTAGTGGAAGACGACGTTGCAGGTGACAAGGTCCACTTACTTATGATTAGATGAGTCTACTTCACACCTAAGGAAGCAGAGGGAGACAATTGGCTACGGAATAACGTCTTTCAGATGACCTATACCATTGGCTGGAGAGTATGCCGCCTTGTGATTGATTCAAGGAGTAGCGAGAGAGTCATTTTCGAAGAGGCTGCCTAGAATTTGGGGTTGAAGACAAAAGTGCACCCGAATCCATACAAGCTATCTTGGCTTAAGAAAGGAAACCAGGTAAATATATCGAAACAATGTCTAGTCAATTTCTCGATAGGGGCAAAATATCATGGTAGGGTATGGTGCGACCTCGTTACCATGGATGCGTGCCACCTTTTGTTGGGACGTACATGGTACTATGATAGGGGTACCACTCATGATGGGAGGAGGAATACCTATTGCTTTATTTTTGAGGGGACAAGGAATGTCTTAGTGCACAAAAAGGTTGAGGCTCCACGAGCACCAATAGCTAAGAACCCGAACTTACAAGGCAGAGTTATGATAGTAAAGGACATTGGAGAGAGCAGGGTCATGTTTGTGCCGATCAAGTAGGAGAGTAAGGTGGAACACGGGAGATACCGAGTGAAGTTGAAAATCAGTTAAAGAAGTTCGCTGACATATTTTCGGTGGAGTTACTGAATACATTGCTGCCTTGAAGGGACATCTGGATTGATCTAGTCTGGGAGCTGTCTTACAGAGTAGGCTGCATTACCCGATGAGCCTTGCAGAGCATCAAGTGTTAAAGCATCAAGTGAGGAATTACTCACCACAGGTTTCATCTGGGAGAGTTTGAGTCCTAGCATGGTTCCAGCTCTGTTGACACCGAAGAAGGATGGTAGTTGGCTGATGTGCATAGATAGTTGAGCCATCAACAAGATCATGATACATTCACGATTTCCTATTCCGAGATTGGATGACTTACTTGATTAGCTACATAATTCGAGGGTGTTCAGCAAGCTAGACCTAAAGAGCAGATATCATTTGATTTACATCTCGCCAGGTGATGAATGGAAAACCGCCTTAAAGACACGGGAAGGATTGTATGAGTGGCTTGTCATGACGTTCGGGTTATCAAGCATGCCTAGCAAGTTCATGCGGCTCAAGAATCAGGTTCCATGTCTATTGATTGGGAGAGTTTGTTCTCATCTACTTTGACGATATCTTGATCTACAGCTAGAATCGAGTTTGAGCAAATGGAGCATCTCAGTGATGTACTAAGCACCTCTAGAGAACAAGACTTATTTGCCGCTTTGAAGAAGTGCAAATTCATGAACGATGACCTTCCCTGGGTTTGTTGTGGATGGCATAGCGGTTAAAGGAAAAAATAAAGATTGAGGTAATTTAAGATTAGCCACAGCCGAAGATGTTAAGTGAGGTAAGAAGCATTTGTGGTTTGGCATCTTTTTATAAGAGGTTTGTGCCAAAAGTCAGTTCAGCCATGGCACCAATCATGGATTGCATGAAGCGGAGTTCTTTTGCTTGGGCTTTAGCAGTAGCTGACGCATTTGAAGAAGTTAACAGGAGGTTAACCATAGCCCTGGTATTAGCCTTACTTGATTTTTGAAGGACTTTCGAGCTTCACCCCAACACCTCCAAGAATGGCATTGGCACAATACTTAATCAAGAAGGGCATCCTATCGAGTATTTCATTGAGAAACACGGCCGAAGTAAGCTAAACTATTCAACTTACGACATTGAGTTTTATGCTGTGCTGAGAGCGTTGAGACATTGGAACTCCTATCTAGCCAACAAGGATTTTAAGTTATACTCGGATACATTGCATTGAAGTACATCAATAGCCAAGACAAGCTATATGACCGGCATGCAAAGTGGGCAAGTTACATTCAGCTCTTTCGCTTTGGGATCAAGCACAAATCAGGGGCAAGGAGATATAGATTCGACCTTTGTTTTTGTAGATTACTTCTCTAAGATGGCGAATTTCATGGCGTGCAAGAAAGCCGCTAATGTAATGCATGTGGCCAAGTTGTATTTTCACGAGATACATAGGCTTCATGGGGTGCCAACCAGTATAGTCTCGATTAGAGATGTGAGGTTTGTGAATCACTTCTGGAAGACCTTGTGGAAAATGGCAAATACGTCGCTTCCCTTAAGCACTCTACATCACCCACAGACGAATGGCCAAACTGAGGTGATGAATCGCTCTTTATGTAACTTACATCGTTGAATTGTTGTTGAGAATTTCATGGGATGGGAGAAGAAGTTGTATGAAGCTAAGTTCCCCTACAACAGCTTGGTTAATAGGATCACAGGTTTTCTACAGGTCAAAGTTGTTTAAGGCTTGGTTCCCATATAATATTATTTATATAATATATATAAAATGATGTTTACTTGTTACTAATACAGTCTAGCCTCTAATCTTCTTTAGATCCCTTGTTTCACTCCGATAGTATCATAGACCGGGTCTATGCAGAGAAAATGAATGCATTTCCAATCCATCTTGAACATGGTGGTTTAACTCTACTGCGTTGACGATACTATAGGGGAGGTCCTTCTGAAAAACAGATCAATGCCACGATGATAAAAAGCTTAACACCCCTCGTTCTTATTACTTTTTCAATATGAAAAAGAAAAAAAATGAAAAAGGTCGTTCTATTCAAACGCCAATTATGACATCCATTTCGCCTATAGATCTGTGGCTAGTCCCTTATCTTACACATCCTTATGGAAAGGCTAAAGACTTCATATCCAACCTACAGGACATCCACGAGCAGACCCGAGTACGGTTAGTAGAGGCAAATGCCAAGTATAAGTTGGCAAATGACGAGAGGCGCAAGGCAATCCAACTGCAGAGTTTGGGCAATCTTGACTAGAGAGCGCTTTTTAGCATGTGAGTATAACTTGACAAAGCCTACATTTATAATTGTCGAGCGTAATGAGAACTTTAGACATATACAACATTATGCATCTCGTCCGATACTTTGGTGAGAATGTTATGGAAGACCCATAAACGAATTCGAGGGCGAATTGTCTCCAACCTGAAGAGGATAATGCAGCCTGGTTTTCTCACATGGCAAATTCTTTGGTCAGTGACCATTGACGAGATGGGTCAGAAGAAGGCACAAGCAACGCATGGCTGGGGGATGAGACGAGATAGAGTTTAATTAGTATTAGGAAGCATAGTGTGAATTATCTTTTTTTTTTTTTTTGTGTGTTTATCTCTTAGCTTTTAATATTGTATTATAAGTCAATTAACTCCTCTATTTAAGCAAGAGGAAGTCTAGGGTTTAAGTCATTCAATTTTCAAATTATTTTAAGAAAGGCTGTTGAACCTTCCTGCTTAGACTTTTTCCCTTTTGTTTCTTATTATTCAGTAATAGAAATTGAAGAAAGGCTGTTGAACCTTTCTGCTTTCCGCTAATTTCTAACTACGCACTGCATCATGTACCATAGGAGCTGCTCCGCCCACTGTCAATTGGCTTTGTGATGGAACCTCCCTCGGTATGTAACATCTCAGGTGATTTGGATTCGAGTATGTGATTGGAGTGCAATAAGGAAGTGGACTACATTGGATGAGGTAATGAAGTGTTTTGAGGTAAAGGTCCGGAATAGACTTATTGGATGCAAGATCAAACAATTATACTTATATGTTATTATATATCACATTTGAATTGAGCGTAATTACGGGATATTTAAGGGTAAGTACGAGACGGGATATGGCGCGGAATCACATCTAACAAATAGTGGGGGCCAGGTTGAATCATTTTGGAGTAAAAGTATAGTTTGTGGGGTGACTTATAGGATAATAAGTGGGTGCTGAGGTCTTTTGCCTCTAAGAGTTTTGCTTGATTTATTTGGTGCAGTGATTTGATATAGAGTTTAAGTCGAAAATATCAATTTTGATGAATGAAATATGTGCTTGTTCTTTGTGGGGGGAAAAAACAAATAAGCTATTCTTTTATTAGTTCTTGTTTTGGAAAAAGGCTTGCGTTTGAATGAAAGAAAAATTATTTTTCCATCTTTTTCACAGCTTAAAATATAGAGATAAAACAAATTATTTTATAACTAAGTTAAAAAAGATGCAAAACTTGATCTTTTTTATAGCTTATTTTAGAAAAATGTTTTAAAAAGACTACATTAACAGTAAATCTTTACCATCACAGCCTACTTTACTTGTTATCATCATCCCACCTACCGGCACCCCTTTCTTGACCATGGGTCGTTATACTCATCACTCTCCATTACCATGACAAACTATTATCATGATAATCTCCTACCCACTATTATTAGCTAATTTATATTATTGAGGCATTTTTGTGAGTATAATAGATAAGTTTTTTTTAAAAAAAAAAAACTTGTATCCAACAATTTATTCTATTAGATCCTTCTACATTACCCCAAACACTTCATTGTAAAAGTATACAGATCTTAAATTAACAAATCTTATTGAGACAAAAAAAAATTAGGTAGGCTAAAATAAGTTAAACCAAACTCAACCTAAGAAAATAGTCTGTTAGAATATATGGTTAGAATATAGTATATGATTAATATAGTTAGTATATATTGTATTAGATTAATATGGTTAGAATATATTGTAATGGTGAGAATACTTTGTATAGGATTAATATGGTTATAATATGTTGCATAGGATTAATATTTATATTTGAGTATATTGTAATCTTGTGTACTCATTATAAATAGGAGAGGGGCCACCTCATTTGGTGTGTCCAATCCTAAATTTTCATGGTATCAGAGCTACCAAAAGCTTAAAACGCTCTCTCTCGCTGTATTTTCTCGTCACCCGCTCATAAACAAGGCTAACCGTAGCCATACTTACTCTCCATCTCTCTCTCTCTCTCTCTCCCCAATCCCAAAACCCTAGCCACAGCTCAAAACACCCCATTGCCGCCACCGAGCCCTCTCTCCGCCACCAACAATGGGTCGCCGATCTCAAAAACAAAAACCCCAACCCTGTATTCATATTGCTCCTCTACACATCACTTAATATATTCGCCGTACTTTGTCTACACATAAATTCATATTTATTGTGTACTTCTTTCCTTATTCCGGTAAAAGTTGGTTTTCACTATTAATTGTGCTTGCTCTGATAATTGATTTTGCTTCACAACCTAGGCTACCTTTCTTTGGTGCTTCTGTGTATGGTGAGAAAATGTTGTCTACTCCACACTTTCATCCTGCAAATAATACTTATGCTACTGGTTCTAAAATTAAGGATTTGCATCTCCTCAACACATTTTTCAATCTTTTACTACTTATTCTACTCCTATGATTGATTTTCCCTGGATAATGGACAGTGGTGCATCGTCCCATATCACTAATAATCCTAGTTTACTAACGCCTCTTAGTCCTTATCATGGCTGTGATAAAATATTGGTTGGAAACAGTGCCTCTTTATCGATTGCTTGGGTTCGATCTAGTTTTCTTAGTACACCCGTTGGTCCCTTCAATTTATATAATGTCCTTTATGTCTCTGGTCTTTCCACCAATTTAATATTTGCTCACCAATTCTGTAAAGATAATTGTTGTCTTTTAGAATTTGACTCGGGTGGTTTTTCCATTAAAAATGACAAAACAATGTCCCTCATAATTCGTTGTGCTAGCTCGGGGTCTCTTTTCTCCATTCCTAAGTCATCCTCTACCCATGTCTCATTAGTTGCATCTAAATGCAATCTCTCTGGCATCGTCGACTTGGTCGTCCTGGGCAGCTGGTCTTATCCTTATTAGTCAAATACAAATTCATTTCCTGTTCAGGTTCTGCGTTAGAGTCCTGTATTTGTCATGCTTGTTAATTAGGCACGCATAGTCATTTAGCTTTTCAAAAGTTTGTTTCCCTTACATCTTGTCCTTTTAATATCGTTCATTCTAATGTATGGATATCATCTATTATTAGCTTCAGTGGTTATAAGTATTATTTGCTATTTTTTTATGACTACTCTCATTTCTTGTGGATTTACCCTATGCATGCTAAATCTGAGATGTTTGCTGAATGGGGCATTCTTAGTCGAATTTCACCTCCACATACGCCCCAACAAAATGAAAAAGCTGAACGAATGCATAAAACTATTGGAAATATGATGCGTGCTTTGTTGTTTAAGCTTATATGCCTTTACAGTATTGAGTGGAGGCTATTTTTACCACTACATATATATTAAATCTTTGCCCTCTACCACTATGAAGAAGAAAATACCCTTTCAACGTTTTTAGAAGAAAAAAGCCTCCGATGATCATCTGGGGTTTTTTGATTGTGTTTGTTACCCCAACTTCAGTGCCACTGCACTGCATAAACTAGCACCACTGTCCTCATTATGTGTCTTTTTGGGGTACCCGTTGAACCATAAGGGCTACAAATGTTTGAATCTCATGACTAACAATATTGTTATCTCGAGACATGTTGCTTCTGATGAAACAGATTTTTTTCTAGCCTTATTGGGGGCCGATTCGTGGCACACTATGGATCGTCTTTAGTAGGTGTTCCAACCACCACTGGATGCGTCACCGTTCTCTGGCATATTGCCCCTCTCAGTTCCACCTCCCACACCCTCCGCTCCCGTGGCTCACTCACCTCCTCTGTTGCCTTCCTTTGATACTCGCTTATCAGGGCCCAAGCCTCTACCACAATCGCAGTCGCTACCGCTGCCATTGTCACCACTGCCCATGCCGCCTGCCTCTTTTCGGTCAGTTCATCCGATGATTACCCGGTCTGAGGTTGGCATTGTTAAGCCTCTTCTCAAACTGCCTATGGTTTCTCTTTCTGCTATACCTGATATTCCGTCTTCTTACAAGCAAGCACTTAATGATGATAATTGGAAAAATACAGTGCTTGATGAATATAATGCACTTCAACGTAATCACACTTGGACACTTGTTTTAAAACCGGGTATTGCTAATGTTGTTGGCTCCAAATGGGTTTTTTGTGTCAAACAAACTTCCAAAGGTCAAATTGAGCGCTATAAGGCTCACTTAGTCACTCAGAGTTATGCGCAACGGTATGGTATTAATTATGATGAGACTTTTAGTCCTGTTGTCAAACCCACCACTGTTCATACTGTCTTAACCATCACCACATCATGAAAATTGCCCATTTATTAGCTTGATATTAAAAATGCCTTTTTAAATGGCACATTGAATGCAGAAGTGTATATGAAGCAACTACCACGTTTTGTGAATTTTGATTTTCTAGATTATATTTGTAAGCTTAATAATTCGTTGTATGGACTGAAGCAAGCACCTCTTGCATGGTACAATCATTTTTCTTCCTCTCTTCATCGCCTTGGTTTTTGTAGTTACAAGTCTGATTCTTCCATGTTCACTTAATGACATGGGACTAATATGACTATTTTGCTGCTTTATGTGGTTGATATTGTTCTTACTGCTTCTTCTACTACCTTTCTTCACACTCTCTTAAGTGTGAATTTGATATGACAAATTTGGGATGTCTTAACTACTTTCTTAGAATCTTTGTATCTCACCTTCTTGATGGTTTATTCTTATATCAGTCCAAGTATGTTCATGATTTGCTCGAAAGGACTGACATGTTAGCCTACAAATTCATAGCTACTCCCGCAAATTCCAAATCTAAGCTCTCTGCTTCTGATGGGGAGCATATGACTAATGTCATGTCATATTGGTCTGTTGTTGGTGCATTATAGTATCTAACCCTTACTCGTCCTGATATCTCTTATGCAGTGTAACAGGTGTGTCTGTTTATACATGCTCCTCGTTTTCTTCATTGGGTTTCTTTGCTATGTTCGAGGTATAATGGATCATGGCCTTGTTATCTCCCCTGGTGCCCTTTATTAGTTTGTTGCCTATTCTGATGCCGACTGGGCCGGTTGTCCTGACACTCGTCGTTCCCCCTCCAGCTTCTGTGTGTTTTTTTGTGGTAATCTTGTTTCCTGGTCCTCCAAATGATAGCCCACCATCTCTCGCTCAAATGTTGAAGCAAAATATCGCACCGTTGCCAATGCCGTTTTGGAGTGTTGTTGGCTGCGGTCTCTCCATGGTGAGCTTGGCATCATTTTTCCAAAAAAAACCCTTGGTCTACTATGACAACGTTTCAGCAACCTATCTCTCCACTAATCCCATTCAGCATGTTCATACTAAGCACATTGAGATCGACATTCATTTTGTGTGTGAAAGAGTTCACATGGGTCTTGTTCGTGTCCTTCATGTGCCCTCCTCACAACAACTTGCTGATATTTTTACTGAGAGCCTTCCTCGACAGTTGTTTTTATGTTTCAAACACAATTTTCGCATTCGGTCACCTCCTGTCTCGATTGAGGGGGATGTTAGAATATATGGTTAGAATATATTGTATAGGATTGATATATACATTGTAATCGTTAGAATATATTGTGTAGAATTAATATGGTGAGATTATATTGCATAGGATTAATATGTATATTTGATTATATTGTAATCTTGTGTACTTATTATAAATACAAGAGGGGCCACTTCATTTGGTGTGTGCAATCCTAAATTTTCACAGCCATGCCTCTTACTACTATGAAATTTTGGAGGGATATGTTAGCTGCAAAGTTAAACGTCACCGGATCCGATTAGAACTCCGAAGTTAAGCGTGCTTGGGCGAGTAGTACCAGGATGGGTGACCTCCTGAGAAGTCCTCACCCTCAGGTTGGGGGCACTGGGAAACAGTCTCTTTTCATGTTAACACCTTGAAGGGGGAAGGCTGCGTACATCCGCCCCCCCCCCCCCCCCCCCCCCCCCCCCAAAAGACCCTGTGTAGGCGGGAGCTCTTGAGGCATTGGGTATGTTTCTTCCTTTTCCTTTTTTATGTTAGCTGCAAAGTTGTCGTATTTTGTATCATTTTTTTTATAATTTGGTCCTCAAATGATATAAGTGTGGTTTTATAATGCAAAGTAATAGTAAGAAATAAATTCTTCTTTTTTCTTTTTCGAAGAATATTCAATTGGTATTTTAGGACTTTTTGTTTCAAAATTTAGAAATTTTGTTGTGGTAGGTAGCTCTAAAATAATATATAGAGAGATTATATTTAACTAATTGTATTTGGTTAATAAAAAACCTAAAAGAAAAAAAGCTTTCACATTTAATTGGATCCCTTAACTCATATGTTTAACACTCTTTTTTTTTTTTAAGTTTTTTTATAAAATGATTATTGAATTCCAATGTAAAAAATATGTTACCGAGAAGGGGAAAAAACATTAACCATTTGTCATTTCGACCATTAGACATTATATTTAACCATATGTATTTATTTTCATGTTTTATTTGTCAAGTTGAATCATTTAAATTTCAAGAGTAACCTAATGTTATTTGTTGCAAACTCGTTATTATTATTATATATTTTTTAAAAGAAGAAATTTGGCTAAATGGTCATCTATTTGAAATTAAACTGGCCAGAGGGATACCAATAATCTATATCGATAGTCAATCAGCCTTAGCACTTAGTAAGAATTGAGTGTATCATGACAGGACTAAACCCTTATCTGTTAGGAGAAACTTTATTAGAGTAAAGCTAGAAAAAGATAAAATAGATCTACAGACAATTTCCATTGATGACAATTTTGCGGATATGGGAACCAAGGATGTGCCCCCGAAGAAGTTGATAAAGTATATCAACTTGATTTACAGCTCATTGGATCCTAGTGGTCACTAGGATCTTTAATGCTTCCTATTGCTAGAGTGTGTCTAGTAGTTGGCCTATATAATAGCCTGGTGAAGAATTTTTGAAAATGAGTTCCTATATATACCAACTATAAAATTAATTCAAGACTAAAATGCTAAACCTAAATAACTAGCAAAAAAAATATTGTGTTTTATTTAAACTCTGGTAGTGGTTCAAATTGAAATTAAATGTAAAATCAAGGTTCGTTTCAATCCAAATATGGGTTCTAAAACATTTTGGTCAACTACGATTATGCCCTTTGTCTGCCTCGGATTTCCTGTTGCCCTGCTACTGTTTCTGCTCGTGTATGAAGCGTGCCCTAGATGCTACGCCGGTGTCCTTACTTATCCTTATCTGGTGCTTTTGATCTGAGGATGCGTGTTACCATTCAGAGGCCCTCTTTTGTGTTTGTGGGGCGTTTATGAACCTTTGATTAAAATGAAAAGGACGGCCAAAATCTTGCCACCCTGGGTTGCACATGGATTGAGCATTGTGTATAAATAAGGGCGTTATTTTTGACGTGAGAGAACTTTTCATTTTCTCTCTCCTCTTTCTCTGGCTTTTTTCCCTGTCTCAATTTTCCTTCCTTGCTCTTGGATCTGTGTGGTGTTAACCCTAACTGGGGTTTGGAGGCAGATTGAGCTCTCCTTGAGTGGCTCCAACGGCGTTTCATGAAGAGTCTGGTATAAGTCTTATACTCTTTTAATTTTTTATCTTAGAAGCTTTAAGTAAAGTGTCTATAATTTGTTAGTTAGGGTTTTAAGTTGGTCTGTGAGTTGTAATAATTTCATTTAATAGTGGAAAAACCTCTCTAGTGATAGGGCACTCCCGGATGTGGGCCATTTATGGCTGAGCCACGTAAATCTATTATCCTTTGGTTCGTTAATTTTTTTTTTTTTTTTATTGTGTAATCTTCCATCATCCTTTGCAACCCTTATCTAACTTTTCTAAAACTACTATCAAGAAACGATAAATGAGATCCAACAAGTGGTATCAAAACTATTGGTTGCAAAACTTTTGATAATGGCTTCTACAAAGTTTAATATAGAGAAATTTGATGGGAAGAATATTTCTTGTTGTGGTAAGTCAAGATGAGAGCTCTGCTAATGTATCAAGGAGCTGAATATGCACTTCTACTACTAGAGAAACAACCTTCTAATTTAACTGAGAAGGATAAGGTAGAAATCGAATTTCATGCATATGGTTCTATTATTTTATGCCTTGATAATGTTGTTTTATGCCATGTTTCAAATGAGACCACTGTAGTTAAGATCTAGGCTAAGTTAGAAGAGGTTTATAAGCCAAAATGGCTTTCTAACCATAGACTTTTTATGGAAAAGTTTTCTACCTTTAGAATGGAAGAAAACAAATCCTTAGAAGATTCCCTACATGAGTTTCGTAAAATACTTTAGGACCTAACGAATGTGAATGTGTGTGTTTAAACCCTAAATTTAAGGGAATAGGGACGATGCCATTTTGAGCAAAGCGCCTTGCATTTTTCATGTGAGGCCATCCTACAGAAAAGTATGGTCTTTAGATGCCGAGATTATGGCATCTTGAGCCCAATTGCTCAAGAAGTTTAGAACCTAACAAGGGTATTAGCCACTTGAGGCTCAAGATGGTTGAAAGGTCAAAGGAGCTCGAGCTCAACGAAATTTCTAGAACACTGCAAGACAGGTGGTTTCCAAGCTCGTGATAGTTACTTGGAGGTCAATTTCAGATGCGTGGGCTTCAAGCTTATCCAACAGAATGTGGGGCATCTAAAAGGGACACTAGCTGAAAAAGCATTCATGGGCTTCCAGAAATACACTCGAGCACACCAAATCATGGGCACATTCACTGCTCATTCAAGCGTCAAAGAAGTTTGGTGGACTAATGGTAAAAAAAATGCGGTGAAAAAAGCGGACAGCTATTATTTTATTTTTCTATAAATAAGAGACACTATTGTGTTGTAAAGTGTCCAACACCAATCACACAAAACTTTTCAAGTTTTTCTACAACACACTTGTGCTTTTTATTATAGTGTAAATCTTATTGTACATACTTCTTCTATGATATAATGCTTCAGGCTTCAGGTATGAACTCTTCCTTTTAATTTGTTTCAAAAATCAACAATTTAAGAATTAAGGCTTTAGTTTAAGACTTTGACGACCAAGGCTTGAGCTGGATTGCGTCAGTCTTAACACTACTATCACTTCTTGATAAGTCAGGTAAACTTAGCTTTGCGCCATTATTTAAGGGCTTTAATGGCTAAGGCTTGACTTTGTTTGCATTGGTCCTCATCCAGTGACCCAAATGCGGTTTGCACCACTTAAATCTTGTCAAACTCTAACTCATTCGAGCTCTTATAAGTCAAGGGTGTCAGGCCAAAACATCTAATGGACTCGGGCTTATAAGTGGATGTTGGATCAAATTTCAAAAATTTTCCTTAAGTTTATTAAATTAGCGCAACGGGAGGGTCTAAAATTCCCAAACTAAACCTAAGGTTGATTTGAAATTTCTTATTTTAAATCTACATATTTAAATTCCTAATTTAAATGTACAGGTCTCTACTCTAATACATTTATAATAATAACATGAATTAAAACTTGTATAATAAGAATAAAGTAAATGAATAGAAAAACGAAAAACTTAAAAGAGAAGGGAAAAAAAGATACCTAGAATTGCTCCAAATAAGAGAATACCAGAATAACAAAGAACTCCAAGAAAGCCAAGACCTAGAAGCCTTCTACGTAATCACCTCAAAATGCCAGGTGAGTCTCCGAAAAACATTAAACTGAAAACAAAAAAATTTCAAAGGAAATTTTTTCTGTAATTAGATTTTCGAAAGTCAATATTTTCATAAACCTTTTTTTTTTATTCAATTGGATGCCAAACTATAGAATCATTTACCTCTATTTATAGTAGGATACAGGAGTGAAAAAATGTGAATAGTTGATGTGGGACGCACAAAGCAAAGCAAAAACAGTGTTTTATAAGTACAAAATGACATTGTATAACTAATAACACAAAGCGCTTTTTTTCAAATTCAATATGTGTGCCACATGGTGGCCACCGATTGGTAGGCGCCCATGCACGTGGATCTCCCCCAAGGGATGCCCAGCGTGCGACACGTGGTCCACAAGTGTATGCGTGGTCGTGGATGGGAATTTTGCGATTATCCTTTTTTTTGTTTTGTTTTCCACATGTAAAAATTCATCTTATAAGATTTAATTTTTAAAATTATTTAGTTTCATAATTTTTGACTTTTATTAATCTCATGAATAATGTTTGGCAAAATTAAGCATACTCGTCTCATGAATAAATAATTTATCTCATGTATTCTTTAATATTTTTTCTATGACAATAAAAACAAAGGCTTGTGTAGGGACCACAGAGACAATTTAAATCTGGCTAGAAATGGCTTAAATTAATTAATATCTCATAATAAAATTTAATTACCATTTAATGGGACATAATTCTACTGAATAAAATCCACTGCAATGTAGACTTAAATCATTTATTCGATAATTCTCAAATAGACTATATAAATGACACCAACCCCTCTACTAGATGTCCATGACCAAAAATAATTATAGCTACTATCATTATTTTTCACATAGCTCTCCATTAATTATTGACTTGACCTTTTTTGAAAAATTTATTTATACTTGAACAAATTCACATTATAAATTCCAAATGTCAAACACTTGGAACACTTTGGCTAAAGATTCCAAATTATTCAAATACTTGCAAATCAACTAAGGGGAACATCTGTATCTCATAAGAGACTGTAGATTCTATATTGATTACTCGATCTTTGTCACACTTCATGTTGCTACCCATCATACATGGGAATTCAGTCATTTGTCTAGACCTTACTTATAGTACACCAAAGTAACTAGCAATCCGTGAACAAGTCCAAAATACTCTCAGGATTTAGAGTCTTCGTTCAATTAGTACATCCTGAATCACTCATTTCTAATAGTAATCTAGAAACAAGTAACTCAAATGGTCCAACTCAATGTATTAATCTTATTTAACACACCAACATAACACTTTTTGGATCATCATCCACATTACCAAGACAAGTCATATAAAGTATCACGTTATAGTCTTAGCTTACAAGTGGTCAAACTTGTCTTTGACTATAAGTTTTTCAAACAAAAATTCATACCATTTGTTCTAAGTCTATCTATGGGTAAATCTCATAAACCACATAGCACAAACATGTAAATTGTGGTATGAGGACTACACCCATCTCATGGATGTTACTGGAAAGAAAATCTCATGCAACATATATGCTCACTTACACAAATTTAACGAGAAAATGACTAGAACTTTAATTTTATTCATTAATAAACTAACATTTAGAGTGCAAAATTTGGATTTCCAGGACACCATTCTTAAAAATCTCCCACTTGTCCTAGATCCAAATTACTATACATTTTGTACCCATTCTTTATAAGTGTGATTCAAAGGTCTTCTGAGTCAACATCTCTGTAAAAGGATTTACAAGGTTATTACTCATATTTATCTGGAACTTTCTAAGCCAACATGTCTCCTTTGAAGCTTAAGAGGCTTCAATGTATTCGGCCTCCATGGTGAAGTCGGCAATACAATACTGCTTGACACTCCTCTAACTTATGGGTCCTCCTCCAAGGGTTAAGACATATCTAGATGTCGAACGTCTGGCATCTCTATCTTACTAGAAAGCTGAATAAGTATAGCCAACTGGAACCAACTCATTACTTTGAAAGATCAGCATATAATCTCTACTTCTTCTCAAGTACTTGAGAATATACTTCACAGCAGCCCAGTGCATCAGACCCGGGTTAGGCTGATATCTACTTACCATGCCAACATCATAGCAGATATCTGGTCTCGTGCACAACATGACATACATGAGGCTTCCCACAGCCGAAGCATATGGAACATTCCTGACCTGCTCCTCCTCTTGAGGTGTCTCAGGACACTGCTCTAAAGAAAGAGGGGCTCCGTGACTGAAAGGTAAAATCCCTTTGTTGGAGTCCTCCATGTGATACCTTGAAAACATTTTATCAATATAAGTGGCTTAAGAAAGACCCAACATCCTACTCTTATGGTCTCGTAAGAGCTTAATCCCAAGAATATAGCCGGCCTCTCCTAAGTCCTTCATATCAAACTGACTTGACACCCAAATCTTTACAGCTGACAACACACCTACATCATTCCCATTGAGTAGTATATTGTTGACATACAATACTAAAAAATCACTACTTACTTTTGATGTCGTTTGTACACGCATGGTTCATCCACCAATTGCTCTAACCCATAGGATTTGGTCACCTCATTGAATCTAATATTCCATGAACGTGAGCTTGATTCAATCCATTTATGGACTTCTTTAGTTTGCATACCATATGTTCCTGATTTTTGCCAATGAAACCGTCTAGCTCCACCATATAGATGTCTTCTTCAAGATAACCATTCAAAAAGGTCGCATTGGCATCCATTTGCCAAATCTCACAATCATAATGAGCAGCAATGGATAGGAATATTCTTATGGACTTTAGCATTACTACTAGTGAAAAAGTCTTATCATAATCGATTCCTTCCTTTTGGGTAAAACACTTAGCACCAGCCTTGCCTTGAAGGTCTCTACCTTCCCGTCCACTCCTTTTTTCCTCTTATAGATCAATTTACATCCAATGGACTTAATGCTAATAGGTGCCTCTGCAAGATCCCAAACCTGATTAGAATACATAGATCCTATCACAAATTTCATCACTAAGACCCATTGGTCAAGCATCCTTGTCTTTAATTGTCACGTTATAGCTGAGAGGATCAAATTAGAATATAGTTGCACTTACAAAAATCTTTTGATTAGAACGCATGTAGAAAAAACCACTCCTTAATCCTTATGGATAACCAACAAACATGCACACCTTCGTCCTCGATTCTAACTTGTCAGGATTCTTTTTCAACACATGTGTTGGGCTCCCCAAAATGTACCTCAGACTTGGCTTTCGCCCAGTCCACAACTCCATAGGTTTTTTAGGAACAGACTTAGATGGAACTAAGTCTAGGAGATATGCTGCTATTTCCAAGGTATAACCCTAAAAAAGCGAATGGTAAAGTAGCATGACTCATCATGGACCTTACTATCTCAAACAATGTCTTCTTCCTTCTTTCTGCAACGCCAATCTACTACGGTGTACTCAGAGCAAATAGCTTAGATCTTATCCCATTTGCAGTTAGGAAATCCAGAAATTCACCCGAAAGATATTCTCTACATCGATCTGATCGAAGTGACTTTACTTTTAACTAATTGCTTTTCAACTTCAGCTTTATAGTCTTTGAACTTTTCAAGTGGTAATGATATGCTTTGGCTGAGTCAAACTCCTTGAGAAATAATAGAAAGATTGCACATGAGGGTATATTAATGCACATATGAGGAAAGGGATTTTTTTGGTTTTTTTTTTTTTTTTTTTTGGCCTTTTTTGATCGAAAAGAAATCCTTGCTTATTTAGGCAGGTACCTAGTACCTAATTGTAGGAATGTACCAGGTAGCTAAAAGGGGTTATGCCCATTGGGCAAGGTTGCAGTGCTGTGGGTTGCCCACAGCACTGTTAGCTTTGGATGGAGAGAGAGAGAGAGAGAGAGAGAGAGAGAAAGAGAGAGAGAGAGAGAGAAAGTTTAGATAAATAATCATTTCGATCAATGTGACCTTAGATTAAGTGCCACTATGCATCGTATGGGATTACACTAGCATTTATTGTTGCTGAGATTATTCTATTTGGACAATGATATGGTTTGGCTGAGCTAAACTCTCTAAGAAATAATAGAAAGATTTAATATGAGGGTATATTAATGCACATATGTGGAAAGGGAAAAATCGAAAGAAAATCCTTATTTATATAGGCAGGCACCTGGTACCTAATTGTAGGCATGTACTAGGTAACTAAAAGGAGTGTATGTCCATTATAGCCGAGAGGAGTTATTTTGTAGGGGTTTATCAAACAATTTTTAATTAAAAAAATTTACGTAAATTTTTAAGTTCAATTTTAAAAAATTATCTATATTTTTTAATTTTTTACCTAACCTTTTCAAATTTTTGCAATGTCACCTTATTGTTAATGCCGTTAATTTCATTAATTTTTGTTTACATGGTATTTAAAAAATTATTTTTAAAATATAAATTATTTTAGAAATACATACAAATTTTTAATATTTTAAAACATTTTTTATTTTAAGTTTTTAAAATTATTTTTTCCACTAAAACAAAAGCTAACGGATGTTAACTATATTAACTTCAAGATGTGACATTGAAAATTATAGAAAGTTTAGATAATTTATTTAAAAATTATAAAATATAGGTAACTTTCACTAGAAACCCCCCTTTAAACGAAAGGAGGGAGTAATAAATGTGGAAAAAATAATTTTTAAACTCTCAAAATAATAAATTTTAAAATATTAAAATTTGTATGTATTTTTAAAATAATTTATATTTCAAAAATATTTTTTTAAATACCACATAAACAAAAATTAATGAAGTTAACGGCATTAACAATAAGGTGACATTGACAAATTTTAAAAAGATTAGGGAAAAAAATTTTCAAATATAGATAATTTTTTTAAATCATACTTAAAATTTATTTGAATTTTTTAAATAAAAATTCCCTTGATAACCCCCTTCAAAATAACTCCTGTAGGCTATAATGGGCATACACTCTTTTTTGTTACCTGGTACATACCTACAATTAGGTACCAGATACCTGCCTACATAAACAAGGATTCCCTTTCGATTAAAAAAAAAAAAAAATTCCCTTTCCTCATATGTGAATTAATATACCCTCATGTGCAATTTTTCTATTATTTCTTAAGGAGTTTGACTCAGCCAAAGCATATCATTGTCCAAACGGAATAATCACAGCCATAATAAATACTAGTGTTATCCCATATGATGCATAAAAGTTATTTATATTTTAAAATAAGTATATGCTAGTTTTTAGGTGGCACTTAATCTTAGGACACATTAATCTAATATGATTCAATGTCGGGTGTAAGATAGTCTTATGGGTTCTAAAAAAGTAACCAGTATGTGAATCATGTTGGTGTATATGGTGACTAAAACAGCCTTTAAGAGTAAAGGCAGTAGAGCCACTATGCTACTAGAACTTATTCATAAAATGTTTAAGGACTGATGAAAGCTCAAGTGAGAGGAAGCGATCAACATTTTATAAACGTTTCTGAATGAAGAATCAATGAATTGATATATGTATACTAAAGTCTTGAGTCTTTTGGAAAGTTCAAAGAAATAAAGACTAAAGTTAAAATCAGTTAGATAATTATATGAAGTAACATTGATTAAATCAAAGTGGTGGATTTTTGCAGAATTCTTATTTTTCCTAACTACAGAGTGTTACAAGAAGGATTAATAAATATGATAAGATTGATTTGATGAGTCACTTCTGCATATCAAAACGTTTGTTATATAAGATGTTTCGTTATTAACCATATAAGTTCAATAGGTAGCTTGTGTTAGATAAAATGACAATATGAGATATTGTATCCTAGTAGTATGATACAACTAATTATTTAGCTGACATATTTTACATCCTGAACTAGAGTTAATGTTGCACTTGGTAAATAAGGGCTTTGGTGTAGTGAGAAGATTGTTAGGACACCTTACCCGTACATGTCATCATCCATAGTGGTTGGGAATTGATATTAAATCTGAACCTCTAAACTACAATGAAGCCCTTAAGAATACTAATGTCGACCAATGCATTGGGGCAATAAAAGCTAAGTTAGAATAATTGTATTTTAACAAAGTCTGGGAATTTGCAAAGGCATCAAAAGGCATTAAGCCCATTAGATTGGATCTGAATGGATCTACAAGAATAAAGAGTTGAGTGGATGAGAAGATTGAGAGCTTTAAGGCTAGATTGATGGCAATGGGTTGACACCCTATAGGAAGAAATTGTCAATGACGTGACCATCTAGGCTGATGCTATGCTTAAGTCCATAAGGATACTCTTATCCATTGTATCCCATTATCATGAGATATGAAAACGGATGTCAATACGACATTTTCTAAATGGTGATCTTGAGAAAGTTATGTATTTGATACAACCAAACAAGTTTGTTGCCAAGAATTTGGAGTATATAGTATACAAACTGAAAAAGTTTATTTGTAGACTTATATAAGTATCTTTTCATTAAATATTGGATTAGATGATGCCCATCAAATCTTATGTATTTGAATCAATGGTTAGTGAATCATGAGTGTACGAGTGATATAACCAGAAAGTAGTGACTTTCTAAGTGTTGGATATAGATGACATACTGCTTATTAAGAATGGTGTACAATTGTTATAAGTTGTTAAGATTTGTTTTACAATCATGTAAAAGTGAAAGACCTAGGATAAGTCAACTATATTCTTAGGTTCAAGCATTAGTGAGAATGAAAGAAAGGATATTGAGTTTATCATGGGTTGCTTGTTTTTAAAAAGGATTTTAGACATTTAAGTCAGGATTTATGTTTACCCTAGGAGTGAGAGACATTAGATGGTGAAGTGTGAAGTAGTCTTGTGTTGCTTAGTTTACCGTGGAAGTCTGGTACTAAACAACTCATGAAGTTGTATAGTAGACAAGTTGACTAAGAAAACTCCTTGTAGATCAAAGTTTGTGAGAAAAAGAATGACACAGTGAATCATCAGTATTGAAGATACAATAGCCAATGAGTTCATAGATCCTTGGGGGATAGTTATGCAAAACGGGCCTAATTGGGTTTAGGAAAATTGAAAGATTGTTGGAATTTGTTAGAATATATTGTATAGGATTAATATGTATATATTTGGATAATTTTAATGGTATCAGAGCTACCAAAAGTTGAAAACGCTCTTGCCCCCCAAGGCAAACCCTAGCCGCCCCCAAAACACAAGCCGCCAGTTCAAACCGTTGCCACGCCTTGCCGTCGCTGCATTTACCCCCTCTTGTTCCTTTGCCAGTCGTGCCCTAGCCACACGCCCCTCACCTCTCTCCTCTCTTCTCTCCTCATGTATCTCTCCTCTCTCACTCCAATACAAATTTTTTGATGGATGATTCATCCTCCACCACCTCTCCACAATGTGTTAGTACCCTGCAACCATCTCCTATGTCGGCTAACTCAGCCGGCGTTCCTTTGACATCGCCTACTCCATTCATTGTCTCTAACATACGAAGTCAAATCATGGCAACTCTAGATCTAACCGACCCATCCTCTATCTAGTATGGCGTCGCTCTTTCCTCTCCACTTGTTGTGGATATGGTGTTGATGGACATCTTGATGGGACCTCCGCTTGGCTGGCTACCATGGACCGGCTACATGTCTACTGAAGACAACTCGATAATCTCTTAATCTCCTGGATACTTGGTACTATCTCTTATGATATTGCTAGTGCTGTTTGTGGTGATGACGATAACTTGACTTTCGGGTTTCTTTGGGATGCTATTTCTCATTTATTTACCGATTTAGCACAATCTTGACAGTAATAATTTAAGCGAGAATTAGCTAATATTAAGAAAAAGGAATCTAACCATGCTTGCTTATCTCACTAAAATTAAGTTATTGGATAATACTCTTCATTCTATTAATGCCACGGTTTCTGACGTTGATATGGTCTTGGCTGCCATTGATGGTCTTTTTGACAATAAAGACTATAATGCCATATGCACTTCCATTATTACTCATACACCCTTTCTGACCTTTCTTGAGGCGTGATCTCTCCTTATTAGAGAAGAATCTCGTCTCACAAATGGTATTTCACCTGCATCTGTAGTATCGGTTGCCACAGGTACTTCTTCAGACAATCGTGGTATTGTTCAATATCTAAGTACATTTATCGACTCCAACTACTAGCCGGCCCTCACTACTAGTATGGAACAGGCGGCGGCTGCATTGCTGGCTCAGTAGTATTTGGGTTTCAAAATTTTTCATGCTAATGGTCGTGGTAATGGTCACGGTCGTGCTGGCCGTGGTAACAGTCGTGGACGAGGTCAAAACAATCACAACAATGGTAACTAGTAGAATCAGAATATGTCGGGACCGTACTTCTGTCGGGGCCTATGGTTTATGCCTTCCCTTCAGCAGCCATACTATGCACCTCAATTTAGCATGCATCACGGTGGTAATGTTCCCTCACCTCCACAACTTCATCCTATGAATAATGCTTTATCTATTGATTATGGCTATTATCTAAGTTTTGATGCCTCCTAATCCTCCACAGACATACTCCACTTCTACTTTTGACTCCTCTTAGGTTATGGATAATGGTGCCTCCTCACATATGACAAACAACCCAAGTATTCTAACCTCTTTTTATCCTTATCATGGTACTGATAAAATTCTAGTTGGAAATGGTGCATCGCTTTCCAATGTCAGGGATGGGTCATTCTTTCTCTCTACATGTGTAGGTCGTTTTACTTTACATAATGTCCTACTCGTTCATGATCTTGCCACAACTTTACTCTCTCTTTGTCATTTTTTCTTGATAATAACGGTAATCTTGAATTTGACTCATTTGGTTTTCTGTCAAGGAACCTAAATCGAAGTCCACCATCATCAGATGTGTCAGCACAGGACCACTCATCACAGTACCCTCCACCTCTGTCTCACTTGTTGTGTCACGTGTGCCTTCCTTGCTGTGGCATCTGCGTCTAGGTCATCTCAGAGCACCAGTTTTTTGTAGTCCTTAGTCAAACAAAAATTTATTTCTTGCATTTCTTCTAGGTCGAGTTTGTGTCATGCTTGTCAAATAGGCAAGCACAGTCGTTTATCTTTTCAGCAATCTGTCTCTTTTACGTCACATCATTTTCATATTATTCATTATGATGTATGGACATCACATGTTATTAGCTTCAGTAGTTATAAGTATTATTTGTTATTTTTGGATGATTATTCTCATTTTTTGTTTATTTATCCCATGCATGCTAAATATGAGGTGATTTATTTATTTATTCAATTTCGCAATCTTGTGCTTAACCAATTTGGAGTGGAGGTTAAACAATTTCAATGTGATAATGGCACCAAATATATTAACCAGGACTTCAATAAGTTGTTTGCCGAATGAGGTATTCTTAGTCGAATTTCTCGCCCACATACGCCTCGACAAAATATGCGTGCTCTGTTATTTCAAGCTTTTGTGCCTTTAGAATATTGGGTGTAGGCCATTCTTACTGCTATACATGTAATAAATCTTTTTCCCTCCACCCTATAAAGAAGAAAATACCCTTTCAGCGTCTGTATAAGAAGAAGGCTTCATACGATCATCTTCGGGTTTTTGGATGCGCATGTTACCCCAACTTAAGTGCTGTTGAGCCACGTAAATTAGCACCTCGTTCCTCTTTATGTGTTTTCTTGGGGTACCCACCCAATCATAAGGTCAATAAGTGTTTGAATCTCTCAACTAACAAGATTGTTATCTTGAGACATGTTGTTTTTGATGAAATAGACTTTCCTCTTGCTCGATTGGGTGCCGCTTCGCAATACACTTTGCATTGTCTTTAGCAGGTTTTTAAACCAATCTCTTGATTCATCTCCGTTCTCCAGCATCTTACCCCTCCCGGTTCAACCGCACCCACCCCCCCCCCCCCCCCCCCCCCCCCCCGCGGTCATGTTGATTTCTCTTCTCCTTCATTAGCCTCCTCAGGCAGTACTTCACTAAGCTCATCGTCCCCTCTACAGCCCCCATTGCTGCTGCTGCCACCACCACCCATGCCTCCTTCCCCTCGACCAGTTCACCCCATGATTACTCGGTCTAAGGCTGGTATTGTTAAACTTCTTCTCAAGCCTTCTATGGTTCTCCTTTTGCTCTTCCTGACGTTCCTTACTCTTACAAACAAGCACATAATAATGATAATTGGAAAAATGCCATGTTCGATGAATATAATGCACTTCAGCGTCATCATAATTGGACTCATGTTCCAAAACCGAATACTGCTAATGTTGTTGGCTACAAATGGGACTTTCGCGTCAAATAAACCTCCACGGGTAAAATTGAGCTCTATAAGGCGCGCCCAGTAGCTCAGGGCTATACTCAGCGGTATGGTATTAATTATAATGATACTTTTAGCCTCATTATTGAAACCGTTACGATTCACACTGTCTTGACCATCGCCACATCACAAAACTGGCCAATCCATCAGCTTGATGTTAAAAATGCTTTTCTGAATGGCACTTTAAAAGAAGAGGTGTGCATGAAGTAACCACTGGGTTTTCTGAATTCCGATTTTTCAAATTATGTTTGCAAGCATAACAATTTGTTATATGGGCTGAAGAAGGCACCTCATGCATGGTACAATTGTTTTTCTTCTTTTCTTCATCACTCGGTTTTCAATTAGCAAATCTGATTCTTTCATGTTTATTTTTCACCGTGGGACTGATATGGCTATTTTGCTACTCTATGTTGATGATATTGTGTTTACTGCATCTTCTACTACCTTTCTTCAAACTTTACTCCACTCTCTTCAGTGTGAATTTGATATGAAAGATTCGGGGCGTCTCAACCACTTTCTCGGGATTTCTGTTTCCCATCTTCCTAAGGGTTTATTCTTTTCTCAATCTAAGTATGTTAATTATCTGCATGAAAAGACTGCTATGCTCGATTACAACCATTGCTACTCCTACAAATTCCGAATCAAAGCTCTCTGCATTTGATGGGGAGTCGATGACTCATGCACCTTGTATCAGTCGGTTGTTGGTGCATTACAGTACTAACCTTTACTGGTCCTGATATTTTTTATGCAGTGCAATGTGTGTGTTTGTTCACGCATGCTTCTCACCTTCCTCATTGGATTGTTGTCAAACATACTTCGCTATGTTAAAGGTACTATGGATAATGGTATTGTTATCTCCCCTTGAACTCTTAAATAGCTTGTGGCCTAGTCTGATGTCAACTGGGCCAATTGTCCTGATACTCAACGCTCCACTTCAGGCTTTTGTGTGTTTTTTGGTGGTAACATTGTTTCCTAGTGCTCCAAGCAACTGCCCATCGTATCTCGCTCAAGTGCGGAAGCTGAATACGCGCTGTTGCCAATGCTATTTTGAATGTTGTTGGATGCAGTCTCTTCTTGGTGAGCTTGGTATTGTTATCCCCAAAGCCACCCCGATTTACTGTGGCAATGTTTCGGTAACTTATCTCTCCACCGAACCTATCCAGCATGTTCGCACCAAACACATTGAGATTGATATTCACTTTGTGCACAAACGAGTTCATATGGGTCTTGTTCTTATCCTTCATGTGCCCTCTTCACAACAGTTTGCTAACATTTTTACCCAGAGTCTTCCTCGGCATTTATTCTTATTTTTTAAACAGAATCTTCGAATTCGATTACCTCCTGTTTTGATTGAGGGGGATGTTAGAATATATTATAAACGATTAATATGTATATGTTTGGGTATATTGTAATATTGTGTATCGGCCCTATTGGGTCCGACCTTGTATTCATTATTATTTATAAATACGAGAGGGACCACCTCATTTGGTGTGTCAATCAGAGTCCTGAAAAACCCAATTAATTAGTTTTAAATATAAATTAAATAAAATTATTTTATTTATTTGATGTATGATTATGTTTTACAAGTCAAATATATGTGTGATTATTTTCTAAAATGTTCCATAAGATAGACGTAGTCCAAGATAACATGTCGAGTTTGGTTTAAGTAATTAACGAGATTGAGCTGCAGACTAACTTAAATCAAATTAGTGATATGTTGTCAAAGTATGTTCGTCAGTGATAAGTTTGGACAAATTGTCTGATAAGATAATAGTATGATAGGATGACTTGTCTTGGTCATGTGGATAGGGATCCAAAAGTGTTATATTGGTGTTCTCCATAAGGTTAGAAAGCTGAGTTCGACCACCTAAGTTATTCTATTCTTAACTGTTATCAAAAATAACTAATTGATTCTAGTAAAACGATAACTCTAAATCATGAGATTGTCTTGCACTCGTGTATGTGGTGTGTGTCACTTTGATGTACTGAAAAGTGAGGTCTTGATTAGTGGCCCGACATCCTTTATACGCTGGGTGATAACATTAGATGTAGTGGGAACAAACGTTCAATATGGAAGCTATAGTCTCTTACGAGATATAGATATCTCCTTAGTTAATAGGCAAGTATTTGAATAAGTTTGGAAAAACTTTAGCCAAAAATTTGTTTCGCATGTTTGACATATGGCACTAATATAATAAATATGTTATTGTGTTATAGTTATTCGATAAATGGCGAGTCGAAAACTAAAGGAAAAAAACTGTGAGAAAAATTATGATAGTAATTAAAGTTATTTTTTTCTAATGGATCTCATATAGATGGGTTAATTGCCATTATAAAAGTTATTTGGAAATTATTGCACAATTATATTTAATTCTAGAGTGCAATAATGTTTATTTAGTGGAATTAAACATTATTAAGTGATAGTTAATGTTAGCAAATATTGATAATTAGATTTGACGCATTGGAACTAGAATTAAATTGTCTCTGAGATCCATCTGCAAGCCCTAGAAGTACGCTAGTTAAAAATATTTAAAATGAATTCGTGAAATAAATTATTTGTTCATGAGATGAACAAATTTATTTTGCTAAACAAAATTAATTAGATGAATTATTTATTCATAAGATGAATTAATTTATTTTACCAAATAATATTCATGCGATGATTTTATGCATGTGGGAATTTAAACAAAATAAAAAAAAAAAGAAAAATCGCGGTAATAGAGTCGTAATCCGCATGCCTGCAGTATGGCCAACCTGTGCATAGGGATGGCAATGGGGCGGGTAAAACCTGCCACCCGCGTATTTCAATGAGAAACTCAATGGGAGTAAGTTGAACTATTCAACTTACGACATTGAGTTTTGTGCTGTGATGAGAGCGTTGAGGTATTGGAACTCCTATCTAGCAAACAAGGAGTTCGTGTTATACTTGGATATGTCGCATTGAAGTACATCAATAGCCAAGACAAGCTATCTAACCGGAGTGGGCAAGTTACATTCAGCTCTTTCGCTTTGCAATCCAGCATAAATCAGGGGCATTGAGCCAGGTTTATGATGCGTTGCGTAGGCATACTCTCATCCTATCTGAAAGCAAAGTTTAAGTAGTGGGTTTTGATCAGTTGGTAAAACAATGCAAAGATGATCCCGCCTTTTGGGATATTTGGCGGGAATCTCAATCCGATTCAGTACCTATATATTCTATACATGGTGGGTTTCACTTCAAGGGAAATCAGCTGTGCATACTAGACTCAAGCTTGCGCCTCTAGATCATCCAAGAGAAGCGCAACGAAGGGCATATGGGGAGGGACAAGATGCTCAAGTTGGTTAGTGCCAATTACTTTTGGCTTTCGATGAAGAAGGAGGTGGAGAGATTTGTCAAGCGCTGTCGTATATGTCAAATATCAAAAGGTAGGATGTCCAATACAGGATTATACATGCAATTTTCGATTCCAAGTCAGCCTTCGGTGGATATTATTTTGTCATTGTGCTGGGGTTATCGAGAACGCAAGGATGTATAGATTCGATCTTCGTTGTTGTCTATCGCTTCTCCAAGATGGCGCATTTCATAGGGTGCAAGAAAGCCACTGACACAATACATGTGGCCGACTTGTATTTTCAAGGGGTATACAAGCTTCATGGGTAGCCAACTAGCATAGTCTCGAATAGAGATGTGAGGTTTGTGAATCACTTCTGAAGACCTTTTTGAAGATGGCAAATATGTCCCTTACCTTCAACACTGTAAATCACCCGCAAACGAATGGCAAAATCGAGGTGACGAATCGCTCTTTATATAACTTACTTTGTTTCCTTGTTGCTGAGAATTTCAAGGGATGGGGAAGAAGTTGTATAGAGGTGAGTTCACCTACAGTAGCCGGTTAATAGGAGCGTAAGTTTTCTACCACTCACAGTCATTTATGGCTTGGTTCCCGGTCTCCTGTATATCTGGTGCTAGTCCCTGATCTTACTCATCCTCATGGCAAGGCAGAAGACTTCATATCCAACCTACAGAACATCCATGATCAGATCCGAGCACGATTACTAGAGGCAAGCACCAAGTACAAGTTGGCAAATGACAAGCGGGGCAAGGCAATCCAACTGCAGGTTCGCGATCAAGTTTGGGAAGTCCTGACTAGAGAGCGCTTTCCAGCATGCGAGCATAACTTGACGGCACGAAATTGGTCCTTTACGGGTTCTAAAGAAGATCAATGACAATGCCTACCATCTATAATTGCCGAGTAGAATGAGAACTTCAGAAGTATTCAACGTCAAGCATCTCATCCCATACTTTGGCAAGAATGTTATGAAAGATCGATTAATGAATTCGAGGGTGAATTCTCTCCAACCTAGGGACGATAATGCAGCCTCGCTTTCTCACATGACAAGTTCTTTGGCGGGTGGCCATTGGCGAGATGGATCAGAAGATGGCACACAAGGCGCGTGGCTTGGGGGATGAGACGAGTTAGAGTTTAATTAGTATAGGAAGATTAGTTTGAATTATCCTTTTTGTGTGTGTGTGTGTGTTCATCTCTTAGCTTTTAGTGTTTTATTATAAGTCAATTAGCTCCTCTATTTAAAGAAGAGGAAGTCTAGGGTTAAGGTCATTCAATTTACAAATTATTTTCATACTTTTATGAGTTCTTACTAATTCTCGGGTTGTGCGAATTACGTTAGACTTTTTCCCTTTTGTTTCTTATTGTTTAGGAATAGAAATTAAAGAAAGGCTGTTGAACCTTCCAGTTTTCTATAATTTTCATCTACGCACTGCATCATCAGTTTTGGGATGGAGCCTTCCTTGGTATGTAACATCTAATGCGGTTTGGATTCGAGTATGTGATTTGAGTGTAATACGGAAGTAGACTATATTGGATCAGGTGATGAAGTGATTTGAGGTAAAGGTTCGGAATAGACTTATCGGAAGCAAGATCAAACAGTTATACTTATATGTTATCATATATCACATCTGAATGCAGCGTAATTGGGGGATATGTAAGGGTAAGGCACGAGACGAGATATGGTGCGTAATCACATCCAACAACTAGTGGGGGCTAGGTTGAATCATTTTGGAGTACAATTATAGTTTGTGGGGTTGAAATGTGTTGCCCCTATGAGTTTTGCTTGATTCATTTGGTACAATGATTTTATATAGAGTTTAAGATGTAAATAGCAATTTTGATGAATGAAACGCGGGCTTGTCTTTTGGGGGAAAAAAAAGAAAAAAGACCTATTCTTTTATTAGTTCCTATATTAGAAAAAGGCTAATAGTGTTATTTCGTGCAATTTTATAAGTTTGTAATCCAAAATAATCATGAAAACTATTTAAAGGGTGATTTGAGTTAGAGTAACTAATTAACCTCGTATTTGTCAAGAGGGTAGAAATAATTATAGACTATCTTCGGTTGTTTTTGTTTTGGCATTTTACAATTATAGGGATCCAATAATATTTTATTGTGTTATTTAAGCTGAAGGTCGCCATATTTTGTCCATTGTATCAATTTAGTCCTTGTACTTTTACTGTGTCAATTTAGTCTCTATATACTTCAAAATGTGTCAATTTAGTCCTTTGATCAAATTTAAGTTAAGTTAATGACGTAATTTTGAACGAAAAAATTATGTTAGATGCAAGTAACTTCTTATAAATTCATCCGTTTATTCAGTTTAACCCAACTCGTGGCTGAACCATTAAAAATTTAGCATAATTTTTTTTTTAAGAATCAAATTAACACATTTTGAATTGTACGTGGACTAAATTGATACAATTAAAAGTACGAGGACTAAATTAACATAATGAACAAAATATAGGGACTTTGGTTAAATAACCCTACTTTATAACTTAAATTATTCCATAATTTGTCCAATCTTTTTTCATTTCATCCCCATTTTCTGGAATTTGCTGCTCTCATTTCAAAAATTCTTTTTAACAAAGAAACTATTTATTCATTTTAGATATTTTTGAATTGTGTTTTATTGGAAAAACTTTTTTTAAAATATTATTTTAATTTTATATTTTTTCACATTCTATTGTATTCATCGGGAACATAGCTGATACAATATATTCGATGCAACTTGAATTGGTAAGCATTACTCTTTCTTTCTTTCTTTTTTTTTTTTTAAATAACTCTAAAATTAGTACTGCAAATTAAATAATAAATAAGATAGACATGAAAAGTTAAGTAAATGAATAACCAACTTTGAATTGTCAAAGAGTCCACAAAATATCAAATATAAGTAGAAATACAGATTACATAAAATTGATAATCTAAGAATTGAAGAGTGAAATTGGATAATTGTAATCTAAGAATTGAAGAGTGAAATTGGAGTTCTAAAATGTCAAAAAGAGAGGAGTACCCATGGCAATTGTATTTAGTGGGATGTAAATGCCCCTTTTCTCTCTTTAATCAAAATACTAAGGCTACCTTTAGTTCAGTTTTTTAACGGTTTAAAACCGTGAAAAAAATTCTAATTGATTGTAAAGGCTTGCGTTTGATTGAAAGATCTTTTTACATTTTTTTTTTGCTACTTAAATAGAAAGATAAAAAATTATTTTATAGCTAAGTATAAAAAGATGCAAGACTTGATCTTTTTCATAGCTTATTTCAGAAAAGCGTTTTAAAAATACTATATTAATATTAAATTTTCTCCATCACTGCCTACTTTACTTATTATCACCAACCACCCACCACCACTCTTTTTATGCCCATGGGTCATTACACTCACCACTCTCCACTGTCATGACCAACTATTAAATAGATACTCTCCTACCTACTAATTTATATTATTAAGTTATTTTTGTGATTACAATAGATAAGTTTTTTCTTTAAATTTTGGAGGGATATGTTAGCTGCAAAGTTATCGTATTTTGTTTCTTTTTTTTTTTTTTTATAATTAGTCCTCAAATGATATAAGTGTGGTTTTATAATGCAAAGTAATAGTAAGAAATAAATTCGTTTTTTTTCTTTTTTTCAAGAATATTCAAGTGGCATTTTAGGGCCTTTTGTTTTGAAATTTATTAATTTTGTCGTGGAAAGTAACTCTAAAATAATATATAGAGAGATTATATTAAACTATTTGTATTTGATTAATAAAAAAACCCAAAAGGAAAAAGCTTCCACATCTAATTGGGCCCCTATGATGCGTTTAACAGTCTTTTTTCTTTTTATTTTTTTTTTAAATATTTATTGAATTCAAATGTAAAAAATATGTTACCAAATATATTGAAGGGAGTAAATAAATAAGCACAAAATAAAGGAGAGAAAACATTAACCATGTGTCATTTCAATCATTAGACATTATATTAACCATATATATTTATTTTCAAGTTTTATTTTTCAAGTCGAATCATTTAAATTTCAAGAGTAACATAATTGTTGCAAACTCTTTATTATTATTATTATTCATTTTTAAAAGAAAAAATTTGGCCAAATGATCTTCTATTTGAAATTAAACTGGCCAGAGGGGTACCAATAATCTATATTGATAGTCAATTAACCTTAGCACTTAGCACGAATCTAGTATATCATGAAAAGACTAAACCCTTATCTGTTAGGAGAAACTTTGTTAGAGCATAGCTAGAAAAATAAAAAATAGATCTACAAAAAAAGTTTCATTGATGCTAATCTTGCGGATATGGGAACCAAGGATGTGCCTCCGGAGAAGTTGATAAAGTGTATCAACTTGATTCAAAGCTCATAGGATCCCGGTGGTCACTAGGATCTCTTGTTGATGTATTCTCAAAATAATGTAATAAAAATTGTAAATAAAGTGTTTAAAGTTGGTCCCAAAAATTTAATCTAAGTGTTTTGATGTGTATTGGGATGTGTGTCAACACACAGGGCTAGTGTGTCGACACACATTCTTACAGAGCAGTGCTGCAAAGGTGTGTGTCAACACACACAATCCATGTGTCAACACACAGATCAACAACGCTCTCTGCAGACCTGTGAGTCGACACACAGGGACAGTTTTTAGTGGATTTTTGCACGGTAACTTCCGGCTTTGGCACCCTTTCTTTGGGGTGTATTTTGGGACGTTTCTTTTCATACATTCTTATACATATATCCCCTTGGTTGATTGGATTAAAAAGTGATAGAAAATACTTGATCTTTGTTCTTGAAATCATCATTCTCTTACATCTCTCCATATCTCCCTTTACATACTTTCACTCCATTAACTTTAGGTTATCGTTCTATCCTGAGATTGTTTCATACGCTGAAATAAGTCTTAAGGAAAGTGACATCAGTCCTCGAAACCTGTTGATCGATTTGTTACCCGTTTTCTTGTGAATTGCAAGAATATCCCCAACAATCTTAAGACTTACTTTCACGTTTGTGATCTTGGTTTGATATGGCATCATCACTGAGGGAGATGATAGTGAACTTTGTTAAGTTGAATCATTTTGATGGCGGCAATTTTCACCGTTGGCATAGGAAGATGCACTTCCTGATCACGACCTTGAATGTGGTGTATGTTCTGAATACACCATTCCCTAGCCCCGCTGTTGAAGAGGACAAGACATTGACCAAGCAACGAGCCCGGTTGAAGTGGGAGAATGATGATTACATATGTAGGGGGCACATACTCAACGAAATGACAGACGCCCTTTTTGACATCTACTCCAACGTGCCTACTGCAAAGGAGTTGTGGGACGCTCTAGAGGCACAGTACATGGCGAAAGACGCCACAAGTAAGAAATTTTTAGTTAGTCAATTTAACAACTATAAAATGGTGGATGATCGTCCAGTCATGGAGCAATTCCATAAAGTTGAATGAATCTTAAATAACTTTAAGCAACACAACATGAATATAGACAACACCATCATTGTTTCTTCTTTGATTGACAAACTTCGCCCTTCTTGGAGAGACATTAAGAAATCTCTCAAACACAAGAAGGAAGACATATCAATCTTGTCTAATCATTTGAGGATTGAGGAAGGTTACAGGTTGCAGGACAATAGTAAGGACTGCCCCGGTGATGTTGAAAAAATCAACGTTACAGAAGAAGGCCAGACAAGCAAAGGAACCAAACGAACCTGACACTTCCATAAAAATCAAAACGAAAAGAAGACCAAGTTGGTCTATTGGGAGTGTCAGAAACCCGGTCACCTAAGGAGGGACTGCATCCACCTTAAGAACAATAAGGGGAAGAGGCATGATCATCGTAACAAAAATTCGAAGGATATGTTCGTGGCGATGATCTCGAAGATCAACCTAGTCGAGAGTGATGACTCTAGGTGGGTTGACTCGGGGACCACAAAACATGTGTGCAAAAACAAAGGTCTCTTTAGGGACTTGGAACCTGTGAACAACGGAATTGTATTGTTCATGGGTAATGGAGCGAGTATATCGGTTAAGGGTAAGGGAAAAGTTGACATACTTTTTACTTTTGGCAAAACCCTTACCCTAACCAATGTGAACTACACCCCGAATGTAAAGAAGAATCTTTTGTCCGGTGGCCTACTTAATAGGTTTGGGTTCAAGTTGGTTTTCAAGGCCGACAAAGTTGTATTGTCGAGGGGGGTGTCTTTGTTGGAAAAGGTTACCTGTGTAATTGTATGTTAAAACTGAATATTAATAATAAGATTGACAGTTCTATTTATATGCTTGACTCTACTTATTTATGGCATCATAGGTTAGGACATGTGAATTGTCGTAAAATGAGTGAAATGGCTAGTTCGATGTTGATACCATATGTTGATAAAGTAGATGATAAGTACAAAACATGTATGCTAACAAAAATAACAAAGCTACCATTTCCGTTGGTACAACGAGAAACGAATTTGCTTGACTTGATGCATAGCGATTTATGTGACTTCAAAAGAACTCCCACCATTGGAGGAAAACAATACTTTATCACGTTCATTGACGATTGTTCAAGATATTTTTATGTGTGTCTAATCATTCATAAAGATGAATCGCTAGAAAAATTTAAAGCATATAAGGCTGAAACAGAACTACATTGTGAAACCTTCCTCAAACGACTTAGGTCGGACCGTGGTGGTGAATACTATGACCCCAAGTATTTCGAATCCACCGGTATCGTGCATGAGGTCACCACACCTTATACACCACAACAGAATGGCGTGGCTGAGAGGAAAAACCAGACTCTTACTGAAATGCTCAACTCCATTTTGTCATACTCTGATCTCAGCGATGGTTTTTTGGGTGAGGCTATGTTAACAGCCTGTCACACATTAAACCGTGTTCCAAGCAGGAAAAGTAAAATAACCCCATATGAACATTGGAATGATAGACCTCCTAAGCTAAGTTATCTTAAATTGTGGGGGTGCAGGGCAGTTGTTAGAGTTCCTAAACCCAAACGTAAAAAGTTAGGTGAGAGAGGCTTTGATAGCATATTCGTTAGATATGCGCCACATAGTCAACCGTATTGGTTCTATGTAATTGAGCCTAATGATTATGTCGGTGTTAATACTATAATAGAATCAAGAGATTCCATCTTTGATGAGAATCGGTTTACCTCTATCCCGAGACCAAGGGACTATGTACCGGTTGATAACGACACACCAGTGTTGTATGGTGATGATGGTCGCCATGAGAGGGAGCAAATCCCTAATATTACTCTAGAACTCCGAAGCAGTAAGAGAGTAAGGAAAGAGAAATCTTTCGAAATGGACTTCTACACCTTTTTGGTAGAAGGTTCGAGGAATGATGTCGACATTGTGATAACACGATGTTATGTCATGGAGGCTGACCCCATGACATTTGATGAGGCAATGAGGTCTCATGACACCTCTTTTTGGAGAGAGGCAATAAATGATGAGATGGATTCCATCATGGGCAATAGTACCTGGATACTAGTGGATCTCCCACAAGGCAGTAGGCCGATCTGGTGTAAATGGATCTTCAAGAAGAAGATGAAAATTGATGGAACTATAGACAAGTTCAAAGCCCATTTGGTTGCTAAAGGGTTTACCCAAAAACATGGGTGACACCTATGCCCTGGTGGCTAGGATATCGACAATAAGAGTTCTAATTTCTCTTGCCTCCATTTATAAACTCGTAATTCACCAAATGGATTCAAAAACGGCATTCTTGAATGGTGAATTAGAAGAGGAGGTGTACATGAAACAACTGGAAGGTTTTGTTATATGGGGCCTAGAGAGGAAGGTATGTAAACTCATATGGTCTCTGTATGGGCTAAAGAAAGCCCCCAAATATGTCGATGACATGCTCATATTCGGTACAAATTTGGAATAAGTAGAGAAAACTAAAAGGTTTCTCTCAGAGAACTTTGCTGTGAAAGACATGGGTGAAGCTGCGGTAATCCTTGGTATAAGGATTGTAAGGAATGGAGATTCCATATCCTTGACACAGTCTCACTATGTTGAAAGTGTGTTGAAGATATTCAACTGTGGTGCATGTGCACCGGTGTTCACACTGATGGACCCTAATGTGAAACTGGTACTAAATAGGGGCCCTCCTGTTTTACAGTTGGATTATGCCCGTGTCATTGGGTGTCTTATGTACACCATAACAAGACTAGGCCTGATATAGCCTATGCTGTTGGAAAGCTAAATAGATATACTAGCAATCCAAGTAAAGTACATTGGCATGAGATTTATAGAGTACTAAAGTACCTTAAGAGTACCATAAACTATGATATTTCTTATGTAGGGTATCCCTCTATTTTGGAGGGGTATTCTGATGCCAGTTGGATCTCTCATGTAGAGGATCATGCATCTACGAGTGGATGGGGTTTCTTACTCGGTGGGGGTGCGGTCTCTTGGGGTTCCAAGAAACAGACCTGTATTTCTTATTCTACGATGGCGGCAGAGTTTATAGCTCTTGCTTCCGGGGCTCAAGAAGCCAAATGTTTAAAGGATCTCTTATGCAAGATTGCTTTGTGGCCTAATTTGATTTCACCGATATCCATCTATTGTGATAGTCAAGCTACACTTTCTAAAGCATATAGTGAGGCGTATAATAAAAAGTCCAGACACATTGGTGTGAGACATAGTATAGTGAGGCATCTTATTTAAGAAGGTGTCATCATTATGGATTTTGTAAGAACAAGTCAGAATCTAGCGAATCCGTTTACGAAAGGCCTTGCTAGAGACTTAGTTCTGAAAACGAGGCAAGGGATGGGGTTGAAACCTGTCATTTTTAGTCACCCATGATTGGTCCTCAACTTGACACCTAGTTAGACTCTAGGTCTCGGGTTCAATTAGTGAGTTTTATCATCAGTGTGACTGCAAGCACAAAGGAATTTTCATCCCGTGTGTGGTGCTTGGTTACCTGCGTCGGACTTTTTAAGGATGAGCGTATGCTCTTAATGGACCCGGCTTTGATAACTTTGTTACTAAATGTCGCGTCGCAGGGACATGATCAGTAGGGGTCAACCTTAGTGAGTGTGAATTTTGGCCGCTTGAAGGGGTGATTTTTAACAAAGTGTTTGGCCCTGAAACACTCGCGAAGGGTACAGGACACTAGGCTTCATATGTGTCGATCTGGGAGGTGTAGGGTATGTACGGGGAGTAGATTACCTAGTGCATGGTGATGTATGGTTCAAACCGTAGTCTACCATTTTCGATCCGATTAATTGTGAACATGTCATCACTAGCTGGGGGTTCAATCGATAAACACCCTCATTGATGTACGATATGGCCTCCTTTAACTTAGAGATATCGTCTATGAGAATGATTGTATTTTGAAATTAGGGGGGGAATGTTGATGTATTCTCAAAATAATGTAATAAGAATTGTAAATAAGGTGTTTAAAGTTGGTCCCAAAATTTGTTCTAAGTATTTTGGTGTGTATTGGGATGTGTGTCGACACACAGGGCTGGTGTTTGGACACACATTCTTACAGAACAGTGCAGCAGAGGTGTGTGTCGACACATATCAATAGAACACTCTCTACAGACCTGTGTGTCGACACACAGGGACATATTTTACCGGATTTTTGTGTGATAACTTCCTGCTTTGGTGCCCTTTCTTTGGGTGTATCTTGCAACGTCTCTTTTCATACATTCTTATACATATATCCCCTTGGTTGATTGGATTAAAAAGTGATAGAAAATACTTGATCTTTGATCTTGAAATCATCATTCTCTTACATCTCTCCATATCTCTCATTACATATTTTCACTCCATTAACTTTAGGTTATCGTTGTATCCCCGAGACTATTTCATACGCTAAAATAAGTCTTAAGGAAGTTGACATCACACCTCGAAACCTGTAGATCGATTTGTTACCCATTTTCTTGTGAGCCGCAAGAATATCCCCTGCATCTCTAACAACAACAACAACAACAACAACAGACCCAGTGCCTCCAAGGGCTCCCGCATAAGTAAGGTCTGGGGGGGTAGATGTAGGCAGCCTTCCCCCTTCAGGGGGCTGCCCTGAAGAGCGGTTGTTTCCGAGGACCCACAACCTGAGAAATTGTTCCACAGCAAATGGCATGTGACCTACCAGCGAGAGAGCATCACATCATGAGTAGTGCAAAACACCCGATGACCAAAACAATAAACTACCACAAGCAACAACAACAACAAACATACAACATGCCACAACAAGCAGAAACCAAAGAATAGGTAGGCAGAATATCACGCCCGAGCACTAGTGAGCTAGACTACCCTACTCCAGCTACATCATCTATAACCCCTATACTAGCCCTCCATTGGGCCCTATCTAAGGCCATCTCCTCCCGTAGGTTTAGGTGGGTGAGGTCTTGTCGGATCGTCTCCATCCATCTCTTCTTTGCCTGCCTCTTCCTCTTCTGCCTAGAGTAGTAAGGGGCTGGTCGCACCTTCTTACTGGAACGTTCTCCGGTCTCCTTCTAACATGTCCGAACCACCTCAAACGTAGCTCTCACAATTTATCTTCAATGGGGGCTATGCCCAATTTGCCTCTTATGACGTTGTTCCTGATCCTATCCTTCCTTGTGTGTCCGCACATCCACCTCAACATCCGCATCTCTGCCACCATCATCTTCTGTGTGTGCCGTTGTTTCATCGCCCTGCACTCTGCCCCATACGTCATGGCTGGCCTCACAACTGTCTTATAGTATCTATCCTTTAGCTTGAAGGGGAACTTTCTCTCACAAAGTACCACGGAGGCCATCCTCCACTTGTGCCATCCCGCTTTAATCCAGTTGTTGTCATCCTCATCAACTTCGCCGTCGTGCTATATCATGGACCCCAAGTACCTGAAGCTCTCCTTCTTCGCTATGGCCTCAGATCCAATCTTAACGTCTTCCTGGCTAGGCCTAGGGGAGGGATCGAACTTGAGTTCCTTGTACTCGGTCTTGGCTCTGCTTAGTCGTAAACCCTTTGACTCTAGTGCCCCTCTCCACCGTTCCAGCTTCACATTTATCTCTTCCTACAACTCCCCCACTAACACTATGTCATCTGCAAAAAGCATGCACCAAGGTACATGTCCCTAGATGTGCCTAGTGAGCTCGTCCATAACCACAATGAACAGAAACGGGCTCAAAGCAGACCCCTGGTGCACCCCTACTATTATCGGGAAAGCGTCTATCTCCCCATCCTCTGTACGCACCGTAGTCTGTGCCTCGTCATACATGTCTCTAATGCCCTAGATGTATGGCACGGGGATCCCTTTCCTGTCTAAAACTCTCCAAAGGACCTCCCTTGGAACCCTATCATATGCCTTCTCTAAATCAATGAAAACCATGTGAAGGTCCTTTTGTCTCTCCCTGTATTGCTCTATCATTCGCCTTAGGATGTGGATCGCTTCTATGGTTGATCTTCCGGGCGTAAATTCGAATTGGTTCTCGGGCACCTCTGTCTATTGCCTTAACCTCCTCTCTATGACCTATTCCCACAACTTCAGAGTGTGGCACATTAGTTTGATACCCCGATAGTTGGCGCAGCTCTGAATGTCACCTTTGTTCTTATATATCGGGATCACTGTGCTCTTCCTCCATTCATTAGGCATCTTCTCCCCCAGAAGGATTTTGTTAAATAGTTTAGTTAGCCAACTGACGCCCTTCTGTCCAAGGCATTTCCATACCTCTACGGATATCCCATCTGGGCCAACTGCTTTTCCCCTTCCCATGAATTTCAGGGCTTCCTTGACTTCCTCGGGGCTAATTTTCCTACAGTAACAGTGGTTTTGATGCTCCTCAGATGTTTGAAGATCACCTAAGGATATCTCTGTTCTTCATTGTTCTTTGAAGAGCTCGTGGAAGTACGTTTTTCACCTAGCCTTAATCAGTTGCTTGTCCACCAGTACCTGTCCATCTTCCCCTCTTATGCACTGTACTCTGTCCAAGTCCCTAGTCTTTCTTTCTCTAGCTTTGGCAATTCTATATAAGCCCCTCGCACCCTCCTTGGTCTCCAGCCTTTTGTAGAAATCCTCATAAGCACTTGATTGTGCTTCTTTGATTGCTCTCTTTGCTTCTCTCCTGGCTTGCAGATACCGATGTCGCATATCCTCATCTCTGCTATGATCCCATTCTTTGAAACGAACTCGTTGCGCCTTAATCTTCTCTTGGACCTCCTCACACCACCACCAGGACACCCTGTTGCTTGATACCCTTCCCTTTGACGTGCCGAGAACTTCCCGTGCCAGTCCTCTGATCTTTTGGGCCAGTTGGTTCCACATCTGGTTTGTATCTCCCTTGAAGTCCCACCCGAGCTCAGCCTCCACTCTTTCCTTGTATACCTCATACTTCTTCCCCTTCAAATCCCTCCAACAGGTATGTGTCTGCGCGGGTTTGCATATTCCTTTGGCCCTCTTCTTCGCCTTTATATCCTCCCACGACACCCTATGTTGTGTAGACAGGTCTTCTCCAGGGGTAGCCCTGCAATCCCTGCAGTCTTTTTGCACCCTTTTCCTTAATAGTATGTAGTCAATCTGTGTTCTTGTCCCACCGCTTTGGTACGTGATGATGTGTTGCTCATGCTTTCTGAAGAAGGTGTTGGCCACCGTTAGGTCGTATGTGACCGCGGAGTCTAGTAGTGCTTTGCCCTCTGCATTCCTAGTTCCAAGACCAAAACCTCCGTGGTAAGAAGCGTAACCGTCCTCCGTCACGCCGACGTGCCCGTTAAAATCCCCGCCAATCATCACTTGTTCGGCTTGGGGTATGCCTTGCATCATTGTGCCTAAATCCTCCCAGAATGTTGCCTTCTCATTCTCTGTTAGTCCAGTTTGGGGTGCGTAAGCACTGATTACGTTCAATTCTTCTCCATCTAGGACCATCTTGATACTTATGATTCTATCACCAGCCCTTAATACTCCAACTACTTTATCCTTAAGGCTGCTATCCACTACGATACCAACTCCATTCCTACCTCTGACCTTGCCCGCATACCAGAGCTTGTGCCCCAGCACATCCCTGGCTTTCGCGCCTACCCATTTAGTCTCTTGTGGACAAAGGATGTTGATCTTTCGCTTCATCATCATTTGGGCCACCTCAAAACTCTTTTTCGTTAGTGTCCCGACATTTAGTTTCCCTAGTCTCAAGTTCCCTGTCCCCTTCAACATCTCTAATTCTCCTTATTACTAGAGTGTGTCTAGCAATTGGCCTATATAATAATTAGGTGGAGAATTGTTAAAAATGAGTTCCTATATATACTAACTATAAAATTAATTCAAGACTAAAATGCAAAACCTAAGTAACTAGCTAAAAAACATTGTGTTTCATGTAAACTCTAGCAGTGGCACAAATGATAATTAAATGGAAAATCAAGGTTCATTTCAATCCAAAAATGGGTTTTGAAATGTTGTGGTCAGTTACAGTAATGCCCAGTGCCTGCCCTGGATTTCCTGCTGCCCTGCTCCCCACCTGTAGCACCCGTGCGTGAAGCGTGCCCTAGAAGCTACGCCAGTGTCCTTACTTGTCCTTATCCGGTGCTTTTGATCTGGGGACGTGACTCACCATTCAGAGGCCCTCTTTTTTGTTTGTTTGGGGCATTTTTTAACCATTGATTAAAATGAAAAGGATGGCCAAATCTTCCCACCGTGGGTTGCACATGGATTGAGCATTGTCTATAAATAAGGGCGTTATTTTTGACGTGAGAGAACTTTTCATTTTCTCTCTCCTCTTTCTTTGGCTTTCTTCCCTGTGCCATTTCTCCTTCCTTGCACTTGGATCCATGAGGTGTTAATCCTAACTATGGTTTGGTGGGAAATCAAGCTCTCCTTGGATGGCTCTAATGGCATTTCGTAGAGAGTCTAGTATAGGTCTTGTACTCTTTTAAGTTTTTGTCCTAGAAGCTCTAAGGAAAGTGTCGATAATTCGTTAGCTAGGGTTTTAAGTTGGTCTATGAGCTATAATAATTTCATTTAATAGTGGAAAAAAAACCTCTCTAGTGGTACGGGGCTCCCGAATGTAGGCCATTTATGGCTGAGCCACGTAAATCTAGTGTCCTTTGGTTTGTTGACTTTTTTTTATTGTGTAATCTTCCATTTTCGTTTGCAACTCTTATCTAACTTTGCTAAAACTACTATCAAGAAATGATAAATAAGATCCAATAAGTGGTACTAGAGCTACTGGTTGGAAAACTCTTGATAATGGCTTCTGCAAAGCTTGATATAGAGAAATTTGACAGGAAGAATTATTTCTCATCGTGGAAAGTTAAGATGAGAGCTCCATTGATGTCTCAAGGAGCTGGAACTGCACTTCTACAGCCAAAGAAACAACCTTCTAATTTAACTGAGAATGATAAGGTACAAATCGAATTTCGTGCATATGGTTCTATTATTTTATGCCTTCATAATGCTGTTTTATTCCAAGTTTCGAATGAGACCACTGTAACTAAGATCTAGGCTATGTTAGAATAGATTTATAAGTCAGAATCACTTTCTATCCATATAATCTTTATGGAAAAGGTTTTTACCTTTAGAATGGAAGAAAACAAATGCTTAAAAGGTTCCTACATGGGTTCCGTAAAACACTTCAGGACCTATTGAATGTGAATGTGTGTGTGAGTTTAAACCCAAAATTCAAGGGAGCAGGGACGATGCTGTTTTGAGCAAAGCACCACGCACTTGTCACGTGAGGCCCTCCTCAAGAAACATCAGGTCTCTAGATGCCAAGATAATGGCATCTTGAGCCCAACTGCTTGAGAAATTTAGAACCTGACAAGGGTATCAGCCAATCGAAGCTTGAGATGGTTGAAGGGTAAAACGATTCTGAGCTCAAGGGACTTTCTAGAACGCCGCAAGATAGGTGGTTTCTAAACTCGAGACAATTACTTGGAGGGAAGTTTCAAATGCATGGACGTCAAGCTTATCCAACAGAATGTGGGACATCTAGAAGGGACTCCAGCTGAAAAAGCGAACGTGGGCTTCCAGAAGGACACTTGAGTACACCAAATCAGGGGTATGTTCACTGCTCATTCAAGTGCCAAAGGAGCTTGGTAGCCTACATGGGAAGAAAAAGCGGTGAAAAAGGGGGACAGTTGTTGTTTCGTTTTTCTATAAATAAGAAACACTATTGTTGTTGTAAATTGTCGAACACCAATCACACAAAACATTTTCAAGTTTTTCTATAACACACTAGTGCTTTTTTCCTAGGAGTAGCGTAACGTAACTTAGCTTAGTATAGTGTAAATCTTGTTGTACTTGCTTCCTCTATAATATAATGCTTCGGGCTTCAGGTCAGAACTCTTCCTTTTATTTTGTTCCAAAAATCAACAAGTTAAGGACTAAGGCTTTAGTTTAAGGCTTTGACGACCAAGGATTAAGCTTGATTGCATTGCTCTTAACACTAATGTCACTGCTTAATAAGTCAGGTGAACTTATGTTTGCGCCATCATTTAAGGGCATTGATGGCCAAGGCTTAACCATGATTGCATTGGTCCTCATCTAATGACCCAAATACGATCACCCAAATCTTATCAAACACTAACTCATTCGAGCTATTATAAGCCAAGGGTGTCAGGCCTGAAAATCTGATGGACTTGGGCTCATAAGTGGAAGTTCGATCTAATTTCTAAAAATTTCCTTGAGTTTATTAAATTTGCATAGCAGAAGGGTTTAAAATTCCCAATTTTAGACCTAAGGTTGATTTAAAATTCTTAATCTTAAATCTAGATATTTAAATTCCTAATTTAAATCTACATGCCTCTACTGTAATACATTCATAATACTAACATGAATTAAAACTAGCAGAACAAAAATACTATAAACAAATAGAAAAACAAAAAACTTAAAAGAGAAGAGAAAGAAAGATACCTGCAATTGCTCCAAATAAAAGAATACCAGAACAACAAAGAACTCCGAGAAAGCCAAGACCCAGAAGCCCTCTACACAATCACCTCAAAATGCCCAGAGAGTGGATTCCAAAAATTATTAAACTGAAGTAAAAAAATTTTCTCTCTAATTAGATCTCCAAAAAACAATACTTCGAGAAACCCTTTTTTTTTCGATTGGATGCCAAATCATAAAATCATGTACCCTTATTTATAGTACGATAGCAGAGCAAAAAATATGCGAAAACCCGATGTGGGATGCACAAAACAACCAAAACAATGTTTTATAAGTACAAAACAACATCGTATAATTAACAATACAAAGTGCATTTTTTTTTTAAATTCAATCTACATGCCACGTGGCGGCCACCAATTGGTACGCTCTCGTGCACGTGAATGTCCCCGAAGGACTACCCAGTGCATGAGACGTGGTCCACACTAGTATGTGAGGTTGTGGATGGGAATTTTGCAATTTTCCTTTTTTTGTTTTATTTCCCTCATGTAAAAAATTATCTTATAAATTTTAATTTTTTGAAGCTATTTTATTTTATAGTTTCGACTTTTATTCATCTCATTAATAATATTTGGCAAAATTAAATTTACTCATCTCATAAATAAATAATTCATCTCATAAATTTTTTAATATTTTTTCGATAGCAACAAAAACATAGGCTTGCGCAAAGACATCAAGGACAATTAAAATCTAGCTCCAAATTGGTTAAATTAATTACCATCTCATGATAAAATTTAATTACCATTTAATGAAATTAAATTTCACTAAATAAATCCAATTGCATTGTAGACTTAAATCATTTATACAATAATTCTAAAATAGATTGTATTGGTGACAACAATCCCTTCACTAAATGTCCATGAAAAAAATAATTATAACTACTATCATTATTTTTATCACAGCTTCTCCGTTAGTCATTGACTCGCCTTTTTTTGAAGAATTCATTTATAATTGAACAAATTCACAGTATAAATTCCAAATGTCAAACACTTTGAACACTTTGGCCAAAGATTCCAAATTATTCAAATACTTGCGAATCAACTAAGGGGACATCTGTATTCATAAGAGACTGCAGATTTCATATTGAATCCCTGATCCTTGTCACACTTCATGCTTTTACCCAACGTACGTAGGAATTCAGTCATTTGTCTAGACCTTACTTATAGTAAACCAAAGTAACTAACATTTCGTGCAAAAGTTCAAAAAACTCTCAGGATTTACTATCATCGTTCAAACAGTACATCATGAATCATTCATGTCCGATAGTAGTATAGAAACAAGTAACTCACATGGTCCTACTCAGTGTCTTAATCTTATTAAGCACATCAACATAACACTTTTAGGTTCATCATCCACACGACCATGACAAGTCATCTAAAGTGTCACGTTATAGTCTTAGCATACAAGTGGTTCAAACTTGTCTATAATTGCGAGTTTTTCGAACAACAATTCATACCATTTCCTCCAAATCTATCTGTGGGTTAATCTCATAAATCACTTAGAAGAAACATATAAATTGTGGTCTGAGGACTACACCCATCTCATGGATGTTATTGAAAATAAAATAACATGCAACATATATGCTCACTTACACAAATTTAACGAGGAGATTAATAACATTTAGATGGCAAAATTTGGATTTCCAAGAAACCATTCCTAATAATCTCCCACTTATCCTAAATCCAATTTATTATACATTTTATACCCATTTCCTCTAAGTCTGATTCAAAGGTCTTCTGAGCCAAAGTCTATGTAAAAGGATTTACAATGTTATTACTCATATTTATCTGGAATGTTCTGAGCCAACATGCCTCCTTTGTAGCTTCTGAAGCTGCAATATATTCAGCCTCCATGGTAGAGTCGGCAATACATGACTACTTGACACTCCTCCAACTTATGGCTCCTCCTCCAAGGGTAAAGAAATATCTAGATGTTGAACATCTGGCATCTCTGTCAAACCGGAAAGCTGAATTAGTATAGCCAATTGAAACCAGCTCGTGACTTTGAAAGATCAACATATAATCTCTACTTTATCTCACATACTTGAGAATATGCTTCACAGCCTCCTAGTGCTTGGGACCCAAGTCAAACTGATATCCGCTTACCATACCAACAGCATAGTAGATATCTAGTCTTGTGCATAACATGGCGTACATGAGGCTTCCCACAGTCGAAGCATATGGAACATTCCTCATCTGCTCCGCCTCTTAAGGTGTCTTAGGATACTGCTCTATAAAAAGAGGGATTCCACGCCTGAAAGGTAAAATCCCTTTCTTGGAGTCCTCCATGCAACAACATCTTGTCAATATAAGTGGGTTGAGAAAGACTTGATGTCCTACTCTTGCGATCTCGTGGAAGCTTAATCCCAAGAATATAGCTGGCCTCCCCTAAGTCATTTTCTCTTAGGAGATTAAACAAGTGAGCTTATATTAGATTCATATAGATCAATACCGGAGTCTTAATCAAGAAAAAACATGAATAAATCATCCACACATGTACCTTTGCAATTAAATAATTTATCGCGCATAATATTCGGTTCACAACCAAAATTAACTCAATAACTTGTTATCCATTAAACAAGACGTAGAAATAAAATTCCTGTGCAGTGTAGGTACAAATAAAAAATCCTTTAAAAACAAAACTCTACCACTAAACATTAAGATGACATCTCCTACTTCTAAGGCTACTACCCCTGTGACTTCTCCAGCCATGAGGTACATCTCTCCATCATGCAGCCTCTTGGTTCGCCTAAGCCCTTATGACATATTACACACATGGTTAGTTGAACCTTAATCCATACACCAAGAACCTGGTGGACTCTCAACTGCGCATGATTCAACTAAGTAAGATATAAACATACCTTCACCAAATGCCTTAGCAATTTTTGTAGGAAGGGCAGCGAAGTACTTAGTGAAAGTCCTCTTCTAATGGCCCATCATTCATCAAAGGAAACACTTTTCCTTGTTCTGTTTGCTCCCACTGGCCCTTAATGGCTGAGTCAAGTGGACACTCCCCTTGGCTCGCATTAAGTGTTCTAAAACCGACAACTCCTTCATCAACTCTAGAAATGATTAACCTTTATAATTTGTCATGCAGTTAAGCCTGAGCTAGTAAAAGAGCTGGACAGAGAGCTGAGGATGATGTCCTGCTGAGATTGATTATCAATCTTAGCGCCAAGAATCTCCAGCTTAAATAAACACACCATCATTTTAATGACGTGGTCCTGAATCGGTGACTCTTCTGTCACCCTCATATTTAAAAGCTTCATCATCAGCTCTTGCTTGGCTGCCTTATCTTGTCCTCCAAACATTTCCTTCAAATGTTTGTTCATATCAGCTGTTGTTTCCATTTCAAACACCTGATACTTCAGAGCATTTGAAACAGATGCTAGTATATAGCATCTGGCTATCTTATTAGCCTCAAGCCAGCGTTCATAATGCTTTTTAACAGCAATTGTAGCATCAGTGAGAACAAAGTCCAGACCCTCGTGAGTTAACACTATGTCCAAGTTCATTTTCTAAGTAAAGTAATTTGGTCCTGCTAAAGCATTATATTTCAAAATTGAATTAAGTGCACCAGTCGCAACCATTTTAAAACATTGTAAATACAAAAATTTGTGGAACTATCTAATACGAGTCATGTATAATACGGTCATATCTGTTCTTTTAATTTAGCAAACACATCAAGCTAGATATCCACAAAACAGTACTATTATGCATGCAATGATGACCCAAACACACCACTACTTACTCACCGACAGCGGGGTCGTATGAAATTTGTTTAGGTGAGAACTATTCTTAATTAACAAGTTTTCTTGTAACTCTTACTAAACATGATTAATTCAACTTTTAGCCTTAGTCTCTAACATAACACAACAGAGGTCCTCGGGGAGGCTAATGTATCATGCTAGTCAAGCGTAAACCATTACCTAAACCTCTATGCAAATACACGTAATACTCCATGGCAGCGTCGTATCACTTTTTTGCATTGTGGTTTATCGTAATAGAAGTCTAACCTTGTAACCTGCAATCCGACACCGCCCGCAGGGAGGTCTGTCGATCTACTAAACTGCTAGACCAGTAATGGAGACGTGAGGTTTCAACAATTCAACTTTGCTCCCACTTAATTTTTATAAACTAGTGGTTTTAATTAAATTGTATTTACATCTTATATTATCTCATAATCTCCGTTAGAATCTCATTCTAAAATTAAATTAATTTTTAATTATTATTTACAACAGTACTCACGTCTACACGTCCCAAATAGAATTTTTAATTTAAAAATTATATCGCCCTGTCAGCGCCAGCATTTTTTCAAAAAATATTATAGATATATATGTATATATATAATAAAAAAAATAACTGAATCTAATCTCATTAGGTCAGTTTTATCCGATTTCATAAATCCTGATCAAATACGCATAATCTCATTATACGAATAATATGAATATAATTTTAATTAATCTACATTGAAAGATCTGAATTAACTATTAATTCATTATCAGTTTAAACAATTTAAATCGGTACTTAAACTATCTTTCCTTTTTATTATAATCTCTATTTTATTAAAATGCAAGTATATTTATTTCGATCTTATTATACACATTCATGTATATTCTGAATGTAATCAGAGGTTGGTTCTGATACCAATTGTTGAATTGAATTTCAAACATTTTCCTCAAATTTATTAAATTAGCACAACGGAAGAGCTTGACATTCCCAATTTTAAACCTAAGACTGATTTAAAATTCCTAATTAATCTACAGATTAAAATTTCTAATTTAAATCTACAGTTCTCTACTCTAGTGCATTAATAATAACAATATGAATTAAAACTAGCATAATAAGAATATTGTAAACAAAGAGAAAAACGAAAAACATAAAAGAGAAGGGAAAGAAAGATACCTGGAATTGCTCCAAATAAAAGAATACTAGAATAACAAAGAACTCCATGAAAGCCGAGACCCAAAAGCCTTCTATGCAATCACCTCAAAATGCCCAAAGAGTGAACTCCAAAAAATATTAAGCTAAAAAAAATTTCAAAGGAAAATTTTTTCTCTATGTAGATCTCCAAAAGTCAATACTTCACGAAACCCTTATTTTTTAATTCAATTGGTTGCAAAACCCTAAAATCAGTTCTCCTATTTATAGTAGGACAACGGAGCAAAAAATATGTGAAAAGCTGATGTGGGATGCACAAAACAAAGCAAAAATCGTGTTTTATAAGTACAAAACGACGTCGTATAATTGACAATACAAAGTGCTTTTTTTTAAATTCAATCCGCATGCCACGTGGCAACCATTGATAGATCGGCACCCATGCATGTGGATCTCCCCCAAAGACGACCCAGCGCGCAAGACTTGTCACGCTCTAATTGGTCCACACATCTATACGTGGATCATGGCTGCGAATTTTAGGATTTTCTTTTTTTTGCTTTGTTTTCCACATGTAAAAAGTTATCTTATGAATTTTAATTTTTAAAATTATATTATTTTTTAATTTTTAACTTTTATTCATCTCACGAATAATATTTGGCAAAATTAAATTTATTTATCTCATGAATTCGTTAATATTTTCCCGATGGCAATAAAAGTAGAGGCTTACGTAGAGACCTCAGGAACAATTTAAACCTATCTCCGAATGAGTTAAATTAATTATCACCTCATGATAAAATTTAATTACCATTTAATGGGACTTAATTCCACTAAATAAATCCCACGGCACCATAGACTTCAATCATTTATTTGATAATTCCCCAATAGACTGTATTGATGACAAAACTCCCTCCACTAGATGTCCATGACAACAAAGTAATTATAAGTACTATCATCATTTGTCTCTTAGCTTCTCCATTAGTTACCGACTCACCCTTCTTCAAACATTTCATTTATACTTGAAAAAATTCATAATATAAGTTCCAAATTTCAAACAATTAAAACACATTGGCTAAAGATTCTAAATTATTCAAACACTTGCGAATCAACTAAGGGAACATCTATAAGAGATTGTAGATTCCGTATTGAATATCTTATCCTTGTCACTCTTCATGCCGCTACCCAGTATACATGGGAATTCAGTCATTTGTCTGAACCTTATTTATAGTACACCAAAGTAACTAACATTCCATGCACAAGTCCAAAATACTCTCAGGATTTAGAGTCGTCGTTCAAACAGTATATCATGAATCAGTCATTTTTTATAGTAGTCTACAAACAAGTAACTCACATGGTCTTACTCTGTGTATTAATCTTATTAAACAAACCAACATAACACTTTTTGGATAACCATCCATATGACCAAGACAAGTCATCTAAAGTATCACGTTATAGTCTTAGCATACAAGTGGTCCCAACTTGTCTTTGACTATGAGTTTTTCAAACAATAATTCATACCATTTGCTCCAAGTCTATCTGTGAGTTAATCTCATAAACCATTTAGAACAAACATATAAATTGTAGTATGAGGACTACACCCATCTTATGGATGTTACTAAAAAGAAAATCACATGCAACATATATGCTCACTTACACAAATTTAATGAAGAAATGGCTGGAATTTCAATTTTATTCTTTAATAAAATAATATTTAGAGGGTAAATTTTGATTTACCGGACACCATTCCTAATAGTGGACTGCTAAACTCTTAGGTTTGCCTCCACCCCAGTTCCTTACTTTTAAGTGTACGAAGAAAGGTATTTGTGGCCTTGCTTCGTCACTGTAACTGCCACTTGAGTTAGGCCCATATCCCTTTAATTTTCTATCATCTTACACATCAAAAGATCTACAATAATAATATAAAAAGACTCCTTATTTGGAACTTACGCAAAATCTATGTGTTAAACAACGAAGTTGGATTCACCAAAATATCACCTCCTTTTCTCCAAGAAGATGAGTGGTTGAGATCAAAGACATACGTTCTGAATTTAGGCTCACTCCCTAGTCATGATGAGTCCCTTTTGAAAGTTTGTTTACATTTCTATTTACGGTGACCACATCACACTACTAACAAACAAATTAAGTAGGCATGCCTTTTAGTGACCATAGTGGGAGGATTAATATAAGACTTACTTGTCTTCAACCCCATTGTGGATTATCAAAACATAATCTCAAACCATACACCAATGGTCAAGTTAAGGAAAACTAGTGCTCTCGAACATGAGAAACCAGAAGACCTAGTCTTAATTAGCTCCCCACTGGAGCACCCTTTTAAACAAAGTCCTATATCACAAGGGGAGGAAACCAATCACAATCATGGCAATGAGAGCAAAGGTGATGAAGACATCTAAGAGAACGAGCGCATTCGGTTTGATGGTTATTCTCGCAAGAGTTTATGGCCATGCTCAAGTGTTGGAAATCGTGGATCAAAGAGTTCCACAAGCCATGAAAGAGGCCTTTCAAAATCAATATACTGAAATAGAACGCACTCCAGCAGCCCAACGTGAAAACTCTACCGCCATAAGAGCCATAATCAATGATGTTGGGATCTCAATGAATGAAAAGGCTTTATAAAAAAACTAACAGGGTCTTAGTTGAGATGAACTCAGCCATGTCTTCTACTACTACCCTAATAGCTAAGGACATGGCAAGGCAGACAGTAGTTGAAGTCAAGCCTATCTTACTCAGGCAGGCTAAGATTCATAATGGCTTAGTCCAAGCTGTTAGAGAGGATATTAAGCAACTTACGCCATTTTCTCTTCCTTAAGTTCCAACTGGGTACCCTCGTGATGTTCCTTAAAGCGCACGGTTGCCAATTGCTAGGGCTGACCACAAAGTTCTTGAAAGAGTGAGAAAACCAACTGTGGCTAACCCAAGTGCTACTCACTTGGGTCCATGCCATAGGGTTGACATAGCGCCCCTATGGGTTGCAAGACCCTTGAATCGGGGATTTTCTCTGGCTTCAAGGGATCTCAACACCAATTTGTAAGTATCTCTTATCCTAGAGACTGGGGGCATAACCGTTCAGATCCTCTTCATGTTGGAGAGGTTGCCTTGAGGCTCATTCAGGGCCTTGTAGTAGGTGCGTAGTGATAGGTACCTAGTTTCAGTGACTAGACCCTTTCTCTTAGACCTCTTTATACTTATAAAACTAGGGGGCAAGTTAACCACCCACCTCCTCAAGACCAAAACTTGGGAATTGATCAGGCAAGGGTGCACCAACAACCTGTTAATATAGGTGTGCCCTCAGGCATGCCATATAACTCGTGATCTGTTGGAAACATACTTTGGGGCCAACAAACGAATGGCCAAAATTTAATTCTAATTGTTTTCATTATATTTTTGTAAGTGAGCTCATCATGCATGTGATTTTCTTTTAAATTACATCCATAAGATGGATGTAGTCTCCAAAATACATTTACATATTTGTTCCAAGTGATAATGAGATTATGCCATAGATGGACCTGAAGCAAATGGAATGAAATGTTATTTGAAAATTCGTAGTTAGTGACAAGTTTGGACTACTTGTTTGCTAAGGCTATAATATGACACTTTAGATAACTTGTCTTGGTCATATAGATGGTGATGCAAAATTGTTGTGTTGGTGTTTTGTAATAAGATTGAAACACTGAATTGGACTAAGTGAATTACTCATTTTTAAACTATTATCGGGAATAAGTGATTCAGAATGTAGTGTTCGAACAATGACTCTAAATCCTGAGGATATTCTGGAGTTGTGCGTGGAGTGTTAGTTGCCTTGGCGTACTTAAAAGTTAGGTCTCTTAATGCACGTCGTCAAGCACGGCCAATCGAATCGTGCCACATGGCACGCTTTGGGATGCCCCAAGGCATTGATCCATGCCATTAGGCACAGACCAACCCGAACGTGCCACGTGGCATGTTTTGGGGGTCGGTTTTACAATGCTTTAAACGGTGTCGTTTTGTTGTTTGCTTTTGTATCCCACGATGAAAAAAATGTGGTTTTTTTAGTCCAGTAATTTCATATAAGTAGGGATCATGGAATTAAGGTTTAGTATCAATTAATTTTAATAATTTTATGAGAGTATTGACTTTCATAGAATTAAGAGAGAATTTTCGTTGAAATTTTTTCTCTAGTTTAATATTTTTCAGAGCCCACACTCTGGGTGTTCAGAGGAGATTTCATAGAAGGCCTCTCGGTCTCGATGATTTCTTCGAGTGATACTGTGGTCTACATTCCGGTATTGTTCTTTCCATTTTCTTTTAATTGTTTTTTGCTTTTCTATTTTTTTACAATGTTATTATGCTAGTTAGTATTCGTGTTATTATTATGAATGTATTAGAGTATAGGCCTATAGATTTAAAATTAGAAATTTTAAATCTCATGTAGTTTAAAATTAAGAATTTTAAATTTTTCCACTATGTTAATTACATTAACTTATGGAATACCTTTTTAAATATGTCCCAACGATTGGTATCAGAGCTAACCTCTAATTACATTAATAATATACATAGATATATTAAATCAAAATAAATAGATTTGGGAATAAATAAAATAGATATTTTACTAAAAGAAAGGAAAAGGTTGAATGAGTCATTAAATGTAGTTTAATAGCAATTATACTTGTCAATTCAATTTAAATTGAAGATACGATTGAATTAAAATAATAATTCAGATCCATGAAGAATGACCTTCAAAAATTGTATTTTAGATATGTATGATTTGATTTTACATGTCTGATAAGATTGACAGATCAGCTAAGATTATTACTTAATGAGATTTCAGCTAAGATTATTGCCTAATGAGATTAGAATCAATATAATTTTTAATATAAAAAAATATTTTCTGATTTTTTCTAATGTTGACGTCTGCAGTGTACTAAAGTCAGCATTGACATGGATTTTTAAAAATAATTTTTTTTGGAATGTGCAGACGTCAGTACCAATTGTTTATTATAATAATAATAATAATAAATTATTTTTATTATTATTTTAGAATGTGATTCTAATATAGATTATACGATAATCTAGTTGTAAATATAATTTAAATTAAAACCACTGGTTTACAAAATTCAAGTGGGAGCGAGGCTCAATAGTTGAGACCTTAAGGTCTCCATTACCGATCTAACGGTATAGTAGATCGACATCACTCCCCGAGGAGGGTGTCGATTTACGGGATGCGAGGTCCGACTTCTAATCAAACAAACTAAAGTACAAAGAAGTGAATGCAACCACGCTGCCATGGAGTATTATGTATATTTGTATGGAGGTTTAGGTAATGGTTTACGATTGACTAGGGTAATACATTAGCCTCCCCGAGGAGCTTTATTGTGTTGCGTTAGAGACCAAGCAAAAGTGATGAGTTAATCATGTTTAGTAAGAGCTACAAGAAAGCATATTAATTGAGAATAGGTCTCACCTAAACTAATTTCAAATAGCCTCGTTGCCTGGGAGTAAGGAGTGGTATGTTTAGGTCATCATTGCATTCATGATAGTTCAATTATGTGAATACTTGACTTCTTTTTTTTTTTTTTTTTTTTTTTTTGTTTTGCTAAATTTAAAAGAATAGTTATCACATCATTTTTCATAGCTCATGTTAAGTTACACAAATGTTTGCATTTACAGAGTATAATAATGGTGGCGACTGGTGCTCTTCATTCAATTCTTAACCATAATGTACTCACTGGACTAAATTATTTTACCTAGAAAAAGAATTTGGACATAATTCTAATTCATGAGGGTCACAAGTTTGTTCTCACTAATGCTCGTCCTATAGTGCCCATTGCTAATTCCACAGCTACTACTAAAGAGCGTCACCAATGCTGGCATAAGGCTGATGAGTTAGCCACATGCTACATATTGGCCTCTGTGTCAAATGTTCTCAAGCATCAGATGGTTGATATGCAAACAGTAGCTAAGATGATGAAACATTTAGAAGAAATGTGCAAAAACATTATAAAGCAGCTAAGCAAGAACTAATAAAGAAGATGCTCAACATGAAGATGTCTAAAGGAATACCAGTTGAGGGCCACATCACGGATTTGATGGCATGTTTTTCTGAATTGGAAATCCTTAGAGCTAATTTTGATAGTTAAACTAAGCAGGATATCATCCTTAGTTCTCCGTCCACCTCATTCTCTCAGTTCAGGCTCAAATTTTCTATAAATAACTAGGATTATTCGTTTCCTGAGCTAATGAAAAAGAGTTGTTAGTAACAGAGGACCTGATGTGGGCCAGAAGGATTGTCCACTTGACCCAGGCATTAAGGATGAGTGAGAGTAAGAAATCCAAGGGAAAGTGTTTCTCTGCAGAAAAATGGGCCACTGGAGAAGGAATTGCACCAAGGAATTAGCTATCCTTCTTGCCAAGACTGGCGAACCATCTGGTGAAGGTATGATGATATCTCCCTTAATCGAGCCATGTGCAGTTCAGCGTCTACCAGGTTCCTAATGTGTGGAATCAGGTTTAACTGACCATGTCTGTAATATCTTACAGGGACTCAGGCCAGCCAAGAGACTACTTGATGGAGAAGTGTACCTGACTATTGGAGATGATACAAGAGTTGTAGTCTTTGGAGTAGGAGTTTTCTGCTAAGATTTTAGTGATAGAGTTTTGATTTTGAAGGACTTCCTTTTTATACCTGCACTGCACAAGAATTAGACTTTTGTTCCTCGTTTAGTAGATAATGGTTTTTCAATTAATTTTGGTTCTGAATTTGTTATTACAAGAAAAAAATTATTTATTTGCAAATGTACATATGTGGATAGTTTATTCAAATTATTTCCTTATCAAAACTCTGATTATTGTTTAAATAAATCTAGCACAAGCTTACTTGCCCAATGTTTTAAGAGAAAACACTCTGAAAAAGATAATGTCTTCACATGGCACCAACGTTTAGGTCACATTAATTCGAATAGGATCCAAAGATTGGTAAAAGATGGACTCCTTGAAGTCCTTACCAGTCTGCGAATCCTGCATAGGCGGTAGAATAACCAAGTTTGTCTTTAGGAGTAAAGGAAACAAGGTTAGTGACTTGCTTGAGCTTGTTCATACAGATATATGTGGACCAATGAATATTTAAGCACGAGGTGGGTATGAGTATTTAATCACAATCGTAGATGATTACTCTAGATATGGTTATATTTACCTGATGAGACATAAGTGTGACTCTTTCAAAAAGTTCAAAGAGTTTAATGCTAAAGTTGAAGGGAAATTAGGTAAACATATCAAGGCACTTCAATCAGATGAAGGTGGTGAATACCTTTAAGGAGGGTTTATGGATTTCCTATCTGCAAATGGGATAAGATCTCAGCTTTCTACCCTGGATACTCCACAGCAAAATGGTATTACAGAAAGAAGGAATAGGACATTGTTAGAGATGGTAAGGTCCATGATGAATCGTGCTACTTTACCTATCTCCTTTTAGGGTTATGCCCCGGAAATAGCAGCATATATCGTTTCATCAAAGCCAATTCCTAAAACTCCTATGGAGTTATGGACTCGGCAAAAGCCTGGTTTAGGATACCTTTGGATTTGGGCGTGTCCAGCACATGTGTTGAAAAGAATCCTGACAAGTTAGAATCGAGGATAGATGTGTGTATGTTTGTAGGTTATCTTAGAGGAACAAGAGGCGGTCTTTTCTACAATCCTTCTAAACAAAAGGTGTTTGTAAGCGCAAATGCCAAATATTTGGAGGAGGATTTCGGAGTAGACTACAAAAGTAAAAGCAGATGAGAGAAACTGACACCATTTCAGCTAGAGAAGTCTCAGGACATTTTGGATGTCTTAGATGCACCTACATAGAACCGAGAATGTTCTAGGTACACGAGCTTAGGCGCAGTAGGAGGATTATCAGGGCGCCTAACAAATTCATGGCGGGATCCTTAATGGTTGACCGTGATATTAAGTCTGATCATCTTAACTACACTGAGGTGCTTAAAGACAAGGATGCTGACTAGTGGGTCTTAGCAATGAAATCTGAGATAGGATCCATGTATTTTAATCAGGTATGGGAACTTGTAGAGGCACCGAAAGGCATTAAATCTATTGGATGTATGTGGGTCTGCAAGACAAAAAGCGGAGTGGACAGGAAGGTAGAGACCTTCAAAGCAAGATTGGTTGCTAAGGGTTTTACCCAAAAGGAAAGTATTGATTATGATGAGGCTTTCTTACCAGTGGCCATGTTAAAGTCCATAAGGATACTCCTATCCCTTGCAGCTCATTATGGTTATGAGATTTGGCAAATGGATGTCAAAATGGCCTTTTTGAATGGTCTTCTTGAAGAAGACATCTATATGGTGCAACCAGATGTTTTCATTGGCAAAAATCAGAAGCATATGGTATGCAAACTAAAGAAGTCCATTTATAGATTGAAACACGCATCACACTCATGGAATATTAGATTGCATGAAGCTATTAAGTCTTATGGGTTTGAGCAATTAATTGATGAGCCATGCATGTACAAACAACATCATGAAAAAAATAGTGACTTTCTTAGTGTTACATGTGGATGACATACTACTCAAAGGGAATGATGTAGGTGTCTTATTAGCTATAAAGATTTGGTTGTCAAATCAGTTCGATATGAAGGACTTGGGACATTCTTGGGATCAAGCTTTTGCGAGATCATAAGAGTAGGATGTTGGGTTTGTTTCAGGCCACTTATATTTACAAAACATTATCAAGGTATCACATGGCAGACTCTAACCAAAGGCTTTTATTTTTTAGGCATGGAGTCCCTCCTTCTTTAGAGCAATGTCCTAAGACACCCTAAGAGGAAGAGCAGATGAGGAACGTTCCATATGCTTCAACTGTGGGAAGCCTCATATATGCTATGTTGTGCACGAGACCAGATATTTGCTATGCTATTGGCCTGGTGAGTAGATATCAGTCTAACCCGGGTGCGATGCACTGGACGGTAATGAAGCATATTCTCAAGTACTTAAGAGGAACTGGAGATAGTATGCTAATCTTTCATAGTAACGAGCTGGTCCCAATTGGATATACTAATTTAGATTTTCAGTCAGATAGAGATGCCAAACGTTTGACGTCTGGATATATCTTTACCCTTTGAGATGGGGCCATTAGTTAGAGGAGTGTCAAGCAGTCTTGTATTGCTGACTTTGTTAGGATTAGTATCTTGAAATCCAAATTTATTTTGTAACATTACTTTATTAATGAATAAAATTAAAATTCTAATCGTTTCCTAGCTAAATTTGTGTAAGTGAGCATATATAGTGCATGTAATTTTCTTTTAAGTAAGGTCCATGGGATGGACCAAGTCCTTAGATTGCATTTTACATATTTGTTCTAAGTTGATAATGAGATTAAGCCACAGATAGAATTGGGACAAATGGTATGGAATGTTATTTAGATAACTCATGGTGGGTCATAAGTTTGGATTACTTGTCTATTAAGCCCATGACTCAACACTTGTCTTGGTCATGTGGATGGTGATTCAAAAGTGTTAGGTTGGTGTGTTTAATAAGACTGACACACTTAGTTGGACCATGTGAGTTGCTTGTTTCTAGACTACTAACAGAGATGAGTAATTCATGCTGTACTGTTTGAACATGAACTCTAAATCATAAGAGTACTTTCGACTTGTGGATGGAACGTTAGTTTCTTTGGTGTACTATAAGCAAGGTCTAGACAAATGACTAAATTCTCATGTACACTGGGTAGCGGCGTGAAGTGTGACAAGGATCCGGTATTTAATACGGAATCTGCAGTCTCTTATGAGATTCAGATGTCCCCTTAGTTGATTCGCAACTGTTTCAAAAGTTCGGATCTTTGGCCAAAGTGTTATAAGTGTTTGACATTTGGAATCTATACTATGAATATGTTCAAGTATAAATGAATTATTTGAAAAAGGGCAAGTTGGAAAATAATGGAAAAGTTGTGAGAAAAATAATGGTAGTAGTTATAATTATTTTTTGTCATGGACATCTAGTGGATGGGTTGTTGTAATCAATATAGTCTATTTGGGAATTATCAAATAAATGATTTAAGTCTAGAGTGCAGTGTGATTTATTTATTACAATTAAGTCCCACAGATAGACTTGGAGAAAATTGTATGAATTGTTGTTCGAAAAACTCGCAGTTACAGACAAGTTTGAACCACTTGCATGCTAAGACTATAACGTGACACTTTAGATGAGTTGTCATGGTCATGTGGATGATGATCCTAAAAGTATTATGTTGATGTGTTTAATAAGATTAAGACATTGAGTAGGACCATGTGAGTTACTTGTTTCTATACTACTATCGGATATGAGTGATTCATGATGTACTGTTTGAACGATGACTGTAAATCCCAAGAGTTTTCTAGACTTTTGCATGAAATGTTAATTACTTTGGTTTACTATAAGTAAGGTCAAGACAAATGACTGAATTCCCACGTACGCCTGGTAAGAGCATGAAGTGTGACAAAGATCAGGGATTCAATATGGAATCTGCAGTCTCTTATGAATATAGATGTCCCCTTAGTTGATTCACAAGTGTTTGAATAATTTGGAATCTTTGGCCAAAGTGTTCCAAGTGTTTGAATAATTTGAAATCTTTGGCCAAAGTGTTCCAAGTGTTTGACATTTAGAATTTATACTGTGAATTTGTTTAATTATAAATGAATTCTTCAAAAAGAGGCAAGTCGATGACTAACGGAGAAGTTGTGAGAAAAATAATGATAGTAGTTATAATTATTTTTTTTCATGGACATCTAGTAAAGGGGTTGTTGTCACCAATACAGTCTATTTGGGAATTATTGTATAAATGATTTAAGTCTACAATGCAATGGGATTTATTTAGTGAAATTAAATTTTATTAAATGGTAATTAAATTTTATTAAATGGTAATTAAATTTTATCATGAGATGGTAATTAATTTAACCCATTGGAGCTAGATTTAAATTGTCTCTAAGGTTCCTGTGCAAGCTTCTGTTTTTATTGCCATAAAAAAAAAATTAAATAATTTATGAGATGAATTATTTATTCATGAGATGATTAAAAATTAATAATTATTAAATAAAATAATTTTTTGAAATTAAAATTTGTAAGATGAATTTTTATTTATGTGAAGCAAAGCAAAAAAAAAAAATATTGCAGAAACACAGAGGCACCTGGCACACGCAGGGCACATCCCCTTTGGCTATCTTGGCCCATGATCGTGCGACACGAGGCATGCGTTTTGAATAATAAAATAACATGGTTTGAACAGTATTAATATGGAGTCGTTTTGTGTTTGTTATTAGAGGCGGCAAACAGGCCGGGTCGGCCAGGAACCGGCCCCACCTACCCCGTTTGGGCCCAGCCCACTATTGTAGTGGGCTGGGCCACAGGCCTCCTCAAAATTAAGGAGGCCCTCTAGGGCTTGAGTCTAGGCCTGGCCCGACATATTGGAGGCATTCACCCCAAATGTTTAGTACTTATTTGGGCACTACAACTTATTTTATGGTTATATTTTGTATAAAATATATTTATAATCTTATAAGGCACTTTTATAATTATATTATACGTTATATTTTATATATATAGGCCGCCACTATTTTTTATACATGGATTTTGCTTTGTTTTGTGCATACCACATCCACAAAATAGCTATTTTTTGCTCTCGTATCCTACTTTAAATAGAGGTACTGATTTTATGGTTTTCAATCAATTTAAAATAAAAGGTTTCTGAGAGTGTTGACTTTCAGAGATCTAACTGGAAAGAAAAGTTTCCTTTGAAATTTTTCTTTCCGCGGTTTCATATTTTTTAGAGCCCACTCTCCGAGCGTTTTTGAGGCCATTGCGTAGTAGGCAACTATGTCTCCATTTTTTTTCTCGGCTTTCTTGGAGTTATTTATTGTTCCGATATTCTTTATTATTGGAGCAATTCTAGGTATTCTTCTTTGCTTCTCTTTTAAGTTTTTGACTTTTCTATTTATTTATAGTTTTATTATGCTAGTTATAATTCATTTAATTATTATAAATGTATTAGAGTAGTGGCCTGTAAATGTAAATTAGGAATTTAAAATTAAGAATTTTAAATCAACCTTTGGTTTTAAATTAAGAATTTTAAACACTTCAACTGCGTTAACTTTATCAAATTAGGGAACGTTTTTGAAATTCATTCCCACATACTCAACCATGGAGACCTAATATGTTGCAGCTTCAGAAGCTGCAAAGGAAGGGTGTTGGCATAGAAAGTTCCTGAAAGGTCTTGAGGTAGTTAGAGATGGTCTAACATCCATTATAGTATTTTGTGACAACTCCGGAGCAGTGGCTAACTCTAAAGAGCCTAGAGGACACAAGACTTCCAAACACATTTAAAAGGAATACCACGTCATTAGTGACTTCATGGAGAAGGGCGAGATAACAATTTAGAAGATTGATATGAGCAATAACCATGCAGATCCTTTCACAAAGACGTTAACTTAGAAGACTTTTGAATCATACTTAGAAGGGATAGGGATAAGGTGTATAGTCAAATGGATTTAAGACAAGTGGGAGAGTGCTAGGAACAGTGTCTTGAAACTCCAAATTTATCTTGTAAAAATTATTTTTGATTTAGGAATAAAATTTAATACTGGTCGGTTTCATAATATTTGTGTAAGTGAGTTCATCATGCATGTAATTTTCTTTTAAGTTACATCCATGAGATCGATATAGTCCCCAAACTATATTTACATGTTTTTTCTAAATTGATAATGAGATTATGCCATAGATAGACTTGAAACAAATGAAATAAAATGTGCCTTCTCCTTCAATTCCAACTGGATATCTTCGTGATGTTCCTTCGAGCACACAGTTGCTAATTGCTCAGGTTGACCACACAATCTCTGAAAAAGCGAGAAACCCAACTATGGCTAACCCAAGTGTTACTCATTTAGATCCATGACATGGGGTCAACATTGCGCCCCTTTGCGTTGCAAGACCTTTGAATCAGGGATTTTCTCTGGCTTGCAGGGGTCTCAACACCATTTTGCAAGTATCTCTAATCCTAGAGACATGGGGCATAACTGTTCAAATCCTCCTCACATTGGATAGGTTTCATCGAGACCCAGTCAAGGACTTCTAGCAGGTGCGCAGTGATTGTTAGAAAAATAAACTCTGATACCGATCGTTGGATTCACAATTTTTCAACTGTGGTCACAAGAAGGGGTACCTATTAGAGCACTTAAAGAAGGAGACTCTTCTCTCAACCTAATCCCCCGGTCGGAGAGTCACGCTTCGTGACACCTCACGTGCGAGAATTCCCCGGAATAGGTTTATCTGTATAAACCCTTTGCCTTAATACCAGTTGTTGGGACGACTTTCAAAAATTCTCCCTAATTTTATAGAGTTTACGCAGCGGAACGGGTTTAGAATTCATAATTCTAAACTTAGAGTTGCATTAAAATTCCTAATTTTAAATCTATAAATTTAAATTCATAATTTAAATTTACAGATCTAAATTCTTAATTTAGATCTACAGGCCTTTTACTCTAATACATTCATAACAATATATAAGCTTAAACAGGCATAATAACGAATACTACAAATAAATAGAAAAGCCAAAACTAAAAGAAGAAGGAAAGAAGAACATACCTGGAATTGCTCTATTGATAAAGAATACCAAAAAAATCGAGATCCCCCAATCTTCTACGCAATGACCTCGAATAGCCCGGAGGGTGGGCTCCCAAAAATATTAAACTAAGGAAAGAAAAATTTCAATGTAAATTTTTCTCTCCAATTAGGTCTCCGAAGCTATTTCCAGAAACCCAAAATGATTTATTTTATTGAATGCCAAACCCCTAGAATAGGCACCTCTATTTATAGTAGTATACCAGAGCGAAAAAGCCCAGATTTTTCGATGTGGGATTGCCCAGCTTAAAACGAAACACATCATTTAATCATAGCCACAAGCCGAAACGCTTCATTTCATGCATAGGGAAATCGCATGTTATTTATTTACTTTCGCGTGCCATGTGTCGGCCTACAATTGGCCGGGTCACGAGCGCGTGGATTCCTCCCATTAGCAGCCTAGCATGCGAGCGTTAGCCATGGATCGCGAGCTGTTTAGAAGCGATTTTTATTTTTACTTTTTTTGTTTTTGCGTTGTTTCCCACATGTAAAAATTTATCTTATGAATTTTTATTTTTTAAATTATTTTATTTTATAATTTTTAAGTGTTATTCATCTTATGAATAATGTTTGGCAAATTTAATTTACCCATCTCTTGGATAAATAATTCATCTCATGAATTCTTTAATATTTTTTCGACGGCAATAAATATAGAGGCTTACACACGGACCTCAAAGACAATTTAAATCTAGCTCCAAATGGGTTAAATTAATTATCTCATGAAATAATTTAATTATCACTTAATGAGACTTAATTCCACTAAATAAATCTCACTGCACTCTAGACTTAAACCATTTATTCAATATCTCCCTGATAGGCTGTATTGATGACAACAACCCCTCTACTGGATGTCCATGAAAAAGGATAAATATAACCACTGCCATTATCCTTCTTACAGCTTCTCCATTAGTTACTGACTCACTCTTCACTGAATAATTCATTTAACATATTCATAGTATAAATTCCAAATGTCAAACACTTGGAATACTTTGGCCAATGTTTTCGAACTATTCAAATATTTGCGAATCAACTAAGGGGACATCTGTATCTCATAAGAGACTGTAGATTCTCTATTGAATACCTGATCCTTATTACACTTCATGCCGCTACCCAGTGTACATGGGAATTCAGTCATGCGTTTAGACCTTACTTCTAGTACACTAAAGTAACTAACATTGCATGCACAAGTCCATAACACCCTCAAGATTTAGAATCGCCGTTCAAACAATACAACATGAATCACTCATCTGCGATAGTAGTTTAGAAATGAGTAACCCACATGGTCCAACTCAGTGTGTCAATCTTATTAAACACACCAACCTAACACTTTTGGATCTCCATCCACATGACCAAGACAAGTCATCTAAAGTGTCACGATATAGTCTTAGCATACAAGTGGTCCAAACTTGTCTTTGACGACGAGCCTTTCAAACAACAATCTATATTATTTGTTCCAAGTCTATATGTGGCTTAGTCTCATAAACCACTTAGAACAAACATGTAAAGTATAGTCTGAGGACTACACCCATCTCATGGATGTCTCCCAAAAGAAAATCACGTGCAGTATAAATGCTCGTTTACACAAATTTAACAAGGAAATGATTGGGACTTCAATTTTATTTATTAATTAAAAAAATATATCCATAATAAATCTAGATTTTCAGGACACTGTTCCTAACAATCTCCCACTTGTCCTAAATTCAACCTAAATTCAATTTATGACAAAGTCCATTCTCATCCCTTTTAAGTTTGAACAAAAGGTCTACCAAGCCTAACCCTTAGTGGGCACAATTACTCTATTGTGAAGTCAGCAATACAATACTGCTTGACATTCCTCTCACTCATGTCTCCCACTCCAAAGGTCAAGGCATGCTTGGACGTCGAACGTCTATCATTTTAATCTGACTGAAAGTCTTAAATCAGTATAGCCAATTGGAACCAGCTCATCACTTTGAAAAATCAGCATATAATCTCTAGTTCTTCTCGAGAACTAGAGAAAATGCTTCACTGCCACCTAGTCTATCGGACCTGAGTTAGACTGACATCTACCTACTATACCACAGCATAGCAAGTATTTGGTCTCATGCACAGCATAGCATACATGAGGCTCCCACTTCCAAAACATATGGAATATTCGTCAATTGCTCCTCCTTTTGAGGTGTCCTAGAACACTACTCAAAAAAGAGAGTGACTTCATGCTATACATTGACAACGTCTTGACAATATAAGTGGCTGGAGAGAGACCCAACATCCTACTCTCACGACCTTGTAGAAGCTTAATCCTAAGAGTAGAGTTGGCTTCTATCATGTCCTTTATATTGACCTTTCTTGACAATACAATCTTTACAACTAATGACACCCGTACATCATTCTCAATGAGTAGTACATTGTTCACATATAACACTAAGAAAGTCACTACTTTCTCTTAATGTCATTTGTACACACAAGGTTCGAGCAACCGATTGCACAAAACTAAAAGACTTAATTGCTTCATTGTAACTAAAAGGATCAGATTCAATGCCACGGTCTACCACTAAGGCTCCCGCTATGAACTTGTTAGGTGTTCTGACAAAACACCCATCACACCTAAGCTATGCATCCACTATGTATTGAGTTGTGTCTAGCTGTTTAGATTTAGTGTCATTTTCCTTTAATACCATTTTGTTTTTATTTTTGTAGCTTACTTGCAAAATGCTTCTCTATGTTTTTTTGCATTGTATTTACAAAAGGCCTATTAAATCAAAAAACTGTAGAAAAGACTGTCCTTGTTCCCTTTATCTGCAACACCATTCTGTTGCAGTGTACCCAGAGCAGAAAGCTGAGATCTTATCTCATTTGCAATTAGGAAATCCAAAAACTCCCCCGAAAAATATTCACCACCTCAATCTGATTGAAGTGACTTAACTTGTTTACCTAACAGCTTTTAAAATTCAACTTTTTACTCTTTAAATTTCTCCAAAAATGTCCGACTTATGTCTCATCAGGTAAACATATCCATGCCTTGAGTAATCATCACTAAATGTGGTTAAGTACCCATACCCACCTCTTGCCTGAACATGCATTGGTCCACATACGTCTATGTGAACCAGCTCAAGTAAGAAAAGACAGACTTGGTCATCTTTATTTTTATGCAGGATTTGCAGACTGGTAATAACCTCAAGTCCAAAGCCGCTATCAGTCCATCTTTTACCAGTCTTTGGATCCTGTTCGAATTAGTGTGACCTAAACGTTGGTGCGATGTGTAGGCATTATCACTTTCAGGGTGTTTTCTTTTAAGAGATTGAACAAGTGAGCTTGTGTTAGATTCTTTTAAACAAATAACAAAGTTTTGATAAGGAAATAACATGAATAAACAATTTATTCATGTACATTTGTAATAAACAATTTATTTCTCATATTAAAATTTTCATTATCAAAATTAACTGAATAACAATTATCCCTTAACCAAAATACATAAATTAAATTCTTGTACAGCGAAGGTTTAAATAATCAATCCTTTAAAACAAAACTCTATCACTAAAGTCTAAGCTAACATCTCCTACACTTAAGATCACTATTATTGTACTGTCCCTAACCATCAAGTACAACACCCATCATATAGCCTTTAAGCTAGCCTGAGCTCCTATAACATATTACAGATATGGTCAGTTGAACCTGAGTTCACTCACCAGGGGCCTGGTGGACTCTCAACTTCGCATGACTCAACTGAGTGAGATATCAACATATCTCCACCAGATGGCTTAGCAGTCTTTGCAGGAAGAGTATCTATGTACTTAGTGTAGTTTTTCTCCAGTGGCCTAGTTTTCTTGCAAAAGAAACATTCTTCTTTTACTGACTTCCTTATGGACTTGGTTGCTACAATAGCAATCTTGCCCTTTCCTTTCTTTCTAATAGAGAGCGATGAGTAAGTCTAACTTATTTTTCAAGGCAAAGTGATTTGGTCTAGTGAGTACATCATGTATTTGAAATCAAGTAAAGTTCGCCAGCCGTATCCATATCGAAAAGACAGTAAATGCAAACATTCGTGTAACTGTCTACCAAGAGTCATGTATAATGCAGTGATATTTATTCTTTCAATTTAGCATACACAATAAGTCAGATGTCCACCAAAATGTATTATCACGCATACAATGATGACCCAAACACACCACTTCTTACTTTCTGACAGCGGGGTCACACGAAGCTAGTTCGAGTGAAAACTATTCTCAATTTATGTTTTCTTGTAACTCTTACTAAACCTGATTAATTCACCACTTTACCTTAGTCTCTAATATGAAACAACATAGCTCCTCGGGGAGGCTAATGCATCACGCTGAAGTGTAAACCATTACCTAAACCTCCATACAAATACACGTAATACTCCACGGCAGCGTGGTCGCATCGCTTCTTTGCACTTTGGTTTCTCCCAATAAAAGTCTAACCCTGTAATCTGCAAACCGACATCCTCCACAGGGAGTCTATCGAGCTACTATACTACTAGACCGGTAATGGAGACTGTGAGGTTACAACAATAGAATCTTCGCTCCCACTTGATTTTTATAACTAGTGATTTTTAATTAACTTGTATTTACAACCTAGATTATCTCATAGTCCCCTTTAGAATCACATTCTAAAAACAGTCAATAAAATTAATTAATTAATTTTAATTAAAATAGTACCAACATCTAATTTAGATTATCATATAATCTACTTTTTAGAATCTCATTCTAAAATTAAATCAATTAATAAAATTAATTAACAGTACCATAAATTTAGATTATCTCATAATTTATTTTTTTAGAAACTAATTCTAAAATTAAATTAATTAATAAAAATTAATTTTATTTAAAATCAGTAACGTCTTAAAATTTAGACTATCACATGGTCTACTTAAAGTCTCATTCTAAAAGTTAAATGAACTTAAACTATCCAATAGTCTAGTTTAGAATCTTATTCTAAAATTTAATTAATAAAATTTAACTTTTATTTTTAAAATAAAGTTAACTATTTGGACTATCTCATAGCCTATTTTAGAATCTTATTCTAAAATTAATTTGCTTGGGGGTCCTCGAAAACAACCTCTCTTCAGGATAGCTCCCTGAAGGGGGAAGGCTGCGTACATCTAACACCCCCCCAGACCCTGCTTGTGCGCGAGCCCTTGGAGGCACTGGGTTTGTTGTTGTTGTTGTTATATTCTAAAACTAATTTAAAAATAATTTTAATTTAATAATAATATTGATTCACAACTTAGATTATCATATAATCTAATTTAGAATCTCAACCTAAAAGAAAATTAATTAATAAAATAATTAATTAATATTTTTTTAAATTAAATTAAAAAATGCTGGCGTCAACACTGACATCAGCACAGTCCCGCTGACGTCAGCATCAACGGGTGTTGACGTCAGCATCTGCCTGACGCTGGCAACCGCGTCAGTTTTTTTTAATTTTTTAAATTAAATATTTAATTTTAAAATAATTTGAATCTAGTCTCATTAAATCAATTTTATCTGATTTGGTAAAAAAAATAATTGAATCTAATCTCATTAGATTAACTTTATCCAATTTTGTTAAAAAAAATATTTGAATCTAATCTCATTAGATCAACTTTATCCGATTTTGTAAGTCATAATTGAGAACATACAATCACATAATATGAACAACATAATCGCAAATTAATAGGTTGTTCGGAACTAACGATTTATTTATTAACGATTCGAACAATTTAAATCATTACTGTAAATGATCAAATTACCTTTTAATTAATTAACAATTTAAAAAATTAAAATCATTACCTTATATAATCTTAATTAACAAATAATTTATTAACGACTTAAACAATTTAAACCATTACTTTAAACAACCTAGTTTACTATTGACTCTTTTAATGATTTAAACAATTTAAATTATTATTTAAGAAAACATTCCTTCTTAATAAAATCTTTATTTTATTAAATCGCAAATCTCTTTATTCCGATTTTATTATACATATTCATGTATATTATAAATGTAATCAGAGGCTGGCTCAGATACCAATTGTGGGGAAAAATATAAGTTCTGTTGGAAAAATAACTTTTTACACCGATCGTTGGGCTCTCAATTTTTGAACTGTGGTCACAACAAGGGGTACCTATTAGAGCGCTTAAAGTAAGAGACTCTTCTCTGAACCTAAGCCCCCGGTCGGAGAATCACATTTCATGACACCTAACGAGTGAAAGTTCCCACGAATAGGCTTATCTCTATAAACCCTTTGCCTTAATACCAGTTGTTGGGACGAATTTCAAAAATTCTCCCTAATTTTAAAAAGTTTACGCAGCGGAACGAGTTTTCATTTCATAATTCTAGACCTAGAGTTGATTTAAAATTCCTAATTTTAAATCTACAGATTTAAATTCATAATTTAAATCTACATATCTAAATTCTTGATTTAGATCTACAGGTCTTTTACTCTAATATATTCATAACAATACATAGGCTTAAACAAACATAATAACGAATGCTCTAAATAAATAGAAAAGCGAAAACTAAAAGAAGAAGGAAAGAAGAACATACCTGAAATTGCTCCAACAATAAAGAATACCAATAAAATCGAGACCCCTCGATCTTCTACGCAATGACCTCAAACTGCCTGGAGGGTGGGCTCCGAAAAATATTAAACTATGGAAAAAAAAATTTTAACGGAAAATTTTCTCTCCAATTAGGTCTCCGAAATAATTTTCAGAAACCCAAGATAATTTGTTTTATTGAATGCGAAAAAATTCGGATTTTTCAGTGTGGGATTGCCCAGTTTAAAACAAGACTCAACATTTAATCACAGCCACAAGCCAAAACGCATAGCTTCATGCATAGGGAAATCGCGTGTTATTTATTGACTTCTGCGTGCCACGTGTCTGCCTGCAATTGGCCGGATCACGAGCACGCGGTTTCCTCCCATTAGGCAGCCCAGCGCGCGACACTGCCAGCGTTAGCCACAGATCACGAGCTGTTTAGATACGACTTTTGACTTTTATTATTATTTTTTTTTTTTTTTGCTTTGTTTCCCACATGTAAAAATTCATCTTATAAATTTTAATTTTTCAAAATTATTTTATTTAATAATTTTCAAGTTTTATTCATCTCATGAACAATATTTGGCAAAATTAATTTACCCATCTCATGGATAAATAATACATCTCATGAATTCTTTGATATTTTTCCAATGGCAATAAATACAGAGGCTTGCGCAGGGACCTCAGGACAATTTAGATCTAGCTCTAAATGGGTTAAATTAATCATATTATGAAATAATTTAATTACCATTTAATGAGACTTAATTCCACTAAATAAATTTCACCGCACTGTAGACTTAAATAATTTATTCAATGTCTCCTTAATAGACTGTATTGATGACAACAACCCCTTCACTGGATGTCCATGACAAAGGATAAATATGACCACTACTATTATCCTTCTCACAGCCTCTCCGTTAGTTACCGACTCGCCCTTCACTGAATAATTCATTTGTACTTAAACATATTCATAGTATAAATTCTAATTGTCAAACACTTGGAATACTTTTGCCAAAGTTTCCAAACTATTCAAATATTTCGAATCAACTAAGGGGACATCTGTATCTCATAAGAGACTGTAGATTCCCTATTGAATACCTGATCCTTGTCACACTTCACGCCGCTGCCTAGTGTACATGGGAATTTAGTCATGCATTTAGACCATACTTATAGTGCACCAAAGTAACTCACGCTCCATCCACAAGTCCAGAATACCCTCAGGATTTAGAGTCACCATTCAAACAGTACAAAGTGAATCACTCATCTCCAATAGTAGTCTAACCCACATAGTCCAACTCAGTTTGTCAATCTTATTAAACATACCAACCCAACACTTTTGGATCTCCATCCACATGACCAAGACAAGTCATCTAAAGTGTCACGTTATAGTCTTAGCATACAAGTGGTCCAAACTTGTCTTCGACTACAAGCCTTTCAAACAACAATCCATACCATTTGTTCCAAGTCTATCTGTGGCTTAGTCTTATAAACCACTTAGAACAAACATGTAAATTATAGTATGAGAACTACACCCATCTCATGGATGTCCCCTAAAAGAAAATCACATGCAGTATAAATGCTTACTTACACAAATTTAACTAGGAAACGACTAGGACTTCAATTTTATTTATTAATTAAAATAATATATTTAGAATAAATATGAATTTTCAAGATACTGTTCTTAGCAGTGATAGGCACCCAATTCTAGTGATTAACCCCTTCCTCTTAGACCTCTTTATACTTATAAAACTGGGGGACAAGTTAACCACCCACCCCTTTAAGACCAAAACTTAGGGAATGATCAGGCAAGGATGCACCAATAACCTGTTAATATAGGTGTGCCCTCAGGCATGCCATATAATCCAGGATCTATTGGAACATACTTTGAGGCCAATCAAACGAATGGCCAAAATGATCAAGGGGGTTACCCTATGTATGTAGGACAACAACCGTTCCTACATTCAATTGTAGTGGGTGCTCAGGGGTATCCTGATGTGTTAGGAATAGTAATCTAAATTTATCTTGTATATATTCTTTTTTATTTAGGAATAAAATTTAATTCTAGTCATTTTTATTATATTTGTGTAAGTGAGTTCATCATGCATGTGATTTTCTTTTAAGTTACATCCATGAGATGGACGTAGTCCTCAAACTACATTTACATATTTGTTCCACGTGGATAATGAGATTATGCCACAGATAGACCTGAAACAGATGGAATGAAATTTTATTTGAAAATTCATACTTATCTGCTAAGGCTATAATATGACATTTTATATGACTTATCTTTGTCATGTAGATGGTGATCCATAAGTGTTGTGCTGGTTTTTTGCAATAAGATTGAAACACTAAATTGGACAAAGTGAATTACTCGTTTCTAGACTACTATCAGAAATAAGTGATTCATAATTTACTGTTTGAACAATGATTCTAAATCCTAAGGATATTCTGAACTTATGCAAGAAGTATTAGTTGCCTTGGTGTACTTAAATGTTAGGTCTCTTAATGTAACCGAAGTCTTACATATATTGGGTAATAGCATGAAGTGTGACAGGAATCAGGTATTCAAGATGGAATTTATAGTCTCTTATGGGATACAGATATCCCCTTAGTTGATTCGCAAGTGTTTGAATTAACTCAAAAACTTTGTCTAAAGTATTCCAAGTGTTTGACATTTTGAGTTTATACTATGAATTAGTTCATGTATAAATAAATTATTCAAAAAAGGGTGAGTCGGGAACTAGTGGAAAAGCAATGAGAAAAATAGTGGTAGTAGTTATGATTATTTTCTCATGGATATCTAATAGAGGGGTTATTGTCAATATAGTCTAATTCGGAATTATAAAATCAATAATTTGATTCTAAAGTGCAATAGGATTTATTTATTGGAATTAAGTCCTGCTAAATGTTGATCAAATTTTATCATGAGATGAGAGTTAATCTAACCCATTTTGAACTAGAGCTAGATTGTCCCTGAAATTCCTACGCAAGTCCCTAATCTTACACCATCAGAAAAATGTTGCAAGAATTCATGAAATGAATAAATTTAAATTTGCTAAACAATATTCATTAGATGAATAAAAATTAAATTATTTTGTTGATATAAAATTCATGAGATGAATTTTTACATGTGGGAAATAAAAACAAAATAAAAAAAGAAAGCAACGCATGATCCACGTACAACGTAGCGAGCCAACTAGCGCAGCCCAAACCAGCAATCCACACCTTTGAGCACGGACCAATCATGCTCTGGGACGCCGTATGGTGTGGTGTTGATCTACACCGTTAGCCGCTGACCAACCAGAACGTGCCACGTGGCACGTTCTAGGCTGTAATTTTCCAATGCTTTAAACGGCGGCGTGTCGTTGATTTCTTTTGCATCCCACATCGAAAAAATATGGTTTTTTAAGTCTAGCCTACTATAAATAGGAGTCCTAGAATTAAGGACTAGTATCAATTAATTTTAATAATTTTGTGAGAGTATTGACTTTCAAAATATTAAACATGGAAAAACTTCTGTTGAAATTTTTTCTGTAGTTTAATACTTTTCGAAGCCCACACTCCTGGTGTTCAGAGGAGATTGCATAGAAAGTCTAGCGGTCTTGGTGATTTCTTAGAGCGGCATTGCAGTCTACATCCAGGTATTTTTATTTCCCTCTTCTTTTAGTTGTTTTTTTACTTTTCTATTTATTTATAATATTTATTATGCTAGTTAATGTTCATGTTATTATTATGCATGTATTAGCATAAAGGCCTGTGGATTTAAAATTCCAAATTAGGTATTTTAAATTTGTAGATAAAAATTAGGAATTTTAAATCATATAGGTCTTAAATTAGGAATGCTTCACTTCGTTAATTAGATTAACTTAGGAAATATTTTTGAAATACATCAAACATGCTAATCCCCCTCGAGTCCCTCAACCACTTGGTGGGCAATGGCGGGCACATAACCACATGCCAAACCTACCCCTCCAAGACTAATTGGCTGCCCTTATTGGGCGGATGTATCAGCTAGGCCTTATGAGGGTTAATTGACCCTTCTATAGTAAACCATACCCTAGCTAAATTGTCAGGGATTACTCTTTTCCCTCAAGGATACAAAACTCCCAAGTTTACCCTTTTCTCAAGACAAAGAAGCATGTTTGCTTTCTTGCATTTAGCAAGGTTTAACTGCCAATGCAGGGAAGCAGCTGACAATCGGTATCTCAAACTTAGCGTGTTCCCTAGTTCTTTGACAGCGACTGCCTTTCAGTGGTACATTATCCTACCAACTAATTCTATCTATTGTTGGGATGACATGGCCAAGCAATTCTAGGCCTAGTTTCCAAGATGGAGCTAGGAACTTCCATGTCTGACTTGGCTCAAATCATACAAAAGCTAGGTGAATACATGGATGATCAACCGATTTAAGAGAGCCAGGTTGAAGTGCACAGTGGCACTTTCTGAAGTTGAATGTGCCAAGCTAGCCTTGTATGACTTAGATACTAAATTTAGGAAGAAGTTTAAGGGATCAAACTTCACAACACTTCTACAACTGGAGAAATGTGCAGGTAGATATGAGGCTATTTTAAAAGAAGAAAGCCTCAAGAAAAATAATGTGTGGAACTTGCATACCCTGACTATATTGATAGGGATTACCCTTTTCCCATATAAAATTGACGTTGCTGAGTATGCCAAAGAACCCCCAATGGTTTATAGTCCTTTGTTCAAGAAGGATATCAAAGCTAGGAAATCATATCAATCCCAAGACTTGAAGAAATATTCATTTGACCTCTCACGAACCGATGTCATATTTGATTGGCTTGAGGCAAATAATAAGAACAAGATTAATGGCAAACACAGAAAACTTAACCCCAATTCAATAAAGGGAAAGGTATACTATAAATGGCATGATTCATTGACTCATTGAATGAAGAACTGCACAATCTTTAGAAACATGGTCCAAGATGCCATTGAGGCAAGGGAATTAATCTTCCCTGGAGATTGATAGATGGGTGTTGATAAAGACCCCTTTCCTAGTCCTCTTCAATACCTTTGCTAAATTGATCAGTGTATTGTTCAAACTAATCCTTTTCCCTTTTCAGGAGAATGGTAGTATTAAACGATACTCAAAAGGCAAGGGTGGAAAACAACCTGTTTCATAGGTTGGTGATCGAGGAAATACTAAGGTTCCCATCATTGGATCGTGTGCTAGATGATGGAATATGCCATTGGGACATCACCGAGCTCCATCCCATGAACAAGTGTTCAGTTTTCAAGATCTTACTTATTAAACTCCTTAAGCCATTACACTATTTGTTGCTAAGGAGTTAGCTATGAAAATCAGTAGTGCTCATGGGAGCACTTTAAGTCTTAGAAACTGAGAAGGGATATCTCGTGATCTAGAGAAGGTATCCTACAAGGCATGCCGCCATTGTTGTGAGAAAATACAAGGAGCGATGAGGAAACTCAAGCTACTTCTTCAGTATACTTCCCTTGCTGATCCTATCTTGGAATTAAAGATGCCTTTCCTGCACATATGAGCCTACTGAGGATTCCCCTTCTAAAGACTTAAATTATCATGAGGACAGGACACCCAAAGAGGAATCTAAAATATCACTTACCCGATGTGGATACCTATCAAGGACCATGGTAGTCAGGGCAACAACCTCCACAGGTCCACTTTGGTAATGTTTGGAGAAGGAATCACCTCAAGCAAGAGGATGATGGTTCCTCCACCCTTACAAAAACCCAAGAAAGGAGGCAACGGCAAAAGAAAGCGGCACACTGAAGAGCTTTGCTTGACACTTACTTGAATAAGCTCTCTAAGGAAGAGGACAGCGTCTGGAAGGACAAGTGCAGAGTCCATGGATCTCGAAGATCTAGTAACTAAATCAATACCTTTAACCACCAATGGTAAAGGGGAGCCATGCAAGAAGCTTGATAGATGGGCTAGTCTCTCATTTTTTTGAAGGTAAAGAATCTTGGTGGGATCAACTTGCTAAGAGTTCATTTGCTCAAAGAGCATCTAATGACGAGGAGGAGCACTATCCCCTCAGCTTTAATTTAATGGAACCTCTCGATGGTGTCAAGCTAATATGGTTTGACATAGAAAACAACTTACACGAGGAAGGTTTCCCTCAGCTAATGGAAGGATCTCAGACCCCAGAGGTTGAGCCAAAGGACCAACCTTGAGACCTAAACATGCTAACTGATGGTAGTTCTCAAGTTCAAGATCAAGATATGCCAATTGATGGCAATCCTAAGACAGAAACCAGCCAAGGGTCTAAATACAATTTGGTTCATTCCCCAAGAAAGTGGATATCAGAAGTGCTTTACTTCTTCCTTTTGAGTTCATGGCGACTGACGCATAGGAAGGCCTTGAGGGGGATATAATATCATCAGACGAAGATCCCTAGGTAGAACTTGTAGCTGAAGTGGTATCTACCAAACGTAATCCTAATCCTTTGTCTTTTAAAGTTAAAACCCTAACATCCATGTCAATTGATTAAGCTCCTGACATAGTGAAGATGATGTTTGACGGGCCTAATACCGCCAATAAACACATCAATCCTCTATACGTCAAGGCCAAATTTGATATCATTCTGGTGAGTAGAGTCTTGGGGGACAATGGGGCTACCATCAATCTCTTGCCTTCATATATGTTGGGGTCATTGGTAAATCTCAAGATAACTTGATAACTTCAGATGTGGTAATTTGTGGCTTTTTAGGGGCCGCTTTTAAGTCTAAAGGGGTCATGCCAATTGAGTTAGCTGTTACCAGCTTAAGTAAACTAATAGCTTTCTTTATAGTGGATACTACCTTAAGCCACAATGCTTTGCATGGGAGAGGTTGTCTATATGCCAATTATTGTATCCTTTCTTCACTTCACCAGTTGTTAATCTCCTAGAGCCATGACAAATATGAGGTTGCTATGACAGATAATAAGCCATTCATTGCTTTCTCTAATTATATTGAGGCAAAGTTCTACAAAGACAGTGTGGGACCATTACTTGTCAGGAGGGCTACTCTACAATTTGCTGAAAACAAGGAACTGATAGCCATCCTTAACATCCTGCTTACTAAAGCTGAGGTTAATCAAGTTGGTGTGGAGTCAGAGGACTCTGACTTCTAAGGATGCATGAGAGCCCTTCTTAATGAAGGGAACCTTCAAGGCACACTAGAAGACTAATGCAAGGGACCTGGGAGCTCCCATTAAAGGCCTAGAGAGCCGTTTCCTCAACCATTGCAAAGTTGGTGGCTTGGCATGCTGAGGATCAACTATGGGCTGAGAAGCCGTTTGTTAAAAATGGCCTTGAGGTCCAAGTGATACAAGAAAAGGCGCTGGAGCTATCTAACTTAAGAGCATCACCGGCTAAGATGGAGGATTTGAGGGCTGAAGTTCAAGACCCCCTCCTTGACTTTAACTTGGGCTCAACAGAGGACCTAAGATGTACCTATCTGAGTGCTATGCTTTCTAAAAAGTAGAGGAAGCAGTATTTGACCTTGCTTCTTAAGTTTAAGGACTGCTTTGCTTGGGACCATTATAAGATGCCTAGCCCATAGGCTTCCTATCCAGCCAAGCTCGAGGCTCATAGTTTAGGTCTAGTGGAGGATGTCCTAAGAGGTAATGGATTTGGTCAAAGAGGAGATTGAGAGACTCATGAAGGCCAAATTCATCAAGATTGCCAGGCACATTGAGTGGTTGGCAAATATTGTTCTTGTTATCAAAAAGAATAGCAAGATTAGAGTCTATATTGATTTCAGAGATCTAAATGCAACCACCCGAAAGGATGAATACCCTATGCCAATAGTTGATGTTCTCATCGATTCAGCCATGAGGCATGAGGTCATGTCCTTTATGGATGGTTCCTATGGGTACTACCAAGTCATAATTTCTTTGGAGAATATCCAAAAAGCAGCATTTAGATGTCCTCAATCAATAGGGACCTTTAAATGGGTGGGTATGCCATTTGATTTGAAAAACGCTGGTGCTACCTAATAAATAAGACTATATAGATGACATCATGGTCAAATCAAAGTCCCAAGTAAAACACTTGGAGGACTTGAGAGGAGTGCTCCTTAGAATGAGGAGCCATACCTTAAGATGAACCCACTAAAATGTCCCGTTGGCATGTGAGCTAGAAACTTTCTTGGTTTCTTAGTACACCAAAAGAGCATCGAGGTTGACACAAATGAGACTAAGGCAATTCAAGAGGCCAAACCACCTTCAAGCAAAAAGGAGCTTCAACACTTCTTAGGGCAGGTTAATTTCCTAAGACGTTTCATTTCAAATGTCACAGGAAAAACCAAAGTCTTCTCTGCACTACTGAGACTCAAGTCTGAGAATGATTTCAAGCTGGAGGAGCCACACCAAGTCACCTTTGAGGCCATCAAGGAATACTTGATCATGCCACCAGTGCTGATTCCACCAAAACAAGGTAAACCGCTGAAGATTTATGTCTTTACATTTGATGAGTCAATTGGTTGTTTGCTTGTATAAGATAATGCGCAGGGGTTGGAACAAGATGTGTTCTACCTAAGCCGTTGTTTGAATGAATGTGAAATAAAATATTCCTCCATTGAGAAATTATGTCTATCTCTATTCTATGCATCTGTAAAGTTAAGACATTACTTCTTAGCATTTACCATATACTTGGTTACGTAGACAAATGTCCTTAAATACATTCTAGATAGGCCTCTAATGACAGGGAGGTTAAACAAGTGGAGTATTTCTCTACTTCATTTTAAATTAATATACGTTTCACAAAAGTCAGTCAAAGACCAAGCCTTAGTAGATTTTTTAGTTGACCATCCAAGCATTCAAACTGACTTAGACTATGAGCCAGATCAGCTCTTGGTGATAGAGAGAGTCCCTTGGAAGGTATATTTTGATGGATCAAGGACCAATTCAAGTTCCAGAGTTGGTAGTGTGATTGAATCACTAGAAAGGATTATTGCTGAGTTAGTTTTCACCGTAGTTGGCAAATGCTCCGACAATATGGCAGATACGAGGCATTGACGGGGATTCGAAGTTGGTCATTTGCCAAGTCAAGGGGGAGTTTTTGTGTTTAAGCGATACCCTGAAAAAGTATATCTCAATTGTGCAAGAGCTGATGAGCAAGTTTGACGGTATCCAATTTATACATATACCTTGAGAACAAAACAAGGCAGCTAATGATTTGGCCCAGTTAGCCTCAAGGTGTCAGTTACTGAAGACATGGTGTGAAGAAACCATGGTCATTAAGACTAAGGTTTTAGACCATAACCTTGAATCCATGGTCATTAAAACTAAGGTTTTAGACCACAGCCTTGAATTCACTAAGTCCTTCAATTCCGAGAGCAGAATAATTGCAAGTGAACACTTGGATTGCTTCAAGGCACATCAATCTGTCACAAGTCAATGTGAGGATTGGAGGAAACCCTTGATGGGTTACTTTAAAAACCATCGAGACTATGTCAAAGATGGGAAAATGAAAATGAGAGCTCATAGATTCCATCTTGATGATGAATTTGAAAAGTTATACCAAAAGGGATGCTAGTGGAGTCTTCTCAAGTGTCTAAATTTAGACAAAACAAAGCTAGTCAAGGTAGAAGCCCATGAGGGTACCTATGAATCCCATTTGGTTGGAAATAAGATACACTGACTCATCAGACGTTATGGCTATTACTGGCCATCAATGATGGACCATTGCATTAAGTATGCCAAAGGATCCAAAGCATGCCAAAGACATGGTCATTTACCAAGGATCCTTGCAGCTAAGATGCATGCTATTGTTAAATCATGTCCCTTTCGATGATGGGTAATGGATATCATAGGGGAGATTAAACCTCCTTCTAGCAAGAAGCACTCTTATATTCTTGTGACCATAACATTATTTCACAAAATTACGGGAGGCTAAACCATATATTAACATCAATTCGCAAGATGCGATTAATTTTATGGAAGAATATATCCTATGCAGGTTTGGAATCCCAAAAACCATTATTATGGACCAAGCTAAAGTGTTCAATAGGGTGAGGTTAAGGAGTTCGCCAAGAGTTTCAACATTGAAATCTTGATTATGCTCAGGCTAATGGCCAAGCAGAGTCTACCAACAAGATTCTAAAAGCCAATATTGAGAAAATGATTCAAGATAATCCTAGAACGTGGCATGAATTTCTACTTGATGCGCTTTGGGCTTTTAGAACATCCAAACATGATGCAACTGGGGCAACTCCCTTTCATTTAACATATGACCATGATGTTGTACTCCCAATGGAATTCATAGTTTAGTCTATTAGGTTGGCACATCAAGGGAATTTTTCTGAGCTTGAATATTAGCAAGAATTGATGGACAAGCTAACTAACTTGGACCAAGTTAGGCTTGATGCCTTCACAAACTAGATAGACAAAAGAAGAGGGTGGCTCAAGCCTACAAAAGGGTCAAACCTAGGTCCTTTTATTTAGGGGACTCGGTTTGGAAAGCGGAATTTTCCATTCGCCACAAAGATTGTGTCTTTGAAAAATGATCACCAAATTGGGAGGCCCCATTCAGAGTCATACAGGTATTTGTAGGAAATGCTTAATTACTCCGAGACCTAGATGGGAGAACTCACCCAAGGGCCATTAATGAAAGGCTCCTTAAGAAATATGTGCCTTATATTCGGGATTCTAATAAAAAGTCTTAAAATTTAGATTCCTTAAATTATGGGCCTAGTTTCAATATCAGTGTCTTGACAATCAACTTACTGATCCTAAAAAAATCACAAATGGAGCTACCAAACTAAGAGACGTATTTATCAAAATGCGTATTTCATTAATAATATGAGGGAGTACATGGCTATTACAAAAATAATACAAGTAAGCTACTTGTATAGCGCAAAAAACAAAAAAAAAAAAAAAAAAAAAAGCAAAAAACAAAAAACAAAAAACCTTTTCTACAACATTAGAAAACTTGAGTCCTAATTCTCACTAAGGATTCCTTTATAGCTAACAATTGGGTACTGGCTTTGCTCAACAGGTGGTCTATAGAGAAGGCCTCTTCTTAAAGGGCTTGTTGAGTTCTTTGAGCCCATTTGCTTGCTCAAGCTCTCCAACTCTTGAGCCCCGAGCCGTATGTTACTGCTTGAGAGATGATAGTTGCTTCTTGGGCTGACTCAACTTCTCTTTTAGGTGATGAATTTCACCCTCTATGCCTTTGATGTCATGAGCTTGTTGACTTTGGACTTCCTTAGCTGCCTAGAGTTCCTCAAAGAGAAGGTGTTGGCCTCCTAGGCCAACAGAACGCCCCAGGTCCCTCGTAGCATCTTGGCAATGCTCCTTCTTCTTAAGAAGTGATGGGACCTCTTGATTGACTTTGGTAAACACCTTCTCTAGTGCCTCAAGCTCTCTGACAATGGCAAAAGCCATCTTGGGATCTTCTTTCAGAGCATTGACCAAAGAGATAGCTTCTTGGTAGGTGGCATTCTTAGTCAGAGCAAGGACAGAGAGGTGTGCCATTTCCCTCAGTCTTTGAAAGCTTGGAGATACTTGGTATAGCTGTTGGAAGTCTAATCTGCCCCTTACCCTTAATTTCTCCAGAGGAGATGTAATCCTCTCTGAGATAGGAGGACTCTTGGTGGTGTAACTTGAAAGGGACAACATTAGAGAAATTAGATCAAATCCTAACTTTGGAGTTAAACTAAAGTGAGGAAGGACTAATTTTTACCTCTAAAGCTTTAATTGGAAGGATAGGAGGAGCTTATATTGGTTCTTCATCTATTGGACTGTCTTCCTCGAGGGGGCTTCTAGAAAAGGTAATGCTTATATGTCAAAACTAACTAATGGTTTGGACATCAAAAATTCATGAGCCAAAAGAAGAGATGATACCTTTGTGAATCTCTTTAATGGTTATGGAGGACGTTCCTAGGAGAAGGAATGGATCCTTGACAAGGCCCAATTGCAAAAAGCTGGGAGTGAAGCTTCTCTGGGCAGCTTACCTTCAAGTGGCACCTGAGCTGAAGTGGTTATATCATCTTCTTCCATAGTGCATGAGCTCAACAATTCCGTTTCCTGAGGGGGCTCAAGACATGTTACGGTGGTGGAGAATTCGGAATTTCCACAATGACTAAGGTTGTTGCTTCTTGTGGCTATACATGGCTTCATCTTTGGCAAAAGATGAATAAAAGAAAACCAAATAAGAAGAGGCCAACGCCTCTGGTTAAGGGAGCTTGGCTCTTCCCTTTCTCACTAGCAGTGAGATGGTACTTCATCATCATCATCATCTTCTTCTTCTAGTGATGCCTGAAAGGCTCTGGATGGATGAGCAGGAGGAGCACCTCTCCTTGTACTTTTCTTCGTGCCACCAACTTCAAGGGCATTAGAGAGGTTCCTGGAAGGGATATCTCCTATAGCATCCTAGTAAAGCTCCTGGTACTCCTAGGAGTTTCCTCAGTAGCTGAGGCTATAAGAAAAGAACAAGGATCAGTCTTTGTTCAAGCCATCTAAAGGACAAAATTGAAGTCTGCCTTAGAGATGGTTATTCACCTGGTAATGCCTTTTTTGGGGTCTGCCTTATGCTAGCTAGCTGGCCTTCTCTCAAGCTAGAACCTACAATCTCAAGTGAAGGCATAAAATATTGTTTTACACCTCTAGCCTCTAAGGAAGACAAATAGGCTTGGAACCAAGCTATAAAACAAGGTGTGGCACATGGGGAATACCTATAGGCAACAAGGTACCCACAAAATGTCTTAACCTCTAGGTTAGACTTATGAAGATCTTTGTATTGGTAGAGCTGAATAGAGATCCTACCAATAGTTCTTGGTCCTCAGACTTGGAAAAGGGATGTCTTAGAGCATTCAAAACTACCTGGTAAACAACCCAGGCTTATAAGTTTCTACACCAAGACAAGTCTGGTGATAGAAGAAAAGGTTCTACGGGCACAAGGTTGCCTGTTAGGTTTGAGAATTGATGTCCATTGAGACATCATAATGGAGGTCCAGTTTCCTCAACCAACTAGGACTAAGTTTCCTCTCTCTAAAGGGAGTTAATTGAAAAGTTTCCTCTCTTTGAGGGGAGTCCATTGAATCCCTATCCTACCTCAAAGAGACAAAATCCTCTCAAGGCATTGGTTAAAAGACCAACATTGAGCAAATTGCTCTCCATAACAGGTGAACCCCCTCATCTGTGGAGATAAAGAGGCCTCTGTGGCAAGGCTCAGGCAAGTAGGCTTAGGCCCATAGTTGGACCAGCCATAAGGGGTTGTCCTCTCTGGAAAACATAGTTTTTGACTATGATGTCTCTGAGGCATCCATACACTTGGACCAAAAACAGTGGTCCTAGAGCCAATTAGTGCTAAAGGCCAGGTTTATCACCATCATCTTAAAACACTTAAACACGGGATTAAAGGATCTAGCAAAAAGGAACTTATGTGACCAAAACAAGTAAAAGTAGACCTCTTCTTCCTCAAACCCTCATCCATAGTTGTAAAGTTTTGTGACAAAAGCTTCAACAAACGATTCATAACCGCTGAGTAGGTAAGTCATAGAGAAAGAACAGGCAAAGGATTCAGCCTCTTTAGAAACAAAAGAGTCAAAATACAACTCCTTTCCTCTTGAGAAAAGATTTGTTAAGGCCACTATGTCCTCTAAGGTAGTCCTAAAAAATCCCTTAAGGAGGAAAAAAGTGTTATAATAGATGTTCCAACAGCAAGGGAGTGCTGTCATAATGGGGTAGTCATATATAAGAGCGATCTTGGAAAGTTTGATAACTTCATAAATGTGGAGATTCTTTCATTTCTCTTCATAGGTAAGGATCAGTTGACCCATCCATCCAGACCACCGCTTGGTCAGGAACGTCCATCCTTTGAAGAGGACTGCTTCTTTGTAAATGCGCCTTCTGCCCCAAGATTGACATGCAGAAGCCGTGCGGAATCAAGTAGATTTATCAATAACTGGAAACACACTCCCAAGGCTGGGGAAGTTGAAAGAGGGGTCAAAGATGAGCCCTGTAGCATAGGGCTCGATGATTAAAAAAGGATCATCCTTTAACATCCAAGAACGACCCTGCTCAATGGTACAAAGATCAATAGAATTCTAAAGGCTATCTAAGACCATTGAAATGTCTAATTGAATGAGACGTGCCAACTACTCAATAGGGCTATCAGCCTAAGAGATGGAGGGAGAGACAGACAGCATAAAATATTTGGGCCATGTCTTGGTGGTTTGAATTATCTCAAAGGCACAAGGAGTGGATTAGCAATAGAGAGCAAATAATCAAAAGTTGAGAGCAAGTGTTTTTGAGTGCTTGATCACAACGAAGAGAGAGCACAGAGCAGAAAAGTGAAGTTTCAAAGCCCTAATTGTCATATTCATAAACACGCAAGAATGAAGGTGAAGGATTAAATAGTGTTTTCTCGAGCTCTCTATAGTCATTGAGGATCAAATTAAGCAGATTGTTACCCGCTGGGAGGGAGCATTTGTTTACTCCCTAAATTCAAGGGAGGGGGGACAACACCATTTTGAGCAAAGTGCCACATGCTTATCACGTGAGGCCCTCCTTGAGGAAAGTCAGGCTTCTAGATGCTAAGAAAACGATGTCTCGAATCCAACTGCTTGAGAAGTTTAGAATCCTTACAATTAACTCGAGGCTCAAGATGGTTGAAGGGTAAAAGGAGCTCAAGCTCAAGGAACTTTCTAGAAGGCCGCAAGACAAGTGGTTTCCAAGCTTGAGACAATTACTTGGAATGTAATTTCAGATGCATGGGCTTCAAGCTTAATTAACAAAATATGGGGCATCTAGAAGGGACTCCAGCTAAAAATTGAAAGTGGTCTTCTAGAAAGACGCTCAAGCACACCTAATCAGGGGCACGTTCACTGCTCATTCACGTGCTAAAGAAGCTTGGTGGTCTATGTAGGAAGAAAATGCCACGGAAATAGGGGTAGCTATTATTTCGTTTTTTCTATGAATAAGAGACACTATTGTAGTTGTAAAATGTCCAACACCTATCACATAAAACGCCTTCAAGTTTTTCTATTGCACGCTTGTGCTTTTTTTCTTATAAGTAACATAACTTAATACAGGTTATTGTATCTTAGATTTTGTTGTACCTACTTCTTCAATAATATAGTGCTTGGGGCTTCAAGGATGAACTTTTCCTTCTATTCCCTAAATCTACAAGTTAAGAATTAAGGTTTTAGTTTAAGGCTTTAATAGCCAAGGCTTGAACTTGATTGCGTTAGTCTTAACGCTACTTTCACTACTTAATAAGTTAGGAGAACTTAGGTTTGGGCCATTGTTTTAAGGGCTTTAACGGCTAAGGCTTGACCTTGATTTCGTTGGTCATCCAATGACCCAAATACGGTTTGCTCCACCTAAATCTTGTTAGATTCTAACTCATTCGAGTTATTACAAGTCAAGGGTGCTAGGCCTAAAAATCTAATCGGTTCGGGCTTATAAGTGGACTGTTGAGTTCTTGGGTTTGTCTCCACCCCAATTCCTAACTTTTAAGTATACGAGGAAAAGTGTCTGTGGGCCTTGCTTTACCATTATAACTCCAGCTTGATTTAGGTCTATATTCCTTTAATTTTCTAGCATCATATATATTAAAAATATCCACAAAAATTATGTATAAAGTCTACTTAATCGGAGCATAAGCAGAATCCACGTGTTAAACAAACGAAGTTGGATACACAAAACTATCACCTCCTTTTCTCTGAGAAGGTGAGTGGTTGAGGTCAAAGACGTGTGGTCCGAATTTAGGCTTACTCCCTAGTTGCTGTGAGTCCTTTTTACACGAATGTTTACATTTGTATTTACAGCGACCACATCATGCTGCTCACAAACAAATAAATCAAATAGTGACCTTAGAAGATGAGGTTTAAGCAATTATACTCATTACCTGAATATCTCAGATCTTTTGAAGATACACTTTGGTATGGACATGAGAATAATAGTTTAAAAGACATTACAAAGGCCGTTAGAAGTCAAATTGTGGGACTTAAAGGGATGGGAAATACCAGAACTCTAGTTCCAGAGGCAAGGGACTTTCTGTGAGAGGAAGAACTAAGAATAGGGATAGTAATGGCAATCAGAATAATAAAAAATTCTATAAGAGTAAGAACCTTTCATCCTCTAAGGCACAGAAAGATTATTCTAATGTTAATTCCTATGAAATGCAACAAATTAGGATATAGTAGGAGACATTGTCTTGAAAATAACAAGAACCACGGAACTACAGATAATACTATTTCTTTTGACTTTGATTTTGCTGAAGTGTTGCTTGTTTCATCTAACATGACAATGCATGAATGGGTCTTAGATTTTGGATGTAGTTTCCATATGACTTCAAACCATTCAACTTTTATTGATTACAGATGCATGAACGAGGGGAAAAATACCATTGGAAAACAACCATGGATGTAATATTGTAGATATAAGGTTTGTGAAAATTGAAGTGTCAAATGGGATTGCCTATACCTTAGAAGGAGTCGGGTATGTGCCCAAATTTCTTAGGAACCTTATTTCACTAGGGCAACCTTTCCATAGAGGATTGATCTTTAGAGCTCTCAAGGAGAAATGAAAATACTGAAAGGATCCTTAGTTATTCTGATGGGGGAGGTCAAGAATTGGTTATATATCCTTAAGGGAGAAATAGTTCCCAGTGAAACTCATACAATGACAAATGATAAACAAGACCTTACCAACCTATGGCATAGGAGACTAGATCATATATCAGAAAGAGGACTGGATGAACTATCTAAACAAGGACTGTTATGTGGTGATTCTATTTCCAAAGTTGACTTTTGTGAATCCTGCATTTTTTATGAACATCATAGACTTGTGCTTAAAACTACAAAGCATGTTACAAAAGGCCTTGTTGACTATGTGCATTTTGATATGTGGGGACCCTCTAGGGTCATAATTATGGGCAATCCATTTTATTTTCTATCAATTGTTGATGATTATTCTCGTAAAGTTTGGGCATTTCTGATGAAAAATAAGATGATTGTTTTTTCACCTTTATAAGATGGAAAACTTTGATTGAAAACCAAACCAAATGTAGGATAAAAGTATTAAGAACTGACAACGGCCTAGAATACATTAACTCTAAATTTGATGAATTATGTGCCAAAGATGGGATCAAAAGACATAATACTGTCAGGAGAACACCACAACAAAACAGTGTAGCAAAATATATGAATCGAAGATCATTAGACAAAGTCAAATGTATGCTGTTTGCCTCTGGACTTAACAAACATTTCTAGGGTGAGCCAATGAAAACTGCATGTCATCTAAACAAATATTGATTTCAAAACACCCAAGGCAATGTGGTCAAACAAACGAGGAGATTATTCTATGTTGTGTGTTTTCAATTGTGCTGCTTATGCTCATCAGTCTAAGGAAAGTTAGAGCCTAGGGTAGTCAAGGGAGTCTTTCTTAGCTATCCTGATAGTATAAAGGGATACAAAATAGGGTTAAAGGAAGGAAACAAAACTAGAATCATAATTAGTAGGGATGTAACATTTAACGAAACAAAAATGCCCTACTTAGCCCAGGATGCTAGTGATCCAGCTACTGTCTAGGCTTTGAAAAACAAAAAATTTGACTCTGAATGATATCAATTTGAGTTAGATCCACCTAACCTTTTATATCCTAATATCCCAGAACAAGAGCAAGCATTAGAACCTATTGAAGAATAGTCCAGTGCTGAAAGAAGCACTGAAACTGAAGATGTCTTAGTTGAGCATAGCCTAGACAATTATCCGTTGGCTTGGGATAGAGTTAGAAGGGACATTAGGTTTCCAGAAAGACTAGACTTTGTAGACTACATAGCTTGTGCCTTAAATATAGCCTTAGAATATGTTGAATATGAGCCTCCGACTTTTAAAGAGGTTGTCAACAGTAAGCATTCAACATACTGGTTGAATGCAATAATGATAGAAATGGAGTCCCTTAGGAAGAACCAAACTTGGACCTTAGTTTTTAGACCTTTGGGTAAGAAATTGGTAGGATTTAAATGGGTCTTTAAGATAAAAGAGCTCAATGCACCATTAGAAAAGCCGAGATATAATGCCAAACTTGTGGTTGAAGGCTTGACTCAAAGGGAAGGGGTAGATTACAATAAGATATTCTTCCCTATTATTAAACATACAACAATTGGGGTCGTCATGTCTTTAACTGCTAAACACAACCTGATCCTAGAACAAATGGACGTTACCATAGCCTTTTTACATGGTGAGCCTGAGGAGGAAATCCTCATGGCTTAGCCAGAGGGCTTTATAGATCCACGAAAGGAAAACTAGTTCTATTTGTTGAAACATTCGTTACATGGGTTGAAAAAATCCCCCAAATAGTAGTGTCTCGTTTTGACCAATTCATGATTAAAAATGGCTTCACTCATTCTACTTATATTGCGTGCTTCTATTTCAAGAATATTGAGTTGGAGTATGTGATATATCTGCTAATATATGTTGATGATATACTGCTAGCATGTAAAAGTATGTCTAGAATTGAGAAGTCCAAAGGTCTTCTTAAAGACAACTTTGATATGAAAGATATGGGCCAAGCCAAAAAGATTTTGGGAACGGAACTTAGCAGAAATAGAAAATTTAAAACTATTCACTTAAATAAAAAAAGTAATCTTTAAAAAGTCTTAAAACATTTTAACAGGACTGATTCTAAATCAGTCAAAGTTCTAACAAGCCTTACATTTTAAGTTGTGTTAATGGGAATAATTTTAGGAATTAGAATTGGGCACTTGAATCATAACAATGTTCAAATCACTAGTCTATCTCTTTTTCTTGAATTTATTCCATTGAAAAAAATATTAAATAAATAAAATAAAGAGATACCAATGCCTGGCCCTTATGTCTCGAGCAAGTATGCCCGTAGGGGTGTTTTAACACCTTGTACCCTAAGCCAACTAGATCGGGATTTTCAGGTCGAAAACCCACTATACAGACCACATGGAAAGCTTAAGAAGAATAAACTTTTTTAAGTCACTTTAATAACACAAACCTTGCTTGTCCCCAAGCAAGATTTAGTTAAAACTAGCTAAGGATGGGAAATTTTCAATCAAGCATGCGGTAGCAAGAGTTACTTGCGAAAAATATTTCTAAATAAATGTGAGGGGGTACTCAAGAATGAAGAATCTTTATGTAATGATATTATTACATTGGTTCTAGCTAAAATCTTTGCTATTTAAACTTTCCTATTAGTAAGTGAGCTTAAAACTTTTCTTCTCCCTCTCTTTCTCCTGGCCTTTCATAACTAAGATGAATGGTGAAAACAATTAAAGAAATAAGCTACCAAAATCTCAAGTCTTTTTTTCTCTCTGTTATTTTCTTCTTTTCTTCTTGTTTTCTCTTTTTTTTTCGTTCTCTATAAGTAACTTATGTTTAGGCGTGTTTTCCTAGGACCCATGTAGCAAGTTTTTAAGCTGCTCACAGAAGAGACAAGAGAGTCTACTTTCTTATCTAAGATAGAGGTGTTAGAAATTTCTTGTACTCCTCTATTTAACCTAGCAGCATTTAAACGTGCATGTGTGGCATCTGTTGTGAGTTCTCATTCAAATTTTCAAGTAGTTCCCACGCTTCATCCTCATTCTTCCTAAGGAACTAACCACCACAAGAGGCATCAACAATTTGTTGATCCTTTTCATTCAACCCATAATAAAAATTCTGGACCAGTTGCTATTTAAGGATAGCATGATGTGGACAAGCTCTTAGTAGTTCCCTAAACGTATCCCAACTCTCATGAAACTCTTCACTCGAAAGTTGGGCAAAGGTGTTAATGGCTCTCCTAGCAGTGTTGGTCTTACTAATGGGATAGAATTTCTTAAGAAATTCTTATTGCATTTGAGTCCAAGTACTAATCGTCCCACTAGGTAAGGTGCCTAACCAATACTTAGCCTTATCCTTCAAAGAGAAAGGAAAAAGGCGAAGTAAGATGGCCTCATCACTAATATTAGGAATCCTGAAGGTTGAGCAAACCTCCATGACACTGTCCAAGTGTGTGTACGAGTTCTCATTGCCTAAGCCATGGAATGAAGGAAGCATTTGTATGGTACGTGGCTTAAGCTCGAACTGATGGGCTATAGGTGGCAACCTAATGCATGAAGAAGAGGTGTATGTGGTGGGAGTAAAATACTCCACAAGTGGACGTGGTTGTTGTTCGTTAGCCATTGCAGTTTGTGCTCGGTGTTAGGCTGTAAGGTCTCTTAAGGTCCTTTCAATTTCAAGGTCGAATCTAGTAAAGTCAAGAGACAAAGAACGACGACCGTGCATGAACAAACAACCGCAAGAAATAAGTAAAACTAAAAACTAAAGCTAACGAAACAAAATAAAAATAAACAAGACAAAATAAAACACTTGAAAAAAAAATAATGAATAAACTATCCTATAATTTACCTATGCATGAAAATCACAAGACAAATAGTACTAAAAAAAAAAAAAGAAAATAAATATATTTTTTTTTCTGAAAAGAGACAATAACAATTAAAAATTCTAAATTAAAAATCAAAGAAAATTATAAAAATAAAATCACAAATGTTACCTAATCCCCAGCAATTGCGCCAAAATCTTGATGTGTTTTTCTACGCCTATCAAAATTTAATATTTAACCCTAATCACTAAACACATCTAAATTGAAGTGTAGGGCGAGAGGGTGTCGAACCACGGGGACTAAGAGTGCGTGAGTTTATTATATGACCTAAATTGATTTAAGAAAAATTATGGATTTTCTATTAATTAATCTAGAAAACGACAATTAAATTAAAATAATCTACTTCTAATCGGAAAAGTGCATTAAATTGGAACCTAGGGTTTCGAATCCATCATTAGCCAATTATTTTTGCGCTAACTTTTAAATTGGAATTATTGATTGTCACATAGGTAGTGGTTTAGGCTACAAGCTTCAACCTACTAAGGAGATGTTATTAGTATCGCGTATTGATCCTATCTAACTAAAGCATAAGGAAAATATGCTCTACCTAATGTATTGACCCTATCTAACTAAAGCATAAGGAAGATATGCTTTAATTAACAATTCGGTTAATACTACTGCTTGATTAATTAATCCTAAAACTACAAGAACAAAGAATTAATTTATAAATATCAATATCAATAATTAAAGGTTACAAACTCAATAATCATATTAATTGAATAAACAATTAAAGCACAATACTTCATAATATTTCTCATAATCAAGCAATTAATGTAACAAACAAATTATCTCGAAATTAAAAGTAATACAAAACTAAAAAGGCTAAGACTTTATCTAACCCAGAGAGCAAGTTAGCTCTCCATCTAGGATAAACTGGGGAAGGAGGAGATGAATTAACTCATATTGATTTTCACGGTAATTTTGTTCTCGTTCCAAATTAATGACAAAATAAAAAAAGAAAAAGAATTTGAGAGGAGAGAGATGGGGCAGTGCTGCGCCAGTTAAAAACTGAATAGAGTACTTTCCAATCCTAGATTTATACTGACACTTAACAAACCTAAGCAAGCTGGGTTGTGGTGACGATGGGCTTAAAGGTGATGAGGCTAGTGGTCGGTGAGCTGGTCTAGTCATGGGCCAGAGCTGCGAGGACCTGGTGGTCGGTGAACTGCTCTGAACAGGAGAATCTGGGCTGATGTTGAAGATGATCGAGGCCTAGTAACATTGCTAATGTTGGGCCCTGGTAGAGGTGACGTGAGCTGGTGCTGGGCCTTGGGGTTGAAGATGGGCCTATGTGTTTGGATGCGCTGCTGGGCTGGTGCGGATTGGGTTTGGCTCATATTATCTTGTCCCGATCTCCGATTGACTTGATTTAATTGTCTATGCATCCAATTTTGTCTCGTTTGTACCAATATTTGACAATTTTTGGGACTTTAATTTCGAATTTATAAAATATAAAAATTACCAAAGTGAGTATAAAATTATAATTAAATAGGTGTAAAATAATTAAAATAGCAATTAAAAAATTCGTATATATGAGACGTATCAAAGAGGCAATCCCTTTCAAAGCTAGTGAATTTTGTCCTCGATCGTGCTATGTTATACAACATTATGGCATATCCAGAAGACTTCGCAACTCGTCATAGATCGAATTATAATTGTCAAACTTGGTTGCTTACCGCAACTTGACAAAATATTTCCAATAAGAGAATCCGAAATGAGCCGCGTTTCTTATTACGCCTGAGCAACTCACACTCCAACCAACCTTCTGCTAAGCTATCTAATACCACAACTTGTTAACAACTTAATAAGCACAATGTAAGGTGTCATCATTATCTTCTTAGCCACTTTTATAATCTCAGACATACAGTGGTGGCGCATAATCATTAATTCCCAAACCACGTTATATAAAATAATGACATATCTGTAAGGCTTTATTGCCCATAATGAGTCAAACTACCATTACAAAACTCGAAGGCTCGTCATGGCCCGATAAACTATTTCTAATAGGAAGGTCCAGCATGGACCACACCTATTACCATGCCTGAGCAACCCACACCTCAATTAACTCTCTGTTAGTTAGGCACTACTGCTAGCCAATAACTTAAGAAAAAGATACTGGAACGCCATGCAATCGGACAACCTCATGCAGGTATAACCTGGCAAGTCTGTCCAGGTTATAGGTGATTCTAATGGGTAAAAAGTGGGCTGATTTAGTTAAGCAATCTACAAATTACCCAAACTGCATTATGCCCCCTTGCTGTTCTTGGAATCTCGACTACAAAATTCATTGCAATATTTTCCCATTTCCATTCTGGTACAGGCAATGGTTGAAGCTCACCCTCTAGCTTTTGATGTTCTGCGTTGATTTGCTGACATGTTAGGCATTGAGCCACAAATTGAGCAATGTCCCGCTTCATATTGTTCCACCAGCATCTTTCATGAAGGTCCCGATACATTTTAGTTTCGCCAGGATGCATAGAATAACTCGAGCTATGAGCCTTTTCTAATAACGCCTTCTTCAACTAAAAATTATTAGAAATATATAGCCTTCGTTCTCCAAATCTCAAGGACCCGTCTTCATGAATCCCGAATTTGGTTTCTTGACCACTTTCCACAATATTGCGGAGTTTACATAATGGTGCATCAACCTTTCGGACATCTTTGATCCGCTCTGTTAGAGTTGCCGAATTCCTAGCGGAGTAAAAGAGCTTGAATTGTTAAGATAGGAGCAGAAACTAATCGTTGCTTGAGCTGTAGGAAGCTCTTTTCGCAGTCTTTGGTCCATTCAAATCATGCTGAAATACTAGCACTTCATGAAGCAAGGAGGGAATGTTTAGGGTTGAGATCTCTTATTCAATAAGTTCAAGAGGAATACGGTCTTCCAACAATCAGGGGGAATCTGAAGATACTGTATGAAGATAATGCTGCGTGTATTACTCAAATCAAAGGCAACAGAACTAAACATATCTTGCCAAAGTTCTTCTTTACACACGAGCTCTTGAAGACAGGTGAAATAGATGTTCATCAAGTTCGGTCAAGTGAGAACCTTGCAGATTTGTTCACGAAAGCATTAGCAACAACAACTTTTGAGAAATTAGTTCACAAGACTAGTATGCATCGACTCAAGAACGCCCCTTACAAATATGTTCTCAGATAGAATAATCCCATATCAGATATACCATGGAGATACCGAAATATATGTTTAATCCCATTCCAATGTCTCCGGGTAGGAATTGAGCTATATCTTGCTAATAAATTAACCAAAAAGGCTAAATTTGGCCTTGTGTAGTTAGCAAGATATATTAGTGCACCTATTGCACTTAAATATGGCATTTCAAGGCCAGGAATTTCTTCGTTATCCCTTCAATGTTGAAGAGGGTCCTTATTCACATCAAGAAATCGGACAACCGTTGGGGTACTCAACGGGTGTGCCTTATCCATGTTAAAACATTTTAGCACTTTTTTTGTGTAAGCAGACTGATGGACTAAAATTCCATCAAATAAGTACTTTATTTGCTGGAAAAGATAATATTTTATCTTTCCGAGATCTTTCATCTCAAACTCCTTATTTAGATATACGAGAGCTTGTTTAGTCGCTTCAGGAGTTCCTATGATATTTAAATCATCAACGTAGACTACGATTATAGCAAATCCACAATTTGATTCCTTAATAAAAATACAGGGGCTCACAGGACTGTTAACATATCCCTCTCTTAGAAGGCACATGCTAAGTCGATTTTACCATATTCACCTTGAGTGTTTTAATTAATATAAAGATCTCTATAATTTGATTGAACACATCCCTCGAGGTTTTGAGCTATATGCATCTGGCATTTGTAGCCCTTCAGGGACTTTCATATAAATACCATTATCAAGTGATCCATATAGATAAGCCGTCACCACATCCATAAGACGCATTTCAAGTCTTTCAGAGACTGCCAGACTTATTAAGAATCTAAATGTAATTACGTCCTTTACTGGTGAGTATCTCTCTTCATAATCAATTTCTGACCTCTGTGAGAAACCTTGGGCTACAAGTCATGCTTTATATCTGACCACTTCATTCTTTTCATTTCTTTTCCTCACAAACACCCACTTGTAGCCTACGGGTTTTGTATTCCCAGGCGTTTGGACTACAAGTCCAAAAGCTACACATTTCGTATGTGAATTTAATTATGCCTGAATTGCTTCTTTCCATTTTGGCCAATCATTTCTTCTTTGGCATTTTTGAACAGATTTAAATTTAAGATCTTCACCTTCTGTGGTCAAATTAGTAGCCACAATATATGTAAACAATTGATCAATAATTGCCTTATGTATATTCCCTCGTATGCCAGTAATAGCATAGTTTATCGAGACTTCCTCAATCTCGACATTTTCATCATTTTCACAATTTCACCCTTTTCCAGCTTTAATTTTTCTCCCCCTAATTCTGGGAACATTGTCTTGGCAAATTTATAATCTACAAACCATGCAGTAAAAATATCTCCCGTCAATGGTTCAAGATATTTTATAATTGACGAGGATTCAAACCCAACATAAATTCTCAGTCTCCTTTGTGGTCCCATCTTTGGACGCTGGGGTAGAGCAATTGGAACATACACAACGCCATAAAAATTTATAGATGGGATATAATTGGTTCTTAACTAGAAACAAGTTGTAATGGGGAGTGTTTTTGATAAGCAATTAGCCTAGCACGAATCAGTGCTGCAAAATGTAATAAAAGAGGTTGCTTTTATCTACCTAGCTCTAGGCACTTATTAACCACCCACTCAAGATGAAGAGTCACAAGCTAGTGACGTATGAACATAAATGACAATTAATAGTAAAAAGCCCTTCAGAATGTGGCAGTTTGAACAAAAAGTTAGGAATGAGATGAACTAGTTCAATAGCTGCAATGGCCTACTTCAAGATAGTCTCGGACTTTCTTACAGTCCACTTTGAATTGCTGTTGTAGCCTATTCAATTTAGCAATAGGTGATGTTTAGCAATAAGTGTCATGATAAGAAGATATTGAGGGCTAGTCGTTACTAAACTGCTTATTAGACATAAGTGCTTCAAAAATTAGCAATAGCCTATATGATAAATCACATCCCTCATATAATATTCATATGCAAAGTACATTATATAAATACTACTAATCACTATTCATGCGATTGTTTATCTGCAACCACTAAACATGAGGCATATCAAGCTCATCAGTTCATAGATGAATGCTAGAGGTAAACCAATGCTAGTCAAAGACATCCTTTGAGAATGATATACCATATGCCTAATTTAATTCTTGCTTGGCATGTACTAGCCCCCAAGGTGTGTTAATTCCAGCAACCTATCTTTACTTTGATATATGTCCTCGATATTCTTATCATCAGATAAGAATACTATCATGTGTGGTTTTACTATTTCAATTATGTTTGCTACCTTGACTGTATCTAGGTATTCTGTACATGACACTTCACATTTACCAAGTGCACACTCATCACCATGGTCTATCCTAGTGCAATCACCCGCAACAGGTGCAACAACCCTCACCATAGTCCACCGTGGTGCAATCACCGCAATGCGTGCAACATCCCTCACCATGGTCCGCCCTGGTGTAATCACCCACAATGGGTGCAACACCCCTCACCATGGTCCGCCCTAGTGCAATCACTCGCAACGAGTGCAACACCCCTTGGGGACATACTCATCACGTTAACTACATTACGGAATATTACATACTATTTACTTGGGCAGTAAACAAACAATGCAATATATTTGGCACTTTAATCTTGTTTAGACAGGCTATTCCTATCACCAGTATATCAACCGGGTGTATGAATTCAACCACCTCTAGCTCTAGCAAGAGGTGCCTTTGCCTATCGAAGTAACATGAACTTGACGCATCACACTCATCGCTTTATGAATTTTACTGACCAAATCCAAATATACCTACAGGTTAATCATGATAGTGATATCCTTACATGTTTATCACATAGAGCTTGAATTGCCATGAACGCTTACTGATATAAAAGGCCAAATGCTTGAGTACTCTAAGTTTCAAAAAACCTTAGAGGCCCTGACTCTTCTAAACATTCTTACACAAATAAGAGTTGCGACATAAAACGCTCTGCCAATATCCACGATTATGCTAAACGCCCTATTAGAGTTCATGATGGGTCATGCGCCTAGTTACAAGTCATAATAGCTTAAACATCCTATTAAGTATCAAATACCTCGTTATACATCTTAGTCAGATCAAATGCTCTATTAATTTCTAGTAAATATCAAAATAAATATGAATGACAATTATGGAGGGCCAAAACAGGACACCAAATACCTCCATCACTCAAGAAAACAACGTACAGTAGCAAACTTAGAGGAAAACAGGTTTGTTACTTCGTGACCAAACTTGAAATGACCGAGGTTCGCTCACCAAGTATGGGGACTAATATTTTGGTAAATTATAATTGAGCAGCTTGTTACTGTAGATGGGCAAGTAGGTTACACAGACAATTATTTGAACAAAAATTTAAAACAACGCAATTCGCCCAGTAAGGATAAAACAACGCAATTTGCCCAGTAAAAATAAAATCAACACAATTTTCCAAGTAAAGGCAAAATCAACACAAATCGCCCAATAGAGGTAAAATCAACACAATTCGCCTGGTAGAGGCAAAATCAACACAATTCGCCCAATAGAGGTAAAATCAATACAATTCGCCCAGTAGAGACAAAAGCAACACAATTTGCATATTTTATCCCTCCAAAACACATTTATGCACAAGTACAAGAGATAGAATCAAACATATACAAATTTCCTTCCTCTTTAAGTAAAGTTGTACACATCCACAAATATCCTTCCTCTTTAAATAAAGTCATACCCATCCACAAATATCCTTCCTCATTAAGTAAAGTCATACTCATCCACAAATAAGCTTCCTTTATAAAAGGACAACACGCCTTCTTCACCTTCACCGATTCCTACGATCATCTCCCCGGAGCAATAATCGTTCAAACACCTTACTCTCCTCAGGCTAAGCATTTTTTCTCTATTATTTTATTTATTACTTGCCTTTATTTACTATTTCATAATATTGATACTGACTTGAGTGTTGGATGGGTCCCCCAAGGGTTGCTCCATGGGCCCCTCTAACCATTTGTGTGAACTCACAGAGAATATCAAGTCGGGCGTGTAGCTAAAGCTTGAGTTCAGCTTATCTTAACGAACGCCACCTCATACAGAACTCCAAAATAATAAATAAGCTCACTGATCGAATTCATCACAAAAAATAACTATGAAATTAATTCAAGAACATGACGCTAAGCGTAGGTAACTAGATAAATAAAACGCTACGTTTCATGTACAATTTGGTAATGGCAGAAATTGTAATTAAATGGAAATTAGGGTTCATTTCAATCCAAAAATGGGTTTTGAAACGTTTTAGTCAATTACAGTTTTTCCCCTGCCCGTATCTGGTCGCCCCAAATTTTTTTTGGTAATTTGCTTGCCCCAAATTTCCCATTACCTGCTCCCACCCGTTGCAACCTATTTGTGAGGCTTACCCTAGAAGCTACGCTGGTGTCATTATCACCCGAGGTTGCACATGGATAGAGCTTTGTCTACAAATAGGGGCATTATTTCTAACTGTGAGAGAACTTTTCATTTTCTCTGTCCTCTTTCTCTAGTTTCTCCCCTATGACATTTCTCCTTCCTTACTCTTGGATCCATGTGGTGTTAACCATAACTAGGGTTTAAAGGCAAATCAAGCTCTCCTTGGACAACTCCAATGGTGTTTCTGTGAAAAGTTTGGTATGAGTCTTGTGCTCTTTTAAGTTTCCGTCTTAAACGCTTTAAGGAAAGTGTTTATAATTCGTTAGTTATGGTTTTGAATTGGTCAGTAATCTGTTATAATTTCGTTAAAATAGGGGAAAGACCTCCCTAGTGATAGGGAGCTCGTGGATATAGGCCATTTAGGGCTGAACCACGTTAAATCTGGTGTCTTTTGGTTTGTTGAGTGTTTTTATTGTGTTCCATCATCGTTTCCAACTCTTACCTTATTTTGCTAAAACTACTATTAGCAATAATTCTTACAATTTTCAAACTTAAATAAATATATTACATTCATTATTCCTCAATTATTGCCCTTAGTACAATGGTTAACAAGATCAAAATAAAAATACTTACTTGATCTAATAAATATCTGAAATGCAATTGATTAGCATTTGATTCGTGCTAATTAGGGGTGAAAATGGGCCAAGCTGGCTCACGAGCCCTCGCGAGCTGGCTCGTCATAAAGCTTGAAAAATTCAGCTCTCTTTGAGCATGATCGTAGCCAAGCCGGCTCATTTAACTTATCGAGCCAAGCCCGAGCCTAGTGAAGCTCGAGCTTGTAGGTTCGTGAGCCTAAATGACCCTAATCGAGCTTTTTTTAATATATATATATATTTTCTTAAAAATTGCCCAATTAAGCCATATTAGAGCCTAAATGAGCCGATCCCAAGCTTAAATGAGCCTATATTGAGCTTAAATGAGCGAAAATATTACAAGCTTAATTTGAAGCTCACCGAGCTTAGATCGAGCCGAGCCGAAGCAAAGCTTTTGACGAGTCAAACTCGAGATCTTGGGGTCATTATTTGATTCTTTTGCTTTGTGTGACTTGTAATAGTTTATCTGAAGTCATAAATTGTGAAAACTCATTAACTAGTGGTATAATAGCACCAACATCACTATTTCAAAAGAAATGTAATATATAGTTTTGTTAAATATGTTATTGATTTTCACGTAATATATTGATTTATTGATTTTCATGTAATATAAATTGATGTTTAATACGATATATGTTAATATGTTAAATATGTAATCTATGTTGCTTTTCCTTAAATATGGAATTTATTGGGTCATGCATCATATTATAGGTTGATAATGCTTCATTAATATTCAGTCAAGCTCTATAATGAGCTTGATCTCATAATGCAAATTTTGTCTATCATGTATAATCGATAATGCTATTGAGCTTGATTAAGCTCGATAACAAAAATGAGCTAAATTGTGCTCGTTTAGAAAAATAAGTTTGATTAGCTTGACTTGGATCGTTAACAAGCTCGACTCGGCTCGTTAACCATAACGAGCCGAGCCTAGTCGAGTATCGAACACACTAATTCCTTATCGAACAGAGTTTGAACATAGGTTTAAAAGCTCGTTTAAAGCTCGGCTCGAACTCGAACTCGAACTCATTAATATTTATTGAGCTCGAGTTCGAACAAAAGGGTGCTCGGCTCGTTTACACCCCTAGATATATCCCTAGGAGAGCTACAAGCATATGAGGAGCATCAGAACCATTGCTACTATAGGCGGATTAAACCCAAGGAAGTCAAGGAAGCCTTAAAAAAGATGAGCAACGGTAAAGCAATTGGTCCAGATAGAATACGCAATGAAGCTTGGAAATGAATTAGAGGGAAAGGCATTAGTTGGTTGACTAAACTATTCAACCAAATTCTTCAAGATAAGAAGATGCCTGGCGAGTGGAGAAAGAGCATATTAATTCCGATCTACAAAGTTAAAGGCAACATCCAGAGTTGTGCTAACTATAGATTACTGCAGAGATAGAAAGGCTACAGTAACTCTTACTACAGAGATAAAAGGCTACAATAACTAACAGGGGTGATAGAGAACTGATTCGGATTTATGCCTAGTAGATCGACGATAGAAGCCATCCATCTCTTAAGACGGATGATACAGTACTACAGAGATAGACAAAAGGATCTTCATATGGTCTTCGTTGATTTGGAGAAGGCATATGATAGAGTACCAAGAGAGGTTTTATTAAGGGTTTTGGAGAAGAAAGGCATTCCCCAGTCTTGTCTCCGAGTTACTATAGACATGTACTAGGACACACTAACCAATGTGTGTACAACGGAAGGGGAGGCAGACGATTTCCCCATTGCAGTTGGGATACACCAAGGATCAACCTTGAATTCCTTTTTATTCATTTTGGTTATGGATGAGCTCAATAGACACATCCAAGAGGGTGTGCCTTGGTGCATGCTTTTCGTGGAAAATATAGTTCTGGTGGGGGGAGTCTAGAGAAAAGGTGAATGAGAAGCTGGAACTTTGGAGAACGGCATTGGAATCAAAAATCTTATGACTCAATAGATCTAAAACCGAGTATATAGAACTCAAGTTCTGCACCTCAACAAGGTCAAGCTTAGAAGACTTAAGATTGGATCGTAGTGCACACTAAAAAAAGATTGTTTTAAATATGTGAGTTCCATGGTGCAGCATGACGATGAAGTTGACGAGGATGTCAACACCTGGATTAAAGTAGGCTGGCATAAATAGATTTTGGCCTCTGCGGTACTATGCGATAGAAGGATCCAGCCGAGTTAAAGGAAAAATACTATAAAACGGTAGTGAGACCGGCTATGTCATACATTGCGGAGTGTTGGCAAGTCAAACGACATCAGACGTAGAAGTTGAAGGTGACAGAGATGAGGATGTTGCGATGGATGTGTGGACACACAAGGAAGGATAAAAAATGACGGTATACAAAGCAAATTGGGTGTGGCATCAATTGAGAATAAGTTGAAGAAGCAACGTTTAAGGTGGTTTAGGCATGTTAGGAAGAGACCAACCACTGCCCTTGTCAGGAGATATGAACAGCTCAATAAAAGTGGGATGAGAGGGAGATACAGGCCAAAGAATAATTGGATGGAGATGGTTTGACATGACCTCACTCACCTTAACCTAAATGAAGAGATGACCCTAGATAGAGCATAGTGGACGCTAGCATAGGTGCAATCGATATAGTGGTTTAGGATAGAGGAGCACGACTCCTGTTTGATTATATTTGCTATTGAAGAGTGCTGGTTTGCGCGTTGTTTTGTCGCTATACTGCTATATTGCTATTGCTGCTTTATGCTTTTATGCTTTCTATATGCCATTGTTTTTATACTTTTCAGGTTGGGGGTCCTAGGATACAGTTTTCCTTTTAGGCTACATACATTCCAACCCCCCCTAAAAAAAACCTGGCATATGCGGGAGCCATTGAGGCCTTGGGTTTATTGTTGTTGTTGTATCACTTACATACCATGATGTTAGAGCATTTATTAATTAGATAGCCTAATATTTTAATATATACAATTGGATACCATGTGCTCTAAAGATACCACGAAGTTTTAAAATTTTATCAATCACCTACCTTTTTATCCAAATTTGGCATATTTTTGCTGGAAAATACTAAAATTGAACACAGTTTCAACATGACATGAGTATCTTTATTAAAATTTGATAATTTTTTTGCTGAAAATGCAAAAATAATAAAAGATTGTGGCTATATTTACGTAATTTACAACAACAATTGTAAATATGAATATGAAATAATAATAATAATTTTTTTTAATAGTGACTTTTTTAACTACAAAGTATTCCATCTTATTGAGTCTGTTCAAAGAGGAGCAAAATCAGGAAGCGAAAGCAGAGTACATCAGCAATGTCGAAGGAACCTCGTTCTTCATCATCAACTGCATTCCAATCGGTAATTATACTACTCATATCCCTTCATCTTTAGCTTTCTTCATTGATTGCTTTCTAGGGTTTTCTTTGTTTGGTTTTAAGTTCTCAGAGAAATCCGAATAAATTAGGGTTTTATTGTGTTTATAGGAAGAATTCGACGACGAAGAGGGGTTGATGTTATACGGGTCCGGGTCGGGTTGGGTGGAACCCCGAACTTGGTGTGATCACTTGGAGTTGTTGGCTTCTGATCTCTCTCACATTCCCACTCCTGATACTTGCTGCTTCAGGTTTTGCTCTCTCTCTCTCATCAAGAAACCAACCTTCCCAAAATGATTGGTTTTATAACGTGCCCCCCTTATATGTTGGGCTTGAAGAGTGGATTTTGCACAGACCCACCTTATACCTTGTGCTTAAATTATAGTAATATTGAAAGGGGACCAGTTGGGATTCGAACTTCTGACTTCTTGGTCAAAAAGGTTCCGATACCATGTTAAGGAACCAATATTCCCAAAAGCTTATGTTGATTAGGATTGGTTTTATACTCTGGCATCTCTCTCTCTCTCTTAATTTTTGTTGCTTTAATTGTTTCAATTTAGTTCTAGTATAATTTATATTGTGTCAATTTAGTTGTAGAGTAAAATTGACATAAAGTTTGCAACAGAATTTTTTATGATCATGTCACATGTGCATTTAAATTGGGTCACAGGTGGATTTGAATGGGGTCACTTGCATTTGACATGACAAAGACGTTATAATTTATATTATTATCTTGACTTCAATTTCATCATTTGACTAAATTGGCACTATATAATTGAGCATAAACTAAATTTACATAACTCAAAGCAAAAGAAAACGAAACTGACAGAGTGAGCAAAGCATAACGACTTTCGCGTAAACAACCCTTTCCATAATATATAACATAATGCACTTCAATGACATAGCCAAGTGGTTGGCAACTCTAGAGGCCAAAGGTGCCGCCCGGATTCGATCTGCATTGGAGGTGTTTACCCATCCCTTCCTTATTGATATGTGTGTGTTTGTGTATATATGTATATATGGGATGACTCTTATGAGAGGGTGGATTTTGGGCCACACAATTGGTTAAAGTGGGGGAAGAGGGTGATGTTAGGTGGGATGAAGATGATGTTAGTAGTCAAATGAGTGGTTCTTAATGTTCCTCCTCACACTCACCTTCCTCACACATACATACGTACGTACGTATGCATGTATGTATGTATGTATCTATGTATGGGGCATGACTCTTATAAGATGGTGAGAGATGAAAGGAGAAAATATTAACCATTGGATCTAAATTAAGGAAATATAAGCCATTGACTTTAATGAGATGTGTGAAAGCAATTTTGAGATCTTAGCCCTTAATTTAGATCCAATGGTTATTATTTTCGCCCCTCATCTCTCAGCCTTTCATAAGAGTCATGCCCTATATATATGTATGAGAGTGTGTGTGTGTGTGCGTGTAATAATGCTAATGAAATTATTTATAATCTGTGTGCTGTATCTAAGTAATGAAATGCATACTAGCTGCTTCAGGTCTCTGTCTCTCTCAATTTTATTTAAAATATTTTGAGAAGAAATATTTTTTGGTCCCAGCAAGTAGAGCATTAGTCCCAAATTTTTGTTTAATAATGATGAGGAAAATTCTTGTTTCTTATAAATATATGGCATATAAAACTTCTAACAAAACAAAGAGGAAAATTCTTATTTCTTATAAATATATGGCATATAAAACTTCTAATAAAACAAAGTATGTCTTTAGGACATAAATGGGAGCTTAATAAACAAATCTTACATTTGAATTGTGACAAAGACGACATTAACATATCGGTGGGCAACTCATACCAATTGGTTGTAGATGCAACGTCAGTTGGGCTTATATGTAAACCTCACTGGTTCCATGACTTAATTTTGACACATGCATGAATCTCACTTCGGTTTATAGGTAGATGTCAAGGGCCTAATAAAATAATCATTACAGAATAACTTTTCAGTTAGCCATTGCTGCATATGTGTTATGTAACGTCCATGACATCCGAGTTCATGGTACCTCCACGCAAGCAGTAATTTGATTCCATGTACTTGAAAGTATTTTATTCTTTATTTGCCACTACAAAAAATGTTGTCAATACTAACCGGACAAGTTTGTTGGTAAAAGCCTATTTCTCTGTTGGTATTGGTTATTACCAACGGATAATCAGTCGTTAGAATTGCTTTTGTTGCTATTGGTTTTACCAACAGATATTGAAGACCTCTGTTGCAATTAATATAAAGTACCAACAGGATCATTACCAACAACTAGGAAATGTTGGTTAAACCTATACCAACGGATATATTCATATTGTTGGAATTAATATCCAATACCAACAGAACATTGCCAACAACTTGACTACGTTAGTAAAGGTTATACCAATGACAAAACTTGTTGGTATACATGTTTACATCTAACTTGTTCAAATGATTTACTAACAACACCCATTCATTGGTATAACTTTTACCAACGTAATGTTTGATGGTATCACTACGCATAATTGGACCTTTTTCCAACGATTTTCACCTGTTGGTAAAGCTTTTTGTATGGTTTTGGATAATAACCAATAATATTATAATAACTTTTTTTTGGATAATTAAGAGGAGAAAAATCCTCGAATGTACAATACAAAAAGTATCTAAAACATCAAAACATCCAAAGAAAGCAAAAGAAAAGAAGACAATAGTATAAGAACTTGTGAAAAAGCATATGTAAAAATCTTACAAATTCATTTCCATGCATCCAAAAAATGATCAAAGTGTGACAAGTCGATTCTTCATACATTACACCGTACAAACCAAGATATTCGGAACGAGTTGTAACATTTAAAATGACCAAAGCTACTGTTTATCCATATTCAAAATCACATAACTAGAAATCACAATTGCAACTACCACTACTTTAACAATACTCTTCTTCTTCTCTCCGCTTCTCTTCCTCTTCCTCTTCCACTCCATCTTCTACTTCCTGGGCGTCTTCATTGTCTACCCCAACTTCACAATCTTCATAGTAGAATGGTGTCTATTAGTACACAAAAGTGGAGAAGTGGAAGCTAAAACCTTTGGTGTAGAATAAGATTGGAATCAACATCACAAGACATAAAGATAGCAAAAACAAAAGAATAGCATCACAGCATGTGCACCCATACATTGCTTACCTTTCTTGTGAGTTGATACATAGCATCCACCAAGTAGGACAAAATCTTGGATGACACTTGCCTTGCATAACTATTATAGGGTTGCCTATAATCATTAATAATAGGATACTAGATCCTTCGGCCTCATAACATTGTTTGAGCCTCTTGTCTTGTCATCCCTAGGTCCTTGTAAATAACTTCTCTCTTTGCAAGTTGCTTGAGTTTCACTTGTTCCAGGAACACAATCAGTGTCACCTGTTCGTTACAACATAAGCATGAAACATTTTAACTACTTCTCAAACCTATACTTGAAACCAAAAGCTCTATGCGATGAATTAGCCTACTTGAATGAATATAAATTAGCCTTCAACACATATCTACCTACAAGAGAACTCTATAGCCTAACGAGTTCCATCTTGAATAGCTAGACTAAGGTACAATTATAGGTTTTAGATCCAACTGCTAAGGTTTCCAGTATAATCTCTAATCACACATCAACTACAAATCTGAAATGGGAAAGGGGGAAGAAGAGGGTAATTACCTGTGCAGTGCCCACGAGCAAAGTTGTTGGCAACATCTTCCTTTTTGGTGATAAGTTGATTGTGATGGAAGAGCTAGCTAACAGTAAGTTCCAATCCTAACCTCACTAAAAGGCTCAAGATCTTGAAACATGGCAGGAGGGACTTGTTTGCCCGCACCACTCTCACTGAAGAAAGTGTTGAAGGCATCATGACCACTACCAACTGTTTTGTTACTAGACATCTGGCCACCGGGCTGACAAACGACAAAATACCATAAACTACCTGAAATTATCAAATTCTACGTGTCAACACTATGGTTTAGGAGGGAAAACGTTCAACACTATAAATATGCACAAATCATTTGGTGTTTTCTTTCAGAGTTAATTAACTTTTTGCTCTGTGTATGGGTAGTCACATAAGTATCTAAACTTTATACATTTGGCATTTTCCTCATTATAGCACTAGTAAATGTCTCGACAATGAGTCACTGCTACTAAAGAGGCTTAAAGATCTCCTACTGTTTACTCAAAAGCTTAGAAATGGCTTCCAACATATTATCATAGTGTCAAAGAAACAAAAAATTAGTTTTTTTTCTTTCAACACAATATTATCATTTGTTTCTAGGAATAAATATCAAGCAATGAATTCAAAGATTATAGCAGGAATCTCCAAGAACTGGCACTAAAACAATAGATCTAGCAATCTAGAGCAAGAAAATGCAGATATAATCAATTGATAAGTAGAAAATCTAGAACCTCATATGAACATAGCATAACATTGAAATATTTTCGAACCAAAACCACATTTGATAGCATAAACAAAGATAAATACTTCCCGATGGAATCAACAGGAGAAATCAAAATTACTGTGGACTTACCTGTCAAATGTGATGGAGTTCCACTTGCTTCGAGCGGCAATGAAAATTGGTGAGTGGTTGAGCGAAGTGCGAACTATGTTGGTGGTGTGCCCGGGCCGAGGAGGACCGCAACGGTGGTGGTTGTTGTCGTGGTAGCCTGAGCGAACGACTGCGACGGTATGGGGAAAGTTGACGTAAGCATTGGCGGCATTCAAACGACATGGAAGAGAGACGAAACAGCAGCTTGAGGCGGGTTGGTTTTTGGGTCTCTGGCTAGGGTTTTTGTGGGCTGTTCAAGGCAGTAAAAGGAGGTAAAGGAGAAAATTTTGGTCTAAATTCTTTTAGGGATGGGAAAAGTACTATTTGTTCAGAAAAAGAAAGAAAAATACTATCAATTTTTTAATGACTTGTAAAAATAATATTACTAACAAATTTAGTTATTGGTAAATAGTACCATTGGTATAGATCCAATATTAGCGATTTGTTTGTTGGTATTATGACTTGGTTTGTTGGTAATAACTGTTGGCTAAAACTAACAGACTTGTTTGTTGGTAATGACTCTGTTAGTATAATAAAAGTAATATTATTAACAAAATTATCTGTTAGTAAATACCTCTATTGGTATTAGCTTAATCAATAGCAACAAACAGTATTTTTTGTTGGAAATAGAGTTTTTCCCACTATAGAAAATAAAGTTTAGAATTATCACCGACAACAAACATATCCGTTGGTATTGACCATCCAATTGCAACGGAACATTTTAATTAAAGGCATCTAACCGCATTGATATTATTTGTGCATTTTACTATTTTTCCGGGTTTACTTCTTTACGGGTTATATTGGTTCTTTGTTGATGTTCTTAGGGTTAATGAAGGCCTTACATAGGCTATGCTTGGCATTAGTTGTTAGATTTTGGTTGTTGGCTGTTAGCTATTTGCTATTAGCAGACTGAATGTTACCTATTAGTTGATGGATAAACATTGAAATATAAGTGTTTGGTAAAATTAGCTGTCCCAAATAGCTTATTATAGATAAATTTCATAAGAGGACATAATCGAATGAAATTATAAGGTTAATAAATTGGCATCAATAACTTCTATTAGTAAGTATTCTAGTACCAAAGAGGGTATCAACACGCCGTCACCGGATCCCATTAGAACTCCGAAGTTAAGCGTGCTTGGGCGAAAGCAGTATTAGGATGGGTGACCTCCTGGGAAGTCCTCACCTTTAGGCTGGGGGTACTCGAAAATAGCCTCTCTTCAGGGGTAATACCCTGAAGGGGTAAGGCTGCGTACATCCTCCACACACCCCCCCCCCCCCCCCCCCCCCTCGGACCCTGCTTAGGAGAGAGCCCTTGGGGCACTGAGTATGCTGTTGCTTTGCTTTTAGTAAGTATTCTAGTGTTTATAAGTTAGATAAAATAAATATATGAATTACTGTGTGAAAAATATTTTCATGGATCATATGTTTTAAAAGTAAAATAAAGATTTATAGCTGGCAGAAGAAAAGAAGCATGGATTTGTAATTTCGCGTGTCAAAAGCCAATTTTTAAACTGCAAATGTTGCTCAGAGTGGACCTTTTCAGAAGCTTACTTCCAGAAGTTAAAAGTCACTCAAAACTCTGGCCTAAAATGTTTTGCCAAATGGAGCTTTTAGTTGTTTGAGTGCTAATTGAGACTAATTATTTGGAGGTGTGTCGAAACAGATGAGGCTTGAGTGGAAAACTTCCCGGACCTGGTACTACCCAATGACACATTAGCTAGGTTGTTGGATTGGCGCGAGTCACGGGTCTAACATTGGTTAAACTTAGATTCAGGTAGGTATAAGTCGGTTAGATCTGAGTTGGGTCCAAATGGATTAGGTATGGGTTAAGCCCAGTCAAGCCCTGTCAAACTTGCTTAGACCTGTATTAAATATATATTTTTAAAATTTTAATTGGCTGAAGCAACATTGTGTTGTACAATTTAATGCAAAATGACTTCGTTTAACATAATTTTTTTACAAAAATTAATAATTGTCAATGAAATGGGTCTGACCCGTATCAGATATAGCCAGCACTGGATTGGGTCGATCCGAGTCAAAACTAAAATTGGGTTGACTAATTTACGGGTCGGGTTAAACTAGGTACTACCTGACTCATGGGCATGTATGGAATGCTATGAAAAAGCTGTAGTTAAACGCAACCATAGTGTTATCCCCCTTAAATAACGAATTTAAAGCTAGCTGTTATGTTACACTACTGACTCAACATATTACATGAAATTCATGGCCCCTCACTACGAGGATATTATACCCATAAACGGCAGTTTGGTTTGACGGTTTGGATGCTCTAGAGGACTGTGCTGACCTAGCATCTACTATAACATTCACGCCAACACTCTTCTAGTATTACGTAGGGTTATATATGCTATTAGCCATTGTATTCTACTTATTGTGTCAATTTAGTCATTAAACTTTTACTTGACACTTAGGATGCTCTAGAGGACTGTGCTGACCTAGCATCTATTATAGCATTCATTGAGTGTAGCCTTTCACGCCAATACTCTTCTAGTATTATGTACGGTTATATATGCTATTAGGCATCGTATTCTGCTTATTGGGTCAATTTAGTCATTATACTTTTAATTATGTCAATTTAGTCCCTGTACAATTGAAATTGTTTAATCAAGTCCAATGTCAAAATTGATGTTACTTTGTCGGTAAAATTATAGGAACACATTCACTCTTTTAAACTTTGACCCCTTTCAGAACACCCCCCTGTACATGGAAAATATATATAAGTGCCAATTAATCTTAAAAATTCTAACACAAATTAACATCAATTTGAGCATTGGATTTAATTGAAACAATTTCAATTATGTAGGGACTAAAGTGGCACAATTAAAACTATGGGACTAAATTGACATAATTAGCAAAGTACAGGGACAATCCATAAATACAACAACAACAACAAACCCAGTGGCTTAAGGGCTCGCACCAATGTAGGGTGCTACCTTAAAGGGAGGCTGTGTCCGAGAACCAAATTTAATGGATGATGAATGAATAATATTTTCAGACACCTAGCTGTGTGATGAAATTACAATCTTATTTGTGCTAATTTCATAAAATCAAAAACTAAAAAAGAAAACCAAATTTAGTAACTGTCTATGCCACGTAGGGATGTAGGGTGGGACAGGTACGGGGGTGCCAGCTCCATACCCAGACTCGCCACCCAAATCCATACTCATAACTGCCCTCTTATCTGCTACGGGTATGAAGTGGATATCTATACCCGCCCCAGCAGGCACAAACCCCTACCAATGGTTATTCATTCATTACCCACCCCATACTCGCCTCAATTTGTGTATCTAGTTGTTATATTAGCACATGTAATTATTTAAAATTATTTTTGTAATCCTATTAAATTTGCCACATTTTTAATGGATAAAATTGAATATATACAACACTATTTTATGTTTAATTAATTAAATACAAATTGGGGCAAATAATGTGAGGTGAATATGAGGCAGGGCGGGTACTCGCATGTAAAGGGGGTTTTACCTGTTCCTTTGCCATCCCTAAAGTCACCTGAATCCATAATGGGCTTTGAACTGACCATTAGGTGGTTTCAATCGCGTAATGGTACATTTACAATGACATTTATGATGTGTATATATATATATATATATAGACACACACACGAAAGTCTCTTGTCATAATAATACACAATTGATCAGACATAGCAAAATCATGGTGCACAATTATGACTGATAACAAATTTAATGTCACAGCATGAAACTTATGGTGTAATGGCCGTCACGTGGTTTGTCATTTCAGTGTCGCCTACATAACAGGCTGCACTGATTGCTTACTAACGGTTAGCTCAAAACTCATTACATAACCATTGTTATGTTTCTGTATGCCTTTACCTCATTCTCTTTCTAAAAAGTATTCTGTACTTGTCTAGTGCTTTTGCTGTGTCCCCGAGAAATTAAAAAGTAATATAACTTGTTCATGAGTTTGTGAATTCTGATGTGTTAGTGCTTGTGATTTCAAATTTTGAAGGTGCCATCATCCTGAAGAGAACTGGTTATGCTTGTGTTGCAAGGACGTCCTCTGCAGCCGTTTTGTAAATAAGCACATGCTTGAGCATTATCAGCACAAAGGTCACTCTGTGGCTCTCAGCTATAGGTAATGTTACTGCATTTTTTCTTCTTTACTTACGAGCATGGAATGAAATAGACTGTTGTCTGGAGTTATTGTATCATTGCAGAATGGTTTTGAGTTAGCTGTTGTGTATTGGCCGTTATATAATGCAGAATGTAGTGCTCTCCATAATGAATTTGTATCGTAGTTTATTTATTCAGACGTACTTTAAATGTCCTTGATGTTAAGAAATATCAAATGGGGAGCACTCAAAAGATTTAGAAAATATGAGAAAATAACCCCCTTAGTAACAATGGTGAATTCGAAGAAAATCATATTAGATCTTTTTAAACACGTTGTCTACTAAAATGCAGTTTTCCTGGTAAATCTTTTCAAGAACATAAATTTTCCATGGAGTGAATGCACCCTTAAAATTCATTTGAATTGCGACAACCCATTAAATAATGTCTGATTATACCATGATGTTGATTCTTTAGTTCTGAGTATTAAACTACTAAGCCAGTTTGTACTTCGTAAGGGTTTGTTTGATACTTTTTTTTGTTTATAGTTTTTGACTTTCGAAAAACTAAAAACTAGGTTTTCCTTTTTGGTTTTTAGTTTTTTTTTTTTTTTTTTTTTCAATTTTCTGTCAAACTAGGAAAAAGCATAAAATAAGAAAGTAAAACCTGAAATACCATTTCCGAAATAAGGTCTTTAATTTCTAAAAAATAAAAAATTGCAAAAAAGAAAATGATACAAAAATAAGCCCCAAGGAAGACAAGCATATAACATATTGGTTTCTTGAAACAGTGATTTGTCAGTTTGGTGCTTCAACTGTGATGCATACTTGGATGCTCAAGTAATCAGGCTGCTGCGCCCTGTCTATGAAACCGCTTACATACTGAAATTCGGGGAAGCGCCACCACCCAGAACAGTTGAATACATGCAGTTGGAAGAAAACCGAGCAGAAAATTCGTCTTCAAGGAGCTAGAGGCTCATTCATTACGACAATGGAGATTGATGAGGTGGTAAATAATTAGTTACAAATTTTGATATCAAATTACCCAGAAGTTTAGTATAAGAAATCTGTCTGCCTCTGGAATATTTTTTTCATTATTTCAGCAATGAATATTTTAAGCCTTGAAGCGAAGATATTGGACGGATCATCTTATACCTTATGCTTAAGTTATATTAGTATTAAAAGCGGGGCTGTTGGGATTGGAACCCTTAATCTTTGGGTCAACAAAACTTTGATATCATGTCAAAAAATTAACTGTTTTAAAAGTTTAAGTTGATTGGTGAATTATAACCACACAACTATCTAAAACCACCATCACAGTCTGGACATCATCCACACCATGGTCTGCCGCCATCATCCATCACCTAGCAAACCGTTTGTTTTGGGGCAAAAGTAGATTCTAAGAATTGCTTTTTCTTTGGAAGAGGTTTTCTATGGAAAATTAAAATCCGAATGAGGATTTCCGACTTTTGTTTCAAAGGAAGACTTGCTTCCACATTGTAATGTCTTCTCATATGGTTTAAAAAATACTTTTTACTAATCATCTTACATCTTATTATAAGACGATATAAGTAGCAATACAATATATCTAAGAAGAAATAGAAAAATAAAATAAACTGTTAAAGCTATATAAAATAGAAAAATTATATCTTAGGTACCCTGAATGTTGAGCATTTATCATTTAAGCATCCCGTCATTAAATATATACCAAAGAGGGCACCAACACGCCGTCACCGGATCCTATTAGAACTTCGAAGTTAAGCGTGCTTGGGCGAGAGTAGTACCAGGATGGGTGACCTTCTGGGAAGTCCCTACCCTTAGGTTGGGAGCACTGGGAAACAACCTCTCTTCAGGTTAACACCCTGAAGGGGAAAGGCTGCGTACATCTGCCTCCCAGACCCTGCGTAGGCGGGAGCCATTGAGACACTGGGTATGTTCCTCTTTTTCCTTTTGTCATTTAATATATACAATAAGGTATCTTAAGATATGAAATTTTATCACTGCTATGTTAGAATCTGGTAAATTTTTGTTTAAATTTGGCTAATTACCCCAAGAAGCTGATTTGATATTGACTATGACCTTACCTATATGTACTGTCTCAGTTTTTTCAAAGAAAATCTAATGAATCACGAAAGGTTGGTTGTGTTTTGAAGAAAATTAATATAAATTATCAAATAATATGTCATATTAGCATTGTCTGACAAAATAAATCTTGCATTGTGGACACAAATGTATTATTGATTTCATGTTCCATGTCAAAAAGTTTTTTATTTAGAATGCAAATTTTGTTCGAAAGATATCTTATTTATAAAAATCTTAAACTTCATTGTACTTAGGTGATAAAACTTATAAACTTCAAAATATATCATTGTATGTTATTGAAACATTAAGGTACTTATGTAATAAATGCTAAAATCTCGGGGTGATAACTTCCCAATATAATCTTATATAGCAATTCAAAATGATTAAAAATTGTTTTGTTGAAATAATGACAAAAAATATCTAGACTCCGTTCGATTATCTGGTCTTATTCTTGTTGATGTTATGACGTTAAAGGTTACGTTCCAGTTAAGTTCTTTTTTGTTCGATCTAGATCCGCATGTAAATGATGATTGTTACAAAGGTTTTTAGTCACCAAACTCAAAATTTAAAAATTTTAGTCACTCAACTTTTTAAAAAATGTCCTATTTGGTCACCCAGCTCAAATTTTGGAAGATTCGATCACTCAAATTTTGGAAGATTCGATCACACAACTCCTACTAAAGTCATCCAAGTGGTTTAAAATGGGTAAATTGGTCACCCAAGTCATATTTTGAAAGATTCAATTATCCAACTCCTAATAAAAATCCATTAGTAACCCAAGTAGTTTCAAATACATAAGTTGGTCATCAAAGTTAAATTTTGGAGGACTCTAGCACCCAACTTTTAAAAATTCATTTTAATCAATTATGTAATTTAGAAATGACAAAATTCATTACTCAATTGTAAAAACAACAAATTTAAAACTTCTAACAAATTTAGTCACTATACAGTTTTGAAATGATAAAATTCATTATTCAATTGAAAATATACGGTATTTTCAATTTGAGTACTAAAATGGGCTTTTTTTAATCAATTTGGGAGGGAAATTTTGACAAAGGTATTTAATTTAGAGTTAATATTTTAATTCTTAGTCTTTTATAATTATATGTATATTTAAATTATTCTTATTTTTTGTTTCAAATATTTTTTATGTTTACTTTGTGATAACATTGATTATTTATCTTTTAATTTTTACCCAATATTAATTACCAGATAAGGACTAATTTAGTTATAAAATAAAAGGTGAATGACTATTTTGGGGGAAAAAAAGTGATGGATGAATTTCAATAAAATTACAAAATTAGAGAACAATGGAATAAATAATTTAAAAAATATAATTAAATTTGTTATTTTTTTTTACTAATGCAGTGAATTTAATCAATTTTAAAACACTTGGGCGACTAAATGAGATTTTTATTAGGAATTGGATGACCGAATCTTCCAAAATTTGAGTTTGGTGGCCAACTTGTCTATTTTAAATGATTTGGGTGACTAAAAGGGACTTTTAATAGGAGTTGGGTGACTAAATCTTCCAAAATTTGAGTTTGGTGACTAAGTTAGCCATTTTTGGTCACTTTAGTGACCAAAATGGACTTTTATCTTAGATTTTAAAGATAAGCATACGCTAATTAATTTCTTTGGAAAAAGTTGGTAGCTTTGAGGGTTTTGTGTTAATTTGCAAAAGGATTGAAAGACTTTTTATTAATTTATAATTTTTAATTGTTACATTTTATAATTTTGAATACATTTTTTTTTCTCTTAATATTATCATTATATCCAACAAAAAGATACTGTGCCAATAAAAGATGACATATACAGATCTTATCAAACAAGTTAAAACAGATAAACAAAGCAAATCCACACTAACAACATTTGTCATAGGTAATATTTCACTTAGTTTAAGTATACATTCTTTTAAATTAAGTTTACACTGTGCTGGTCAAGCGCCACCGTTCCCTTCTTGACTCAGACAAAACATGCAAGGTCAACGGTTCGCATATCTCAAAGCCATGCCATCTTAAGTTTCTTCATTCATCAAGTTCCCCCTTGAATCTCTCTATATCTTAAGCCATTTCTTTTGATGAAATCCCTAAAGTTGCCAAAAGAGCAAGCGAGTTCTTCGTTTTCTTTCTTCTATTTCTCTTTTCTTTTTGATTGTCACCATTTCCTGTTCTCATTCTAAATAGAGAATAAAAATATATCATAAATCCTGTTTCAGAAAAAAAAAAAAAAAAAAAACCCTTTTTCAATAATCCTTTCAATCTTCCCTTTCTCCATGCAGTCTCTAATGGATTGGCACTTCTGATTCTATTTTCACAAGTTTTGTTTCATATTCTCCATCTCAATACAAAAGAAAAATGTCATAAGCTTAAAAGGCTTCATTTTCAGACAACCCAGTTCACTAAATCCATTGGATCTCTCCCTTTTTTCTCATTGCACCCATTTTCTGATGGGTGGCACACAGAAACGTACATCAAAAACAAGCCCAAAATTAACACTTTTACCTCTAATTGCACTAATTTTCTATGAAGTGTCTGGGGGTCCCTTAGGTGTGGAAGATACAGTAAAGGCAGGGGGTGGCCCTCTATTATGCCTTCTTGGATTCTTAATCTTTTCCTTAATTTGGAGCACCCCAGAAGCTTTAATCACAGTTGAACTTGCCACTACCTTCCCTGAAAATGGGGGCTATGTAGTTTGGATTTCCTCAGCTTTTGGCCACTTTTGGGGTTTCCAAGAAGGGTTTTTGAAATGGTTTAGTGGTGTAATGGACAATGCACGTTACCCTGTACTATTCCTTGATTACTTGAAACATTCTTTCCCTGTATTTAACTATTTGAGGACTAGAATCCCTGCACTTCTAGGGATTACACTTTCACTGACATATTTGAACTATAGAGGGCTAAACATTGTTGGGTTTTCTTCTGTTTTGCTTGCAATATTTTCCCTTTGCCCATTTGTAGCCATGGCTATCCTTTCGGTCCCTCGAATTAGGCCTAATCAATGGTTAGTTGTGGATTTCGGGAAGGTGGATTGGAGGAATTACTTAAACAGCATGTTTTGGAACCTAAACTATTGGGATAAGGTTAGCACACTTGTTGGTGAAGTTGAGAACCCAAGTAGAACATTCCCTAGGGCGATTTTCGAGGCCATGGTGTTGGTGATATGCTCGTATTTGGTTCCTGTTCTTGCTGGGACGGGAGCGACGAGAAATGCTAGTGAGTGGACAGACGGCTACTTGGCAGAGGTGGGGATGGTCATTGGTGGGGCTTGGCTAAAATGGTGGATCCAGGCAGCTTCTGCTGTATCGAATTTCGGGTTGTTTGAGGCTGAGATGAGCAGTGATGCATTCCAGCTGCTTGGAATGAGTAAGATGGGGTTGCTCCCTCCTATATTTGCTTCAAGGTATTGTTCATTCTGCCTTGAAGTGTGATACTGTCTGTTATTGGGTTAAAAGCTCGTGCTTGTGAGATCACTAGCCTAAATGAGCTAAATTATTGAAAGAAAATATGCCTAAAGCTCACATCCAAAAACCTGCTCCAAACCCAATATTAGAGAAAGTTGCACTCTTTAGGTCGAATGGAGCCAGTTGAGCTCAAAGGAGCTAAGTTGGATGTGCTTACGTTAGACGTGTTTCGTCTCAAGCCCATGGTAATCTCAGATCGAGCATGGTCTCCAGGCTGGGAGAATTTGAAACCGAACTGCGCTTTGCTCCGCTTATTAACCAATATCGCTATCATTGTAATGGAGATAAAGGAGAAACGATTAAGATCTAGATTTAGAATATATATTGGTAACTTGAATTGTTATAAATTCTATCTATTAGGATATATTATTAGTTTGAATTGGTTTAGGATTTGAATTTTATCTTATTGGGTTAGTATATTATTATCAACCTAGAAGTTTCTAATCTATTAGGCTCTAGTTTTATATCTCTATAGATACTTATATAACCAAAACCTAAAGTCAGTTCATTAGACCATTAAATAAAAATCAGTTCTTTCTATTTCTTAAGCACAAAGCTACTAAAAGCTAAGTATAGGGATACATAGTTTGTTGATCTCAAGGCTCTTCGACTATCCTCCTAGGCACTGGGATGTTTAGAAATTGCCTCAATTAGGTACAAAGATGCTTAATCTCTATCACACTAAGAAGTATCATACGTGACGGTCCATCATGTGGCACGTTGATTTGATTCCATATGGAAATGGTAAGCTGACCTGAATCGAAATCCAACTTTGCAGATCCAAGTATGGAACACCAACATTCAGTATCCTCTGCTCCGCGACAGGGGTCAGCTTCCTTTCATGGATGACCTTCCAAGAAATCATCCAACTCCAGAACTTCCTCTACTCCATAGCAATGCTTCTTGAATTTGCTGCTTTTGTAAAGCTGAGAATCAGTAACCCAGATCTTCATAGACCTTACCGGGTTCCCTTACACACATTTGGTTCGTTTTTTCTCTGCATTCCTCCCTCGTTGCTTCTCGTCCTCGTCATGCTTTTGTTTTCATTGAAGATTGTTGTTGTAAGCAGTCTAGTCATCGTTCTTGGGTTCTTGTCATAACCGGTGATGATACAGAGAGAAAGAAGAGATCTGACACAAGTTACTGATGTAAGTGGCTCAGAGGAGCTGGGAGAAGTTATTGATGATGATTCAGTAAGCTTGCTTCTGGAGCTGTCAAAAGAATCAACAATTTCAAAAGTTTAAACTGTCAGGCAAAGATAAGGTATGTATTATTTTATACTCATGCTTCTATAGGAAGGATTATATCAAGGAGCTTCTCATGTTAGTTTAGTTAAAAAAATATCATAGGGAACATAATATAGAATACTTCAAAAATTAAGTATAGCTCCATGCAGTGCCAATCAGTTTTCTCCTTCGCGATTGGCGAGGGCCTGACAAAATTTGACAGAGTGGGCATTTTGTAAACTTTGTATGATGCTGTATAATTTGGAGGTGCTTGATCTTGACATAATTGTATACTTGTAGCTAGAAGTTGCTGCCGAGCTTTTCTTATTTCCATTATTCAAGTAATAAAATTTTCAAGCCCAAATACATGAATTTGAATGTCTTCACAGAAATTATGTACACCGGAAGCACAACAAATACAAAATAGAAACAAATACAAAAATTGGTGTTTTAAGTTGAAATATTAAAATCCGCTGAACAAGAAAGATACTAAGCAATATTATTTATAAATGGAGATTAAAAAGTAAAAGAAATCAGAATTGCTGCGTCTCCTGCATGGCTGCTCTTCTTTCCTCCTCTTCAGCTTTAAGCCAAGCAGCCTGAACATATGAAGCAAAAGATTACATTGGAATGAATTACTATGAATAACAATTTATAAAAGGCCGAAACAAGTTCAAATAAAAGAACAAGGGCTTTATATTTCATAAATACACAAGGGGGCAAGGTCATTTTGGAAGAGGAGTAAGAAATGCATATTCGTTGTCAGAATGTTGAATATGTTGCATAATAGAATCATCAAGTGATACTCAAAACATGCTGCCTTATCCTAAAGGCTCTGTTTGGCAATTGAGTAGGGAGGGGGAGGCTACAGCGGGGGTCAAATATGAGGTAAGTAAGGTGCTATCCTATCCTTATTTGAGTGTTATTAAATAAAGAGGGATAAGGGTAAATAGGCGCAAATGGTTTATCCTTGTTCGACGATTAGGTAAATCAATAAGGGTAAAAAGCGTTATAGTTAAAAGAATAACAAAATTGTCCAAAGAACTTTTTAAATCTTTACCTTCCTCCCTACCTCCCACAAATTGGGGGTAATAAAAGGGGGTAAGGTGCATTGTTGTGGCCCTTCAAGTTATTTCAACCGTTCATAGAAAACTAGGAGACAAAAAACTTGCCTTTTCTCGTTCTAGTCTTGAAACATGCGGTCGCATAGAGTTGCCTAATCCGATGCCTCCCCACGCCTCTTGCAATTCTCTCTCCCTAGCTTCTCGACGAGACACAAACTGTTGTTGTTTTGTCTGGTCCTCAGATTGTGTAGTAGCTGCGAGCTTTTCCCTCTCGAGCCTTGGCTTATGTTTAACCAAAATCTGATCCAACCCTCCACCATGGCTTGTTTCCAATGTTCGAGTTCCCTTTGTCTTCACATTCATCATTGTTTCTTGTCTTCCAATCCCCATTTTCTCTTTTTCGAGCCTTGAAACGTGCTTTACCAGAACTTTATCCAAGCTCTCACAGTTTGTATCACCAGTTTTCCTTGGTGGTTTTCCATGCCTCAGGATCCCATTTTCCTTTACCTCTGAATCCATTTTTTCCTTGGTCCATATTTCTGGGTTCGAGTTGACATTTTCTTTCTCCATTTCCTTACGGTTAGAATTCAGTGTATCTGAAACTTGCTTTGACTCTGATTTTTCAAATCCATGGTTGTTTTTTCTCTTGCTTCTTGCTTCCTCAACCTCTCGTTCAAGTCTAGAAACATGTTTAACCAGAAACTTGTCCAGGCCTAGAACTTCTGTTCCTTCTTGACTCATCTTCTTATTTGATTTTGGTCCACCATTATCGGGTATCTTTTTTCGAGTTCTCTTGGCCTGTTCGATCTCTCTCTCGAGTTTTGAAGAATGCTTTACCAGTACGCTTCCCAAGTCAGGTATATCATCAGTGGAAACTGATTTGTCATTGGACTTCTCATTGCCGAGGTCAGTTTTTCTCAAATTTTTTGCTTCTTGTACTTCTCGTTCGAGTTTGGTCATGCGTTTGACAAGAAACTTGTCTAATCTAGGTAGCTCGGGCTCATCTTGCTTCTTCCTTACGGCTCCATTCATGAAATAATCCATGCTCGGGGCTTGAGTTTCTAGTTCAGACCTGTGACCCTGCGCTTGGTGACTCTCCACTTTAGCTAAAGTGGCATTCAAACCAGACGTTGCCACGATTGTGGCCAGAGATGCAAGTTCATCATCCTGCAAGTTCATTATTGATAATCACTGAAGGCTCATTCATGTTTGATTTGGATGCTCAATATATCAACAAGTTGAGTACATGTAAAGCTCAAAGAGTCGAGTTCAAACAGAGGATGTTCAGTTTGTTATGTAATTAGCTTGATATAATGGATCAATGATTACTAAGTGGCTTAGATAACGTTAAGTGGCAGCTATTTGATGCAATGGCTTATTAGTGAGCGTAGCTCGACTTGATAGCAAGCCTAACTCGATAGCAGATTCAACTCATCTTAGTTAGACTAATGAGATTAGACAAGCTAGGTACAGAGCGTACTAGTATCTTGTTGAATTGAGTTCAAACAATTATTCGAAAACCCATTTAAGGCATAACAAGCACGAGTTCAAATAAAGGGGTGATTAGCTTGACTCCATTCGTTTACTTACTTGCAAGCGCTTAAGTCGTTCAAACATTATGTCAATGAGCTTCAAACTCTTAAACTTCTGAGGGCTCAGCCTCTTCCTCGATCTTCGCCCCATCATCTCACTCGTTGCCAGATTACACCTATCTTCATCTGGAGATTCCGTTTCAAGCTCTTCTTTGTCAGGATTTTCTCTTATCTTGTGTAACAAATCTTTGAACTCATCTTTATCAAAAGACGGACAGTTTGCGAGCCTAGTGAATGCGGTTTTCACTGCCGCTGCCACCTGGCGATCCACCTCGAACGCTGTCTCAAAAGAAGCTTTGACTGTATGAGTTGTCGTGGTGGCTGTGCCTTTTCCGGGTGCGGACGACGATGTTTCAATCTCAAGATGCTTTCGAGGGCGGTCTGGAGCGTCGTGCATGATAACACCGTTGGCTGTTGCAGCTTCAAATGCATCTGCAACTTCTTTCTCTGCTTTCAATAGCAGTTCTTCTGCTTCTTTGTTTTGGATCCTGCACAATATAGATATTTTTTTAATTTATTTTTCAAATTCTCAATTATGCGAGCTGGTTTTTTATTTAGATTGATAAAAATTTGGCTTGTTTTGAGCTCGAACCAAGATGCGTAGCTTGTGTTTTCAGTGGTTTACACACCTAAACGAGCTTAAATGAACCAAAACTCAGTTTAATTCTGCCACTAATGTCTAAATGCATTGAATTAGAGCCTAAATAAATTGCATTTTAGGGAGAGCTTGTTGATTTATGTTCAAGATCAACTCATAATGAGGCGAGTTTGAGTTCAAAGTATCGGAAAGACAATACATTGGGGGATGAAGTGATGATCTTCAAATTGGAGCTACTGTCTGATTGATAGAATAGTTGCCACTATGCCAGCTCTGAGAGCTGATATGCCTTATTGTGCAAAGTCCAACTTACACCCTCTTCCCCACTTTGCCATATGATTCATTTACATAAATTATTATATAGAAAGCATTTTCGGAGAAGGAAAGATAGGATACCGGGCAGCATGGAGGATGCGGCACCAGGAAGCTTCAATCATGGCAGCCTTACGAGCCTCCATGGCAACGCAAGCGGCCTTCCTCGCAGCTATCTTCTCTCTCTCTACTTTGCAGTAATGTGGATTTGAATCCCCCAGTGTCTCATCCAGACTTGTGTTCATGCCTCCTACTTCCTATCATCAAAAGTGTTTTCAGGATATAAAGATTAATATAACAGATTGTCAACGAGAAATTTGATTTTAAACAAAGCTACAACTGTTAAATGTCATTGTAGAAGTTGGCATTTGAGGTCCATATGTAAGTCTGATTAGACCCAATAGTTGAGTTGGTTGGGTTAAGCTTGGGTCAGGGTACTTTTGGAGTTCAGATCTGAGACTGGTTTACTTTGATAACGCTAAAATTTTCAAGTTTAAATCAACTTGTCGGATTATAAGCAAGAATCTAATCACTTCATGCAAAGTTTCTATGGACAAAAACCTAATATGCAAGTAACTTTGACAGTAGGCCTAGTTCATGTTTATATCATAAGTTACAAGCTTACAGTAAGGGCATTATATATATAAAAACGTGATAATAGGTAACAAATGTCTCAACTATTATATGAATAACTTGGCAACAGATTAATAATAACTCGATAGTATCTTGAATTGCTCGACTGGTGGCGAGCTTAACTAGGTAATGAGCTCAACTCGACTCAACTAGATCAATGACGACAATAAAGGCTCTGCCCCTGTTGGAGCTCTTTATTGTGTATTGAGCTTGAGTTTGAACATGGGAGCTTAGCTCTTTTTAATGCTTTTACCGATAGGTTCATGTTAAAATTGACAGGTCTTTTAGTCCCCTACTCAAGCTTTATTTTACAACCATTGATATTAGTGAGGTAGTCCTTAACCTTATACATTAACATCCTTTTGGTACAATTCTAATTTGAAACTTGAGTACCTGAAGAAGTTTGATTTTTCGGTGGAGGTAGGAATCCACCTTCTTACGAGGAAACCAGTTCAAAGGAGAAGTTTTGCGATGAAGAGGCTTCTTTATTTGTAGTGTCAACTTATTTAGTGCACTTCCATTTCCTTGCGGGCTTGTTTTATTCTGCAAAACCCAACATTAAACGTTAAATTTCCCCCAACAATATGTCCACTTTTAATTCACTTACTATGTTCAAAAAAAAAAAAAAATAATTCGCTTACCTGTCCCAAATTGTAGGTCCAAAAAGGCCTAATACTCAAATTGACATGACCTGCTTCACAAGTGGCTGAAAATAATCCAACCCAATTGATCTGATTGCCACCTCTAATTAACTTAATTTTTTTCAAAATGAATGTAAGATTATACTCATTAATTGTCAACGACAAACAAGAAAGATGACCAAGGAGATCTAAAATTTTTTTTTTTTTTTTAAAAGATTAAAGGAAACCCAAAATTCAAGTTTTCTAATCAAATACCCATTAGACACTACAAAGGGGAGGCAAAGACATTCACTTCCAAAAACCCCGACAGCCATCTATCTTAATCCAATGCGAAAAGGCCCCAATACTCAAGTTTATCCGACATAACCAAATGTTATTAACATAATCCGACTCGATTGACCTTGCCACCTTAACTTTAGTCATCGTAAATTTTTATCTTCTCATGTGTTTTTTTCGAAAACACACATAAAACCCTACCCCTTGAGTGTGGAGAAGAACAAGAAAGACATCAATGGATGGCAGCCTGAAATTCCAACAACAACAACAGCCTGAAATTCCAACCTTTTTAATCAATAGTAGTTTACATCGGATCTGTTTGGTATTATTTTACATTTGTACTTTTTGATTTCTTAAAAACTAAAAATAAGGCTTTGAAAACAATTATCACGATTTTTAGTTTTTTGTTTACAGTTTCCTATCAAATTAGAAAAAAACTAAAAAAACTAAAAAGAAATTAAAATTTAGAAACGAGAAGTTTTGAAATATCGTCCGTAAAAGATCGAAAACTACAAATAGACAATAAAATTACAATCATTAACAATTTAAGTTTAGGTTTTCTTGGGGAACGAACAGAAAATCCTACCCACTAATTCTTGAAGAAGATTTAAAAAACAAACAAAAATCTTGAAGAAAATAAAGAAAGACGTCCCAACATATAACAGGCCCTCAATAAAATTAACATCTCGGGTCCTTTTAACTTTTTTTACCGTGTTAATTTGGACCTTACACTTTTAACCGTCTTTATATAACTTATATTGTGTTAATTTACTAAATCGGGTTATTAGTTAGTTCATATTGTGTTACTTGCATTTGGTATGATCGGACTATTAAAAGTTACTTCATTAGCATAACTTTAATTTACTAAATTAACACAATAAGTGTATAGAGACTAAATTGACATGAGTAAAAACAAAATGACTAGATTGACATAGTCGGTAAGGTAAATACAAGGATCATTGACATAAATAACCCTAAAATTAATATCGAACAACCCTTTAATCAATACCCATTTACTCAGCAACACAACAATCACTACAAATTTTCAACTTCTTAAAATTTTCTTGAAAAATAAACAAAAGGAGTTGTTTTTGGCAAAGCAACAATTGTAATTGAATGATATGACTTACAAACAGAGAGAGTCACGAAATTTCATTGAGAACTACGATTTTATTTTAACAATAATAATTTTGCTTTGACAGTAACATTACCCACTGAAAATTTCCATTTAGGGCCATAAGAACATACCTTTCCCTGCTTAGAATTGGCCGAAACCGACTCAATCGATTCGCCATCTCCGCTGTGATAATCAACAGCAAGATCGGAACTTTCCTTCTCATCTGACAAAGAAATGCAACCCAAATCCAAGCACCCCAAATCCATTGCAAAATTGGACTTCATTTCTAGTTGTACGACGAAATCGGAAGAACTTGTTGGGAAGCACAAAATTCTTGCAAATTAGCGCTCTTTGGAAGAGCAGATTGGAGGAACTTTTGAAATCAGCAAAGAATTTTACAGAAATTGCAGAGATTTGGGATCACTTCCAGTGATAGAACAAATATGAATGAAGAATTTCTTGCAATTAGGGTTTCTAAGAATTGGAGATGAAGTTGAAATTTTGAATTCTTGCTGGGATAAAGTGAGGGGGAGGTGGATAGCCGTTACGAAACGAGGTCTCCAACGGTCAAATTTCAGTCGGGGGTGTGATCCTCTGCTACGTGGGTGCAGGTAAAAACCATTGAGATCATGCCACGTCACATCCATCTTGATTGATAATAATTTTATGTCTGCCATCTCCGTTTTCTAGGGCTTCAATTAGTATACGGGCCGTATGTTATGGCCCATTACAATCCGATTATCATCGCCTCGAATTGTTATGTATCATTTTTTATTTATAGTATTTTAATTCGCTGAAAATCATAGTTAGTAAAATATGGTATAGAAATTAAACAAAATTCAATGCATTCGTGTATTATTCGGCTTTATACATAAAATATTCAGTCAAAAGTTCGTTATGATTACAATGAAGTCTATAACAACTTCTTCTTAAATAATTATAGAGTGAAAATAAATATAATTTTGTAAAATTTAACCTATATTTAACAGTATTATCTATAGTAACGGCAGTAAAAACCACACTGCATAGTAAAAAGTAACGTATAAGTCAATAAATTTGAAGTTGAAGTGACGAAGTTTGCAAAATATATAGTATCGATACTTAATTTAGGTTTAAGTATGATTAATTTTAACTATTTTTTTATTTTTTATTTAGGAAAAATACAAATACATGTTATGAAACGTGTATTAAACAACTAGCATTAAAAAAACACATATTTTATTGTATTTTTGGCAATAATTCATAAACGCCCTTTTGAAACATAAAAATATAAATACGCGTTTAATACGCTATTATATGCGTATTTAACTAACTATGCTGAAAATTAAGAAACCGGTTTTTAGAATAAACTTTCTGCTATTGTTCATTTTGTATTTTTAATTTTCATATTCAAATTAGGAACACATTGAAAACAAAACATCGAAAAAGAAAAAAAGTTGTTTTTAAAATATAGCTTTTAGCTTTGATTAAAAAAATATATAAATATTTAGTTTTTAGTTTTAAGAAACACCAAAGGATACAAATAGAAAACAATACTAAAAAATCTTAGTATATTAAGGTTTGGTTTTTTTATCACAGATATAACTTAATATTTAAATATATACAATAAAAATTTGGAGGATTTAAAACATTTGCTACTCATGTACTCTTTGTTAGAATTTATTGAATTTTCTTTGGAAAATGCTTCACATATATAATTTAGATATTTTTTAGGAGTTGTTATTGATAGAGCAAAAATTCTTATTGCTAGAGTAATAATATGACTTACAAATAATGAAATCAGTTGCGGATCAAGGAATTTTCTTCATTGGGGGGGGGGGGGGGGGGGGGGGGGGGGGGGGGTGGGGCGCACATAATAAGAGACAATAGAGGATCAATAGACTTAACGAAGCGAAGTGCATATTTATAACAAAAAAATAGTAGTAATTTTAGATATACGTGCATGTGTCTCTATACGTAAGCTGCGGCTATGACCGTGTGCATAAACGTAGTGCAGATGGTAGTTGGTCAATTAGGACTCCAAGATGCTGATATTCTCTGCACTTTCTGTACTATCTGTATCTCATTTCTCCATATCCCTTTATCTCTCTCTCTCTCTCTCTCTCTCTCTCTCACACACACACACACTCTCTTCCTTTGTCTTCTCTCTCTCTACCTCTATCTCTCTCTCTCTCTTCTCTAGATGATCTACTTCTCTATATGTTTGCGTTATATGTGTGAGTTGTATCGCATGTAGGATCTCCCTCGTACTTGCTTATTTGCTTCTACCTTTTACCCTGAATGCTATGATTCTAGGCTCCCATGCATTCATACATAAGTACATGTTTATATGCATATCGGACTATTGGATTTGATTGTATGCCTAAAGCTCTCTTGCATACATGCTTCACATGATTTCTGGGCTTTACATGCTCTCCTTGTAGGCTCTTCATAAATATCTACTACTAGGTTAAGGGTCCTTGAAAATAGTTTCTCTTCAGGGACGCACCTTGATGGGATAAGGCTGCGTACATCCTACCCCTCCTAGACCCTGGGCAAGCGGGAGCCCTTGTGGCACTGGGACTGTTGTTGTTGTTGTCTCTATATGTAAGTATGTCACATAAATAGGAGCGAAATATACGAGAATTGAGGATAAAGTTAGGGTTTAGCTTACCCTTTTCTCAGGAGAGGGAAGCGTGTCTACCCTCGAGCATTTGGCAAGGTTTAACTGCCAGTGTAGGAAAGCGGCAGATAACTCATATCTGAAGCTTAGGTTGTCCCCTAGTTCTCTGATAGGGATTGCCTTTCAATGGTACATTAGCTTACCATCTAATTCCGTCTACTGTTGGGATGGCATAGCCAGGCAATTCCAGCTCTGGCTCCCAAGGATGGAGCTAGGAACTTCCATGTCTAACATTGATTAAATGAGACAAAAGCCAGGTGAATCCATGAAGGATTACATCAATCGGTTCAAGAGAGCCAGGTTGAAGTGCACTGTAGTTCTTCCAGAATTTGAATATGCCAAGCTAACCTTGAATGGCTTGGATATTGAATTTAGAAAGAAATTTGAAAGTTCAAACTTGACAACTCTCTTTGATTAAAAAAAAAAATCCACCTTGACAACTCTCCTACTGCTAGCGGAATGTGCCGCCAGGTATGAGGCTATTTTAAAAGAAGAAAGCCTTAAGAAACATAGCGTGCATGGGACTTACATACATGACTTACTTGATGAGGATGAAGATCCTCTATGTGAAATTGACATCGCCGAATATGTCAAGGGACCTTCTATGGTTTGCAATTCTTTAGTCAAGAATGATATCAAAGCCAGGAAGTCTTATCAATCCAGGATTTAAGAAAATACTCATTTGACTTCTCAAGAGCTGGTGCTATATTTGATTGGATTGAGGCAAACAATAAGCTCAAGATTAGGGGCAAACACAAGAAGCTTGACCCCAATTCACTAAAAGGGAAGGTATACTGTAAATGGCATATGATTTGTTAACCCACTCAGTGAAGAACTGTGTGATCTATAGAAACATGGTCCAAGATGCCATCGAAGCAAGGGAGTTAATCTTTTCTGGAGAAGGACAAATGGGTGTTGATAAAGTCCCCTGCCCTATTCTTGTCTAAGTTAACATAATTGACGTAGGAAAAACTCGAAGCACCTATGATAACCAAGCTAATGGTGGATCTCTTTGCAAGAAGAGAAGTAGCAAGGAACATATGGTAGTGGCCAACACTCTGTTTGACAGACTCATGGAGCGAGGGGCACTCAGGTTTCCCAAAACCTCAGTGGAATTGACAAATGAATACTATAAGTGGCATATTACTGCAGAACATGCAATGCATGACTGCACCACCTTTAAGGGGTTCCTAAAAAAGCAACTAGATGAAGGAGCTATCCTCCTCTCAAGAGAAGAAGAGTTAGCCATGGAAATATCCATGGGCGTCTTCGCTACTAAAAAGGAGGCATTAAGAAAGCTCATGCCTCGCACTCGCCACCTTTGTAGGGCTTGTGGTCACAAGTTGGTGTCCAAAATGAAAAGTTGAGCCTTTATCCAAGGAAAAAGCCAACTCTCCCTAAGAAGGCATTGTTATTTGGAGCCCCTTGTACTCAAAGAGGAATCCAAAATACTACTTGCTTGATGTTGACACCTATCAGGGACCACAGTAGTCAGGGCAATAACCTTCAGGAGTTCGTTTTGGTAAAGCTTGGAGAAGGAACCGCCTTGAGCATGAGGATACTGGTCCCTCCAACCTTGCATGAACCAAGAAAAGGAGGCAGTTACGAAAGAAAGCAACGCAACAAATAGCTTTACTTGACACTTGCTTAACTAGGCTATCTAAAGAAGAGAACAAAGTTTGCAAGGGCAAGTGTTCCAAATCTATGGATCTCGGGGATCTAGAAATGGAATCAAGGAATTTAACCACCACTGGTAAAGTTAAGCCACACAAAACATTTGAGAGATGGGCTAGTTCCTCGTTTTTTTAGGGTAAAGAACCTTGGTGGGATCAACTTGCCAAGAATTCACTGGCTCAATGAATATTTAATGACGAGGAGGAGTACAGCCCCCTCAACATCAATTTAGTAGAACCTTTAGACCGTGTTAAACCTACATGGTCTAACATACAAAATAACTTCCATGAAGAAGACTTCCCAAAACCAATGGAGAAGTCTCTAACCCTAGAGGTTGAACTAAAAGATCAACCTCAAGGTCATGACATGCTAATTGATGGTTGTCCCAAAGAGGACAAAATAAGGGGTCTAGATACGGTTTGCATCACTTCCTGAGCAAGTTGATGTTAGAACTGCTTTGCTCCTTCCCTTGGAGTTCATGACAATTGACACACAAGAGGTCCTCGAAGGGGATATAACAGCATCAGACGAAAATCTCCTAGTGGAACTTATAGCTAAAGTGGCAGCTACTAAAGGTAATCCTGATCCTTTGTAATTTAAAGTTAAAACCCCAATATCTAAGTCAACTGATGACACTCCTGACATAATGAAGATGATGTTTGATGGTCCTAATACCGCTAATAGATACATCAAGCCTTTATACATCAAAGCCAAATTTGATGGCATGTTGGTGAATAGAGTCTTGGTGGACAATGGCGCATCCATAAATGCCCTGCCTTCATATATGTCAGGGGTCATTGGAAAATCTTGAGACGAATTGATAGCTTCAAATGTGGCAATATGTGGCTTTTCAAGAGCCACCACTAACTCTCACAGAGTTATCCCAATTGAGTTAACTGTTGGCAATTTAAGCAAGCTGACAACTTTCTTTGTAGTGGATACTACCTTGACCTATAATGCATTACTTGGGAGAGATTGGCTACATGCTAATTATTGTATCCCTTTCACACTTCACCAGTTGTTAATCTTCTAGGACCATGACAAGTATGGGGTTGTTATGGTAGATAACATGCCATTCATGGCTTGCTCCAACTATGTTGAGGCAAAATTCAATGAAAACGACTTTGGGCCATTAGATGTGAAGAGGGCCAGTCCTCAAACTGCTCAACATCGGGAACTGATAGCCATCCTTGTTAGCCCGCTCATAGAAGCTGAGGTTGATTAAGTCGATGTGGAATTGGAGGATTTTGACATCTGGGGATGTATGAAAGCCCTTCTAGACGAATAGAACCTTCAAGGGGCACTAGGAGCCTTATGCAGGGGAGCCAAGACTTCCCATTAAACGCCAAAAGGGTCGTCTCCTCTGCCATTACAAAGTTAGTGGCTTAGCATGTCGAGGTCCAGCAATGGGCTGAGCAACCATTTGTTTCTAGAAATGGCCTTAAAGTCTAGGTGATACAGGAAAAAGAGCTGGAGCTATCTAAATTAAGAGCAGCACTGACTAAGATGGAGGAACCAAAAGCTGAAGTCCAAGAACCCCTCCTCGAGGTTAGCTTGGCATGTGTAGAAGACCCAAGACCCTCATATCTAAGCCCTCTACTTTCTGAAGAGTAGTCGAAGCAATATTTGACCTTGCTTCTGGAGTTCAAGGACTGCTTCACTTGGGACCATTATGAGATGCCTGACATAGACTAAAAAGTGGTTGTGCATAGGCTTTCTATCAAGCCAGGCTTGAGGCCCATAGTTTAGGCCCCAAAGAAGGATGTCCCAAGAGATGATAGATTTGGTTAAATAGGAGATTGTGAGACAACATAAGAGATTTGAGCCATTTCTTAGTGGTTGTGAAGAATCTCGAGGTGCAAGGAACAAATTAGCAATGAAGATCGAAGAAATCAAAAGCAGAGAGCAAGTGTTTTTGAGTGCTTGGTCACAATGAAGAGAGAGCATAGAGCAAAAGTAAAGTTTCGAAGCCCTAACTGTCATATTTATAGACACGCAGGAATGAAAGAAGGTAAAATATGAAACTGTGTTCTCTCGAGCTCCATGTTGCCGTTGGAGGTCAAATCAAGCAGATTTTTTACCTGTTGGAAATCTGAAATTACCAATGGCTAAAAGGGGGGCATTTGTTTATGCTCCAAAATGAAGGGAGTTGAGACGATGTTGTTTTGATTAAAGCACCATGCGCTTGTCATGGGAGGCCCTCCTCAAGGAAGGTAAGGCCTTTAAATGTTAAGATACCGGCTTCTCGAGCATAGCTGCTAGAGTTCCAACCAGGGTATTAGCCACTTGAGGCTCAAGATGGTTTTTTTTTTGGGGGAGGGGGGGCGGCGCTGGTGGTGAACGGAGCTCGAGCTCAAGGGACTTCTTAGAAGGCTATAAGACAGGTGGTTTTCAAGCTCTATGTAGTTACTTAGAGTGCAATTTTAGATGCGTGGTCTTCAAGCTTATCCAACAGAACATGGGGCGTCTAGAAGGGACTCTAGTTAAAAAAGCAAACTTAGGCTTCCAGAAAGACTCTTGAGCACATCAAATCAAGGGCACGTTCACTACCCATTCATGCACCAAAGAAGCTTTGAGGCCAACATGGGAAAAAAATGCCGCATAATTAGGGAGTAGCGGTTATTTTCTTTTTATATAAATAAGAGACACTATTGTATTTATAAAGTATCCAACACTACTCATACAAACTTTTTCAAGCTTCTTTACAACACACTTGTCCTTTACCTAAGAGTAGTGCAACTTAGCTTAGCTTAGTGTAGATCCTGTTGAACTTGCTTCCATCAGAGTAATACAATGCTTTCGGTTTCAAATATGAACTCTTTGTTTTAATCTGTTCCCAAAGTCAATGAGTTGAGAATTAAGGCTTTAGTTTAAGGCTTTAACGGCTAAGACTTGACCTTGATTGCGTTGGTCTTAATACTATTGTCACTGCTTAATAAGTCGGGTGAACTTATATTTGCACCATTGTTTAAGGGCTTTGATGGTCAAGGCTTGACCTTGAAAGCGTTGGTCCTCTTCCAGTGACCCAAGTACGGTTTGCTCCACCTTACTCTTGTCAGACTCTAACTCATTCGATTTATTGTATGTCAAGGGTGCCAGACCTAAAAATTTGATTAACTCGAGCTTATAAGTGGACTACTGAGCACTTTAGTTTGTCTCCACCTAAGTTCCTGAATTTCAAATGTACGAGGAAAGGTGTCTGTGGGCCCTGCTCTATTACTATAACTGTTACTTGAGTTAGGTTCATACCCCTTTAATTTTCTGTCATCATATATATCAAAAATCCACAAAAAAATCCAAAAGTGTCCTTAATTAGAACATAGCAGAATCCATGTGTTTAGCAAATGAAGTTGGATACACCAAAAAGAATCACCCCTTTTCTTTGAAAAGGTGAGTGGTTGAGGTCAAAAATGTGCGGTCCAAAATTTAGACTGGCTCCCTAGTCATAGCGAGTCCCTTTTGTACATTTGTTTACATATGTATTTACAGTGTCCACATTCACACACTTGACAAATAAATAAAGCAAACAAAGAGAATTAGGGTTGTCTTTGTTCTAATGCCATGTAAGAGAATATTTCAGTAAACATACCCAATATGATTACATATATTTCTTATATATAGAAGTACATAAAGGAAAAAGATAGAAAAGTTCTTTAATAATATCCTAAGTACATCAACTGGGATATTATACATAAATGGTAATGCTACAATTATACGGTGAGCCATCATAGTTCTCTTGTACAATCCCAGGTCTTGTTTTAATTTTCTTTCTTTGGGTAGGAAAACTTATGGTCAAAATGCTTGCCTTATAACGTAACACTTTCATATTTTTTATTCGGTATGAAACGTGACACATTTAAGTGAAGGATTAATTTGATAACATAAATATATGGTATACTATAGTACTCAATATATAGTGTATTCTGTTCTTTTTAAGTAGTTCACTTAATTAAACAAGCCATGAGCTTCACATTAAATTAGGTCATAGTTAAATGATTTCTTTGAAAGTGATTCGATTCATCGCCATTGTTCTTAAATATACTAAATTTAAAAGTTTTTTTGCGTGTCAAAGATCATTGACTTTGGGCCTGTTTGGCTTAGCTTATTACGGGAAAAAAAAGTATTTTTATTTTTAAAAAAAGCACTTTTCTTAGATTTGGAAAGTGTTTGGCAACTATAAAAAACGCTTTTGATAAAAAGTAGAAGCTGTTTTTCTACTTTTAAGTAGAAGTAGAAGTAAAAATTTGGTGCTTCTCCTTTTGAATTGAAACAGGAATTAAACCATTATGAAAAATATATTTTAATGATTAATAATATATTTATAGTATTTAAAAAATATTTTAATTTTGTAAAAAATTAAATATTTTAAAAATATTAAAAAATATTTTTAGAATATTGAAAAAATATTTTCAAAATACTAAAAATTAGTTTAAGTATTTAAAAGATATTTTATATATTTAAAAAATATTTTAAATAATGCAAAAACATATTTTAATATCTAAAAAATATATTAAATATTTGAAATGGTTCTTAGGTGATTGTTTTCAACTATAAAAGACTTCTTTAATATACTTTCTGTTAATTTAATATAAAAAATTACTTTTTAAAACATTAGCAAAAAACGCAAAAAATTATAATAAGTGCTTCTTTACTACTTGAGCCACACACAAACTATTCATTTGAAATAGTACTTTTTACAAAAAGTGCTTCTTAAAAAGCCATTTTGTAACAGCAATGCCAAACAGGTCCTTTGTCACTAACTCGCTACATCAATTTAGTCATTTTATATAAATTATGTTAATTTAGTATGTTTACAAGTTATATTGAATCGGTTTAGTCCTATAGTCGAAATTAAAATTAAGTTAATGGCTTAATTTTTAACGACTAGAGACGTTAGATGCAAGCGATCAAATACAAACCAACTTATTGACATATTTTAATCCCACCCATGAATTGTCTAAGACTCATGATTGGTTTTATACTCTAACATGCCTGCGCACCCCCCCCCCCCCCCCCCCTCTCCCCCCTGGCCCCACATTAATACCCATTGGACTTGAAATAGAGATATTGTCCGCCTCATACTTTGTGCCTGAAATATTTTGATATTTAGAGTAGGAGCTATTAGTTTCAAACCCATGACTTCTTGGTCAACAAAGCTATGATATAATGTCATAGAACCAACTTTTCCAAAAGTTTAAACTAATGGGTAAAGACTCGTAAATGATTTTATACTCTAATAATAATGGAAAAGTACATGAACAAATAGTGTAAATAATTTTAAATCTAAATATGTGATTAAGTACTCCACACTATATAATATGATAAAAAAAGGATCAATATTAAATTTAGTAGATGCTAAGTATCCATGCCTTTAACTTAACATATATCTCCTTCAAGAGAAATATAGGAGAAAATATTCTCCTTCTGAGCACATTTTGGCCCCTAACATCTATTCAGAGTCACTGAGTCCCATACTCACTTCACATCACCAAAAAGAACCCTAAGTATCCTTTCACATAGTTCATACTATTACTTGAACCAAGATAATAATAGAATATATTTACAGTAATGCATTATCAAGCAAAAATATTATTGCCAAAGCAAGATCATAGTTTTTAATACAATTTTATGACTCTCATTGTTTGTAAATCATATCATTACTTTGACAGTAACAATTTTTACCCTGACAATAACAACTTTCTGTATTTATCAAAATATGTTATAGTATTATGGATAGTGAGTTAAGCGACTAGCAATCGTAATAATACTATTGTTTGGTTCTACGTAGAATAGCAAAGAGCAAAGAACAGGAATCCAATTATCGAAAAGTATTGTACTAAAATCTTATTTTCAATATAGTATTTTAGGGCATCTTTAATATTGTTTTCTGCACACAATTTTAGGTTTTGAGAAAATAAAATCTAGGCTTGGAAATTGTTTTTCTTTTTTAGTTTTATATTTTTAGTTTTAACTTAAATTAGGAAAAAATTAAAAAAAAAAGGTCAAGAGTTGGAAATCATCTCTCTAAAATATGGCTTTTAGTTTCTAAAAAAGAGTCTATTGCTCGTAAATTTGTTCAAATTGTTCCTTCAACCTTTCTTTGTTAAAAATAGTCTATAATATTTTCAAGTTTGTTCAAACTGATTTCTTATCTTCTTTTTTAAATAGTCCCTTATATTTTATTTTGTTACAAAAATAATTTATCATATTTTAATTTTTTTAACTAGTGTTGGTCGCTAAATAAAAGAGTAATTCGTCATGAAGTAAAACACTACTTTTGAACAAAAAAAAAAATATAACATAGAATTATTTTGAACAAAAAAAAAAGATAAAGAATCAATTCAAACAAACTTATATACATGTGAAACCACCCGCATAAATAACTCCCCTAAAAAACAAACTCTACAAACGGAAAGAAAGTGTGCCCTCCCCTAAGGTTAACAAAGAAAAGGCACAAAAATAATAGGCCTCTCTTTTTACAAATTCTCAAAGTCGAATGCATGCATAGTGCGCATCCCATCACCTATTTCATCAAGTTCTCAACATGCTTTTCAAATCACTGGTTTCAATGTTCCTTTGATACTTCATGACATCATCCTTTGTTGCCAACCATATGCAAAGCTATAAGTTTTTAGTCTGACTTTGACCATAATAAATGTGCATCTAGTCGGAGTTTATTTTTCCTTCCTATTTTCATTTTTTTGCTCTTATGTTTTCTTTTGACTCTTGTACCTTTAGAGGCTCTCCTTTTATAGTTTCACGGGATCTTATCTACTTAATTATCAAAAAAAAAAAATTGATACTTTTCATAGGAAACGCTGCCACATTCAAACTTCATTTTTCTTTTATTTCTTTCAAATTTATTCTAATGTTCATGGATCTCTTGAGTAATCCTTTAGTTGTTTGGTAGTCCTAGGCCCATATCTTGTATTTACTTGATAACCGGACGTATTTTGTTCTTTTATTGGAATGAATGTTTAATTATAATAAAAAAAAAGTTCACGGATCTTGTTTAATAACTTGAATTTATTTCTTAATATTAATATAATTGTAACATAACATGTAATTATCATTGAAAAAATGGGATCTCAAAGCCATGGTTTTCTGATGCAGCAAGCCAAGATGATGAAGGCAGCCACAGATTGGCAAGAGTGTAGCATTGGCGAGAAGGTTGGCGAGAAGGAAACTTGGCGTGACGCCAAATTCAGCACGGTACCAACTCTACAAGATTCTAGCTGTGATTTATGCGATTTTAGCCGAGATTCTTAACAAATTTGTTCATTTATTTTAATTGCTGATTTGATTTTATTTGTTTCCTTAATTATTGTAAATTTGAATTCAAATTCGAATTCAAATCTTCTTTAGTCTTCCTCTATATAAAGAGGGGGTGATTAGTGTTAGGGTTAGCTAATTTCTAGATTTTAAAGTATTATTTCCTTGTATTCTCGATTTCTCGGATTGTGAGAAACGGGTCTATCAAGCATCTTTATTATTTTATTATCATCTCAATAAAATTCAAAGGGAAGGCCGTTGAACCTTCCCGTACCCCTATTATCCATTACGCGCGCTGCATCGGTTGGTATCAAAGCTCAGAACGCTTTCCGAGATGGCCCCAAGACATCAAAGGAATGCCGCTGTAGAAGACGTATATGATCGTAAGCACCAACAGCGGTACGAAAAGGAGAGTAGAAGAATTATAGGAGAAATTCCGGCAACTCGAGTGTTGCTAGATTCAACTCGAGGCAAAACCTGATCTCCCACTAAGTTCGGCCCCAATGCCCTTTCTCACCGGGGTGAAGACTTGGGCGAACAATTCCCGAATCCATTCTAGGAGGAATTACACCCCCCCTCCCGAGGTTGAGACGTGAACAATGTAATGGTGGTGACCTCCATGACCGTGATGATCGGAGGAGTTCCTAGATAGCCTTGTTGCCGTCGAGGAGGTCCTTGAGTTTAGTGAAGTGCTGGAGAAGAAGTAGGCGCCTGTTGTTGCTACTCGCCTGCGAGGTAGGGTAGCCGCCTAGTGGCACCAACTGAAACAAACCCAATTCCGGCAGGGGAAATCCAAAGTTGAGTCATGGGAGAAGATGAAGAACCACCTCAGAGGCACCTTTTTGCCTCAGCTACTACAGGGGTTACGCTAAGGCTCAAGGTCCATGGAGGAATATACTGCAGAATTTAATTCTCTAGTCACCATAAATGACTTGATGGAATGCAGAGTGCAACTAGTGGATCGTTATATTGGCGGTCTGAGAGAATCCATTCAAGATGTGCTTAACATGTTTGACATCTTTACCGTGCCAAAAGCGGCCTAGAGAGCGTGAATGTGAAATGGAAACAAAGGCGCTGCCAAGTTGGCAAGACCTAGAACACACAAGTTGGAAGGCGAGACCTGAACCGTGCACCGCCAGCCCAAAAAGCCCCAAACAGACCACCACCCGTCAACACCGGGAGATAGCTGAGTCAAGAGGTAGCAGGTTCGTCAAGAATGTGTTGCTTTAAGTGTGGAGAAATGGGTCACCATGCCACCGATTGCCAAAAGGATGACAGACTAGGTAAAGTCCTTTTCATTGACGAACCAAGGAGAGAGGAGGATGAGGCCATTGATCAGGATGGCTAAGAAGAGTTGCCGGATCAAGGGAAGGATGCAGTAGAAGGTGATGAGGGGCGTTTGCTAGTAGTTAGGCATGTCTGCTTTGCACCTAGGGAAGAACAGGGAGATAGTTGGCTGAGAAACAACCACTTCCAAACTACTTGCATAATTGGCGGTAGGGTTTGCCGCCTGGTTATTGATTTCGGGAGCTACAAGAACATGATCTCAAAAGAAGCATTAGCTAAGTTGGGGTTGAAGATAGAGGTACATCCCCATCCCTACAAGCTCTCGTGGTTGAAGAAAGGGAGCCGGGTGACGGTTTCTAAGCGTTGTTTCGTGAACTTCTCAATTGGGGCCAAGTATAAGGAGGGCGTTTGGTGTGACGTCGTTGCCATGGACGCCTGCCACTTGCTCTTGGGATGAGCTTGGCAGTATGACAGAGTTGCAATTCATGATGGAAGAAAGAACATGTACAATTTCGTCTTTGACGGAACAAAGACCATATTGCTACCTAAGAAAGAAGAGAAGCCAAAGATTCCTGAAGCTCAGCATCCCAACGTCCAGGGCTGTGCCATGTTCACCAAAGAACTTGGCGAGACCAAAGTCGTGTTCGTCTTGATTGGAAAGAAAGTGCATTTATCCCCAAGGAGTTACCGAGTGAGGTAACAGCCGCCTTTAAGAGATGTTTAGCACCACATTGATTTGGTTCCTGGCACCTCTTGACCAAACAGACCTCATTACCACATGAGTCCAACCGAGCATGAAGAGCTGACACACCAAGTAGAAGAGCTTCTCGCCAAAGGTTTCATCAAAGAGAGTTTAAGCCCTTGCGCCGTTTTAGCCTTACTGACGTCAAAGAAAGATGGAAGTTAGAGAATGTGTGTGGATAGTAGAGCCATAAACAAGATCACGGTATGTTAAAGCTTTCCCATTCCAAGGTTGTATGACCTGTTGGATCAGTTACAATGCACCGAAGTGTTTACAAAGCTCGATCTCAAGAGTAGCTACCACTAAATCTGAATCTCTTCCAGGGATAAATGGAAGACAGCTTTCAAGACGAGGGAGGGACTTTATGACAAGCTGGTTATGCCATTCGGGTTGTCCATCATGCCTAGTACATTTATGAGATTCATGAACCAGGTATTATGCCCTTTCATTGGAAAGTTCTTCGTCATTCATTTTGATGACATTTTGATCTACAATAGAGACCGTATTGAGCATGTTAGTCATTTAAAGAAGTGCTTCACACCTTAAGGACTCAAAATTTATTCGATGCATTTAAGAAGTGTGAGTTCATGAGAGACAAGGTGACCTTCCTTAGGTTCATTGTATCCAAGGATGGCATATCCGTTGATGAGGGGAAGATCGAAGCTATTTGGGACTGGCCTCAACCGAGGACGATTGACGAGGCTCGCAGTTTCCATGGGTTAGGGTCATTCTACAGGCGCTTCGTTCCTGGCTTCAGTTCAATTGCGGGGCCAATCATTGATTGTTTGAAGGGAGGGTCCTTTGTGTGGATGCCTCAAGCAGCAGACGCCTTTAGCAAAATCAAAGAGAAATTGATCATGGCACCAGTGTTAGCACTCCCCAAACGTTTGAGCTGCACACCGCTGCTTCGAAGATTAAAATTAGCACTATGCTCAGTCAAGATGGGAGACCAATTGCCTTCTTCAGTGAGAAGCTCAACAGAAGTAAGTTAATTATTCAACGTACGACCTAGAGTTCTATGCCTTAGTGAGAGCATTAAGGCATTGGAAATCATACCTAGCCAACTAGGAGTTCATCTTGTAGTCTGATAACATTGCCCTTAAGTACATTAACAACCAAGACAAGCTCTCGGATAAACACACCAAGCGGGCCAGTTACTTGCAACTTTTGACTTCGTCATCAAGCACAAATCTAGTGTGCTGAATAAGTTAGCAGACGCACTAAGCAGGCGCAATCTAATCTTGGCGCAAAGCAAGGTGGAAGTAACAGGGTTTGAACAAATGGCGAAGATGTACATTGATGATCCCACATTTGGCGGCATTTGGAGTGATGCACAGATAAGTTCAATTCTCGAGTACTCCTTTCATGGAGGGTTCTTGTTGAGTTTCAGGTCGTATTCCTAGGGTTTAATCTTATCAACTTTAGTTCTTGATATGATGACAATAACAACAAAGATTCACTACTTCAGTTCTAGTTCAAGAAACCTGTAACTGTAGTTAAGCAAGATTCATCCAACACCGAACACATGCACAAAGAACACAGCGATAACAACGAGATTTACGTGGTTCAGCCTTTAAAGAAGGACCTACTCCACGGCTCCCTATTTCTAGGGAAGTCTATCCACTATAAGTCGAGTTCAAATATTACAGACCAGACTTCAACGATATACAACTTTACACAACCGATCCTTGAGGCTTCTAAGTCAGAAGCCTAAAGAAGAACGAAAATAAAGAGTAAGGGAGAAGAAAGCTTACAACCGAAGCCTACAAGGCTTCATACATGCTCCAAACTACCAAGATTTGAACGATCAAGCCTTAACACCCACGAATATACTCAATCGCCTTCGATCGCCTCAAGATCGCCAGAGCAAACCAAAGAGAGGCGGTGGCTGAAGAGAAAAACAGAGAGCGAATGAAATTGCGTACGGCAGACCCTAAAAGGGTCAGTATATATAGGCAACCGATCTCCGATCCGTGGCAAAGCTCAAGGTTCAATCTCGGCCGTTCGTACGAACCAGATCAACGGTCCATAAAAGCCCTCAAGAAACACAAACAGTTTACCCGGATGGCTGACGCGTGTCATCGCTTTAAACTGAAAACAGGAAGCTTCTTGGAGAAGATTCGGGCAGCGGGCAGTGGCACGGGTAAGTAAATAACGCACACGGTCAGGGGCAGAAATGGTATTTTACCTCTTGAATTATTTAAATGTACAGTAATAGCTGGGTACCCAAAAATATATTTACCAAAAATTTACAACTTATGCCACTTGACATTTACACCCTTTAATCTATAATATTTGAACATTTCTTGACTTAAATTTTCTTGACATAGTTAAGTCATATAGGGACCAATTTTACAACAGTTCTTATTCAAGGGGAATCAGTTGTGTGTCCCGAACTCTAGCTGGGGGCTCAAATCATTGAAGAGAAGCACAGCGCAGGGCATGTTGGCCGGGACAAAACACTCAAGCTCGTTATTGCCAACTACTATTGGCCAACCATCCGCAAAGAAGTTGAGAGGTATGTCAAACATTGTCATATTTGTCAAATCTCTAAGGGCAGGGTAACAAATGTTGGGCTTTACATGCCATTAATAGTACCAAGTCAGCCACGGGCTGACATTAGCATGGATTTTGTGTTAGGATTCCCGAAAGCCATTGGTGGGGTTGATTCTGTTTTTGTTGTAGTTGACCGATTTTCAAAGATGGCACACTTAATCAGTTGCAAAAAAGCCACAGACGCCATTCACGTTGTGGGTTACTTTCAAAAAAGTTTACAGATTGCATGGCTTACCGTCTAGCAGTGTGACCGACAGGGATGTCCGCTTTGTCAACCATTTCTAGAGGACCTTATGGAAAATAGAAAACACTCCACCAGCCTTCAGCATGATCTGTCATCCCCAAACAGATGGACAAACTGAGGTCATCAACCGATCGTTGGGTAATCTCCTTCAGTCTCTAGCTACAGAAAATGCCAAGGGGTGACTAATGAAGCTTCATCAAGCCGAATTCGCCTACGATAGTTTGGTAAATAGGAGTACAAGGTTCACGCCATTTCATGTAATTTATGGTTTGTGCCTCGTGCCCCCATTGGTCTGGCACCAGGACCAGACTTGACTCGTCCCCATGAGAAGGAAGGGGACTTCATTTCGTCACTCCAAGACATTCATGAACAAACACAAGCTCGATTACTGAAAACCAACGCCAAGTACAAAGCAGCCCGTGACAGAAAGCGACAAGAAGTTCAGTTCCAAATGGGCAGTCTTAACTCGAGAATAATTCCTGGCTTGGGCGTACAATAAGCTCCCGGCTCGCAAGAGTGGCCCATTGGCGGTTCTAGAGAAAATCAATGACAATGCCTATCGTCTTCAACTTCCACCAGGCATGCGAACTTCTAATGTCTTCAACATCAAGCACCTTAGTCCTTATTTTGGTGAACATGACAGCGTTGATCCCCAAGCGAATTCGAGGACGAATTCTCTCCAACCCGGGGAGGATGATGCAGCCAGCCAAGATGATGAAGACAGCCAACGATTGGCGAGAGTGTAGCATTAGAGAGAAGGTTGGCGAGAATGAAACTTGGTGTGACACCAAGTTCAGCACGGTACCAGCTCTGTAAAATTCTAGCCGTGATTTCTGCAATTTTAGTCGAGATTCTTAACAAATTTGTTCATTTCCTTTAATTGCGGTTTGATTTTATTTGTTTCCTTAATTATTGTAAATTTCAATTCAAATTTGAATTCAAATCTCCTCTAGTCTTCCTCTATATAAAGAGGGGCGATTAGTGTTAGGGTTACCTAATTTCCAGATTTTAAAATATTAATTTCTTCTATTCTCGATTTCTCGAACTGTGTGAAACGGGTCTATCAAGGCTCTTTTTTAGTTTATTATCATCTCAATAAAATTCAAAGAAAAGGCCGTTGAACTCTCATGTACCCCTATTATCCATCCTTTGAGGGTGCTGTCCTAAAGGGAGGTTGTGTCCGAGGACTCTCGACATAAGAATTATAAAAGCAACTAAGCATAAGAGCATAAAAAATAATGGCACAAAGCAAGCAAATAGAAAGCATAAAGCAACAATAGGCTATAGAATGACAAAGGGATAGAACAATAAGCAACCAACACCCAGCAAAGTGCATATAATTAAACAAGCATACATATAAATCTAGGGGCGCTAGTACTAGCTTAGATATGCTCCTTTATCCTAAACCAGTCAGCTACACATATGTTAATCCTTTACTCAGCTCTATCTAGGGCCATTTCCCCATTTATATTGAGATGGGTGAGGTCATCTTGAATTGTCTCCATCCAACTCTCTCCCTGTCTTCCTATTTCTAAATGGAGGTGTTCGCATCTTCTGATAGGGGTAGTGGTCGATCTTCACCTAACATGCCCAAACCACTACAAACGTTGCTCCCTCAACGCATCCTCAATTGGGACCACGCCCAATTTACTTCTTATAACATCATTTTTGATCTTATTCTTCCTTGTTCGTCCACACATCCACTGCAACATCCTCATCTCCGCTACCTTCAACTTCTGTGTATGATGTTATTTTACTGGCCAGCACCCCACCCCATAAGACATAACCGATCTCACTACCGTCTTACAGTATTTTCCCTTGAACTTTAACGGGAACTTTATATCGCATAGTACCATCGAGTTCATCTTCTATTTATGCTAACCTACTTTAATTTAATTGCTGACATCTACGTCAACTTCAGAGTCTTGTTGCACCATAGAACTCAAGTATTTAAAGCACTCATTTTTTTGGTATGCACTTCAATCCAATCTTGATATCTTCTATGCTTGGCCTATTAAGATGCAGAACTTGAGTTCCATATACTCAGTCTTAGATCTAGCGAGTCTTAAGCCTTTCGATTCCAAGACCATTCTCCAAAGTTCTAGCTACTCATTCATCTCTCCTCTAGACTCCCCCGCTAGAACTATATCATCCGCGAAAAGCATGCACCAAGGCACGTCCCCTTGATGTGCCTAGTGAGCTTATCTATAACCAGAATGAATAAAAAGGGACTCAAGATTGATCCTTGGTGTACCCCAACTGTAATGGAGAAAGTGTATGTCTCCCCTTCCGCTATACGCACATCAGTTAGTACATCTTCATACATGTCTTTAATAGCTCAGATATAGGACAAGGGAATGACTTTCCACTCCAAAACACTCCATAGGATCTGTCCTGGCACTCTATTATATGCCTTCTCCAAATCAATGAAAACCATGTGAAGGTCCTCTTGTCTATCCCTGTAGTACTGTATCGACCGCCTTAAGCGATGGATGGCTTCTATCGTCGATCTACTAGGCATAAATCCGAATTGGTTCTCTAAGACCCTTATTTGTTGCCATAGCTTTCTTTTATATATGATCCACTCCTGTAACTTCAGAGTGTGGCTCATTAGTTTGATTCCTCTAAAGATGGCACGACTTTGGATGTTGCTTTTGTTTTTATAGATCGAAACTATTATGCCTTTCCTCCACTCATCAGGCATCTTCTTACCTTAAAGAATTTGATTGAATAGTTTGGTTAACCATCTATTACTCTTTTCTTTAATTCATTTCCATGTCTCAATGGGTATTTAATATGGGCCTACTGTTTTACCCCTGCCCATTTTTTTCAATACTTCCTTAACTTCCTTGGGTCTAATCTACCTACAGTAACAATGGGTCTGGTGTTCATAGATTCTTGTAGTTCTCCTAGGGATATATCTCCAACCCCTGTTCGTTGAACAAAGAGTGGAAATAGGATTTCTACCTAGCTTTAATTTGTTGCTCGGCCACAAACACCTGTGCAACCTCTCCTATTATGTAGTTTACTCAATCCAAGTCCCTAGTCCTCCTCTCTCTCGCTTTTACAATTCTATATAGGTCCCTAGTTCCCTTCTCAGTATCCAACCTTTTGTAAAAATCCTCGTAGGCTTTGGATTGTGCTTCTCTGACTATTATTTTAACTTCCTTCTTAACTTGTTTGTATTGTAGTCTTTTGTCCTCGTCTCCACTTCAATCCCACTCCTTGAAACATTCTCATTTCGCCTTAATCTTCTCATAGACCTCCTAGCTCCACCACAAGGACTCTCTATTATTTGGTGCCCCACCCTTTGACACACCTAGAACTTCGTGTGCCAAGCCTTTGATCTTTTGGGGCACTTAGTTCTAAATGTGGTTCATATCCCAGCTTAAACCCCCCCCCCCCCCCCCCCCCGGCCGCCTGGAGCTCAGCCTTTACTCTTTCCTTAAAGATTTGAAACTTGTCCCCCTTCAGGTCCCTCCAACAAGTGCATGCCTGCACTAGTTTCCTAGTTCTCTTGCCCCTTGTCTTGGTATTGACATGCACACAATACCATGTTCTATAGATAGATCCTTCCCTGGGATAACCTTGCAATCCATGCAGCCTTTTTGAGCCCTCTTCCTTAGTAATATATAGTCAATCTAAGTCCTTTCTCCACTGCTTTGATACGTAATGATGTGCTCATCATGTTTTCTGAAGAAGGTGTTGGCAACCGTTAACTCATAAGTGACGACAAAGTCTATGAGAACTTTACACTCATCATTCCAAGGTTTAAAAACTACAACCTCCATGATAGGATGCATACCCGTCTATGATCGCTCCCACATGCCCATTGAAATCACCACCAATTATTTCTTATTCGTTCTGGGGTAGGCCTTGTATCGTTAATTCTAAGTCCTCCCAAAATCTAGCATTTTCCTACTCTGTTAGCCCAACTTGTGGTGCATAGACACTTATAAAGTTCAATATCTCCCTATCTAAAACCAACCTAATGCCGGTGATCATATCTCTAATCCTAGTCACTGCAACTATTTTGCCCTTAAGGTTGCTATCCACAATAATACACAATCCATTCCTCCATTTGGCTTTGCCCTCATACCATAGTTTATATCCTAACACATTCCTAGCTTTCATGCTCATCCATTTAGTCTCCTGAATGCACAAGATGTTGATACTTCTCTTCATCAGTTCATAGTCATATAAATTATGTAATAGTTTTTTTTTTTTTTGACGTATAAATTATGTAATATACCTAAGAGGGTACCAACACGCAAGCACCAGATCCCATTATAACTCCGAACTTAAGCGTGCTTGGGGAAGAGTAGTATCAAGATGGGTGACCTCCTGGGAAGTCCTCGTGTTGCACCCCTCAAGTTGGGGGTTATCGGAAACAGCCTCCCTTCAGGGTACCCTGAAGGGGGATGGCTGCGTACATCCACCTCCCCAGACCCTGCTTAGGCGGGAGCCCTTGGGGCACCGAGAATATTGTTGTCGTTGTTGTTGTTGGATAAATTATGCAATATACTCTGATGGGAAAAGCACATTTAAATTTCATTTTTCCGTTGTCTTTTAAACCATGTGAGATGTAAAAGCTCACCTGCCGTGAAATTTTTTCTATTTTCTATCTCTAGTTTTTGTAAGTGTTTTTCTATCCAAAAAAACCCAAAATTTTAAAATTTAGGTTTTGTTGTGCATAACTTTTCTTTGTAATTTTTAGTTTCTAAGAAAAATACAAACTAGTTTTTAAAAATGATTCTTTGATTTTCTTTTTTTTTTAATTTTTAAAGCACATTTAAATTTCATTTTTCCGCTGTCTTTTAAACCATGTGAGATGTAAAAGCTCACCTACCGTGAAATTTTTTCTATTTTCTATCTCTAGTTTTTGTAAGTGTTTTTCTATCTGAAAAAACCCAAAATTTTAAAATTCAGGTTTTGTTTTGCATAACTTTTCTTTGTAATTTTTAGTTTCTAAGAAAAACACAAACTAGTTTTTAAAAATGATTCTTTGATTTTCTTTTTTTTAATTTTTAAATTTGAATGAAATTAAAAATAAAAGTTACTTCCAAAAACCTTTATATTCTCATAAAATAAAAACTGTGGATATAAAATAAAACCAAACAAACTCTTAGAAAACTATAGAAACAATTCTTAATTATAAATAAAACTTCAAAATGATACAATGTTAATTTTTGACTTTTAGTACATACCAAGCAAATAAAATTGAAAAATCATATTTCACAAGAAAATACAAATAATTAATCCCTTTTTAAATACATTTCTTAAAATAATCAAGGATTTTATGTTTTACGAAAATCTAAGAATTTGACAAAGAGGACACGATGCTAAGCTGTTATTAAAGATCCAAGTTTGAGGTTTTCTCCAAAATGTCACATGCGAAAGCTCATTGAAATGAAATTAGGATAATATACAAACACGTGCGAAAGCTCATTGAGATGAAACTAGGATAATATACAAACACACTTTATATTTTATGTTAATGTTATCGAGTTAGAGATGTAATCAGTAGATGGGCATTACAAATAGCAAAGAAAACTTATTTAACAAAACACTAACAACGCTGAGGAAAACGTAGTTCATTGAAAAAAAAATTTACATTACCTAAGGTAGTTTTTCTAGAAAATGCAAAATTTATGAATGAAGTGAAAATCGATGGCATTCGGGGTTAGTTTTACACGAAAACTCCATATAATTTTATATTTTTTTGAATATTTAATAACTCTAAATGCACATTTAGTTATTTGCAGTATAAAACAGTAGAATAATGAGAATGGGAACTTATTCCTTTTGTTCCCAATACAATAAAATAAAAGCACAATGGCACCATCACTAGAAACCTGTATAAATTGAGCTTTTTTGCAAAGAGACGAGGAACTTCTTAACCTTGACGTCTTTGCTTGTAGCAACAAGGGCCATTTTTTTGAACTTGTACTTTAGTAAGGGAGCCTTTTTTTTTTTTTGAATTTTTTCGGTTATTTACGTCATACTATCTTCTATGGGAAGGAATAGGCTTGCAGCAATAACGATTGGCCTCTTCAGGTATTTGTATTTATCATGTTCGAACATAAATATTAGTTATTTATGTGTACTATCTTGCACATACTTTGTTTTATATGTCAATTGTTAAAGGAAAAAACCATTTTATGGGTGTTCATATATTAGCTTAAGTTTTTTGGATAGTTGGTTTGTTCTTATGGATGTTTTTCTTTTCAATAGTTAACAATAAGTCACAATACAAAACAGGCAACTGTTACATACAAGTCATGAGTCATCCCGCTTACAAAGGGAATAAAAAGATAAAAAATCAGTACAATATCCGTAACAAAAAGTTTATCAATATATTTAACATTACCGCTCTTGCTCATCAAATGAAATGTCCTCTCTGACAGGGATTCAAAGCAGGCACAAAGACGTTACGCCGGCAGGTTTACAGGAGGAACCAATGAGCAAGTGCCACGCACGAGCAGGAACACTTCAAACAAAAACAGCAAAACGACGTCGGATTGGGTGCCTCATCCGCGAAGCGGCATATACTTCCCAAAGGGGCAAGATTGGGTGATGGATGACGTGCCAGTCGATGCGGCGTCGTTTCAGGAAACTTACTGGCTAAGGACTGTTGATGGGGTTGATAAGGCTGACCCTGATATTCTATCTGCTGATCACTACCTCCATCCCCATGTGTAAAATGTTATATACATATACATATATACGGCATAACTTCTATGAGAGGTTAAAAGATGAAATAAGATAATAAAAAGAATTAGATCTAAATTCAAAAACCCAAATTTTAAAATTATTTTTGCATATCTTATTAGAGTTAGTGACTCAAATTTCTCAGATTTAGATCTAACGGTGATCATTATTATCTTTCCAACACCTCCTATCATTTCTCACCCTTTCATGAGAGTCATATATATATATATGAAGGATATTTGTTTGCTAGTGAGATTTGATTCTGGTGACGTCTTTGACCCCTTGCGATCATCGTTGGTAGACCGCGCTAGACTTCGTAGTTCAGCGTAATTGTATGTACATTGAGGAGTGAATATGTATGTGTATTAAGTGATGTGATGTATTAATACTATTAAGTTGGGTTGTTAACAAGTTAAGTCATCTTCTGAGTACTATTAAAACAGGTCATTATAATTGTAGTACTATTAAACTCAAGCCAAGTCTAAGGGCTTAAGTATGACAAGCCAAGTTTGAGTTTACTATTAAACATGTACCAAGGGTTCCTGCTCTTGAGATGCATGATATTGTCAAACCGTGGCCTTTTCAAGGATCGGCAATGGACATTATAAGGGAGATCAATCCTCCTTCTAGCAAGCAGCACTCATACATTCTTCGTGCCTTGGACAATTTTACAAAATAGAGGCGAAAGCATATAGGAATATCAATCAGCAAGATGTAATTGATTTTATTAAAGAATATATTCTATGTAGGTTTGGAATCCTAGAGGCCTTAACTGTGGACCAAGCTAAAGTTTTTAATGGGCTGAGGTTAAGGAATTTACCAAGAGTTTCAACATTGAGATCATAAACTCAACCCCTTACTATGCACAAACAAATTGCCAGGCTGAGTCTTCTAACGAGATTCTACAGACCAACATTGAGAAAATGATTGAAGACAATCCTAGGAAGTAGCATAAACTGCTACTTGATGCTCTTTGGGCCTATAGGACATCCAAACGTGATGCAACTGAGACAACTCCCTTCCATTTAACTTATGGCTATGATGATGTACTTCCAATAGAAGTTACTATTTAGTCTATCAGGTTGGCTCATCAAGGGAGATTTTCTGAACTTGAACATGAGCAAGCTATGTTGGATGAATTAACTAATTTAAATCAAGTTAGGGTTGACGCTTTTCATAAGCTAGAGAAGCAAAAGGAGAAAGTGGCTAAAGCCTATAACAAAAGTTCAAGCCAAGGTCTTTTGACTTAGGGGACTTAGTTTAGAACGTGGTATTGCCTATTGGTCAGAAAGATCATGTCTTTGGGAAATGATCCCCAAATTAGGAGGTTCTATTCCAAGTCATAGAAGTGTTTCGAGGAAACACTTACTTACTCCAAGATCTAGATGGAAGGACTCACCCTATGGCCATTAATGGAAGGTTCCTCAAAAAAATGTGCCTTCAATTTGAGATTCTAACAAGGAAGTTCTTAGTTTTAGATTTCCTGATCAACTTAATTGTCCTTAAGTAGTTGAAGTAATAAGTTTGTAAGAGGAACTATGAAACTGAGAGACGTGTTAAACAAAATGCATATTTCATTAATGATTTCAGAGACGTACATGGCAAGTAGAAAACAATACAAGTTACTTATATAGCCTAAAACTTCTATACAATCTCAGAAAACTTGAGTCCTAATTCTAACAAGGGACTTCTCTATGGATGATAACTAGCTACTAGCCTCATTCAACCATTGGTCCATGGAGATGGCTTCTTTTTAAAGAGCTTGCTTAGTTCTCTAGGCCTTTGTTGCTGCTTGTTCAAGCTCTCTCACTCTTGAGCCTTTGAGAGATGTGAGTTGATCCTTGAGCTGGCTCAACTTCTGTTCCAAGCGATGGATCTCGGCTTCTAGGCCTTATGTCTTTGTTGACTCTAGACCTCCTTGGCTGCTTCAAGTTCTTCAAAAAGTAGATGTAAGCCTCTCAGACCAACTGAGCATCCAAGATTACTAATGGCAGCCTGACACTGCCATTTTCTGCTAAAGAAGTGTTAAAGCCTCTTAGGTAATTTTGATAAGTACCCTTTCTAGTCTCTCAAGTTCTTTGGAAATAGTAGGTACCACATTGGGGTTTTCTTTTAGGGCCTTCACCAAGGAAAGAGCTTCTTGATGTTTGGATTCCTCAGCGAAAGAGAAGATAGGGAGATGAGCTAACTCCCGAATCTCTGGAATCTTAGGGAGACCTGGTCAAGTTGCTGAAAGGCTAATCTTTCACTTGCCCTTGGATTCTTTAAAGAAGATTCAATCCTCTTTAAGATAGGAGGAGGAGTGATCCTTGATGGTGTGACCTGATGTAGACAACATCATAAAAGTCAGAACTAAATCTCAACTTTAGAGTCAAACCAAAGTGAGAAAGGGTCAATGCTCACCTTTGGGATTTCAGCTGGGGCTATATGGGGAGCTATTGCTGGTACCTCGGCCATAGGGACACTTTCCTTAGGGGCAACCTCTGGAAAAATTATACTTGTATATTAGGACCAAATGATGGTTCAAATTTCAAGAATTCACAAACCACAGGAAAAGATCATACCTTTATGAATCTCTTTGATGGTGATTGAGGGCATTCCTAGAAGAAAGAATGGAGCCTAAATAAGGTCTTGTCTCAAGGGAATTGGAGGAGAAGCCTCTCTGGATAAGTGACTCATGAGGGACTCTAGGGTTGTAGTAATCATATCTCCCCCTTCCCTAGTGCCTAAACCTAGAGACTCTACTTCCTAAGGAGACTCTAGCACGTGTCTTTTGGGTGGAGAGTCTAAAACTTCTACTATGATTGGAGTTGTTGTTGCTTGGCATCATACAAGGCAAAGTTGAAGTAGCTTTAGAAAAGAATAAACAAGGGAAAGACGAGTCAAGAAAGGAAAATATCTCTAGCTCTTCTTTTTCTCACTAAGTTTGAGATTGGTATTTCCTCTTCATCATATTCTTCTTCTTTGATACCTATATAGTCCTAGATGGAAGAGTGGGAGGAAACCTTCTCCTATTTCTTTTCCTCGAGCCACCAAGTTCTGGGGTTGGCGTTGTAGCTTCTGGAGGGGATTCTTCTAAAAGCATTCTTGTGGAACTCCAGGTGATCCTGGGTTCTCCTAAGAAACTAGGGATACAAAGAAAAACAGGACATTGGTTAGCCTTTATTCAATCCATCTAAAAGCATCCCAAAGCTTCAAGGGTGGCTGCTTACCTGATAATGCTTTCTTTAAAGTCAGTCTCACTCTAACTGGCTAGGCAACTCTTGATTTGTAACCTGTAAGCTTAAGAGAAGGCATAAAATGCAACTTGGCACCTCTTGACCAAGACCAATAGGCTTGTAACCAAGCTGAAAAACGGGTGTAGTACACAGGGCATACCTGCAAGGAAAAGGGTATACATAGGTTGACCTAATCTCTAAGTTGGATTTGTAAAGATCCTTGTACTAAGAGAGCTAAACTAAGATCCTCTTAGCCCACCATAAGTTCCAGGTCCCCAGGTTTGGAAAAGGAATATCCTAAACCATCCTAAACTGCCTAGTAAACAATTTAGGCCTGTAAGCCTCTACACCAGGGTTAGTCTGGTGGTAGAAGAAGAGATCTTAAGGACACAATATTGCTAACCAAACCTGAGCATTAAGAAACATCATAGTGAAGGTCCAGTTTCTTGAACCAAATAGGACCAAGCTTCCTCTCCTTGAAAGGAGTCCACTGGACCCCTGACCTATCTTGAGGGGACATAAGCTTCTTTAGACATTGGTCAAAGGACCATCTTAGGACCACCGTGTGAGCAAACTACTCCCCATAGCAGGTGACTGCATCACCGGTAGAGATAAGGGGTCCTCTACAGCAAAGCTTTGGTAAATAAGCTTGGGCCCACAATTGCACCAACCACAAAGGCCCGCCTAAATAGACAGCACAATTCCTAACTGTGATGTTCCTAAGGTAGCCATACACTTAGGCTAAGAGTGATAGTCCTAGAGCCGAAGGACCAGCACTAAAGCCTAGGTTCACTGCAACAATCTTAAGAGACTTAAGGATGGCGTTAGAAGAATTGGCAAGGAAAAACTTATTCAACCACAACAAGTAAAAAGAAACCTCTTATTCTTTGGACGCTTGTCCATAGTTATGCCCCTCTGTGAGAAAGCACTTAACAAAAGTTCCACAACTAATGGGCAAGTTGGTCACAAGGAAAGAAGCAAAGACTTTAGCCTCTTTGAAAACAAAATAATTAAGAGTAAGTTTAGCCCCCCTAAACAAAGGCCTGTTATGGCCGCTAAGTCTTCTAAGGTGATCCCAAGGAAGCCCTCATGAAGGACAAAAGCGTTATAACAGGTATTCCAATGATAGGTCAGGGATGTCATGATGGGATAGTCATACTTGAGGCCAATCTTGGAAAGTTTGATGACTTCATAGATGCGAAGATTCTTCCATTTTGCCTTATAGATGAGAGACAAATGATCCCCCGTTCAACGTATCACTCTATTAAGAACGTTCAACCTTTCCTTGTAAATGCATCTTCCTCCTTAAGAATGACCTGCAAAAACCGTACGAAGTAAAGAAGATTCATCACTATCAAGGAACACAACCTCGAGGCTAAAAACTGCAAAACAAGGGTCAAAGATTTGACCTAAGGTACATGGTTTGTAGAGTGAAGAAGGATTTTTCTTAGTAATCCAACGACAATGCTATTGAGATCAATAGGGTTTTGGAGTATATTTGAGACCATTGAGACAACCTGATGTGTCAATTGCTCTATAAGGCTATCAGCATGAGGAATTGAGGCAGAAAGAGCATAGGAAATATAGGCCATTGTTAATGGTTTAAACCATTATAGAAGCTCTAAAGACAAAATTGGCAACAAAGAACGGAAATTCGAAAGCTAAGAGTAAGTGTTCAAAGCGCTTAATTAGAATGAAAAGCGAGCACATAGCGAAAACTAAATTTTCAAAGCCCTAACTATTATATTTATAAACACCAGGGAAAGAAGAAAGATGAAAGTCAACCAGTGCTTTCTCAAGCTCCCTATAGCCTTTAAAGGTCAAATCAAGCAAATTTTTACAGGGTCGAAATCTGAAATTACCAACGGCGAAAAAGGGGCGTTTGTTTATACCCCAAACTCTGGGGAGTTGAAATGACGTTGTTTTGAAGTAAACGTCACACACTTATCACCTGAGCCATCTTTGAGAGACGCTAAGCTTTAGATGTTGAGATAATGACATCTTAGGCCCAGTTGATTTAAGAGTTAAAACCCTTTCAAGGGTATCAGCCACTTGAGATGGTTGAAAGGGTAAAAGAGGCTTGAGCTCGAGGGACTTCCTAGAAGGCTACAAGACAGGGTGCTCAAAAGCTTGAAACAGTTACTCAGAGCACAATTCCATATATGTGAGCCTCAAGCCTATCCAACAGAACACGAGGCTTCTACAAGGAACTCTAGCAAGTTACACGGATGTGGGGCTTCCAGAAAGACACTCAAGCACCCAAATTCAAGGCATGATCAACGCCCATTCAATGCACTAAACAATCTTTGGGACAGAAGCGGGAAGGAAATATTAGAGATGAAGGATGCAACATTTATTTTCTTTTTTTTTTAATTATAAATAAGAGACACTATTATAGTTGTAAAATGCCCAGCACCAGCATACAAACTTCTTCAAGTTTTTTCATAGCATATTTGTACTTTTTACCCAGGAGTAGCATAACTTAGCCTAGCTATTACATAACGTAAATCTTCACTGTACTTGCTTTCTTCAGAGTAATACAGTTCTTCATGTTTCATTTATGAACTTTTTGTTTTAATATGTTCCCACAATTGCCGAGTTGATAATTGAGGCATTGGTTTAAGCTTTAACGACCAAGGCTTGACCTTGATTGCGCTGGTATTCACACTGGTATCACTGCTTATTAAGTCAGGTAAACTAAGTTTTGCATTAGTGTTTAAGAGCTTTGACGGCGAAGGCTTGACATTGATTGCATCAGTCATCATCTAGTAATCGAGATATGATTTTCTCATTCTAAATCTTGTCAAACTCTAACTCGTTCGAGTTATTACAAGTCAAGGATGCCAGGCCTAAAAATCTGATTAACTCATGCTTGTAAGTGGATTGTCAAGCTCTTGCGTTTGTGGGCTTTGCTCCATCACTATAACTGGCACTTGAGTTATGTCCATGTATTTTTAATTTTCCGTCATACTTACATACAAAATCCACAAAAATACAAAAAGTCTCCTTAATTAGAGCATAAGTAGAATCCACAGTTAATTGAAAACTGAAGTCGGAGTCACCAAAAGCACCATCCTTTTTCCTTGAGAAGGTGATTGGTTGAGGTAAAACACATGGGGTCCAGAGTTCAGGCTCGCTCTCAAGTGGCTGCGAGTCCCTTTTTGCATGTTTGTTTGATTTGTAGTTATGGTGACCACATACAAACCCTAAGCAAACAAAAAGATCAAATAGTCATTACCTACATAATTGACCCTATAGCATTAGCATAAGGGACTTTGGCCATTTGTTGTTTTTCTGCTTCATTACTTGGGCATTATGATGCAGATAATTTTTAGTGATTTGCCATGGGCATTTTAATAGATTTACATATGATCATGTCAACTCCGTTCAAGAGCTTAACCAAATAAATCTGTTGTGATAAGTGAATTGGTTTTAGTGATCTATTTCTACTGATTTCCATGCTTAATATCTTTCGGGTTACTCCTAGTTGTTTCATATCAAATGAAATATTAAACATATCCTTTGGCTTATTAATCTCATTTAAAGACCTACTTGCCACATACATAATCAACATTCTTATAGTAAAAATAGGTATCATGAACAAATTTACCAAATCCTTTTCCTAACATTAGTTGGTCAAAACACTTATACCATGATCTAGGCGATTATTTCAGTCCATAAAAGGACTTATTTGGGAGACTGACATGGTTTTCCTGTCCTGGTTCAGTGGACCCTTCTGGTTGAGCCATGAGGATATCCACCTCAAGTTCAACATGTAAAAAGGTAGTAGTAACATCTATTTGTTCAAGGCACAAATCAAAATGAGCAATAAGAGCCATCGCAATCCTAATGGTTGTGTGTTTAGCTACTAGTTAAAAGATTTTATTGTAATCTACACCCTCTTTTTGGGAAAAAGCTTTAGCCACCTGAGGTGCTAAGCAGCCCGAGTAACGAGAGCATCCCATGCAAGGGTAGGTTAAAGATGTACTCGGAATGATGGAGCTCCAGACCGAGCCAGAAAAGGCATAAGCGAAGAAAAGATGCTCATCCGTCTCATCAACTAGGCCGCAGAGAACATGGACACTCTAAACTCCTGGTGCTCCGAAGCGCAGAAGCCGATCCTAAGTCTAAAGTTGCTTCCTAGAAGCGAGCCATAGAAGAAAGGAGAGCCTTAGAATATGCATCTGAAACCACATAAGGTGATGAACAGTGTCTTCCTCTCTCCTACTTCACAACATCTCACAAGCGAACTTGGTGGTGAATTTCCCTGATGGGTCACCCAACCACCGGATGGAATCCACCACACTAGCCGGGGTACTAAAGTCAATCATGTCCTAGATGGGTCGAAGCTCCAAACAACCCTGTGGAAATCTCCATTGATCACCCTCAATAATGACTGAGACTCGAGAATCCCACCGAAGCCGAGAAAAGGTGAGCAGTCGAGCAAGGAAGCGCTCTGAAAGACGGCCGCACGGCAGCCAGTAATCAGTCCATAGAGCAATGTGAAGGCTATCACCTATGACGTGATAGATCACACCAGAGCAGAGGCAACGAACGGATAGAACCAGACGCCAGCACCACAAAGCTGAACTCGTCACTCGAATTGTCCAGAAGCTCCTCCCTCGAAGTCAGTTCAGATGAACCCAGCGTGGCTAGAGCGAGGAAGGGTCAGAAAGAAGAAACAAGAGATGCTTCATAATCGAAGCCTTGTTCCACTCAGCGAGACAACGAAGTCCTAGACCTCGCTCCCATCTAAGATAACACAGATGCCTCTAAGCTACCTTTGCTCCCTCCTGGGTCACCAAAGAGTCTTACCAAAGGAATGACGCTACAGTTGACTCAATCTTCCTGATCACCATCTTCGAAAGTATGAAGACCGAGGACCCGTAGAACTAAGCAACAAAAAGTACAGATCGGATGAGATGCAGGCGGCCAGCATATGATAGAGAATGAAAGGTCCATAGCCGAATACGAGAGAGGATGCCATCTAGAAGCAGCTTGCAGTCTACATACCGCAGCTGAGAAGTAATGAACGGCACTCTCATATACCAAACTGGGCACTATCCAAGACTGAATTTCAGAACTGCAAGAATATCCCTCTGAGTCGCAGAATCAACCCCTGCCAGAAAAACAAAACTCTTTGCTGCATTCGAGGAAAGCCCTAAAAGAACAGCAAAATGATCTAAAGCCTCACGAACAACCGTGACACTGCCCAAATTAGCCTGACAAAAGATCATCAGGCCATCAGTGAAGCATAAGTGCGTCAACCTAGTGCAAAGACAGCATAGATGACAACTAAACTGCGGGTCATCGATAATCTGGTGAAGTAAACCTTGGAGACCATCCATAGCGATAGCAAATAGATAAGGAGAGAGTGGTTCACCCTGACGAACACCTCGATTGGAGTGGAAAAAACCCTTAAGTTTGCCATTGATGGCGACAGAAAAGCGGGCTATAGAAAGGCACTCTCGGACCCAACCAACCATGATCTCGGGAATCCCCATACTCCTCATACCGGCTAGAATAAAATCCCAACGGACTGTGTCAAAAGCTTTGCAGATATCAACCTTCAGTGCACAACGAGGTGAGACCTGAAGGTTATAATCACGCATCAACTCCTGCATCAATAGGATGCTATCAGAAATCCAACAGCTTGAGACAAAAGCAGTTTGAGCATCATCAATCAGCCCAAGAAGGACACCCTTCAGCCTATTTGCAAGGATCTTAGTGATGCACTTGTAGATCACATTGCAACAGGAGATAGGGCATAAATCTCCGAAAGTGGAGGGAGTCTCCACTTTGGACACGAGACAGATCCTAGTGGTGTTCAGGGCACACAACATACGCCTTGAAATGAAGAAAGACTGTACGACCCTTAAAAAAAGAGGAAAGTATAACCATCAGGCCCCGGGGCCCAATCGTTACCAATAAAAAAGAGAGCATCATGAACCTCGATAGCAGAGATCGGGGAAACCAATGGGCAAACCTGATCCTCAGAAATGCATGCCTCAAAGAGGTCTAAAACATCCTTAGTCAATGGACCACGAGGCTCATTCAATAGCTCCTAGAAGAAAGTAACCCTAGTACAAGAGATCAACTACGGATCATATGTCCTCACACCATCCGGACCCCAATCGATGAAATCCGGTTCCGAGCCTGCCGATGAAGAACAGACCGATGGAAGAACCACGTGCTCTAATCTCCGAATGAAAGCCACTAAATACGCGACTTTTGAAGATAAAATGCCTCCTCATCCCAGTATAAGTGTGAATACTCACGGAGTAGGCGGTGCTCCTCTAATCGAAGGGCAGGACTCTCAGGGTCCTCGTCTAAAGCTCTTTGACCCATGGCCCACGCATTGCGAGCCACCTCAACTCTGGCCAAAATATGGTTGAAATGGTGGGCGTTGAGGGCCTTCAACTCACTCTTTGACAACTCCAGCTCTAAGTGAGCTGATACATCGAAGCACCCTCAACACAAGTGTCCCAAACTCATCTAACAGAGGGAAGGAAGTCCTCATGATTGGCCCAGAAGTTGAAGAGCTTGAATGGAAGTTGCCTGGCATGACGTTCCCCAAGCCCTCTCACGACAATAGCACTATGATCCGAAACAAGATGATGAGCGAGGATCTCAGCAAATACAACAGGGAAGTCACGAAGCCAACCTTCATTGACCGCCACATCTATCAGTTGGACTAAGGATCAATTTGTCATCCTCAGCATTGTTGGACCATGTAAAATGAAGTCCAGAAGAAATAATAGGCGTAAGCTTGGCCTCTGTAACACATTTTGGAGAATCGTCCATATGGCCAGGCCAACCCTCCTGGTCGCCACATCTATCAGTCGGACTAAGGATGTCATTGAAATCCCCGAGAAGGATCCAAGGGCTCACCCAAAGGACTGGAGCTAACACTCCGAAGGTAGTCCCATAATACCCGACGAGGCCTAGGCTCGTTAAAGCCGTAAATAAATGTGGTGAGAAAGCCCACAGCTCCAGATAGATCATAAACATGACAAGTAAGGAACTGATCACCTCCCCAAATCAGGTCAACACGATAGACTCCCGAGTCCCAAGCAACAAGAATGCGACACCAAGACAGACAGACCCCACTCTAGAGAGACTGCCACCCATCGGCACAACGAGAAATCGCAGCCTATACATCAAATGGTTTGGTTCCAATAATAGATAACCGATTGGAGGATATCCAATCTCAAACAGCACGGGAAGAATCGGGGTTGTTAAGGCCCCTAATGTTCTAATGTTCCAACATGCAAGCACCATGAGGAAATAATCAGGAGAAGAGACCCGCACGCTTGGACGCATGAGTAAAAGGCCTACCACTAGGGACAACCACGGGAACCTCAACAAATTGGGAAGTGGAGGCATCCGACAACCTCTTGAACTGGTTCAACTCATCAAGGCTTGGCACGCTGACCAACCGGTTCAAAGTACAAAAAATAGGGGTAGTAACCCCAAGAATGGCATCTTGAGCCTCCTCCAACTCGAGATGAACATTAGTGGAATCCAAATCCCAAGCACCAAATAACAGAGAGGAAATAGGAATGAAATCAGCGAGAGTCCTCTTGGGTAGAGAAACAGAATCAGAGTCAGATAGTACGAGTATCAGGAGAGATAATACCCCTCCCCCTACTCCTTGCCATGCATGGATGGCAACCCACCGCCAGCCCTATGCACACGCGGCTCAGCTGGCCCACCCGTAATTCCATCCTCCCATCGTATCTCATATGCCCCAAAGGATCCAAAAGATGTGCCACCCTAATTTTCCACGCATGGCCCATCTTACCTAAAGGAAAGCACCTCCAAATTGGACCCATTTCCACTAGGGGAAGTAGTAGATGATGCACCAGAGGAAAGCCCCTCCAAAATGGATCTATTTCCCCTAAAACTCAGATTAGGTGTCTCACAAGAGGAAAGCCCCTCCAAAGCGGGCCCATTTCCCCTAATAATATAGGGTTCTCCCCCCCCCCCCCCCCCAAAAAAAAAGTCTCCAGTCCCGTCTAAATTTATATGTACATCCATATAGAAGACTTAATTTTCCTAAGATTAACTATTTTCTCTAAATTAAAATATACATAAGTTATTACACATAAAAACTATATTGCTTATTTATATTTTTTTTGGTCCAAATATTTCTTATTATATTTATACTATAATTTATATTAATGACAATATTTAAATATAAATATTTATAATTTAATAACATAGGCGACAGGAAACAGTGGACCAAAAAAACTACTGAACATTCCCAGGTTGACAAGACAAGCGCACAAAACAAAAGACTTTTTTAGCAAAGTATCATAATTTGAAAAAAAATTTAGCAAAATAGCACCTTTTGAAAAATATTTAACAAAGTATCACAGTTTACTATTCATGAGAGGGTGCACGCCGTTTGGGATGTCGTGCAACGACGTTGCACGACAACCCGGACGTCATGCAAGCTAAGGAGCACGGTTGCACCATGTTTGGGTGGACGACGCTTGGGTCGTCGTCCAACGGTGCACGACGACCCAAGCATCACCCAACCTGTGACCCCCCCTGCACATAGGTCCCTACACCATTGGGCGACGATCCAAGCGTCGTCCACCCAAACATGGGTTGGGTCTACGATGCTTGGGTCGTCGTGCGTCCACCCAAACACGGAGCTTTGGCTCCTTAGCTTGCACGACGTCCGGGTCGTCGTGCAACGGTGCAAGACGACCCGGACGTTGTGCAACCAGGACGGCGTGCACCCATTCGTGAACAATAAATTATGATACTTTGCTAAATATTTTTAAAAATGTGATATTTTTGCTAAATTATTTCTTAAATTATGATATTTTGCTAAAAAAAGTCAAAACAAAATCGGTTAAGAATCTAAAAACGAAACCCTGGAGAGCCAAGACATCCTTGTCCGTACACTGTAACCAACCATCCTCCATTTTTAGCCCCTTTCCTTCTCCGACAAGCTTCCTTCCTCTCTTTCTCTCTCTGTTTTTGTTGTTGTTGTTGTTTTTGGTGTATGACGAGCGCATCAGTGCTGTTCTACGGCAGGCGCACTCGATCTGCTCGATCCTCCTCTTCCGATGGTGATGATCTACCCGTCCATTCCCATCCTACCTCTTCCACCCACCGGCGCCGTGACCGTAACCGTCACTTCGATCAACATCGTCAATCGGGCCACCGCCATGGTGTTGACGATCACGGTCGATCCTCTCTTGGTCCGCCTCCTTCCACGCGTGCCCCCGCTTCGGTAATTTTTGCTCTTTTTTTTTTTTTTTTTGTTTTGTCTCGAATCTTTTTCTGATTTGCGGAATCTGAGCTTTGATTTCTTTTATAATTGAGATATTAGCTATAATTCGATGAATCGTAGTGTATTTGCGTTAGATGATAATAGGTATATATAGGTGATGAAGGATAATTAGTTTACGGAATACTTCGATTACGGAATTGGGTTGCTTGAGAACTGTAGTATTAACTGTTAGGGCTTTCAGTGTCCTAGAGTTTTCGTAGTTACCAAAACCTAGAGTAGGAGAGAGAATGGAGTAAGGGAGAGAGTTCTATTATGGGAGAGAGGAAGACTCTATTTACAACAACAACAAATCTAGTGCCTCAAGGGCTCCCGCATAAGCGTGGTCTGGGAGAGGTGGATGTACGTAGCCTTGCCCCTTCTGGGTGTAACCCTACCGAGAGGCTGTTTCCGAGGACCCTTAACCTTATAGGGTTGGCAACATGAGGAATTCTCAGGAGGTCATCCATCCTGGTATTACTCTCGCGCAAGCACGCTTAACTTTAGAGTTCTAATGGGATCCGGTGCCTTAGTGCCTGGTAAATAAACCCTTAGAAAAACTCTATTTATAAACATAAAACCCGATCCTCTTCTATCTCTAGTTCCTACCCACTATAATAATGGGATAATATCTCTTACACCAATTAATAGAAGGTGATCATTTTAGCAGCTCTTTGGACAAAGAGATTTGGACTTCGTCCAATAGGTGAGGTATTTGTTTGACCGACGAGGTGGTCAAGGTTGAGGCCCTGGTATTGATAATATATTAGGATTCAACCCTTTGTGTACAGCTTAGCCAAAAGAAGTGTGTAATTTGTTTGTGATTGGTATGTTGAATTGGAAATACCAGGGCTCCATTTGTTTTAGTAAGCCTCTTTTCTTGTTATTAAACTCGAATCATCAATCTAAAACCAGGCACGTTGATCGTCTTCAACGATTATTGCTAAAGAACAATAAACAACAACAACAAACCCAATGCCTCAAGGGCTTCCGCATATGCAGAGTCTGGGAGGGGTGGGATGTATGCTGCCTTATCCCTTCAGGGTGCTACCCTAAAGGGAGGCTGTGTCCGAAGACCCCCGACTTGAGAAGCATAAAGGCACAGAAGCATACAAGCATCTAAGTCTAGGAGCATAAGAACACGACACAGAGCAAGCCTATAGAAAGCATACAACAGTAATAGGCAAACATGCGATAGAGTGACAGAACAAAATGCACCAACACACGGTGAAAGTTGCATACAATCAAGCAGGTATACATATAAGCAGGCATACAGTAATAGGAAAACGTTGCTTCCTCAGCTTTGGGGCCACGCCCAATTTACTTCTTATAACATCATTTTTGATCTTATTCTTCCTTGTGCGCCCACAAATCCACTGCAACATCCTCATCACCGCCACCTTCAACTTCTGCGTATGATGTTATTTAACTGGCTAGCACCCTGCTCCGTATGACATAGCTGGTCTCACTACCGTCTTATAGTATTTTCTCTTGAACTTCAACGGGAACTTTATATCACATAGTACTGCAATGGCCACTCTCCATTTATGCCAACCTACTTTAATTTAGTTGTCGACACCTACGTCAACTTCACAGTCTTGTTGCACCCTGGAACTCAAGTATTTAAAGCAATGTTTTTTGGGTATGCACTCCAATCCAATCTTGACGTCTTCTATGCTTGGCCTGGTTGAGGTATTGAACTTGAGTTCCATATACTCGGTCTTGGATATACCGAGTCTTAAGCCTTTCGATTCCAAGATCGTTCTCTAAAGTTCCAGTTTCTTATTCACCTCTTCTCTAGGCTCCCCTCTAGAACTATAAATCCGCGAAAAGTATGCACCAAAGCACGTCCCCTTGGATGTGCCTAGTGAGCTTGTCCATAACCAAAATAAACAAAGAGGGACTCAAGGCCGATCCTTAGTGTACCCCAACTGCAATGGGGAAAGCGTCTGTCTCCCCTTCGGCTATACGCACATTAGTTAGTGCGTCTTCGTACATGTCTTTATTAGCTCGGATATAGGACAAGGGAATGACTTTTCACTCCAAAACCATCCATACGACCTCTCTTGGCACTCTATCATATGCCTTCTCCAAATCAATGAAAACCATGCGAAGGTTTTCTTGTCTATCTTTGTAGTACTTTATCGACCGCCTTAAGAGATGGATAGCTTCTATCGTCGATCTACCAGGCATAAATTCGAATTGGTTCTCTACGACCCCTATTTGTTGCCATAGCCTTCTTTTATGACCCGCTCTCATAACTTCAGAGTGTGGCTCATTAATTTGATTCCTCTAAGTTGGCACAACTCTTGATGTTGCTTTTGTTCTTATAGGTCACGACTAATGTGCTCTTCCTCCACTGTTCAGTCATCTTCTAACCTTGAAGAATTTGGTTGAATAGTTTGGTCAACCATCTAATGCCCTTTTCTCGAATGCATTTCCATGCCTCAATGGGTATTCCATTTGGACCGATTGCTTGACCCTTGCCCATCTTTTACAATGCTTCCCTAACTTCCTCGAGCCTAATCCGCCTACAATAACAATGGGTCTGTTGCTCCTCAGATGCTTGTAGTTCTCCTAGGGATACATCTCTATCCCCTTGTTCGTTGAACAAATCATGGAAGTAGGCTTTCCACCTAGATTTAATTTGTTGCTTGTCCACAAGTACCTATCCATCCTCCCCCTTTATGCACTTTATTTGATCTAGGTCCCTAGTCCTCCTCTCTCTCGCTTATGCAATTTAGGTCCCTAGCTCCCTCCTCTGTATCTAGCCTTTTGTAGAAATCCTTGTAGGCTTTGGATTGTGCTTCTCTGACTAGTATTTTTGCTTCCCTCTTGGCTTGTTTATACTATGGTCTTTTATCCTCGTCTCTGCTTTAATCTAACAACAACAACAACAGTCCCAGTGCCTCAAGGGCTCCCGCATAAGTAGGGTCTGGGAGGGGTAGGATGTACGCAGCCTTACCCCCTTCACGGTGATATCCTAACAAGAGGTTGTTTCCGCTTTGATCCCGCTCCTTGAAATAATCTCGTTTGGCCTTAGTCTTCTCTTGGACCTCCCTACTCCACCGCTAGGACTCTCTATTGTTTGGTGCCCCACCCTTTGAATCTCCTAGAACTTCGTATGCCAAAACTCTAATCTTTTGGGCCACTTGGTTCCAAATGTGGTTCATATCCTCCTTTAAACCCCACTGGAGCTCAGCCAGTAATCTTTCCTTACAGATTTGAAACTTGTCCCCCTTCAGGTCCCTTCAACGAGTGCATAGCTATTCTGGTTTCCTATTTTTCTTGCCCCTTCTCTTGGCCTTGATATCAGCACACAATACCTTGTGTTGTGTAGATAGGTCTTTCCTGAGGATAACCTTGCAATCCTTGCAATCTTTAAGCGCCGTCTTCCTTTATAGTCTGTAGTCAATCTGAGTCCTTGCTCCACCACTTTGATATGTGATGATGTGCTCATCATGCTTTCTAAAGAAGATGTTTGTGATCGTGAACTCATAAGTGACTGCAAAGTCTAGGAGGGCTTGACCTTCAGCAATCCTGTTTCTAAAACCAAGGCCTCCATGGTAGGGTGCATAGCCGTCTGCGGCTATGCTCACATATGTCCATTGAAGTCGCCGCCAATCACTACTTGTTCGCTCTGGAGTATTCCTTGCATCGTTATGTCAAAGTCCTCCCAGAAGTTGGCCTTATCTTGCTCTGTTAGTGCAGTTTGTGGTGCATAGGCAATTAGGACATTCAAAATCGCCCTATCTAAAACCAACTTGATGTCGGTGATGCTATCCCTAATCTTCGACACCCCAACTACTTTGTCTTTAAGGTAGCTATCCACAATAATACCAACTCCGTTCCTACCTCTGAGCTAAAGAACGATGAACAAGAGGGAAAAAGTAAGGGAACACATACTATTTATACACACATGAAGCTAACAGAGCTAAGGCCCAGAAAAGAAAATATCAGCCCAACAACCCATAGTAAACCTAAAGTAAATTACTAGATTTTCTTTTTTTGTTAAATTGGTAAGTGTTTATTTTTTCCGGTCCTCAAGACTGACCCACGGAATTGGCATATACGAGGTCCACATATAAGTCAAAGTGGGGTTCCATTATAAAACCAATTGGCAGTAGGTGGAGTAACCACTAGGCTTATATATTGATTTCTTCGCTCACACAACTCTAATGTGAGATTGAACTAAAGTCACATGTGGAGTCATTATTACGCCCGGTCACATGTGAGTCTTTTTCTAACGCACCCTTACCTTATCCGGTCTAATTGGATCCAATACTGGAGAGACACTTGGCGGAACAAATTCAAATACACGCTTCATTTTGAGGAGACGATGTTAAACAAGAGCTTGGGATCATCCATGTGCTTTGATAACATGTTAAATTTCACCGGGATTTGACATATTTGAGATCCAAATATAAGCCCAAGGGGGGTTCAATCCTAAAACCAATTGATATTACGTGGAGTAACCCGCTAGGCTAGGAGAGGGAGGATTTCCATAATGGGGAATCGAACCCGGGTGGCTTCTCGGGCTCTCGAAGTTACCAACCACTAGGCCATGTCTATCAAATACCACTATTAGAAAATGTGGACCCCCAAATAAAACAGCCTAACTAACTACAATAAACAAGAAAAACGTGATGAGAAATAAATGTACAGAAAATATATATTATAATGGAAAAATACAATACATTATACTTGTTGTTCCTACCGTTTATGTTGTATGAGAAGCAGAAATTTTAAACATGAGAGGAAGTTGAATTTCACTCAAGAAAATGACATCGCATCTTATATCCCACTTTAGCCTCAAGTTGTTCAAATGAAAATGTGAAGGAATAAAAAATATAATAAATTGAATGATGAATATGGTTATAACTTAGTTTATTTATAGAGAGCGGCTAAGGCAATCACTATTACAATAATAATCTTAATCTATATAATATAGTAAAGAAATGGTAAGATTACAAAATCTAGATAGGGATAGAGGAGGATAGAGATCTAGAGAGATATAATATCCTCTAGTAGTCAATCTCCTGTAAACTTATTTAGTGAAGTTTTCTGGAAAAATGTTTTTATCGATATTGTTAGTAGAAAAATTTTCTAGAAGAATTTCCCTCCAACATAGAGGATAGTATTTGCTTTTTCTTCCTTTTTTTTCTTCTGGTTGGGTAAACTTGCTGAATCTTGCAGTTACACTTCATATTTTTTTTCAGGTAGGTTAATGGGATTGGGGATTTTAACTTATGCCCCTCATCCTAACAACTCAAATTTTGTTTATGTTATGTTACTAAATCTAGGCAGCTGCTCATAGTAGTTTCCAATTGCAGTCTCTTCTTAATCAAGTAATTTTGAAATTCAAAGCCAATTTAGGAATTTACTTGCCAAGATTAAGAGAGACCTGTGATTCATTTGATCATGGTTGGAGAGACCTCTCAGGAAATGGGATCTTAAAATTTGGCCTTCCTAGGCATAGCGCAACTGAATCATCTTTGGGTTGCTGAACTTCATTGTCGAGGGGCAAATGAACTATGTGGGTCATGCAATCATGAAATCATATGATTCTTTAAGCATTTGTGCTACCCAATAAAATTTTGACAGTGCAAACGAGATAGTTTGCTGGTAAGAAAGAGTTATCTGATTAGATTAAAGGCTCTAATGAGGTCTTGTCCTAAAGGTCAAAACATTACCAAGGTTTTATCCTTAGGACAAGGTTTCTAAATTCAAATCTCCTTACCTTCAATCTGCTTAAGTAATAAAAAGAAATTTCGATCGACCGGAGATGGTAGAAAGAAGATGGAGAAAGAGATAAAACTAAACTGGAATGTGGATGATCAATGTCCAGTCGTGCTCATAATTAGGAATCAACTTCAGTGATGCTCATAGTTATCTCCAATTTATCAATCTTGCAGTCAACTAGTTCGAAATCTGAAGTCAACAACATTCTTTGTTCAATCCCTTAGTAGGACTTGATGTGGTTTTAAAGAGTGTGAAAACCGTGTACTCGCAAGTGTACAAGCAAATCGTAGCTGTGGCGGGTATGCGGGTGTCATATCCACAGGGAATCGTCATAAAGTTAGATTAAATGATTGTTGACAAGCTAAATTTGTGTTTTGTTTGGAACGTTTAACGAAATTGAAAAGTAAATTAATCTGTCAATCAATCAAAGTCAATTTAGGTATGAATTTAGGTTAGCCTAAATCGAAACCCATCATTATATTTTATCACGGCAATGACTTTAAAGGTTCAGGCTACAAGCTCTAAATATAGATTAATTCTTAAGTTAGGGCTTAAGATAATGAACTAGTCTAAAGGCATAACCCATCTTACCACTCCAGGTGTAGCATGGATTATCTCTAATAACATTAACAAATTCCTTTGTCATTCCTATTTAGTATCAATTTATATAAAAGATTGTGTTCAAGGTTGGGTACAACCTCAACCCTAACCACTCGTGACGAACATATTATAATACACTCTAGGCTACAAGCACAAGACAACACACGAATAAAATTGCAAATCAAAGCATGGCTACAAGCACATAATAAAAAAGCAATCTCAAGTATAAAACTCACCGCAGGTGTGCGGAGGTAGTATAACAAAAGTCATTATCGCAAATAAAACATAAATTAGGGATCCAGACAGTTGCCCATCCTTCACCCTTGACTGTACTTTTCCATGGGTTTTTACAAATCAGTAATTAAAAGAGAAAAGGAAAGAAAAATCATGGATTGATGAATTCCCTTGATCGGTGTTGACTTGACTCTGGCTTTAATTTCCTAATACTCTGAGTACTTGCGCTTCAATCTTTATGAGAATTGAATCTCTCTTGGAGGCTCAAGGAGGGAGGAGATGTGAAAATAGAGCAAAGAGTATGAAAAATAGGCTTGGGCACGCGTAGTTATCTTAAAACGCGCGTAACTTTTGATTCGTAAGGATTTACATGTCAAATTTTATATCAAGTCGAAGCTCTCGAAGAGATCTACATGGTCCTAGTGGTATTGTAGGTGGGATTGGATATTATTGGGTTATAATTGCCCATCTTTTAACTTCTTGCTCGATTTAAGCTTGACGGATTGCTAAAATGCTTGGCTGATCGATCCATGTACCCAAGGGAGGGAATTTCAAAGCCAAGTCTTGAACCGATGGGTCCTTTTCCCACACGTTGTCGGTTTTCTCATAGTAGTCTTCGAATTTGTCTGTTTCAGCCCGTTCTTCAATGCTTTTCAAGTCGTCTTTGCTCCAACATGTACCAAGCCTAAATATACAAAGACTATGCCATAGCACACATGTGATAGCCGAAAATATCATAGTAATGGGGTATAAAAGATATAAAATATACGGGACAATAGGAATTTATTTGATGTGGGTGAAACGGATCTTTGATTGCATTTATCACTGTTTGAGAGCCTCCTTGGAATCAAGGCATGAAAACGTGGCCCTTAGGTAGACAAAATCTAACATGATAATGTATATGACACAATAATTGAGGAAATCTATGCGCGAGTGAATTGAACCTATGATAAATGGGCGTTGACTATACATTTTGAATCGACTAAGGAATTGGCATGTTTGTTATGTTCTATTACGTTTTAAGACAAGCACGAGTTTGACGAGTTTGGACAGACTCCATATGACACTTTTTCCACCCTTCGTAGGAAACATTTGAATGAAATTTCTGATCCTAATGCGCATTGCACCTTATTGTGGAGTAGAAAATGAACTTGAAGGAGTTGGAGGCATTCTTTTCTAAGTTACTGGAGTCTGATTTCTAGTCCTTTCATCATTGAGGGACTCCTTCAAGCATTATGTATTCTTTCTCTATTAGGTCTTGTTTGGAATATGGAATTGGGGCCCGGAATTCCAATTTAGTTGTTTAGTTCATATGTTGGAATTGGAATTACAATTCCACTGCTCAATCCCATGGAATTGGATTTTAACTGAAAATCATAATTTCCAATTCCTTGGGGTGGGGGTGAGGAATTGTAATTTCATATTAGCTTCATTGACCTGAAACCCAAAATGACTTGATTAACCTAAAACCAAGATGACTCAAAATCGAAAGACTTAGACATAATCTAAAATTTGACCTAAACCTCGAATAATATAAACTTGGAATTACTAAAATCAACTTAACTCAAAGTCTAAAGTGACCCAATCCGATTGATCCAAAACTCGAGATGACTCAAATCCAAACAATGAAACTACTCGACTTGAATGTAATGATAAACAAGTTGACCCCGACGAGGAAATGATTCAACCAAATTGACCCAAAATATGGCACAAACCCAAAATGATTTGATTCATCTCAAACACGGCCTTAGATGACTTGAAATTTGAAATACAACCCGTTTGTCCAAAAGATAAGATGACTTGACCTCGGAATGAGCTAAATCAACTCAAACCCGATTGATTCTAGCCTGAATCCAAAAACAACCTAACTTGATTAAGTGGAAATTCGTGATAACTTGAACACCAAATGATCTGACATGAAACTCAATACAATTTGACTTGAAACTTGCACTCAAAGTTCTTCAACTATAATAACTCGGACGCAATGTGAATGGCTCCTAGCAAAATTCGACCTTAGTTGATTTAAAACTCAAAATACTCCAACTCAATTGACCGAATACCTGCAATGATTCAGACTTCCAATTCCTTTGATGAACCAAACAATTGGAATTGAAATTGTAATTCCACAGTCCAAGTCCAAGTCCAATCCCATGTTCGAAACAGACCCTTAGTATTTTTATTTTTATTTTTATTTATGTGATGTTTGGTCTTTTAGAAAATAAAGGCGGTATTTTGGAAACAATTTCTAGTTTTTGTTTTTTTTTTTTTCAATTTTCAGTTTGTTCCAAGTGTCATTGTGAACCAAAAACAATAAACCAAAGGCCAGAAAAAACTATTTCCCAAATGTGGTTTTTAGTTTCTCAAAAACTGAGAATGGCAAATAGAAAACAACGCCAAAACATGCCCTTAGTTCTTAAATCCGAAGCTCGAACAGTATTATCTGTCTTAATCCCCTTCTAGCCTTGCTGTGCGTGAGAAGGATTTTGAATTGCATCAATAATTGTTGGAGAGTACCCCTTGAAATTACAGTTGGTATCCTTTATTTGATTCTATGATTACAAAAGTTAAGATGAAAATATAGATAAAGCGAATTACAAAAATTACAAAATTCGTCGCCTATAATATAATTTTGAGAGGCTGCATTGGATAGCTCTCAACTAGTATACTTATTATTGTTTGACACTGTGGATGTGTAGGAATATGAATCAGTTCGACGAGGTCCAAGTATCAGAAGTTCTTCTTTGGGGAAAGTTATTAATAGAGAAAACATAAGTGGCATAAACAATGGATACAGTGGGAATAACAGGCTTCCTGGAGCTGTGTTACTTGCAAGGCAAAGGCTCCTTCAAAGATTGAGAGGTGTCTCTGTTTCTGGACCCCGGTTAGTCCTCATATACTGCTTTCGATTGCGCCTCAACTATTTGAATTTTTAGGCAATCATAGTCGGTGATGTGTATTACTTTAATGCATGTACTTTTAATTGCACATTTATATCCTGAGGTTGGTGTAATAATTTTTTAGTCCACTAACTTTGAAAAATAATATTTTAGTCCAAAAGTTATATTTGTATTTAATAAAACAGTTCAAATGGCGGTGTATAAAGGTGTAAAATAGGCCCCTTATCCAATTTTTCTTCAACAGTGTCACGACACTATGGTTCATGTGAGATGAGGGGAATAGCAAGGGTATGTTAGGTTTACCAATAAATAATGGCAAGTTTTACACAAATATCTACCGTCGTTTGGATTCTTTTATCAGGTACATTTAACTTTTGGACTAAAAAATTATTTAACAAAGTTTATGGATTCAAAAATTAATATACCAGGATCTTAGAGTACTAATATAATTTACCGTTTTAATTATGTCTTTTTAGTTCTTGCACTTTAGAGAATCTCCACCAAAGAGGGCACCAACACGCCGTCACCGGATCCCATTAGAATTTCGAAGTTAGACGTGCTTGAGCGAGAGTAGTACCAGGATGGGTGACCTTCTGGGAAGTCCTCACCCTCAGGTTGGGGGCACTGGGAAACAGCCTCTCTTCAGGTTAACACTCTGAAGGGGGAAGGCTGCGTACATCCGCCCCTCCCAGACCCTGCGTAGGCAGGAGCCCTTGAGGCACTAGGTATGTTCCACTTTAGAGAATCTCCACCCCTGCTGCATTTCTGCCATGTGCTTAAACGGCTTAAAATGAGAGTGGGCAAATTGCAGCCATTACGGCATTTATGACGTGGAAATGCCTTCTTGCCCCTGGTTTTCACTAAAGTATCTGTCTTAGATGAGGATGTTCAGATGTCAGTATGACACTTAGCGGTTCTTATGAGACGAAAACATAGAAGTATTTAGAAAATAGTCAAGTTTGACCTTTTGTGCTTGATTCGCATACCCGAGACTAGATAACTCAGGCGATGGTTGATCGTTCATTCTCTTTTGATTCACAGGCAACCTCCAACTAGTGCCAATGGCACCAACTTATGGATCTCTGGTTTTGGTGACTGGGAAACCAATGTTCTGACCGAGTTACTCCCAGTTAGACATCAACAAACTGGCTCACAAAAACCAACCCCAAAACCACCAGGACTCGGGTCTGAAACTCTTGCCTCATTGCATCACGAGACATTCAACAAGCCCCAGTTTGGTGACAGTGAGCCTGGGTCGAATGCATCATGGGAATGCAGTATCTGTCTGGAGAGTTTTATAGAGGGCAATGAGCTCATTACACTGCCATGCCAACATAGGTTTCATTCTTCCTGCCTGTACCCTTGGGTTCAGGCTTGTGGGGAGTGCCCGAATTGTCGGACCGACATCACTCGAACTGGTCGGGTAGAGAGAGAAGTCTAGTGGAAATTTTCGTGCTGTTGTAATATAGAAGAGATTTAATTTAAGGTTTGAGAAGAATCCGGTGTTTGCAGTCTTACCCTCATTTTAGTGGAGATGTTTTCGGGGTTTAAGCCTGTGTTTTTAGCATTTACGACCTAGAAAGTAGGATTTTGTACAATAGAAGAAACCATAATCGTTTCTTATTATTTTCTTGTTTGTTATGGACATTTTGGTTGGATAGTGCTTACACTTAAACTTGTCCTACTTTCATGGAGAGATTGTTGTCAAGACTTGGACTTTTGTTGTATTATAGGCACTTGATTTTGCTTGTAAATTCGACATCTTATGTTTCATGTTGTGTTTTATGTTTATACCTATTTTGAATGGGTTCATTAGAACTCAAAGTCTTAGGGAAAGGTAGAGGTGGCCAGTGGGCCGGCCCGGCCCACCCCGTTTGGGCCGGGCGCCCCGGCTCGGCCCGTTCAATTCCCAGGCCCCCCAAAAGAGGGGGGCCCAAGCCTGGGCCCGGACCGGTCCGGGACCGCTAGGGCCAGACCTGGCCCAGACCTAGCCGTTGGGGGGCCAAAAGCCCCCCAGTGGCTTTGCAAAAATATGTTAAATTGTTTTTTTACCAAGTAAAATTAAAAAGAAATTATAGCTCACATGGTAATTGTATGCTTTATATGTTAGAGTTATGGGGTTCGAATCTCACTAGTATCATTTTTGTGTCGCATTTTTGTGATATTAAAAGGAAAAAAAATTTACTGCCCTGGCCTAGCTCGGCCTGTGGCCACCTCTAGGGAAAGGAAATGGGACCAATATTTGAGTGTTTTTTGGTGCGTTTCATAGGAAAAGGAAATGAAGTATACTTTGCATTCTTCTTTTTTTTTTTCCTGATATGTGAATAGGGTACTCAGACCCAACGGGCAAGCAACTCTTGGAGTTCATGGAAGAACACTTGAGGCTTCAAGCACATTGTTGGCGAATGAGCCTTATACTCTGATGGACTAGTAAAGAAAAAGGTTTAGGGGCGGCTGAGAAATCTTAGATGAGTATCATTGTGGTCTCCAAATTAAAGATAATGACGGCGGATTGACTCTGGAAGAGTGAGTTGGTGGGTAACTTGTGAAAGTGTAGGTTGGCGAGTATCATGCCATAAGCGGTTCAGGTGGATAATGGCATTATTGAGCCTTACTGGCTCAGACCAAATTGATACATATGTTTGCATAGATTGATCGTATTTTTTTGTTTTTTAATTTAATCTTTTTGATAATCAAATTAATAGATTCCGTAAAAATGATGTTACAGAATAAGGCAAAGCCTTGGTTTTGCATACTTAAGAAATAAAAAATATACTATTTGAGCCAAAAATCCCTAACGTAAATGCAAAACTTACCCTAAAGCTCTAGAACTATTTTTACCTAAGGATGCCCTATCAACATTCTACTAATGGGTACCTGTGAAATATTTATCTGCTGATGTTCAGGCTACTCCTGATAATACTTGACCTTCTTGGAAAACAATTAATATTAGGTTAGTACGAGTAACGTCGACTTTCGTTACGTCGTAATAGAGATCCTTTTTAACAATTTCTAGACAATTGAGAAGGACATTTTGTTGACCTTGAATCAATTGATTCACTATAGTTTTTGATTGACTTCGCATGCGAATCCGTGGGTATGTTTTTTGGATAATTGTGGGTTTTTTTTTTTGGGGTTGGGTTGGGGGTGTTTTCAAAGCGTAATGTATCACGGAGCGAAACGTGAATCATGCAGTTGGATTTGCATTTTAAAATACCCAAAAATCAGTAAAGTGAATTTATATGTTGGATATGGCTATTTTTCCAATATAAAAATGCTATTTTTATTGTTTTATTGTTAAGGCGTTTTACATTGGGGCGAATAGTTGGTACGGATAAACTACAAACACAAGTATGGGATGGTATGTGTATAATGTTGTACGGGGCATATTAGCCTTATACTTACCGTATTAACCCCATATTCATCCATCCCCATTCGTGCAATTTATATTTAATTAATTAGAGACATACAATTTGTATGTAAAAAGTATTGTAAAATATAATTAAATCACCAAAAATATTTTTAAATAACCATAAAAGAATGGATATGGATAAATTTTAAATACAAAAATTGAGTATGGTGCAGGTAATAGGTACCCTTTGGTAATACGCAGGTAGTAAAGCAATTATGGGTGTTAGTTATTGTTGTTAGGGATGGCAATACAATTGGTAAAACTTCTTACCTGGCTCGTTTGGGTGGTTTGAGCGCAAGTGAGGCAAGTAGTGGGTATAGGTTCGGTACACGTGGCAATGCCGTTTATGGGTACAGGGTTGGTACATGTATAATGTTGTAACTATCCCGTCCAACCTCATACCCACCGTACTTTACCTCATACTCATTTCAGTTTGTATCTAGTTAGTTTTAAAATTAAAGAAATTTGCGCTCAATTTAATTACTTTATTTCTTGTCAATGCTATTTTAAAATGTAGTCATATCAATATTCAAGTGTCATATCCCTCTCTCTCTTTGACAACTCTCTGCTCATCTAACGTCTCTCTGCCCACCTCCCCCTGCTGTCATGTCAGAGGATGAATGTGGCGAATAAGAGGATGTTGTGATGGATGTACGGATACACAAGGAAATATAGGATCAGAAATGACATCATAAGAAACAAATTGGGCGTAGCCCCAATCAAGGAGAAATTGAGGGAGCAACGTTTGCTGTGGTTTAGACATGTTAGGAGAAGACCGACTACTACCACAGTTAGAAGATGCGAACAACTTTATACTACGATAAGGAGGAGAGGGAGAGATGGATGGAGATGATCTAAAACCACCTCACCCACTTAAACCTGCATGAAGAGATGGTCTTAAATAGAGATCATTGGAGAGCTAGCATAGGGGTAGCTGATGTGACGATTTAGAACTAAGGAATAGATTCTAGCTTGCGTTAGTGCCTCTAGGCTTATATGTCTAACTATGTGATTCAATTGATATGGCTGGGAGTGTTTTATGGCCTATTGCTGCTCTATGCTCAATGCTCCTTGCTTCTTGCTCCAAGTTCTCTCTATGGCATAATGCTGCTTCATGCTTTATGCTCCATAATTCATGCTTTATGCCTCATGCTTCATGCTATATGCCTCATGCTTGTTTGTTTATATGCTTATCTGCTTGAGGGACCTCGGATACAGCATCCCTTTAAGGGTAGCGCCTTGAAGGGGTAAGGCTGCCTATATCCTATCCCCCCCCCCCCCCCCCCCCCCCCCCCCCCTCTTTCGGGCTTATGCGGGAGCCCTTGAAGCACTGGATCGGTTGTTGTTGTTGTTGTTGTACTATTTTAAAATGTAATACTAAATAACTAATATGCATGGTGTAAATAAGAGTTTGGTACTTATCCACGTTCAGGCGGGTATTAAAGACTCGTTAGATACCCGCATGTAATGGGCAAATATGGATATGGGTTTGTACATGCCGAAGTGGGTATGGATATCAATTTCATACTTGTGATGTGTAGAAGGCAGGTTGTGGGTATAGATATGGAGGAAGCACCCTTCGTACACGCCATGTCCCACTGTCGTTGCCAAGGCGAGTATGAGTATCCACTTCATACCCATGACTGATTATGGGACCTGTGGATAATATGAATTTGGGTGGCAGTTCTGGGTAAGGAGGAGGTAGCGCCATATACTTCCCATGCCACACCATTGCCATCTCTGCTCAAATTATCTAGTATGAGATTGCCTATTGCTTGCACATAACCATTTTTCTTGTGGTCCTTTCTTAGAGGCATGTGTGATATCATTTTTTATTTGTGTGGTTGGTTCTTGAGGATTGAAACTTTTTTGAGACATTTCAAGGGGTAATGCATGCAATAAGCTAAAGAAGTCATGGAATAAGATGAATACTCAATTGCATTTTGAGTTGGAGATGGGATGGCACATGTTTATGGATTGAACGAGATTCAAACTGGGGAAATGGCGTGGTAGACTACCCTCCTAGCGGCCTCTAGGACTTAGCTATAGTGCATGATATCACCAAATTCTTCAAGTATTTTGTATTTTTACATTTTCTTCTTTGGTTGATCTCTGTGCAAGGGACATTGTCAGTTTTTTTTTCCCTTTCTCGCCTTTCCGAAGATATTATTGAAAAGGGCCTCTTTTACTTATGCATAAGAATTTCATAGTTGTATATGACTTAACTCTTCCTTTTAAAGCAAAAGGGATACATATAACTTATATCCTTCTATCTATAGGTCTTAGTTCAAACTTTTCTCCGGGGTTGCTTTCTATGAGGAGCTACTGACTGAGCTTCGTGGGCCGTTGACTGAGGATATTTCTAATCTATTTGGGCTCGCATTTCTGAGGATTAGAATCCCCCATTGATTTCTCCGATTACTGCTGTTGAGATTCGAGATGCCCTCTTTCCTGTTGGTAATGATAGGGCACCCGGCCCGGATGGTTACTCTTGCCTCTTTTTCAAGAGGGCTTAGGACATGGCGAGGTTATCAAAGCTGTGCAGTCCTTCTTTTCTTGAAGGCGCTTGTTGGGCGCCTTAAATATCACTAGGATTAGTTTAGTGCTGCAGGTGGAGAATCCCTCCACTTTCGGGGACTCTCACCATATATCATATTGCAATGTGATTTATAAGTGCATAACTAAGATCCTTGCAAACAGGCTGAAGGGAGTCCTTCCAGAGTTGATTGACGATGCTTAGACTGCTTCATTCCGAGTAGGAGGATATCTGACAGCATTTTATTGACCTAGGAGCTTATGCGTCATTATGACCTTTAGGTTGCATCGCGTTGTGCCTTGAAGGTTGATAACCACGAAACACTTGACATGGTGTGGTAGGACTTTATCTTAGTCAGCATTGCAGTGTATGAGGATTTCTGAGATTATGGTTGGGTAGGTTTCAGAGTGTCTTTCTACTGCTTGTTTCTCTGTCACCATTAATGGCACACTTCAGGGGTTCTTCAGCTATAGCCGTGGTGTTCGTCAGGGAGACCCGCTCTCTCATTATTTGTTTGTCTTTGATATGGAGGGTCTTCGTGGACTTCTTTGTCAAGCTATGAACGACCCGCGCTTCCATTATCATCCGAGCTGTTGTCTCACTGGACTCACACCCCTATACTTTGCTAATGATCTGATGATCTTCTGCAAAGGTGATATAGGCAGTGTTACTGTGGTTTGTGGAGTTCTTAACCGGTTTGTTGCACTCTTGGGGCTCTCCTAGAATGCAGCAAAGAGTGTTGTCTTCCTAGTTGGTGTTGATTATGAGGTTCAGCGAGAGAGCCTTGATGTTCTGGGCTTTAATCTGGGGCATTATCCTGTTAGGTACTTGGGTGTACCTCTCATCACTTCTCAGCTGCGTTATATCGACTTGCAAACAGCTTCTTGACCGTATTCTCTTCGGCATCCACCTCTAGATTTCACGTTCTCTTTCTTATGCCGGTCGCTTGCAACTCATCAAATCGGTTCTTTTTTCCGTCCAGATCTACTGGTCATCGATCGTCATGCTCCCAAAGACGATGATTAGGAAGATCAAATCAATCCTTGCTGCGTTCTTTTGGAGTGGCACATCCCTACCTCCGAGGGGAGCAAAGCTTTCCTAGAGACAACTCCGTTACCCGATACAAGAGGGTGGTTTAGGGATCCGCCATCTCACTAAGTGGAACCCGACTTTGATTATGAGGCACATCTAGTTCCTGATGCTTAACTTTGCGTATGCTTTAGCAAGTGTACTAGTCGTATCAAGTAATAAGGTCAAAAGTAGAGTATCGTTCCCACGGGGACTATTATTGAGTGAATACTGAAATTAGTAGTTCTAGTGTTATTTGAAAGACCGAAAATTATGATTTTTGAAATGAAATAAAATAAAATAAAAGGAAACAAAAATTGTTAACTGATTTTTATCTAAAATTTACTATTTTTTGTTGGGTGTTTTTTAATTAACAAGGCCCAAGGCATCCGATTTCACCTAGTTGAATTAATATGCCTTTCTATTCTCGATATTCATGTTATTATTGCGTGTTGATTGTCGAAAACCCTAAATTATTAAATAGTCTCTCTCGAGCAACATTTAGCATATTCTTTTACATATCAACCCATCACCCTCGTGCATGAATTTAAATAAGAAAAAAGTTTTAAATATCCATGATTTTCACTTCAGACCACACCAATCGCGTTAATCTCTCTCGAGCATTCGCTCAATTTGTGGTGCTTATCACCTAGCAATCATCATAAATCTCCTCTCGGACTCATTATGAATCATTATAGCCTTTAAATGGTGATCAACCATTTAAAACTCATGAAGAACAATGATAAAAACTTCAACACTGGAATAACAAAATATTGAATACGTTGAATTAGAATAGAGCCTATATTACAACTCAAGCTACATCGTAGTCTTAGAAAAATAAAATTAGTTCATGATAAACATAATATGAGACATAACTAAGACAAAATTCATGAACTTAAAGAAGAAAAGGATAGCAAGAACTTAAAAAATACAAAATTACAAACCAAACTTTCTTCCTTCTTTCTTCTTTCCCTCTAGGTTTTTCTAAGCTATTTCTCTACTTTGTATTTAATTTTTCTAGATTGAGGGATGCTAAAACACTTCCAAAAACTCCCTATTTATATTACATAAGGTTGGGATTACTTTAAAAAAAAAAAAATTGCAAGCTAAAACCTCCTTGCACCACATTCTGCGCTTGCCACCCAATTTCTGCAATGATGAATCAAGTTGCTGATTTTTTAATTTTTTCTTGCTTTGCACCATCCAAAATCTGTTTAACATAAATTTTAACTTTTTAATGAAGTGTACAAGAAGTTATTTCATCTTATTTGTCCATTTTGCCACCCAAATTTGCAAGTTGAACTGAATTGTGCAAGCTTGTTATTCATTCTCTACAACTTGCTGTTCTTGCTGTTTTTCTTCATTTTTTCTCAGCTTTGGCCACCCAAAATCAGTCTTGAAATCTTCTTGGACATGTTAATGTACTTTTTAATCCATCTTTGCACTTGATTTGTTCATTTTGCCACCCCTTTTTGTAATTTGAAGTGAATTGTGCATGTTTTTGTTTTTCTTGTTGTAGCCATGTGTTTTGATGTGTTTTGCCCAACTTTTTGCTTTTGTTTGATGTATCTTGCTTCCTCTTGTTGATGTTGATGATAGAACCTGGTAAGATTTAGCATAAAATAAGTGTTTTTGTAAGAAAAAGGCAATATGAGCAAAAAAAGAGCAAAACCAAGTAAAAGCGATAAAAGTTTGATATAAAATGGTTAAAAATGAATCAAAAAGATGTGAATAATTATATACCAAATTAGAATTATCAAAATACCCCCAAACTTAAATCTTACTCGTCCTTGAGCAAGGCTAAAAATTAAAGTGCTGGATCTCATACTTTTTAAGAATTCTTTCCCCAATTTAAAGCAAGTGCACTATTATTAGAAAAAAAAATGACCAAGGCTCAAAGTTTAAGGTTCTAAAGGCACAACCATCTTTTCTAAGGAAAAATATGTCAATTACCTAGGTAACTGAGTTCAAAAGCTAAGCAAATTAAGTTTATCCATTCTTTCTAATATCAAGACATTCAAACGGAATAGAAGACAAAAATCATACCATTTATAGCAAGACTTATCAAGTATGCCTAAAACTAAATAATTCACAAAAAGTGTCTTTTCCTTTTTCTCTCTCTCTTTTCTTTTTAAAAAAAATCTGAGGAATTTATTCGCTCAAGTCAATCTCGGCTCATGAGTATATCTTCAGTGAGAATCAAGCTCCAACTCCTGGGCGATGACCCATAAGTAAGAGAAGCCAGCACTGAGACACCCCCAATATTACCGTGTGAGTATATCTTCAACGAGAATCAAGCTCCGACTCCTGGGCGATGACGCATAATTAAGAGCAGCCACTAGTGAGGTGCCTTCATTATGACTTCCCGAGTACATCTTTAGTGAGAATCAAGCTCCGACTTCTGGGTAATGACCCATAAGTAAGAGAAACCATCACTGAGAAGTCCTCATAATGGGTAGCACATATCTTAAAATATTTATAAATGGAATAGCGGTGCTAAAGATGCTTTCCTCTCTTTTTTTTTTTCCTATTTTAGATAAATCTATTATGTAAATGATAATCTTAACGCAATCCATTCAAATTTGAGCATCTTTTAATCAGAAAGAAAAGTAAAACAGTCATGCTAACTAGTGAACTCAAATACCACGGTTTTATCAAGATAGGGCTTGGATTACACCGTGTTTTGCAATTAGAACACAAAAACAATTGATTATTATGTCATTCAAGTCTAATTAAAGTAAACGAGCTAAAAAGAGTAGAAAAATTGCCTAAAAAGGATGCTGATAAGATCTCTTTTTTTTTTTATAAAATTTTTTTTTTAGAAAGACTAATGATCAAAAGTGTAAAAAAAATAGACAATCTTTTTGCTGGCCGACACTATCTACATCCCCATACAAAGGCTCTGAACTCCGGGAGGCACTAAAGCGGACTCTAAAACATAAAACAGGGAACTTTTTGAAAAAAAAAATATTGTTCAAAATTTTAAAATTGTTACTCCCACCCCCCAAATTTAAAGTTAACATTGTTCTCAATGTTAAAAGAAATATAAAGAACGAAGCAATAGGTGAGAGATACTTCCTAGGCTTGAGGATTAGCTTTTTGATGGCTAATGTCGTGATCAAGTTAACCCCAAATTTGTTTCAAAAACCTGTTGATCAAAATGTACAAAAATATTAGAAAATAATAAAAATGAAAGAAAATTGAAAGAAAAGAAGGAAAGGAAAACTTGGGGTTGCCTCACAAGAAGCGCTTTTAGTTATAGCCGTTAGCTCGACTTGCTGATGGTGATCTATCCCGTGTCTTGAAGGAGAATGGAGTTTCCTTCTTCCACCATCAATGACCATTTTCTTCCGTGGATCTTTTTCGTTCCCTTCTTTATATGACCGCCTCCACCTTCTCTAATCTTGAGATTCTTGAGCCTGATTTGACATAATTTAAATTTTCTTTTCCGATCTTTTCTGTAATTTTCCACTGAGGCATCCATGGTTCCGAAAACCTCTGCCCATGTTAGACAAGCTCGACATTCTATTTCAATAAATGGTGGTGGTGGGCAGGTCAAACTAGGTTTGGTCATTGTTTGCCTTGAGTTGACTAAGGGGATTATGTCACATTGAGGTGGATCTTCTAATATGTTCTCATTCCTCAATGTTGTGGCGTTAGTTTGTTCCCCTGGGTCGGTGATGGTATTGCTAGGCAAGGAATCTTTGGACCTCTCAAAAAGTTCCTCTAATATAGTCCCTACTTGAGTTTCTAAATTTTGGATGGATGCTTCTTGATTTCGGATGGAAGCTTCTTGATTTCTAAAGCTAGCCCTGGTTTTTTGAGTAAAATGTGTCCATTCATGCATGGACTCCCTAAACATCTCTTCTAAGTCATATTTCTTTTCTTAATGTGGATAAATGGGTGGCCAGGATGCTTCGTAATGGTTCCATGAAAAATTAGAAGCGTTCATCCATTCTTGACTGTAGGTACTAGAGTAGGGATTGTACTGGGGTTGGTTATAATTGACATGTAGGTATCTTGTTCAAAATCCCACGAGGAAAAGCTATTACCCATTTGACATTCCATACTAGCATGGTTACCTGCACAAAATTAACATCTAGGAGTACGAGCAGCAATCATGTCATCTAATTATTTTTGAATTAGTGTGAGTAGAGCAGATATTGTACTAATTTCACAAATGCTCAATTGTCTCCTTAGTACAGCTGGATATTGAGGTCTCATAAAGTTGCAGCAATCCATCGCTTTTAGCACTCTTTTTTTTTTGAAGAAATAAATAAATAAATAAACTTAAAAGTTAGAGGAAAAATAAAATTAGTGAGAAAGATTAAGAATACAACAACATTTGAAAACTAAGTTTTAAGAGAGGGGTGTTAATAATACTAAAGGTTTTGAAAAACTTCAAGAAAACAAACTTAACTTTGAAAAACTTATATAGGTGAATTAAAAGTTAAAACAAAGTTAAAATTAATCAAAAAACTTATAAATACAACAATTTTAAAATAAAAATTGAGAAAAATATGGTTTTAGGAAAAAAGGGGGAGGGGGGAGTACTAACACTAATGTTTTAAAAAACTTTAAAATAACAATTTTAACTCTTAAAATTTTAGCAAAATGAACTTTTTAAGTAAAATAAAGATGAAAGTAAGAAAAAAATAAAAGAAAAACAACAAAATAACACAAAATTAACAAATTTTATCAAAAACACAATTTTAGGGGTATGTTCTATACGAATTTTTCTTTTTTTTTTTCCAAAGAATTTATCTTTACAAATGAATCAAATGAAAATTTTCTTACACTTAAATAAAATTTAAAAATTATTAACAATTTTAAATTAGCATCAAAACTAGTTGGTATCAATATCACTCAAATAAAGACAATCCTCGGCAATGACCCCAAAAACTTGATGCTTAACTTTGCGTATGCTTTAGCAAGTGCACTAGTCGTATCAAGTAATAAAGTCAAAAGTAGAGTATCGTTCCCACGAGGACTATTATTGAGTGAATACTGAAATTAGTAGTTCTAGTGCTATTTGAAAGACCGAAAATTATGATTTTGAAATGAAATAAAATAAAATAAAAGGAAACAAAAATTGTTCACTGATTTTTATCTAAAATTTACTATTTTTTGTTGGGTGTTTTTTAATTAACAAGGCCCAAGGCATCCGATTTCACCTAGTTAAATTAATATGCCTTTCTATTCTCGATATTCATGTTATTATTGCATGTTGATTGTCGAAAATCCTAAATTATTAAATAGCCTCTCTCGAGCAATATTTAGCATATTCTTTTACATATCAACCCATCACTCTCGTGCATGAATTTAAATAAGAAAGAAGTTTTAAATATTCATGATTTTCACTTGAGATCACACCAATCGCGTTAATCTCTCTCGAGCATTCGCTCAATTTGTGGTGCTTATCACCTTAGCAATCATCATAAATCTCCTCTCGGACTTATTATGAATCATTATAGGCTTTAAATGGTGATCAAGCATTTAAAACTCATGAAGAACAATGATAAAAACTTCAACAATGGAATAACAAAACATTGAATACGTTGAATTAGAATAGAGCTTATATTACAACTCAAGCTACATCGTAGTCTTAGAAAAATAAAAGTAGTTCATGATAAACATAATATAAGACATAACTAAGACAAAATTCATGAACTTAAAGAAGAAAAGGATAGAAAGAACTTAAAAATACAAAATTACAAACCAAACTTTCGTCCTTCTTTCTTCTTTCCCTCTAGGTTTTTCTGAGCTATTTCTCTACTTCGTTTTTAATTTTTCTAGATTGAGGGATGCTAAAACACTTCCAAAAACTCCCTATTTATAGTAAATATGGTTGAGATTACTTAAAAAAAAAAAAATTTGCAAGCTCAAACCTCATTGCACCACATTCTGCTCTTGCCGCCCAATTTCTACAGTGATGTATCAAGTTGCTGATTTTTTAATTTTTTCTTGCTTCGCACCATTCAAAATTTGTTTAACATAAATTTAACTTGTTAATGAAGTGTACAAGAAGTTATTTCATCTTATTTTTCCATTTTGCCACCCAAATTTGCAAGTTAAACTGAATTGGGCAAGCTTGTTGTTCATTCTCTGCCACTTGATGTTCTTGCTGTTTTTCTTCATTTTTTCTCAGCTTTGGCCACCCAAAATCAGTCTTGACATCTTCTTGGACATGTTAATGTACTTTTTAATCCATCTTTGCTCTTGATTTGTTCATTTTGCCACCCCTTTTTGTAATTTGAAGTGAATTGTGCATGTTTTTGTTGTTCTTGTTGTAGCCATGTGTTTTGATGTGTTTTGCCCAACTTTTTGCTTTTGTTTGATGTATCTTGCTTCCTCTTGTTGATTTTGATGATAGAACCTGGTAAGATTTAGCACAAAATAAGTGTTTTTGCAAGAAAATGGCAATATGAGAGAAAAAGCGCAAAACTGAGCAAAAGCGATAAAAATTTGATATAAAATGGTTAAAAATGAATCAAAAAGATATGAATAATTATATACTAAATTATAACTATTATTTCCTTCTTTCGGATCCCTCCTCAATATGGCCTCACTAGATTCATCGGAACCAACTTTGAGGGAGGAGTGTCTGGATGATCTGGGAGAGAAGCTCGGCCTCCTGATTCAGGTGCTTTTCTTCATATCATCGGGGATGGGCTAGCTACCATCCTGTGGACAGACTGTTGGTTTCCCTACGGCCATCTTTCAGAGCGCTTCTCTACCCGCTTGCTCACCTCGTCTGGATTTCTGTGGGACTCTCGAGTCTCAGCTATTATTGTGGGTGATCAGTGGAGATTTTTGTAGGGTTTGGAGCTCCATCCAATTTGGGATATGGTTGACTTTAGCCCTCAAGCTAGTGTTGCGGCTTATATCAGGTGGTTGGGTAATCGGTTTGGGACATTCACCTCCAAGTCCCGCTTGGGAGATGATTTGGAGTAGGAGAGAGGAGGATTCCATGTATCATTTGCTTTTGTTCCATCTTCATATACCGAGGCACTCTTTTCTTCTCTGGCTTGCCTCCAGTGTCCGATTGTGGACTTGAGACAAACTTCTAAGGCATCAGGCTCAGGGTATTCAGAGCATATGCGTTCTTTGTGGTTCTGACGATGAGACCCACGAGCTCCTCTTCTTTTCTTGCCCCATCTCTGCTTCCCTCTGGAGCCGAGTTCCATGGCATGATCTCATTCCTTGGGCTACTCAGCACCTCAGGGGATGTGAGATTGAAGGCACATAGCCCATCTCTACCTTTGTGCGACTATGTACATCCTACGGTATGAGCGCAACCTCAGGATTCAGCGTTCATGGTCCAAGCTAGTTGAGGCTGTGAGAGAGGAGATCACGGGTTTGGTTTGGAACTGTTGACTTGCTGCTTCATCTTTCAAGGGTGCTCAGCACCATGCCTCTTTGCTTAGGCAATGGGGTCTTGAGGTTCAACCCTTTTTTGTCGTTATCTTTGTAGCTTATGCTATTGTGTATTAGTGTGGTTGAGGACATTGTCTTTGACTTTTGTTCTTCGTTGTAGGCTTCGGCTATAACTTGGGGTATGCCCTTCGTAGATTGTACATATTATTTTCTTTTCATCTATTTTATTTCACAAATTTTACCCAAAAAAAAACCAATAGAGTCTAAACCTAAATGTTAAGTCAATCACACTTACAAATGCATATTTTCTTTTTGTTTTAATGGTAACAAAGAAAGCAAGTTTTGTTACTCTAAACCACTCCATTTTTGGCTCATAATCATGAGAATATGTATATTTTCACAAATTAAAATCTTAGTTTAAAATTTATATTTTCTTATTTTTAATTTTTCCTAATCAAAAATAGGAAACAAGTAACAATTTTTTTAGTTTATCAAAAAACACAAAAACATTGTGAATAGTAAATGTACAAGAAAATAAGGTTGTGTTTGGAGTATGGAATTAAAATTGGGTTGAAACTGGAATTGAACCCAGAATTCCAATTATATTGTTTGATTCATCTGCTAGAATTGAAATTATAATTCAATTGCCTAATTCTATGAAATTGGATTTTAATTAAAACTCACACATTCCACTTCCTTGGAGTGTAGGTAAGGAGTTGCAATTCCACACTAATTCCATTGATTTTAAACCCAAAATGGCCCTACTTGATTAACCCAAGTCCAAGATAGCTCAAAACTAAAAGACGTAGACACAACTAAAGTTTGACCCAAATCTCGAAATTACCCACCTTGAATGATTTGAACTTGAAATAATTAAAATCAACTTAACTCCAAGTCCAAAGTAACCCAACCCAATTGACCTAAAACTTGAGATGACTCAAATCCAAACAAAATGAGACTACTCGAATTGTATGTGATGTGAATAAGTTGAGCTGAAGTCGAAATGACTCATCCAAGTTGATCCAAAACTTAATATGTCCCAAAACAAAGATGATCGAGATGGCCTAAATCAACTCAAACCCAATCGATTCTATCCTGCATCCCAAAAAGACCTAATTTGATTAATTAAAAATCCGAGATAACTTTAACACTAAATGATGTGATGCGATACTCGACCCGATTTGACTCAAAACTCGAATAATTCAAACTCAAAGTGAATCACTTCGACTATAATAACTCGAATGCTATGTGAACCGCTCTGACCAAAATCTAACCATAACTGATTTCAAACTTGAATTACTCTAACTGAATTGATCCAAAATCCGTGATAACTCGAATTATTATGGAATTATAATTTCGACTCAAATTCTTTTGATGAACCAAACAGTAGAATTTCAACTACATTAGAATTCCAATTCCACTAGAATTAGAATTGAAATTGCAATTACAAAGTCCAATTTCCATTTCATATGTCAAACAGAGCCTAATTTGATTCTTATGAACTTGTTATATGTATATAACGTGAATCTAAGTTTAATCAAATCGGGTTCTAAGTCATGGGATATTTAGGCTCTTTGGAGAGTTTTTGATAGCCCTTGGTGAATATTATTAGTGGGATCCCTATTTCTGATTCGAGTATCCCAAACAAGCGGTGCGGAGTGTTGCTTCAAACCATAGGAATAGTAGACTTCAGGCATCCTCTTCTAGATTTATGGAAAATAGTCTATTAGCGGTATTTGGTAGGCTCCGGTTCCGCCTAAAGTTTGTTTTTTTCCCTTGGATATTGTTTTTTGATTCTTTGGCTTGCAATGTTAACCTTACTCAAAGAGGGGTCCTGATTCTTAAAAGTTGTGCTAGACATGCGGATGAATTTGAATCCTTGGACTATATACTTTTTTGACCTTTCGCGAAAGTAGTTTGGTTTAGATCAAATTTTGGTTATAAACCTTCTTTAGATGGTTTTCCTTAGTTTCCCTTCATGGAAGGAGGCTTTTTCTATTGGAATCGGTATCTTAAAAATCCAATTATTTGGTTAATTAAATAAAATTATTTTATTTATATATTGTCTAATTATGTTTTACGAGCCAAATATATATGTGATGGTTTTCTAAAACATTCTATGAAATGGACATAGTCCAAGATAATTTGTCGAGTTTGATGTAAGTGGTCAAAGTATATTCACAGTCGATAACAAGTTTGGACAACCTGTCTGATAAGACCATAATATGATACTTTCGATGACTTGCCTTGGTCATGTGGATAGGGATCTAAAAATGTTATATTGATGTTGTTTATAAGATTGGAACATTAAGCTGCACCACTTGAATTATTTATTTCTTAACTGCTATCATAAATAATTAAATTATATTCAAACCATAACTTCTAAATCCAGAAAACAGTCTAAACTAGTGCATGGAATATTTGTTGCTTTGATGTGCTAAAAGGATTAGGTCATAACACGTGACTAAAATCTTACGTGCGTTGGGTAACGGTATGAAATTTAGCAGGAACATATATTTTTTTATTAGGAATCTATAATATCTTATGATTAGGTCATGATATCTTACCTTACTACCTTTTAGGCTACCCTCTATTATAAACTCATATATCTATTTGGACATGTATCACTACTTTTTCCTTTGAGAGATACTTGTCCTCAAGAGTCTAAGTATTATAGCTTCTAAATAAGTGACTATTAGATTTTCAATTCCATCCTTTTTATTGTTGCGTATGTGATCTATTTTGTCCCCCTGGGTTGAAAATAGTGAGAAAAAATTTTACCCAATTTAGTTGTGTAAAACTAATTAAGGAGGTCATATGTTTTTTCCCCAAAAAAGTTTTTAAGTAAAGGTCAAATTGGTATTCAAGAGCAAGTAAAGGGGCAAATTTGTAAAATAGCCAATGTCATCACTGGAAAACCAAAGCTCCGTGACCCAATGTCATCAACACAGCGGCAACGACGCATCCATAGCCTCCTCAACCATGCTACCCGCCTTGTATTCACCCCTGGCTGCACTCCTGGTGGCTGATACAATCCAAAAATATATAAGTTAAGTGAGGGATAATTTAGATATTAAATAAATAGGTTTAGTCCTTAATTATAATTATACCATTTCCTAACTCTATATACAGGGACTTGTATTAGAGAAGAGGTAGGTTGAAAGAAGTCGAAATGTTTCTCTCTCTCTCTAGTCTCTCCCTCCCCTCTTCTATCTAAGTCTATGTAATCCCCCCTTATTCTGTGTAATCTCCCCCTTTCTTGCTATAATACAATATAATCTTTAAATTCGTAACATTGGTATCAGAGCAAGACGTTCCTCGGCATCAACAATGGATTCCGCACTAAATCAAGTGGTTTTGGAGTTGTTGGATATGCAAAAGAAGTGCGAAAAAATGGTAAAAAGGTTTGATGAATTTCAGGTTGGTTATCAAGAGTGGAGAGAAGAGTGGAGATCTATGTGTAAAAGCACCTATAATACCTCTATCGTCTTTGATACACCCCCTGCCATCACCGAAACCGCCGGAGCACCAAAACCATCGCCTGAGAACAAGATCGAAGTACCGGAGGTCCTCCCCGAGGCAGAAATCGAAGCGGAGGTCTTCGATCTAACTCCGGAACCGCCAGTGCCGATATTGGAAGAGGAAGACGGCGTTCTCGTGGTCGCCGAGGTGCCAGAACCTCTAAACCAGAGCCGGAGCTCCGGCCCCGAAGAGAAGAAAGAGAAAAATGAGAAGGAGGCCGGTGGTGTGGAGAAGGGAGACGATCAGGTGGTAAGGGAGCCAGAGCCACCGTGGGAGCCGCCGCCGGTCGTCATCGAGGAGCCGCCGCGCCCACCGTCGAGGAGCCGAGCCGCCAGTAGCTGGGGCAGGCTAGGGTTTCGTGTGGGTCAGTGCAAAAGAAGAAGGAGATGGGGTTGGGTATTACTTTTGGGATTAATTACAATTTTACCCCCATATTTTACAAAAATATTTTAAAGAAAAAAATTATTAAAACTTTTGGTAATTTTACAAAATTAACGGGGTTAAAATTTGTAATTTTAGTATTTGACCCCGGAGGGTTAATAGTTTAGGTATCAATACCTTGATCCTTGAGGACAAGGATCTTTAAATGGGGAAGGTATTGATACAATCCAAAAATATATAAGTTAAGTGAGGGATAATTTAGATATTAAATAAATAAGTTTAGTCCTTAATTATAATTATACTCTTTCCTAACTCTATATATAGAGACTTGTATTAGAGAAGAGGTAGGTTGAAAGAAGTTGAAATGTTTCTCTCTCTCTCTAGTCTCTCCCTCCCCTCTTCTATCTAAGTCTATGTAATCCCCCCTTATTCTATGTAATCTCCCCCTTTCTTGCTATAATACAATATAATCTTTAAATTCGTAACAGTGGCCCTCCCTCTCTCTGCGTGCGTCTTTTCTCTCTCTCTCGGTGGAGTTCGAGAGGGCCCTTAGCTGCTTTCGTTGGTGGCTACGCACAAGACAATCATAGAGATGACAACGGAGCCGTCTTCTTCTCTGACGAAGAGTGGTACCCGTGGGGATGGTGACCGTTTTCGCTCCGACTAGTGTTGCTTTCAAAGCTGATTCTTCCAACGTCTCCTTCGTCTTCTTCTCCGCTGATTCTCCCATCTCCACCTCTTCATCATAATTGTTGTTTCAGTTAAATTTGGTTTAGTCAGTGAGCCATAACCAAATGCCCTAAGTAACAAATATTTATAGGTTCTAGATGAGAGCGGGACTCAACCCTTACTTGTGAAAGCAGCTGCTGGCACGCTTAACCCGGTCTCTCCTGCAAAACGAGCAAGGCCGTTAGAGGGACCCGCTGTGGTTTGGACCGCGGGGGACCCCTCCGATGCCTAAGTCTGTAGAAGAAGTAGTAGCAACAACAAATAAGTATGCTTAAGAGAAATAATACCCGAGCGAGGTGGCAACTGCGGAGGGGTGGAGGCAAAATCCAGGTCCTAGTAAAGGGAGAGACGTGAGGTCTCTTGGGGAGAGTGTGAGGTGTGAGGCCTCGGAGTGGATTGCTTGTGTGGGGCGTGAAGCCCCAAGCTGGACGAGGGAGAAGGCTCCATGGGGCTGGGGTTGAGTATCGGGTGGATGTGCCCAGAGGAGCTTGGGTTGAATGAGGGAAGTGAGGTTGGTATTTTTAGGAGAGGGGGAGTTCGTTGGTCCTGGGCGGTAATGCCAGGTTGGGGTAGTACCGCCTGGTTATGATTGGTTGAGAGGGGTGGTGGTACCGCCTGTGTTTGTGCATGATAGTAGAATAATGGTGAGTGCACACCGTAAATGGATAAGCGGTAGTCCAGGTTGGCAGTACGTGGTGTTAGTCAAGGTAGGCGGTAGTTTGGGTTGGCTGTACCGTTGGTGTTGGTGAAGGTAGGCGGTAGTTTGGGTTGGCGGTACCGTTGGTGTTGATGAAGGTAGCTGATTGGGTGGAGAGGAGGTGGTGCCGCCTGGGTGATGGTACCGCCTAGATGCAGAGAAGGTGGTACCGCCTGATGGTGATTGGTTGAGAGGAGTGGTGTCTCACGGTTCTAGGAGTTGTGACTCTCCACGGTAGCCTGGGTCACGGTATAGTAGTCCTCCACGATAGGCCGAGACTGAAGTTAATGGAGATGAACCTGTACCGTTACTGTGCTGACGGTTGGCAGGGTTGGCGGTACCGAGGCATGTGGTAGGGTGGTACCTTATGGTGGAGGAAGCAAGAGGTACCTGGCGCATATGTGTGCAATAGAGGTGAGCAGTGCTGGACACCGTATAGGCCATAGGTTGGCGATATTGGGGTTTATGGTAACTAGGGCTGGTGGAGGTATATTTAGTGCCGCTGGGCTGCTACCGTCATGCCCTTACGGTAATTACTTTTCGTGAGGTGTGTATATGCCGCCAGGTCTAGTACACGTAGTTGACTTATTGACCTGGTTCACTTTTTCCTCTAACAGTTAGCCCCCCACTCCATGGTGGAATGTGAGCGGGTTCATGTTCAGCTGGTGGCGAATATTAAATTGATCACATTTGACCGTGGAGTGTATAATACTAAAAAGATGGCGCCTTGCTTCTAGCCATCTTGATTTATTGGTGGGAGCAGGTGGTGCCGCCAGGTTTGATAAGGCATTGGCGGTAGGGAAGCTGAGGGGCCTTTCTTGGGAATACGCCAGCATTAATGTGACGTTGGTACTGAATGATGTCTAGCAGCCGTGCGTCCCATCTGTCAGATTAAGGTTAGATCTGGGCTGTTCGTTTTGAGGGGTGAACCTGAGGCGTTGATTTTGAAAGTGCCTCCTCCTTCTCGTTTTTCTGTTTCCTTTTCCTTTTCTTCTTCTTCGTTTCTTCTTCTGCTTCCTTCATTTTGAAGCCCTAAAATTCGTTTTTTCCTTTTACTGTGCTCCTTTGCTTAATTGTTCACGGCCTTTATTGTCCCGACTTTGACCTGAGGCAGGTTTAGGATCTTGATTTCGTACCTCTTTTGTCTTTAATAAATGAGGAAATGGCTGATGTTTCAGAGGTAAACGAACAAGAGGTTCGGGCTGAGCAACTTGCAGGAGAAATAGTCATTTATGCTGAGGAAAGTAATGTCCTTGAGTTTCGTGAAGAGGTTCCTTCTTTGGAGCAACAACTCGTGGAGGGGGCTATCTCGGAGTCTATTCCCGAACATCCTCCTGTTGCCCATTGGAGGAGGGAGCAAGCCGGGCTTGCTAGAGAGTTTCTTGAGGCATTCCAAGCCCGTCCTCTTTGTTCTTTTGTGATACAAACAGCGGGAGAGAGTGGGGTTGCAATGTTAAGTGCGAGGTATTTTTTTCCCGATGACTTTGAGATTCGGGGTCTAAAAGAGGACGAATGTCCTTTGTTCCCATCGCCGGGATTTTTTGGGGTTAGTGTGGATGCTCTTAATGCGGGTTTGAGATTTCCTATTCCCCAATTTGTGGCTAATGTTTTACATTTATATACAATTTGCCTAGGTCAAGTTGCCTTGAATGGTTATAGGAATATCTACGATTTTTTATTAGACTGTTTTTTTAATGGGTGCCGGCCAACTCACAATGTGTTTGATGTCCTACTTCAAGAGAAGGTAGTCAATAGTGGGATGTCTTTTGAGCGCCGAGGTAGGGCTACCTTTATCAAAAGCCTTCCTTCTAATATAAAATAGTTGTTAAGTAAGTTTATTTGGGTTAAACCTCCGAGTCATCCCCATTACCCTACGAAATGGCAGCCGGTATATAAACCTCCTTGACCGGCGCTTGACACTTTGACCTTAGAGGAACGTGCCATATACGACTACTTTACTAGGGATTTTGAAGGGGGGTAAGTTTCTGGCGACGCGGGAGATGTTAGAGTAAGAGATAGTTTTTGCAAAGGCTGGCTTGAGCCATAAATCGTATCCAGGCATGTGTTTGGTTATACATGTGTTGAGTTGCTCTTTCTTTTGTCGACGGGGTCTTGAACTTATTTTCCTTTCTTTCATTTACCTAAGAAGCTTAAGTAGCTAGACATTTCGAGCTTGTCTTCCCTCCCTACCGGTAAAAAGGGGCAGAGGAGGCATCCTGTTCCACAGAAGCGAAAGGTAACAAGAGCGTGGTTATGCCAGCGTTCTTCATCTTCTGTGAGGAAGGCTCCTTCTCACAAGCGTCGTCGTTCAGAGAATAGGCTAGTCACTACATCTCAAGATGATCTTACTACTGATGCTGAGCTTGATTTGGAGGTGGAAGGCTCTCCTTTGGCGGTACGGGGCCCGCCTTCAAAGATCCCTGAAAGGGATATTGTTGCGGGTTTGAGTAGTGAACGTGAGCCCAGAGGGACGCAAAGGGGCCTAGGGCCACATTCTTCTACATCAATTGGTTGTAGTTTTGATTTCCTTGGTCAATGTTTAAAGGAATTTTCATCTAGGGATTTGGGAAGAGAGTATGGAGCTTCTTCACATGAGTTGGCGTCTATTATTTCTCAGGTAAAAGACTTTTCTTCTCTTATTTTATAATTTCTCTTAGTGCCTTATGTGCTTTGCATTTGTGATTTCAGGGGCTTAGTGCAATGGGGGCTGCCTTTATAGCTCTATTAGAGAAAGATTGCAGCCTTCAACGACTTCAGGATGAACTTGCGTCTTCCTTAGCTGCGTTGAAGGGTTCCTGGGAGGCTGAACAACGTCAGATGAAGGTGAATGAAGAATTAAAGACTAAGATTGAAGAGTTGAAGGCTGAGAATGATGGGTTGAGATTATCTGTTCAAGAATCCCAAGATAAGTTTGAAAGGTTCCTTGCTGAGATTCCCTCCTGGTTGGCTGGCGCCAAGGAGGCGGCGGTAGCAGATTACCGTGCCAGTTCTGACTTTTCCGAGGAGCAGAGCGAATGGGACTGGGATGGAGCAGATAAGCCCTTGACTAAATTTCTAGAAAAAGTGCAAGGTGCGGTCCCTTAGCTTGATGCCTCTTTTCTTTAACAGATAGCGGACGAGGTGAACAAGGGGATGGAAGATGAGGTCGAAGACGAGTCCAATACTGAGGCTGACCGGGAAGACTAAAGTATTATTTTCGGTTTTATTAGTTGTTTAGTCTATTTTTGTTGTAAATATGCTTGGTTTGGATTTTCTTTTTGTCTTCTTATTTGTTTTGGAATGACTATACTTGTGAATTTTGAACGCGCCAAATGTTGGCCCTTTGTATATGCATATCTTTGTTGCTGCATTGTCGGTGTTTCCCATGGCAAGGTACTAGAAGATGCTTATAATTGCTTGTGTAAGTAGTTAATGTGGGCGTTGCTCCTTCTAATTTGCTAATTCTTGGTATGGCCTCTAGGAATTATATTCCTGATTGAAGGCATTATTCATGGTCGAGCTACGGTTATTGAAGACGTTGCTCCACCTAATTTGTTAACTTTTGGTCTGGCCTCTAGGAATTGTATTCCTAATTGTAGGTGCTATTCATGGTCGAGCAAGGGTTATTAAAGACATTGCTCCACCTAATTTGTTAACTTTTGGTATGGCCTCTAGGAATTGTATTCCTGATTGGAGGCATTATTCATGGTCGAGCAACGATTATTGAAGACGTTGCTCCACCTAATTTGTTAAATATTGGCACGGTCACTTAGAGTTGCTAATTTTGAGGCTTTGTCAAGTTTTGGCTGTTGAGCCAAGTTATAAATAACTTTGTATTTGGCCTCGTGATTCTTACTTATAAGTTGAGGTGGAATGCACTATGAATATTTTTAATTCCTAGCCCCCAGGCATAAGCTGGGTTAGAGTGTATTGCGAATATTTTTAACTCCTAGTCCCCAGCCGTGGGTTGGGTTGGAGCGTATTCTGTTTCGTGCTCCTTGTGTCGGTTGGAGCGTAAATCGCGCTTCAGTACTGGTTGAAGCATAAATCGTTTCATGCTCCCTGTGTCGGCTGGAGCGTAAACTGTGCTCCAATACTGGTTGGAGCATAAATCATTTCGTGCTCCCTGTGTCAGTTGGAGTGTAAACCGTGCTCCAATACTAGTTGGAGCATAAATCATTTCGTGCTCCCTGTGTGGTTGCTCTTTCTTTTGTCGACGGGGTCTTGAACTTATTTTCCTTTCTTTCATTTACCTAAGAAGCTTAAGTAGCTAGACATTTCGAGCTTGTCTTCCCTCCCTACCGGTAAAAAGGGGCAGAGGAGGCATCCTGTTCCACAGAAGCGAAAGGTAACAAGAGCGTGGTTATGCCAGCGTTCTTCATCTTCTGTGAGGAAGGCTCCTTCTCACAAGCGTCGTCGTTCAGAGAATAGGCTAGTCACTACATCTCAAGATGATCTTACTACTGATGCTGAGCTTGATTTGGAGGTGGAAGGCTCTCCTTTGGCGGTACGGGGCCCGCCTTCAAAGATCCCTGAAAGGGATATTGTTGCGGGTTTGAGTAGTGAACGTGAGCCCAGAGGGACGCAAAGGGGCCTAGGGCCACATTCTTCTACTTCAATTGGTTGTAGTTTTGATTTCCTTGGTCAATGTTTAAAGGAATTTTCATCTAGGGATTTGGGAAGAGAGTATGGAGCTTCTTCACATGAGTTGGCGTCTATTATTTCTCAGGTAAAAGACTTTTCTTCTCTTATTTTATAATTTCTCTTAGTGCCTTATGTGCTTTGCATTTGTGATTTCAGGGGCTTAGTGCAATGGGGGCTGCCTTTATAGCTCTATTAGAGAAAGATTGCAGCCTTCAACGACTTCAGGATGAACTTGCGTCTTCCTTAGCTGCGTTGAAGGGTTCCTGGGAGGCTGAACAACGTCAGATGAAGGTGAATGAAGAATTAAAGACTAAGATTGAAGAGTTGAAGGCTGAGAATGATGGGTTGAGATTATCTGTTCAAGAATCCCAAGATAAGTTTGAAAGGTTCCTTGCTGAGATTCCCTCCTGGTTGGCTGGCGCCAAGGAGGCGGCGGTAGCAGATTACCGTGCCAGTTCTGACTTTTCCGAGGAGCAGAGCGAATGGGACTGGGATGGAGCAGATAAGCCCTTGACTAAATTTCTAGAAAAAGTGCAAGGTGCGGTCCCTTAGCTTGATGCCTCTTTTCTTTAACAGATAGCGGACGAGGTGAACAAGGGGATGGAAGATGAGGTCGAAGACGAGTCCAATACTGAGGCTGACCGGGAAGACTAAAGTATTATTTTCGGTTTTATTAGTTGTTTAGTCTATTTTTGTTGTAAATATGCTTGGTTTGGATTTTCTTTTTGTCTTCTTATTTGTTTTGGAATGACTATACTTGTGAATTTTGAACGCGCCAAATGTTGGCCCTTTGTATATGCATATCTTTGTTGCTGCATTGTCGGTGTTTCCCATGGCAAGGTACTAGAAGATGCTTATAATTGCTTGTGTAAGTAGTTAATGTGGGCGTTGCTCCTTCTAATTTGCTAATTCTTGGTATGGCCTCTAGGAATTATATTCCTGATTGAAGGCATTATTCATGGTCGAGCTACGGTTATTGAAGACGTTGCTCCACCTAATTTGTTAACTTTTGGTCTGGCCTCTAGGAATTGTATTCCTAATTGTAGGTGCTATTCATGGTCGAGCAAGGGTTATTAAAGACATTGCTCCACCTAATTTGTTAACTTTTGGTATGGCCTCTAGGAATTGTATTCCTGATTGGAGGCATTATTCATGGTCGAGCAACGATTATTGAAGACGTTGCTCCACCTAATTTGTTAAATATTGGCACGGTCACTTAGAGTTGCTAATTTTGAGGCTTTGTCAAGTTTTGGCTGTTGAGCCAAGTTATAAATAACTTTGTATTTGGCCTCGTGATTCTTACTTATAAGTTGAGGTGGAATGCACTATGAATATTTTTAATTCCTAGCCCCCAGGCATAAGCTGGGTTAGAGTGTATTGCGAATATTTTTAACTCCTAGTCCCCAGCCGTGGGTTGGGTTGGAGCGTATTCTGTTTCGTGCTCCTTGTGTCGGTTGGAGCGTAAATCGCGCTTCAGTACTGGTTGAAGCATAAATCGTTTCATGCTCCCTGTGTCGGCTGGAGCGTAAACTGTGCTCCAATACTGGTTGGAGCATAAATCATTTCGTGCTCCCTGTGTCAGTTGGAGTGTAAACCGTGCTCCAATACTAGTTGGAGCATAAATCATTTCGTGCTCCCTGTGTGGTTGCTCTTTCTTTTGTCGACGGGGTCTTGAACTTATTTTCCTTTCTTTCATTTACCTAAGAAGCTTAAGTAGCTAGACATTTCGAGCTTGTCTTCCCTCCCTACCGGTAAAAAGGGGCAGAGGAGGCATCCTGTTCCACAGAAGCGAAAGGTAACAAGAGCGTGGTTATGCCAGCGTTCTTCATCTTCTGTGAGGAAGGCTCCTTCTCACAAGCGTCGTCGTTCAGAGAATAGGCTAGTCACTACATCTCAAGATGATCTTACTACTGATGCTGAGCTTGATTTGGAGGTGGAAGGCTCTCCTTTGGCGGTACGGGGCCCGCCTTCAAAGATCCCTGAAAGGGATATTGTTGCGGGTTTGAGTAGTGAACGTGAGCCCAGAGGGACGCAAAGGGGCCTAGGGCCACATTCTTCTACATCAATTGGTTGTAGTTTTGATTTCCTTGGTCAATGTTTAAAGGAATTTTCATCTAGGGATTTGGGAAGAGAGTATGGAGCTTCTTCACATGAGTTGGCGTCTATTATTTCTCAGGTAAAAGACTTTTCTTCTCTTATTTTATAATTTCTCTTAGTGCCTTATGTGCTTTGCATTTGTGATTTCAGGGGCTTAGTGCAATGGGGGCTGCCTTTATAGCTCTATTAGAGAAAGATTGCAGCCTTCAACGACTTCAGGATGAACTTGCGTCTTCCTTAGCTGCGTTGAAGGGTTCCTGGGAGGCTGAACAACGTCAGATGAAGGTGAATGAAGAATTAAAGACTAAGATTGAAGAGTTGAAGGCTGAAAATGATGGGTTGAGATTATCTGTTCAAGAATCCCAAGATAAGTTTGAAAGGTTCCTTGCTGAGATTCCCTCCTGGTTGGCTGGCGCCAAGGAGGCGGCGGTAGCAGATTACCGTGCCAGTTCTGACTTTTCCGAGGAGCAGAGCGAATGGGACTGGGATGGAGCAGATAAGCCCTTGACTAAATTTCTAGAAAAAGTGCAAGGTGCGGTCCCTTAGCTTGATGCCTCTTTTCTTTAACAGATACGGACGAGGTGAACAAGGGGATGGAAGATGAGGTCGAAGACGAGTCCAATACTGAGGCTGACCGGGAAGACTAAAGTATTATTTTCGGTTTTATTAGTTGTTTAGTCTATTTTTGTTGTAAATATGCTTGGTTTGGATTTTCTTTTTGTCTTCTTATTTGTTTTGGAATGACTATACTTGTGAATTTTGAACGCGCCAAATGTTGGCCCTTTGTATATGCATATCTTTGTTGCTGCATTGTCGGTGTTTCCCATGGCAAGGTACTAGAAGATGCTTATAATTGCTTGTGTAAGTAGTTAATGTGGGCGTTGCTCCTTCTAATTTGCTAATTCTTGGTATGGCCTCTAGGAATTATATTCCTGATTGAAGGCATTATTCATGGTCGAGCTACGGTTATTGAAGACGTTGCTCCACCTAATTTGTTAACTTTTGGTCTGGCCTCTAGGAATTGTATTCCTAATTGTAGGCGCTATTCATGGTCGAGCAAGGGTTATTAAAGACATTGCTCCACCTAATTTGTTAACTTTTGGTATGGCCTCTAGGAATTGTATTCCTGATTGGAGGCATTATTCATGGTCGAGCAACGATTATTGAAGACGTTGCTCCACCTAATTTGTTAAATATTGGCACGGTCACTTAGAGTTGCTAATTTTGAGGCTTTGTCAAGTTTTGGCTGTTGAGCCAAGTTATAAATAACTTTGTATTTGGCCTCGTGATTCTTACTTATAAGTTGAGGTGGAATGCACTATGAATATTTTTAATTCCTAGCCCCCAGGCATAAGCTGGGTTAGAGTGTATTGCGAATATTTTTAACTCCTAGTCCCCAGCCGTGGGTTGGGTTGGAGCGTATTCTGTTTCGTGCTCCTTGTGTCGGTTGGAGCGTAAATCGCGCTTCAGTACTGGTTGAAGCATAAATCGTTTCATGCTCCCTGTGTCGGCTGGAGCGTAAACTGTGCTCCAATACTGGTTGGAGCATAAATCATTTCGTGCTCCCTGTGTCAGTTGGAGTGTAAACCGTGCTCCAATACTAGTTGGAGCATAAATCATTTCGTGCTCCCTGTGTCGGTTGGAGGGTAAACCATGCTGCAATACTGGTTGGAGCATAAATCATTTCACACTTCCTGTGTCGGTTGGAGCATAAACCATGCTCCAATACTAGTTGGAGTAGAACAACCACCTGCCTCGATGTTAGGTGGGGCATAAATAACCGCAGGCTCTCACGTTAGGTGAAAGTTTACCGCGTCCGAATACTCTGTGCTCCCATTTCAATTGGAGCAAAAACAACCCCTCGCCCCGATGTTAGGTGGGGCATAAATAACCGCGGGCTCTCACATTAGGTGAAAGTTTACCGTGCCTGAATATTCCGTACTCCCATTTCAATTGAAGCAAAAACAACTGCTTGCCCCGATGTTAGGTGGGGCATAAATAACTGCGGGCTCTAACGTTAGGTGAAAGTTTACCGCGCCCGAATACTCCATGCTCCCATTTCAACTGGAGCAAAAACAACCGCCCTCCCCAATGTTAGGTGGGGCATAAATAACCGTGGGCTCTCACGTTAGATGAAAGTTTACCGCGCCCGAATACTCCATGCTTCCATTTCAATTGGAGCAAAAACAATCGCTCGCCCCGATGTTAGGTGGGCCATAGTCCACCGGCCTGAGAAGGACTTATGGCTCGAGTAAATAGTGCCAGCCTAAGAAGGGCCTATGGCTCAAGTGTGTCTTACCTGCCTGAGAAGGGCTTACGGTTAGACTAAATTTTTCCGGCCTAAGAAGCGCTTACATCTCCCTTGTCTTCGAGCTCCCAATGCTACTTGGAGCAAATCCCAGCACCAGCCCGGGTATCAATGGGGCATACACCATCGCAGGCTCCCGATAATATTGGGAGTCTACCGCGAATAACAATTTCAGCCCCCAGCCCTTGGTTTGGGGCTGGGTTAACATGGATCATGTAAAAACAACACTCACGTAATTCACGTAAATCACATTTGAGGACGTAAATCATATCAGGGAACATAAATCACATAGAGAACGTTAAGACCCCAGGCCCCGGCAAGGGACTGAGTTGAACATAAACCACATAAGAAACATTAAGTTCCTACCCAGCCCCCGGCTATGAACTAGGTTGAATATAACAAAACTCACGTAACTCACATAAATCATTAACACGTTAATCCCCCAGCCCCCAGCTGGGTTGTAATGGGGACAAATAATATAATTTCGTCACCAGTTGTCACTGCTGAATATTAATACGGCTACCAATCGTCACTGATAAATGGTAGACTCCGTAGTTGTCAAGAGGCGATCAGAATGAGCATTATTTTTGGGTGTATAAAACTGCTAATGCGATTACGCGCATTTGTTAACGAGCATGCCTGTGGCTTGCACATGCCTTATTAAAAAGTGGCAGACTTTATTAGGTGCCAAGGGGTGCATTGTAAGTCTATAAACAACGTGCCCCTCGCACCGTGAAGGTAAGGGGTCTTTTGAGGCTTCATCCTTAGCTCCAAGAGTATTAGCCGCTTTATTAGAGAGCGAATGAGTCGAGACGAGTGTCTCGAGGGTTTCACTGCTACCTTTGTAGGCAATAGTACCCGGATGAGCATCTTGGCGGTAGTGCCTAGTTGCGCCTTTTGGCGGCATTGTTCAGTCAAAATTAAAAAGGGGTGAAATCGAGATATATTGGCGTTGCTGCACAGTCGGCCCAATGGGCGATAGCACCTAGGTAAAGTGGATAGTGCAAAGCCAAGTGTATGGGCGAGGCCTGGTTAGAAACAAAATCTAATTGACCTCGTTTTTTATCCTGGCGAGTTGCTTAAGTTTGTCGGTGATGGATTTTACTTCGCCACTAGTGAGCTACTCGTTTAAGGAGTTGGCAAAGCCATTTGGCCAAGCTCATAGGCAGTTATAACTAGTCAAGCTTGTAGGTGCAACCAAGTTTCTTGGCAGTGCGCCAGGTTGACATGTTAAATTTGTTTTGTGTCGGCTTAAGCCTCAGATTAGTGGTAAAGTTCCTACTAGTGAGCTTTCGCCACACTCTATTGTTGGTGACGCCAAATGGATATGGTTGGCTACAACACCTTTGTTTACAAGCTGTGGAGTTGTGAATTAACGTTGGCACCCTTTTGGCATCGCCTAGTTCAGTGGTGATAGTGTTATTATTTAAGGGAACCCCTGTAGGGTGTTAGCCTTGTGTTAGGTGGTAGTCTTCGTCCTGGCTCAAATTTTACTTTATTTGGATCGCTTTTGAGTTAAGGACCCTGCCGCCTTCACTTATAACGGTGTCTTATGAATTGTTGTTACTAATGTATGGGTTAGCATTTTAACAAGTTAGGATTTTAAAATATTATATTTAAAAATGAAATAACAATAGTAATTGCTTTCTTAACTTCTATTTTATTACTGCTACTATTATTTTAATTTGTTTTACCTTATTTGGCCCCTGGTCATGATAGGTTCAAGCATTACCGTTTCGGGCTTAAAGAGGACTCAGTGGACAGTGCTTTTGGGGTCGGTATTTGGCCTAAGGTAAACGCCAAGGTTCCCTGCCAAAACCTAACCCAAGCGCCCATGTTTCCTAAAAGATAAATTACCTGAAACGGGTGCCACAGCCCCCAACCGTATGAGGGTCTTAGATGTCTTGCAGATGGTACCAGGTTAAACGCTAGCAAGCTATCTTTCCCATAGATGGCACCTTTGTTCAGTTAAATTTGGTTCAGTCAGTGAGCTAAACCCAAATGCCACGAGTAACAAATATTTGTAGGTTCTAGATGAGAGGGGGACTCAACCCTCACTTGAAAAAGCAGCTGCTAGCACGCTTAACTCGGTCTCTCCTGCAAAACAGGCAAGGCCGTCAGAGGGACACGCGGTGGTTTGGACCACAGGGGACCCCTTCGATGCCTAAGTCAGTAGGAGAAGTGGTAGCAACAACAAATAAGTATGCGTAAGATAATTAATACCTGAGCGAGGTGGCAACTGCAGAGAGGTGGAGGCAAAACTCGGGTCCTAGTAAAGGAAGTGACTTGAGGTCTCTTAGGGAGAGTGTGAGGCGAGAGGCCCCGAAGTGGATTGCCTGTGTGGGGCATGAAGCCCCAGGCTGGATGAGGGAGAAGGCTCCATGGGGCTGGGGTTGAGTATCGGGTGGAGGTGCCCAGAGGAGCTTGGGTTGAATGAGGGAAGTGAGGCTAGTATTTATAGGAGAGGGGGTTGGTGCTAGGCAGTACTGCCAGGTTGGGGTAGTACTGCCTGGTTATGATTGGCTGAGAGGGGTGGTGGTACCACCTTTATTTGTGCATGATAGTAGAAGAATGGTGAGTGCACACCATAGATGGATAAGCGGTAGTCCAAGTTAGAAGTACCGTGGCGTTGGTGAAGGTAGGCGGTAGTTTGGGTTGGCGGTACCGTTGGTGTTGGTGAAGGTAGGCGATAGTTTTGGGTTAGCGGTGCCTTTGGTGTTGGTGAAGGTAGCTGATTGGGTGAAGAGAAGGTGGTACCGCCTAGTGGTGATTGGTTGAGAGGGGTGGTGTCTCACCGTGCTGAGAGTTGTGACTCTCCATGGTAGCCTGGGTCACGATATAGTGGTCCTCCACGATAGGCGAAGACTGAAGGTAATGGGAGATGAACCTGTACTGTTATTGTGCTGATGGTTGGCGGGGTTAGCGGTACCAAGGCATGTGGTAGGGCGGTACCTTATGTTGGAGGAAGCAAGAGGTACCGGGCGCCTATGTGTGAAAAAGGTGAGCGGTGCTGGGCACCGTGTAGTCCATAGGTTGACAATACTGGGGTTTATGGCAACTAGGGATGGTGGCGGTATATTTAGTGCCGCCAAGCTACTACCGTCATGGCCTTACTATAATTACTTATCATGAGGTGTGTACATGCCGCCAGGTCTAGTACCGTGGTTGACATATTGACCTGGTTCACTTTTTCTCCAACAGTTGTCATTTTCACCATCGTCACTAATCTCTTCGTCACGGTCTCTCTTCTCATCATTCTCGTGGTCAAGCTTCACGTTGTCCCTGATTCCAGCATCGTGGCTGAAAAACAAGCATTGCTCATTCTCAGTTAGTGGTTTCCGAACCACCATAGTGGACCAATAATCCTTTGCTTCTGGTACATCTTCGATCTTTGTCCTCTTTGTGTTTCGGCATCACCACTACCGACGTCTTTGTCTCAAATGAAGGTGGCGGCTCTAGAACATCTTCTTAACTCCTTAGCGTCAGTTTTGGCACACTGGTGCCGAAAAATGCAGATGATAGTCGCTCTTTCTCTAGGAAGTCATCATAAACCTTTCGTTGATTATCAGGTACATGTTCTTGAGCCAATTTTTGTAAAAATATAAAACTTAGGCTACAAAGAAACACAAGAGAGTTGCTTGATACTTGCATTCATGAAATAAACTAATTTATAGTACAAATAAACTAATAAATTCTATGCTAGAAATATGGATCTATAGCTAGAAATGCGAATCTTGTCTCTACTACTAGTCTTTACAACTAGGACTAGAAATGTGGATCTTGTGTACTATTAGTCTTTATTACTAGAACTATTACATGTATACACAAATAAAATACAAAAGAAATACATAAATAAAATACATATTAAACTAGTTATTTTCAACACCCCCCCTCAAGTTGGAGTATGTAAATTTACAATGCCCAACTTGTGAAGAAGTGATGAAAATAGAGGAGAACCAAGAGCCTTGGTAAAAATATCCGCTCCTTGACCTGCCGAACGCACGAATGAAGTGGTAATAACCTAAGCCAATAGTTTTTTGGAACAAAATGACAATCCACCTCTATGTGTTTAGTCCTCTTGTGGAAAACGGGATTTCAAGCAATGTGAAGTGCCGCTTGATTATCACAGAATAGGATTGCAGGCTTGTCTATCTTGACTTGAAGATCACTTAAGAGACGCTGCAGCCAAACTAACTCACTAGTCGTCATGGCCTAGATTCAAACAATGGGTGTGGAAACATGTTTAGCATCTAGGAGTCCTTCAAAATATCAAGAGCATATTTCCTTTGACTCAAAACTATTCCTTCTTTTGACAGAGCAACTTCGATTCCAAAAAAGTACTTAACAAGGCCTAGATTCTTAATTCCAAACTTGCCATCGAGGAAAGACTTAACCTTTTCAATATGCTCCACATTATTCCCAGTTATGATTACATCATCAACATATAAAAAAATCCCAGTAAAAATCGAATCATGCATGTAAGTAAACAACGAATAGTCTGACTTAGATTGTGTGGAACCCATGTTTGTTAGAAAATTAGCAAATTTCTGATTCCAATTTCTAGAAGCTTGCTTTAACCCATATAATGACTTTCACAAATGATAGACCTTGCCCTCGTGTTCTTTTCAAAACGTTGTGGAAGTTTCATAGAAACTTCCTCATCAAGATCACCATGTATGAAGGCGTTGTTTACATCCAACTGATGTACAACCCAACGTCTAGCGGCTGCAACTGCAAGAGCACAACGTATAGTAACAAGTTTGGCACAGGAGCAAAAGTGTCATGGTAATCTATACCTTCGACCTGTGTATAACACTTGGCGACTAAACAAGCTTTATACCGTTCAATGGTGCCATCTAACTCTTACTTGATCTTGTACACCCACTTCGAATCAACGGCCCGCTTTCTCAGTGGCAACTCTTTTAAAGACCAAGTTTTGTTTTGTTTAAGTGCTGAAATCTCCTTCTCTAGAGCTTCTCTCTAACGTCCAAATTGAACTACCTGAGAAAAATTGAGCTTCTCTCTAACGTCCAAATTGAACTACCTGAGAAAAATTATGTGGCTCATCACTGGAAGTGATGGCTCATAGCAAAATTGAATGAGAGTTGGCAAATCGTGCATTTGAAACAAAATTTGAAATTAGATAGATCATACCTGAGTCAACCGATGAAGCAGTGGGACTAGGATGGGCTATATAAGATGGGACATCTACAATGTAGTCTTGATACTTAGCGAGCATCGAACGAGCACAGACCGGTCTATCTGACCCGACACCCCTTTGCTGCTGCGGGTTGTTGTCAGTGACAACAGCTTCTGTGGTATCTGCAGCACCGCCATCCGGTGGTGCTGCGGTTGACGCCGGTGGTTGGGCCACCCAAACTTGATCCTTTATAATAGCGTTCTCTTTGTGTTCTTGGAGAAACGAAAATTCATTTCCATAAAATATTACATCACGGGAAACATCAATTTTTCTATTATCCAAATCATATACTCTATATCCTTTCTTTCCGTGAGGATATCCTATAAATATGCACCGATTAGCACAAGACCCAAACTTATCACCACCACGATCTTTATTATGAATGTAACACAAAAATCCAAAAGTACATGAGTATATGAAGGAATTTTACCAAGCAACATCTCGTATGGACTCCTATTCTGCAACCGAGGAGAAGGCATGAGATTAATTAAAATGCTTCTATTAGAACACATTCTCCCGAAAATTGTATCGGAAGCCCTGATTCGAACCGTAAAGCATGTGAAACCTCCAAAAAATGATGGTGTTTCCTCTCCACAACACCATTTTGTTGTGGCATGCCCCTACACGAGTTTTGAATTTTTATCCCTTTTCCCACATAAGAATCAAGCAAAGGTCCAAACAAAAATTCCGCACCATTATCACTCCTCACTTGCTTCACCTGCAAGTTGTACTGAGTTTGTACTAATTGACAAAAATCCATGAGAATCTTGTGAGATTGAGATTTGTCTCACATCAGATACACCCACGTACATCTACTATAGTCATCAACGATAATAAGAAAGAAAAAAGCACCAGTCAAGGATAAAATACGATAGGACCCCAAATATCGCACTGAATTAATTCAAAACATGAATAAGTCTTGGTAATAGAAACAGGAAAAGGTAATCGAGTCTACTTCGCCCGATAACACGAATCACCAACAACATCCAAACTTGTTCAAAAATCCAAATGCGGAAAACTAGATAACTTAGAAAAAGGAACATGCCCCAACCTACAATGCCACTGAATAGCCTCTTTTGTAGAACTCTCCACTCGGGCAGCTCTTTGGGCAACTGAACCGTCCAGCAGGTATAGCCCATCTCGCTCTCTACCTACTCCAATTAGCAACCTCGATGGTAGGTCCTGTATAACACAAAATTTGGGGCAAAAAGTTAATGTGCAATTTCTATCTCTAGTCAATTTGCTCAAAGAAAGTAAACTGCAACGAAGACCGGGAATTATTAACACGTCCCTAAGCACAAGATCGCTGGAAATCATGGCCAACCCTATATAAGCAACCGGTAAACATGAACTATTTGTTAGCCTAATTGGCTAACCATCCTATTAACGAAATAATTGTCCAAAATAAAGTCTGTCAAAACCATGTGATCGGAAGCACCCTCTGTTGATAATCCACACGTTGCCATTAAACAAAGCCTGGCCTGTCAAGTTTACACAAGGAGGACTAGTCTCGAAACTGAGGAGGGTCAACAATTGTCGATACTGCATCGCAGAAAGTCCCATAACGGGACTATAAGCCCCTGCGGGCCCCATTGCCGGAACACCAACAGCTGCCGCAACAGTTGCTGCTGGTGGTGTGTCGGCTGTTACAGCTGCGTAGCTGCTACTGCGGCCCGACCCCCCATGTTTTGTGTGCATTTTCTCTACCCTGCGAGATATCCTATCAACTCATAACAACGGTCTCTGGAATGTCCCTGCTTCTTGCAATGAGAACAAAATAAACAGTTGCTGCATTTGGAAGGTGGTCCGTTTGAAACAAACAAACCACCTCTTATCTCAACGTTCCCTTTAGCAACAAGGGCAGTAGCCTCCGATACCACAACATTTCCCGAAGCAACACTTTGTTGCTTTTCTTCTTGACATAGCATGGAGTAGGCGCTAGCAACGGTAGGAAGAGACTTAGTACTCATGAGTTGAGAACGAATTGTTGAAAAGGAAGGATCTAAATCCGTTAGTAAGTCAAGGAGCCTTTCCATATCCCGAATACCGAAAATGGGCTTGTGCGGAACCACAAGTGCAAGGTGGAATAGCTACAAGAGTATAGAGTTCATCCCACAACGCTCTTAATTTTGTAAAATAATCAAAAATTGGCATGTTATCTTGCTTTGGATGTGAAATTTCGTGTTTGATTTCATCAACTCGATGAACATTACCTTCAAAAAACCGTTCATTTAAATCTAACCAAATGTCATGCGAAGTTTCTAAATACGCAATGCTGGAGTTAATCTCTTTGGAAATCGAGTTGGTGAGCCAAGAGGAAACCATAGAATCACATGTGCTCCAATTTTCAAAATCTGGTGAATCTTCATCCGGTTTGTTAATGGTTCCATCTAGGAAACCAAATTTTCTTTTAGCTTTAAAAACTTTAAAGATGGATTGCCTCCAAGCTGGAAAGTTGGGGCCAGTTAAAAGTCTTGTGCAAAGACTAATCCCGAATGATCCAAGGGATGCAAATAGAGGGAGAATTCATATTAGGAACTCCCCCTGAAATAACAACTGGCGCAACAACTTGATTGGTTTCTTCCCCCAACATTATGAAAAGACACAATAAAACACAACCAAAAATAAGTAACAAGAGGGAAAAAAATCAGCTTACATAAGGAGACGAAGGAGCCGCAAGCTGTGCAACAGCAGGTAGGAAAATCGTATCTCAAATATGCTCTGATACCATGTAAAAATATAAAATTTAAGCAGCAAAGAAACATAAGAGAATTGCTTGATACTTGTATTCATGAAAATAAACTAATTTATAGTACAAATAAACTAATAAATTCTATGCTAGAAATGTGGATGTAGAGCTAGAAATGTGGATCTTGTCTCTACTATTAGTCTTTACAACTAGGACTAGAAATGTGGATCTAGAGCTAGAAATGTGGATCTGGTCTACTATTAGTCTTGACTACTAGAACTATTACATGTATACACAAATAAAATACAAAAGAAATACATAAATAAAATACATATTAAACTAGTTATTTTCAACAATTTTGAGTGATTTGGCATCTGAATCAACATCTCCTTAATCTCTTGAACTGATTGTTGAAATCGGTAATCTCGTTGTTGAAACATCTCTTCTATCGTCCTCCCGAATTGGGATTGATTCTCCGACAGCTTGCTCATGTTAGTTTGAGCTAGATTTGGAGCTCATTCACTCGAAACCACAGGTCGAAGGACCATAGGCTCTGATACCATTGTTATGAACTAAATTGAAATAGACTAAAATTAACTAAAGAAAGTGATAAAGAAAGGAAATAACATTGGATTTCATTGATGAATAGTTCAATACAAAGCTATTCTATTTATAGAAATAGTAAGGAAAGTATTGGAGGGAAATTTAAATGAAAGATGGCAGTAAATTTGAATTTGAATAATTGAGGAAAGATTTGAAATATTTGCGGGAATTTCAAATTTAAGCTTGGAGGAAAATTGGAAACGTATCACCCAAGTCCCTTTGCAAGCCTCTTGAAGTACATTGGTTTAAAATATTTAAAATGAATTAATGAGATAAATTAGTTACTCATGAGAAGAATAAATTTATTTTGCTAAACAAAATTAATTAGATGAATTAATTATTTATAAGATAAATAAATTTATTTTACCAAATAATATTTATAAGATAAATAAAATTATTTTACCAAATAATATTTATAAGATGAATTTATACATATGTGAATTTAAACAAAATAAAACAAAAAAAAAAAGAGAAATCGCTTAACAGGTCGAGATCCGTGTGTGCATGGGCGCACCAATGGGGCAACAACATGTGGCAGCGCGCTGGGACGCTCCTGCTTAGTAATCCGCACCTTATGCTGAGGATGAATGGGAAGTCGCCACATGGCATTTTCAACATGGCAGGCTGGGCCTTTTGTTTTGGACGTATACAACGTCATTTTAATTGTTTGAAAAAAGCATTTCTTTGTTTTTTAAATGTATCCCACATCCAAAAAAAGACCTAGTGTTTTATCCAACGCATATTATATATAGGGGTCTTTAGAACTCAATTTAGCATCCAATATTTTTCTAAAAGTTTTGATTTTTTGAAAAATTAAAAAGGAGAAATTTCTTTTGAAATTCTTCCTAGTAAATATTTTTTGAGGCCATACTCTGCTTGTTAAGGGGTCATTACGAAGAAGATCTCACAGTTTTGATGATTCCTCCCGGAGACAATTACGCTATATAATCTAGGTATTCCTGTTTCCTTTTCCTTAAGCTTTCCTTTAATTTTCGCATTTCTATTTATACTTTTAATTTAATATTTATTATGCTTTGATATTCTATGTCATTATGTATATATTAGAATAAAGGTCTTGAGATTTAAAATCAAGAATTTTAAAATTGTTTCCGTTTTGCCTACATTGGCTAATTTAGGAAAATTTTAGTTTTAGAAATTGAATTTTCACAACATTCTTGCCCTCATTTTCGCATGATTTGGGGGTTTTGAATGAGGTGGCTCTTATTTGTTGGTGGTTATGAAAATCCCGTTGTAGGTATGTGTTTCAAGGTATTAGTGATGGCCTGAAATGGGTGGCCCATCAAGCTTCTATTGATGCCACTTCCTTCTTGGCCATCAGTAACACGCCTTCTCATCGGGTTGCGCCTCCTACATCTATTTAGTGGCACCCCCTCCCGATGGATTTCTCAAGATCAACTTTGATGTTGGTTGCAATGATGCTTAGTCCCCGGCTTTGCTTGTTGTTGTGGTTTGAGATTCGGTGGGTAATCTTGTGGATGTTTGCTATGGGGCCTCCTATGCCGGTTCTCCTTTGATAGCCGAGAGGGCTCTTTGGCCGTCTGCATCTTTGCTCACCGACAAAACTACGAGCATGCTATTTTTGAAGATGATTGTCACGAGCCAAGAACCGAACGACCCATTTTTTGCCTTTATTATTTTGTATCAAATATGTAATGTAAAATGTAATATTAATTAGTATAAAATAGTTTAAATTAAGGGGCTAGGACCAGTTACCCATGTGAAGTAGATTAGGCTAGATTACTTATTTTACAAGCAAAGATTAAGCATTAATATATAGTTTAAATTATATATGAATTTTTAAAATATATTTTATAAACTATACGAAATATTTTTTTAGTTTTTGAGTTACATATATCTAATAAAATAGTTCAAATAATAATGTACAAATGCGTAATAGTGATTTTTTATTGGAAGCATCGACATCTCTTCATTTAAATGTGTCCCTCATATAATTTATAAAATATATTTTAAAAATTCATATATAATTTGAACTATATGAAATGATTGTTTGCCCAGGGTCTGGGGGGGACGAATGTACGCAGCCTCCCCCCTTCAGGGTGTTAACCTGAAGAGAGGCTGTTTCCCAGTGCCCCCAACCTGAGGGTGAGGACTTCCCAGACTTGTAATTAAAAATAAAAGTATATGTATTTAGTGATTCAAATTATTAAATTAAAAATAAAAATAATTTAAATGAAAAATTAATTTTATTATTATTTTTTTAATTTTAAAGATGTAAAACAAAAAAAAAAATTAATAATAATACTGTTCACTGTTGCACGTCGTACGGGACGGCGTGCAACAGTGCCGACGTTGCATGACTCACGGTATGTCGTGAAACAGTGGGTGCACAACGTACGACTGTAAAATGCGATAGTTTTGCTAAATATTTTAAAAAATGTGATATTTTGCTAAATATTTTAAAAAATGTGATATTTTGCTAAATTTTTTTGTAAATTGTGATAAAATGCTAAATTAGTCCGTCAAAACCCTAACCCAAACAAGCCGCAGGCGGCGGGCCTTGACGATAGCCAGTAGTGAGACACCACGGCGAAGGCGGCAGCGGTGGCGGTGGCGAACACAACGCATCTGCCAACTCCCACACTTTCTCCGCTGTTTCGTCATTCACGGCCACCACCACCTGGCCAATGACAACGGTGGCGGGACCTTCCTCTCCGAAGAAGTTTGGTGGCGTTGGAGATGGTGACAGATGACCTCGATGCTGGTGAGTGATTTTTTCTCGTACGATACTGACGCAACCTCAACCTTTGAACTTCGATCTTCGCTAGGTTCGGAGGTTCCAGCTTCCGCACGGTGGTCCTCTTGTCCTCGATCTCTGGTGTTGCCGGCGGCGAGGGTACAAAAAGGTGATGGATCAACAACTGTGTCGTCTTCCATCATCGAACCTCCGATGTCCTCTTTGGTGGTTGTCTTCGCTGCCGCAGCTTTCGATCGGTGTTACAGGTCCCGAAACCTCCGTTTTTGCACCCTTTATGGTCAGATCTGGCTCCGGTGCTGCCTTGACCAAATCTGTTGCAATTTTTGAGGTAATTAGCTCTGATCTAATACTTTTTTTCTATGATCTCCGTCATCTGGTCAAGTTTTGCTGTGAACTTTGCAGTCGACATTTGTATTCCGGCAACTGCCTCATCGAACTCCCTTAGTGACTTTCTAGAAACCTTCATTGTTGACTTTTTAGGAACCTCCATTGATGACCTCCTAGAAATCTCCATTAATGGTGCCGAGGATTGATAGTTCTGATACCAATTGTTACGATTTATAATCGAATCAATCCACTTTGATATCAACTATATTAGAATAGTATCAGAAATATGAGAAATACATGGAAGAGAAGGGGAGAACTATAGAAGAAGATTGGGGGGAGAGATAATACATCAACACTAATCTCAACATACTAATACTACCCTACCCTAGCTTATTTATGCTAATTAATTAGGGTTAATGTTGATGATGTGGCACTGCTGATGTGGCATTGCTGATGTGGCACAGGTGATGTAGCAGTTGGGAAGGCTCGAGACTAATTTAGGCAAGACCTTTAATATTCGTATAAAAGTAGTTTGAAAAATATTAGATAAAAATGGTGAGTTATTTATCATCAGATCTTCACTAGGAAAATTAAAATGTATTCCATAACCAACAACGACGACAACAAACCCAGGGCCACCTAAACTCCCGCTAAAGCAGGGGTTTTTTTTTGGGGTGTACGCAGCCTTACCCTTTCAAGGTGCTACTGTCATGGACCTTGATCCGTGACCTCGATCTAGAATACAATCGAGTTGAGAAAAAGAATTAATTGTGAGTTAAGATGAGAATTAGAGAAAGAAAATTAAAGACGAGAGAGAGAAATTGAGATGGGAAAGTATAAGTGTTTTGATTATATTTGTTTGGATAATCAATACATTTCTAACTAACTCATATTTATAGGCCAAGTACAAATATTCAAATTAATTTGAAAATAAGCGGGACATAACCGAATAATAAGAAAAGGTGGGAAAGTTAGTTAATGAAGCTTCTAGATCCTCAAGTGGAGCTTGGCGCGTCCATGAGAGCTACCGGGTACCGAGACTACAGGCAAAAAGACATGGAGCTGCTGATAACAAGACACGGCCCTGGCTGCAAACTTGAATAGGTCTTGGCTGCGAACTAAGACATGGTCCTGGCTATGAACCTCTGCGATGTTGACACCCGATAATACCATGGACATGACATTGCCCTCTCCTTCAATGAATCCTTATCCACAAGGATTAAAATCAGGAAATTGCTTCCTCATGAAAGTACAATCCTCCCAGGTTGCCAAATCCTCTGGTAGGTTCATCCATTGCACAAGAACCTGCGCAACCCTCTTCCCGTTGCACGTCACAGTGCGCTTCCTGAGGATAGCCTGCGGTATCACCTCTAGCTGACCCTCTTGATTGCAGTGTGGAAGCTCGGTGCTGAAGTGCGCATGCTCCTCCAATTTCTTCTTAAGGCGCGAGACATGGAAGGCAGGATGTATTTTGATCCTTCGAGCAAGTCAAGTCTGTAAGCCACCTCCCCAATCCTGGCTAGAACCCGGTATGGACCATAGTCGCGGGCTGCTAGCTTCAGGTTCCTCCTTACTACTATGGGTGTCTGTCGATATGGCTGCAACTTGAGATAGACCCCCTTCCTCTCGGTTCTCAGCATGTCAACTTGCTGTTTGTACCAGTGCTGCGCCTCCTTGAGGTTGTCCCTTAGCAAGTTGATCATGATCTGGCGTTCATTGGTGAAGTCCTCCATAGTTGCGGATGAAGAGACACAAGGGAAGTCTACAGCTAGCAGGCGCGGTTCGTACCCATACAGCGCATGAAAAGGAGTAGTCTTAAGTCTGGAGTGGTAGTTTGTGTTGTACCAAAACTCTGCTAGGGGCGGCGACTCAGCCCTAAGCTTTGGTTTATGAAGGGCCATTGCACGTAAGTAGTTCTCCAAGCACTGATTTACTCGTTCGGTTTGCCCATCGGATTGAGGATGACAAGCACTACTCATGTTCAGCTCAACCCCAGCGAGGCGCATCAATTCCCTCCAAAACAGACTCTGGAAGGACCCGTCTCTATCTGAGATGATGTTCCTTGGCAGGCCATGCAAACAGTAGACATTGTCTAGGAAAATCTATGCTACCTTGGTAGCGGCGTATGGGTGTGTCAAGATCATGAAATACACATACTTCGTGAGCCTGTCCACTACTACCAAGATCGTGTCCTTGCCCAACGACTTCGGAAGCCCCTCAATGAAATCGAGGCTAATGCTCTCCCAAGCTTGGTTCGGCATGGATAGCAATTGTAATAATCCCAGGTACGCCACATTCTCTCCCTTAGTGCATTGGCATATGTCATAGGTCTTCACCCAGTCCTGGATGCTGCCCTTCAATTGCGGCCAATAGAACAAGCGTTTGGCACGCATAAGTGTGCCATGAACTCCCGAATGTCCTCCCAAGGGAGAATCATGCAAGGCTTGCAGGATCCTACCCCTCATCTTGTTGTCATTTCCCATGAAAATCCTCCCCTTATAGCACAATATGCCTCCTTCATAAGAGTAAAGGCTATGTCTGATAGGATCAATCACAAGTTGCGCAATGAGTTGTGAGGCTTGCGCATCATGGTCATAGGTCTCTACTACCTCACGCATCCACTGTGGCACTACTGCGGACATCAGCGCACACTGTGCCCAACCTCATCTTCATTGCACCTCGAGAGCACATCAGCCGCCTTAATCTCCATGCCCTTCCGGTACAGGATGCGGTAGCTCAACCCCATGAGTCTTAACAGTCCCTTCTGCTGAAGCTGAGTTGTCACGCGTTGCTCTAGCAAAAAACGCAAGCTGGCATGATCGGTCTTTATGATGAAGTGATCGTCCATCAAATAGTCTCTCCACTTTTCCACTTCCATTAGCACTGCCATGAGCTCCTTCTCGTAGACTGAGAGGCCTAAGTGGTGCGAGCTGAGGGCTTTACTTAGGTAGGCCAGGGGCCTGCCTTCTTGAGACAAAATAGCTCCGATTCCCACTCCATAAGCATCGGTCTCCAGCATGAACGGTTTGCTAAAGTCTGGCAAAGCCAACACGGGGGTTGACATCATTGCTTCCTTCAGCTTCTAAAACGCGCTATGTGCCTCTTCACTCCATTTGAAATCCCCCTTCTTGAGGAGGTTTGTCAAGGGCTTCCTTACTGCTCTGTAGCCTCGTATGAACTTTCGATAGTATCTGGTGAGCCTAAAAAAATCTGTGAAGGCTCTTCACATTCTTCAGTATGGGCCAGTCCCGCATTGCTTCTATCTTGCCCGTGTCTGTAGCCATTCCATCCTTTGAAATCACGTGCCCCAAGTACTCAAGATGATCTTGGCCAAACACGCATTTGCTGCGCTTAGCATACAATTGGTGCGCGTGAGGGATGTCAAGGATTACGCTTAGGTGCGTAAGGTGCGCGTGCAAGCTGAGACTGTATATCAGGATGTCATCGAAGAAGACGAGGACAAACTTGCGTAGATACGGCCCAAACACTTCGTTCATTAGAGCCTGGAAGGTTGTGGGAGCATTTGTCAGCCCGAATGGCATGACATGGAACTCGTAGTGTCCCTGATGAGTTCTAAGGGCCATTTTGCTGGCGGTCCTCCTCATGGACACAGATCTGATGGTATCCTGCTCTTAAATCAATCTTCGAAAATACCACAGCACCTCTTAGCTTGTCCAGGAGGTCATCAATCACCGGTATTGGGAACTTGTCCTACACTGTGATGTTGTTCAACTAGCGGTAGTTTACACAAAATCTATAGCTCCCATCCTTCTTCCACACCAACAAAACCGGGGAGGCAAAGGAACTCCGACTTGGTTGAATGACGGAAGCAGTCATCATCTCTTTCACTTGCTTCTCGATCTCATTCTTCTGCCCATGGGGATAACGGTAGGGCCGAATATAGACTTGCTTCGCTTTCGGTAGAGTTAAAATGCAATGGTCATTACTGCGCACTGGTGGAAGTGCGTTGGGGATGTCAAAGACATCCTAGTACTGGGGCATGATGCGTGCTATCTCCGAATGGATCTGTTCTCCGGGTTCCTCAACAGCCATGGCCATGAACAAATGACTCATGACACACCCTACCTGCTTTCTCAAAAACTTCCTGTTTCCCTTCTCAGAGATGGATTGCAAAGAGGCTTGCTTAGCCGTCCCTTAGAGATGAATGGCCCTCCCATCCTTGAAGCAAGAAAACTTCAAGTTGGTGAAATAAAATGTCACCGGTCCGTAACGCTGCAACCAGTCCACTCCCAGCACCATGTCAGTGCTGCGGAGCTCTAGGACCCTCAAATCATTAGTAAAAGCAGTGCCCTGTACCTTCCACTTGACCTTCAAACATTTTTGATAACTCATCAGGCTCTCGCCATTGGCTACGATGATTGTCATGACCATGGTTGGCATTGTCTCGAGCTTAAGTTCCTAGACCACACTTGCATCCAAGAAACTGATGGTACTGCCACTATCAATCAAGATGGTCATGGCTCTCTTATTGATGAACCCTCTCAACCTCAGCCTGTTATGTGTTATGCGTCCCGATAGAGCATTCAATGAAATCTCCATAACTCCATTCTCCTCCTCTTGAGGTTCGTCATCCACAATGTCTTCTAACTCTTCTTCTTCCTCTTGGCCTTCCATACTTTGCAACTGCTTACTCTTGCAAACATGGCCCGGGAAGTAACGTTCGTGGCATTTGTAACATTGTCTAGGCTCGCGCCTGTTTGCATTGGACTCGGTGGACCCCTGGGACCCTGTCCTGGCCCCTTTCGGCTTAGAAATTGACCCTGGGGATTGAGATATGCTCTGGAACGACACTGAATGTCCAGATCTGTAACTGGATCCTGGTTTGGACCCATAGCTCTGCCTGCTGGCAATTGGTTTGTGTCCCGTGATGTTCTTGATCTTAGTAATTGCCGTCTCTTGCAATTTGGCTTGCTCAAATGCCAAACTCAAGTCCGTGGGACAGCTAGGCTTCATCGATGCTCGTATGGCAGGCTTGAGTCCGCTGATGAAGCTCGAAACGAAGAAGGCTTCAGTAAGCGTGGGGTGATAAATCAGCATCTAGCTCTTTAACTCTTCAAATCGAATCTCATACTCCTCCACCAATTCGGTTTGAGTCATCTTGCTAAATTCTTCCACCACATCTTGAAGAGAACGATCACCAAACCTCTTGCATAACTCATCAATGAAGAATTGCCAATTCATGTTCGGATGCCTCAATTCCAAAGCATGAAACCACATATCTCCATAATTGTGTAAGTAATTTGAGGTTAAATCCACCCATTCCTTACCCGAAAATTTATACCACCGGAAGTACTTGAGACATTTTCGGATCCATGCTCTCGGATTGCTTCCATCAAACCTCTGAAGATCCAGATTCGGATTCGAATGGACTGCCCACGATTGGGTGCTTCCATCGTGCCGGCTGTGTTCACCTTCCTCGAGCGTGTGGGTCTGGGCCCTGGTACTCCTTGGATCACGGGGTGGTGGAGGCAAAACGCCTTAGCCACCTAATCTCACATAATTTCTAGCTCCACCAGTCTCTCCGTGGTGCGCAACCTCCAGAACCACCTCTGGATTCAGCTCAGGCCCCTTCTCTTGATTTCTCAGCATCTGATTGATTGATTCATTCAGCGAATCAATCGAAGACTTCAATCCTTCACTGATTTTAGCTTGATCGCGTGTCACAACATCCAAATTGTCCAATCTCCTCTCAATTACAAGAATTCGTTCCTGAGAATCGGATGTTCCTCTGATGAAGACATGTTCACAATGGATCGGTTACTTCTTGAAGCTTCTAGATCCTCAAGTGGAGCTAAGAAAAAGCGGGAAAGTTACTTAATGAAGCTTCTAGATCCTCAAGTGGAGCTTGGCGCATCCAAGAGAGCTACCGGGTGCCGGGACTACTGGCTAAAAGACACGGAGCTGCTGCGAACAAGACACGGCCCTGGCTGTGAACTTGATAAGGTCTTGGTTGTGAACTAAGACACGGTCCTGGCTGTGAACCTCTGCGATTTTGACACCCGATAATGCCATGGACACGACAGCTACCCTAAAGAAAAGCTGTATCCGAGGACCCTCAACCTAAAAAGCATAAAATCATAACAGAACAGAGACGGCATAAAGCAACAATCAGTAAAGCAAAATTTACATAAAAACACCTAACTTTTTTGTGCAGTCCCATTTCTTTTCAAGAAGGCACCTTACTTTTGCAAAAAATTTGCAATGTCACATCTTATGACCGTTTACGTTAAATAATGTGTCCAATGACAAAATTAGGAGTTTTGTTTTTAGAAAAAAAAAAGAGGGTTTATATTTATAAAAAACTAATTATTTTAGTTGGTTATAGTGATGAGACTATGAGTTTAGATAATGAGAAAATTATAATTTTGAAATTTTCATAAAATTTTTTTTATTTAGGTACCCTAATGTTTCTGTATTTTATCATCTAGATATCCAAAAATTTCAATATATATAATGAGCTATTATAAGGTTTGAATTGTTTATCACCTAGCTACCCTATGTCGGAATTTGATAAACATTTGCATGAATTTGACCAATTTTATATAAAAAGTACTAATTTAGTTTATGATTATGCTAATATACATAAGTCATATAAATGTTTTAGGTCAAAATTCAACGAAACATGAAAAAATGTTCAACGAATTGTGGTGTAAACTGATTATATATAGTCAAATTCATGTGTCATATTAGCATTTGTTGTAAAAAGTTATCAAATTTCAATAAAAATATTTATATATTGTTAGAATCATGTTCCAATATAGTATTTCCAATCAAAATTTTGATAAAAGGGCACCTAATTGATAAAATTTTAACATTTTAGTGCTTGAATGATAAAATTTTTAAACCTCAAGGTTCTCCATTAAATATAATGAAATGTCAGGTTGCTTAGATAATAATTGACCTAACTTCAGGGCAACTAAGTCATAATTTTTCAAAAATATAATAATTTTTGTTTAAAATACTTTTAAACTTAGATTAATAAATTTGAAAATTAAAGAATGTATGAATTTAAAAAGTTAGAAATAAATTTTGAAAAAATAATTTTTTCAAATAGTTTGACAAATAATAATATTTTTTTTACTTTAGTTTTTCAAATTTTTGTAGAATATTATTTCATAATTTATTCTCAAATTTTTAATTTCTTATATTTTTTTAATTCAAAATGTATTAATCTAAATTTATATTTATTTTTAACAAAAAATTATTTTAGTTTATTGAAGGTCCAAATAGCAACCTAAGAGGGGGGGTGAATTTGGTTCTTTAGTGATAAATTAAAATTTTAAATTTATGAACCAAAAATTTAATTAAAAGCTAAACAATAAATGTTAAATGAAAAATATAAAGACAAAAAAAAAAGGGATGTACAAAGATTTTTATAGTGGTTCACTTCCAAACCGGAAGCTAGTCCACTTCTAAAGTGATTACTCTTAGTCAGTTGAGCCTTTAACTAAGCTCGATGATCCTTTTTAAAAATAGGCTCAGGATCTAACCTTTACAGCCGATCTTTTTGTACGTAGGCTCAAGACCAATCTTTTACAACCGATCCTTTTGTAACCGTAGGCTCATGATCCAACCTTTACAATGCAATAAATTTGAATAAAGCAATGAAAGAATTAAAGCACTCAAATTCTTCACTCTTTCAAGAGTGAATTGACACTTGATCAAGCTTAGCCAAAGCTAAGGATATGCCAATAAAGCTCAAAGATCAATAATAAGAGAACAGGTGATGCTCTAATAAAAGTTTTAAACAAAACTTAAAAACAAACCTTTAAAGCACAAGCATGTAAGAGAACTTTTTATCAAAGAATGCTTAGAGAGTATTGTATGATTTCAACCAAAGCATTCAAGCCCTATTTATAGGCAAATGAGGGCCAATAAGGCGTTCAAAAAGTTGGGAAAAAGTTTTGGAAAGAAATCAAGTCAAAAGTAGCCGTTTTGAGCTTTTTCAGCCTATGTGTCGACACACAAGGGCTGTGTGTCGACACACAGTAGCTCTTGGTGGCTACTATAAGCCTGTGTGTCGACACATACCATCTATGTGTCGACACTCAGCCTACCCGAGTGTATTTACACGCTTTGATCAATTTGCTTTATTGGTGGGATACTTTTATCACATTTCCGAAGTTAAAAAATTGATTGATTGATTGCTATATTTGTTCAATTTTTTGAATTTATTTCCCACTTAACTTCGATCATAAAAATGATTTGTTCCATACATCAAGCTAAATCATCACCCATCTTTATTTGATTTGATCATACTTTTCAAAGTACCAATCTTAAAAAGTATTTTAATTGATAAGCTAGATTGGTTTAATTTTGACTTGAATATTTTTCAAATAAAATTTGATAAAACAACTTTCTAAAATATTTTTCAAAAACATTTTTGTAGGAGCATCACATATCAATATTGAGACTTGGACTCAATTGATATATCCCGATCCTAAGTCCTAGACAGTAAAAATAAATAACTTTAGGATGCTCGAACTTGGATCACGTTCTCTTCAATTTGGATAAATCTCTCTTAAGCTTTTATCTTTTTTCCTCTTGATTTATCATCTTTTGGAAAGCTTCGTATCCATGATTAATCTTGATGTTCCTAGCTTTCTTATAAGTCACTTAAAAATAAGATTAGAACAATTTAAATCTCATGACTCACTAAATGGTTGTTATCATCAAAATTACAATAATATTGGCCTTAGGGCCAACAATCTCCCCCTTTTTTATGATGACAAATATTTGGTATTTTCTCTTGTAAATGTGAAAGTTGAAGCATAGATTTCCCCATAAACGTGTTCACTTATTGAAGTATACACATGACTATGAACTTATGGAGCAATGTATATCATGATTAAGGTTCAAACTCCAATTTTTCTCCCCCTTTGTCATCAACAAAAAGCACAAGGGGAGAGATGGAATATGACAATTAGAACATTAATGCACACAAGAAGAAAAAAGAAGAATATCCATAAAGTGCATAAGGTTAAACATGATGGTACAATATGAAAAATTGTGGCTCCAAGTTTGTGAAAGTAAGAAAAAACCTAAGGGGTAGGGGGTCGAAGTCTACAAGATAAAAAGTCAAACAACTTTTGCATTGTAGAATGATGTTCTTGGCGGAACTCTTCAAATTGAGAGTGTAGCGAAGACTAACTTTCTTGTATGGAAGCTAATTGAACTTCCACAGAAGTAAGTCTTTCATCTAAACTCCTTCGTTTTTTAGGTCCGGGCAGGGATTCTAGCTCGTTATCCCTATTTCCCCCTTCATCAAAATTCTCTTCTTTTTCGTCTTCGGCTCTTATTTCCTCTTCTACGTCTACCCTTCTAGCTCCTCGTTGCTTCTTTACCCATTCGTTATTTCAAAATTAAAAGCCCATTTTCTTCAAGGATGTCTCTATAGAGTCATCTTGATGGGGAATGGGGTTTTGAAAAGATGAGTGGGTTAAACATTGTCGGAAAATGCGGGTAAGAAACATCCCATATGCGGGATTAGTCTTTCTAGTATGAATGTGGAACATGAATTTTAAGACTAAATCCCCTAAATTTATTTTCTTCCCTTTGAGGAGTCTAGATAGCAAAAATAGATGTAAATTAGAGACTGAGTCAAAGCCACCCGACCTAGGAGTGATGTTCATACAAATTATTTTATGTGCTAGCTTAAGAACCACTCCTAAATCATTAGAGTTAGGCCTTGAGGGGTTGGAGAGTGGTATTTCACCCCAAACGCGACGAAGTAAGGAGTGTCGGCGAGATTCAGGGAGCGGGAATTGGTGGAGGTCTTTGGGAAAATTAAAGTCATCCTCTATATTAAAGTTAAAACCAAGCAAATCATTTATATAAGCAGTAGTAAGTTTGATTTCTTGACCTAAAATAACAGAGGATAGTTCTAAAGGAGTAGTTTTAGAAATGTTTAAGTTGAAATAAAATTCTCTTACTAATTCCGGATATATTGGTTCCTTTATAGAGCAAATTTCAATACAACCTACTTCTTCAAACAGAGAAAATAATTCTCCTAATTTACGAGTTCTAATCTAAGTGCAGTCAATGAATCTACCAAATAGTACCTCCTTTTTGAGGAAGGGGTTAGAGAAATTTACCAAGCTAGGACCCCGAGAAGAAGAAGCCCCTTCAATATGTCCAGGTTTCTTCTTGGCAATGGTTTTGCGACCCATTTATGAGTAACTTTAAGGAGTTAGGGCTTGTAGAAAAGATGAGTTTTTGACAAAAATCGATGGTTTTGATGTTGAAATGTAGTTAGAAACTTGATTTCTAGTAAAAATTTGGAATAAATTTGAAGAAAAATGGTGGTTTTTGAAGAAAATTTGAAAGAAAAGTGTTAAGGTTTGAGAGAGAGAGAGAGAGGGAGAGAGTTGAAGATGAAGAAAGAGATAGGATTGTGAAGTGTAAAAAAAGAGCAAGGGTTCTGTATTTTTCCCTTGTGTGTCGACACACAGATGCAGAGCAGCAGTACTGCTGCTCTGTGTGTCAACACACAGAAGATAGAATTGCGCTTTGTTTCTCTGTGTGGTTTTTTCTAATATTTTATTTATTTTTTTATTTGTTTATTATTTTTTTTAAAATTGGTCCAAGTTCCTATATCCATGAATTGGATAAGAATACTTGGTCCATTGGAGCTCTTTTATGATGAGTATTAAAACTTAATATTAAATGCAAATCAATCATGTATGCAATCAAGGTCAAGATGATAGATTACACATGCTAATTTTACTTCTAATGTTGCAAAAGATTTCTTCACCTAGAGGTTTAGTAAAAATGTCCGCTAATTGGTCGTTGGTGGGAACAAATTTTACAATGACATCTCCTTTGAGTACATGATCACGAATGAAATGATGTCGAACCTTAATATGCTTTGTTCTTGAATGTTGAGTAGGGTTTTTAGTTAGGTAGATAGCACTAGTGTTATCACACATTATGGGAGCATGGTTAATATGAATGCCATAGTCATTTAATTGGTGCATTAACCATAGCATTTGAGCACAACAACTACCACATACAACATATTCGGCCTCAGCAGTGGATAAAGCAACGAAATTTTGCTTTTTGCTAAACCATGATACCAAAGCGTGACCAAAGAATTGACAGGTACCACTAGTCAATTTTCGGTCCACTTTGTATCCGGCAAAATCTGCATCACTATATCCAACTAAATCAAAGAAATCACATTTAGGGTAAAATATGTCTAAAGTAGGAGTACCAACTAGGTATCGAAATATTCTTTTCACGGCACATAGATGAGATTCCTTGGGACATGCTTGAAATCTAGCACATAAACATACACTAAACAATATATCAAGTCCACTAGCGGTAAGGTAAAGAAGGGATCCGATCATACCTCGATATAGCTTTTGGTCCGCCTTTTTACCTTTTTCATCCATATCTAACTTAAGAGTTGAACTCTTTGGTGTTGCTATTGCCTTGGAATTTTTCATGCCAAATTTCTTAAGGATTTCCTTTATGTGCTTGGCTTGGTTGATGAAAATTCTTTCCTTGCCTTGCTTGATTTGTAATCCAAGGAAGTACTTGAGTTCTCCCATCATACTCATTTCGAATTCCCTACTCATAAGATTTGCAAATTCTTCACAAAGAGATGGATTAGTAACACCAAACACTATATCATCAACATAAATTTGTACTATAAGAATGTCATGTTTAGAGTGTTTGATAAAATGTGTGGTGTCAACTTTTCCTCTTGAAAATTCATTTTGCATTAAAAAGGAACTCAATCTCTCGTACCAAGCTCTAGGAGCTTGTTTCAATCCATAGAGTGCCTTTTTGAGTTTGAAAACATGATTGGGATATTTGTCATCCTCAAATCTGGGTGGTTGTTCAACATAGACCTCTTCTTCAATAAAACCATTTAAAAATGCACTTTTAACATCCATTCGAAAAAGTTTGAAATCTTTAAATGAAGCAAATGCACATAAGAGTCTAATAGCTTCTAGCCTAGCAACGGGAGCAAATGTTTCCTCATAGTCTATACCTTCTTCTTGGTTATAGCCTTTAGCTACCAACCTTGCCTTATTTCTTACCACGTTACCTTCCTCATCCTTCTTGTTGTGGTAGACCCACTTGGTACCTATGACTTGATGATCTTGGGGTCTATCTACAAGTTCCCATACGTTACTTCTCTTGAATTGGTTGAGCTCTTCCTCCATTGCCATTATCCAATTTGCGTCATTAAGAGCTTCTTTTATGTTCTTGGGTTCTTCAAGAGAGATGAATGCAGCTAAATGATAATATTCCGTTAATGCATGCCTAGTTTTTACACCTTGAGAGGGATCACCAATGATTTGACTTGTTGGGTGATCCTTCAAGTATTTCCAATCCCGTGGTAAGTTTTCCTCCTTGGATTCTACATTTTTGTTATCTTCTTTTGATTTATTCATTTGAGCGTTAGATATAACCTTTTCTTGCTCATTGGATGAGTGTGTGATGTTTATTGGTTTGATTACTATATCATCGTCATCACAAGGAGTTCTAGAGGACAAGACATTAGTTTCATCAAAAACTACATGTATAGACTCTTTTACGACATTTGTCTTTTTGTTATAGACTCTATATGCTTTGCTTGTTCAAGACTATCTAATGAAAATACCTTCATCAACTCGTGAATCAAATTTTCCAAGATTTGTTTTGTCATTGTTGTGAATGAAGCATTTGCACCCAAAAGGTTTAAAATATGCAATGTTTGGCTTTCTACCTTTATAAAGTTCATATGGTATTTTCTTTAAAATTGGTCTTATTAAAGCTCGATTTAAAATATAGCAAGCGGTGTTGACGGCTTCGACCCAAAAAGAATTAGGCAAGTTATTTTCACAAATCATTGTTCTTGCCATTTCTTCATGAGTTCTATTTTTTCTTTCAACCACTCCATTTTGTTGAGGAGTTCGAGGTGCCGAAAAATTGTGATCGATTCCAAAGTAATCACAATTAATTTCAAAATCATCATTTTCAAATTCCCTTCCATGATCGCTTCTAACCGAAACAATTTTCAAATCGTTTTCATTTTGTACCTTTTTACAAAATTTTCCAAATTTATCAAATGCTTTACTCTTATGAGAAAGGAATAGGACCCAAGTAAAGCGGGAGTAATCATCAACAATTACAAGTCCATATCGCTTTCCACCAAGGCTCAAATGACGAGTAGGACCAAACAAGTTTATATGTAAGAGTTTAAGATGCCTTGATGTTGAAACTACGTTCTTGGGTTTGAATGATACCAATTGAAGGCCCAAAAAGATTTAGGCAAGTTATTTTCACAAATCATTGTTCTTGCCATTTCTTCAAGAGTTCTATTTTTTTTTTTTTTTTCCACAAATCAAGCTATTACAACACTTTATGCACTTTATGGATGTTCTTCTTTATTCTTCTTATGTGCATTAATGTTCTAATTGTCATATTCCATCTCTCCCCTTGTGCTTTTTGTTGATGACAAAAGGGGAGAAAAATTGGAGTTTGAGCCTTAATCATGATATACATTGCTCCATAAGTTCATAGTCATGTGTATGCTTCAATAAGTGAATACCTTTATGGTGAAATCTATGCTTCAACTTTCACATTTCCAAGAGAAAATATCAAATGTTTGTCATCATCAAAAAGGGGGAGATTGTTGGCCTTAAAGCCAATATTATTGTAATTTTGGTGATAACAACCATTTAGTGAGTCATGAGATTTAAATTGTTCTAATCTTATTTTTAAGTGACTTATAAGAAAGCTAGGAACATCAAGATTAATCATGGATACGAAGCTTTCCAAAAGATGATAAATCAAGAGGAAAAGAGATAAAAGCTGAAGAGAAGATTTATCCAAATTGAAGAGAACGTGATCCGAGTCCGAGCATCCTAAAATTATTTATTTTTATAGTCTAGGACTTAGGATCGGGATATATCAATTGAGTTCAAGTCTCAATATTGATATGTGATGCTCTTACAAAAATATTTTTGAAAAATATTTTAGAAAGTTCTATCAAATTTTGTTTGAAAAATATTCAAGTCAAAATTAAACCAATCTAACTTATCAATTAAAATACTTTTTAAGATTGGTACTTTGAAATGTATGATCAAATCAAATAAAGATGGGTGATAATTTAGCTTGATTTATGGAACAAATCATTTTTATGATCAAAGTTAAGTGGGAAATAAATTCAAAAAATTGAACAAATATGGCAATCAATCAATCAATTTTTTAACTTAGGAAATGTGATAAAAGTATCCCACCAATCAAGCAAATTGATCAAAACGTGTAAATGCACCCGGATAGGCTGAGTGTCGACACACAGATGGTATGTGTCGACACACAGACTGAAAAAGCTCAAAACGGTTACTTTTGACTTGATTTCTTTCCAAAACCTTTTTGAACGTCTTATTGGCCCTCATTTGCCTCTAAATAGGGCTTGAATGCTTTGGTTGAAATCATCCAATACTCTCTAAGCATTCTTTGATAAAAAGTTCTCTTACATACTTGCGCATTAAAGAATTGTTTTTAAGTTTTGTTTAAAACTTTGATTAGAGCATCACTTGTTCTCTTATTGTTGATCTTTGAGCTTTATTGGAATATCCTTAGCTTTGGCTAAGCTTGATCAAGTGACAATTCACTCTTGAAAGAGTGAAGAATTTGGGTGCTTTAATTCTTTCATTGCTTTATTCAAATTTGTTGCATTGTAAAGGTTGGATCCTGAGCTTACGGTTACAAAAGGATCGGTTGTAAAAGGTTGGTCTTGAGCCTACGTACAAAAAGACCAGTTGTAAAGGTTGGATCCTGAGCCTGTTTTTAAAAAGGATCATCGAGCTTAGTTAAAGGCTCAACTGACTAAGAGTAGTCACTTGAGAAGTGGACTAGCTTCCGGTTTGGAAGTGAACCGCTATAAAAATCTTTGTGCATCCCTTTTATTTTTGTTTTTATCTTTTTCATTTAACATTTTTTGTTTAGCTTTTAATTAAATTTTTGGTTTATAATTTAAAATTTTCATTTATCACTAAAGAACCTAATTCACCCTCCTCTTAGGTTGCTATTTGGACCTTCAATTGGTATCAGAGCTAGTACTCTTATTTTTTTGGTCTAACAAACTCAGAGTAATCCTTATGGCAATCTTTACACCTATTTCGATCGATGGTCAATCCACTGAGAAACCTCCACTTTTTGACGGAAAAAACTTTTTTTATTGGAAACTTAAAATGAGAATTTTTATTAGCTCTATTGATTTTGATTTGTGGCTAATCACACAAAATGGTGATTTTGCTCCTTCAATGAATAAAGAAAATGCAATTCTTGATGAATTTGAAAATGAGCTCATTCAAAATGACAAAACAAAGCTTGAGAAAAATGCTAAAGCTCACTTCCAATTATTATGCGCTATTACTCCCAATGTGTTTAATCATGTCAAAAGTTGCAAGAATGCAAAGGAGATTTGGGACAAACTTGAAGCCATATTTGGAAGAGAGTCCAATGAAGAATCCCCTCATACAAGTGAAGAGGAGCAAGTAGATTCGTGTCTCATGGCCATTGAATCTAAAGAAGAAGAAAAACTTGAAGAAGATGAGGTAAATGATTTATCTTATAATGAGCTCATGGATAGTTTTCATGAATTATGTAGTGCAATTGAAAAATTGAGAAACAAATACTTTTCAAAGAAAAATGAGCTACAAAAGGAGTCAAAACAACATTTAGTGTTTAAGCTTGAAAATGAATCTTTAAAAGCAAAAATAGAGTCATTAAATGATCAAGTTGAAACATTGATAAACAAGAAGCAATTCTTGGAAGAAAGAATCATTTCAAATGAAAGTAAAAATGAAGAATCTAAGGAAGATCAATTATTGGTTAATAAAGAGAATGAGTCTTTTAAAAAACAAGTGGAAGAACTCTAAAAAATTTCAAGTAAGTTTCTCAAGGGAGAAGAAACACTTGAAAAAATACTCACTTCTCAAAGACCCACTTATAATAAAGAGGGAATCGGCTATAATGGAAATGCTCAAAAGAAAAAATTGAGCACACTTTTTGTCAAAGCCTCCTCACTACCGATAAACTCTATAAGATGTCATTATTTTGGTGATCATGGGCATCTTGTGCATCAATGTCCATTTAAAAAGAATTTGAGAAAAATCATGATAGTTTGGGTTCCAAAGGGGTCTCGACCTCCAAATGTCAAGACTAACAATGAAGGACCCACGAAATTTTGGGTACCAAAAATCCGTTAAATTGTATAGACGTGCTTGAAGATTGACAACAAAAATCACAAGTAGTGGTTTGGTAGTAGTTTCACAAGTCATATGACAAGAGATGAATGTAAATCCACTTTCATCAAACCAAGGGAAGGGAAAATCTCACTTTTAACAAAAAGAATAGAACTAAGTCCTAGAGTAGTCACTTGAGGAGTAGACTAGCTTCCGGGTTGGAAGTGAACCACTATAAAAATCTCTATGCATTATTTTTCTTGCCTTTAATTTATGCATTTCATATTCATTGATTCAACTATTAATTGATTTTTTGGTTCTTAAAATTTAAATTTTCATTTATCAGGAAAGAACCTAATTCACCCCCCCTCTTAGGTTGCTTTTTGGGCCTTCATTTATCTCAAAATTTAGTATAGGTTAGGTAGAAGAATTATATTAAATTGATTTTTCTTTTTTCTTTTCTTAAGCTTACTTTAAGGTCATAATGGTCATTAATATGATAAATATTGTTGAATTAAATAAAATCTAGACGCAACATTTTGGTTAAAAAAAAAAAGGAATATACCCAGTGCCTCAAGGGCTCCCGCCTACGCAGGGTCTTGGGGGGCGGATGTACGCAGCCTTCCCCCTTTAGGTGTTAACCTGAAGAGAGGCTGTTTCCGAGTGCTTCCAACCTGAGGGTGAGAACTTCCTAGGAGGTCACCCATCCTAGTACTACTCTCGCCCAAGCACGCTTAACTTCGGAGTTCTAATGGGATCCGGTGACGGCGTGTTGGTGTCCTCTTTGGTTGGTCAAAGAAAAAGGAACAGGTCAAATGAAGCCTAATACTTAGAACTTAAACTTATAGAACAAAACTGTTATAAGGTGTAATATTGTAAATGTTTTGCAAAAGTAAGGTGGTTTCTTGAAAATTAAAAAATTAAGGTGGTGTTAGGAAATGCACAAAAAAAAGGTGGTTGTATAAAAATTTTCCTAAAGTGTATTCCATAACAATTATTTAAGAACTATTAGCCATTCAGGCCATTTACAACCATAAATTATGCATGCATTTGATGTTGGGTTTTCTGTGTGAAGTTTCATTTTGTGGGACCCTGCTCTTCGAACAATTTTAGTCCCATACTCTTTTAAGCGTATTAGGAAATTTGTTCATAGTTATAAACGCTCACAAAGAGTGTGTGAAAGTAATTATGTGAGAGAAGGAAATCTTTTGTTTAATTTTTTTTGGTTGTTATTTTATTTCATTTCTATAACATTTAATATATGTGTTGCATGCTTTATTTTTTTGGCTATTTATGTCAAAAGTCTCTATACTTTGTCCATTATGTCAATTTGGTCATTGTACTTTTAATTATGTCAATTGGGTCCTTGTACAATTCAAATTGTGTCAATTTAGTTCTTTAGTTAAGTTTAAGTTAAGATAATATCGTAATTTTGAATGGAAAAATTATGTTAGATATAATTAACTTATTATAAATTTATCCGTTTACTCAATTTAACCCAATTTATGCCCGAACCATTAAAAGGTTTATTAAAATCTTAACATAAAATTTCTCTCTAAGGACCAAATTAACATAAAAATTATGGAATGCTCTTACCAGTGCACCACACTGCATCCTTGCATTCTTCAGCCTGTGGCCTAGCCCCCTCTTCTACTTACATGGGTTGAGGATGATGAAGTTATAGCAGTTCAACATCGTGCCCAGATAGCATCTCCTGATAACGATGCTCCGGGAAACATTAGTGCTCTGATTCCACAGCCTTTGGTCTTGAATTCCCTCCAGGCTTCGAGCCCACTGCATTGATCCGAAGCTCCAATGCAGAAGATAGTTTGCCCGGGAACCACCAAGTAGCAGTACTGTCTATGGAAGGGCCTAGCATAGATCGATGGAAACAAGAGTAACTTCGTACAACAAAAAGGGGCAGAAAAGCGCTCAAGCATAAGATGAAGGAAAGAGAGAAGTGGGAGTTACATGAATTCTTAAAGGACGTGTCACCTAGGAATAGCGTAGGAAAAACGACAAAGACCGCTGGAAAGAAGAAAAAGAGAAACAGGGATAATCGGGGAGATACAGCTTCTGATGCTAAGAAGCTCCTAGAAACGGAGAGAACAATAGAAATGGGGAAAAGGTTGAGACTTGACTTTGATGGGCTCGAGCCGCCGATGATAAAAGTCATACTTGATAGAAGATGAAGATGGGGAGAGATTCCACTTCTGCTGAGTTCTCGGTTTCTTTGTTTTTAGGCGTTGCTTGTCCTGTTTGAATTCTCGATTCCTTTGTGTCTAGTTGAGCTTTTGGTGTCTTTTTGCCGTATTCTGAGGCTTCTGTTTTGCCTGTTGTTTCTTGCTTGTTGTTGTGTTTCCTGTCTCCTTGCTTTTGTGCCGGTTGTTTTGGTCTCCGTTGTCTAATGGCTGGACTCAGGGCTCCCTTGGTGAGTAGCCTGCTTGTATTGCGACTACGTCGCTAATTATCGAAAAAAACAGGGACTAAATTGACACAATGGACAAAATACAGGGAGTTTTAGCGTAAGTAACTCTTTTTGTATTTACTTAATTATGTGGACCTTTAGCTTAAATAACTCTTTTTTGATTTACTTAATTTCTAAATATTTATTGCTATGCACTATTTTCTTTTTTAATTATCAGTATATATTGAATAGTTCTTAGACTAAACATGAATAAATCTTTTTCTGTGTTTTCTTAATCTTGTTGGACTTCTAATTATGTCAATTAAGTCCCACTATAATTAATATTGTACCAATTTAGTCTTTCGTTAAAATTAAAGTTCAGTTAACCATGCATTTTTAATGGTACTATCATATTATATACAAGTAACCTATCTACAAATTCATTTGTTTACTCAATTTAATTCAATATACGGCCAAACTCTTAAAAATTTCATTAAATAATTTAACATAAATTTTATTTTAAAGATCAAATTGGCACAAATCACTTACAAACACTAAATTTATATAATTAATAGTAGAATAACTAAAATAAATATAATAGACAAAGTTAAGGATATTTAGTATAAATAACCTTTAATAATAATAATATTATTATTATTATTATTGTATATGGAGGAGTACTTAGGATAAACATGATAATATTGCAAAATTAGGAAAAAGGAGTACTAGCGTAGAGATAAAGGCAAAAAGTCATAGTCACGGAGTCAACATGCGACGAAAATCGTGAGTCAAAATGCTCAACAACGCGGGATGACCATGAAATTACATCTCAAAGAAAAATTCAACGTATTACTTACCATTTTGAATTTTTTCCTTTTCCTTCTTGTTTCTTTTTAAAATAAAGATGCTTAAATGTTAATCATTGGAATCCATTCACCTCATGTAGTGTTAGAAGTCTCGCTCATGTCCCTCTGATTGTAATACTTTTACCTTCTTATAGGGTGAAAATTTTCGAAAATTATTTGATATAATTTGAACTATAGTAGTTGAACGAGGAGTAATTTAAGTATTAATAAGTAGGTTAAATCTTGTATTCTAATTATACTCCCTTCTTAACTCAATATATATGGACTTTAATGAACAGAAAAATATAAATGATTTGAACGTTGAGTTCTCTTTCTCCCCCTACCTTCCCTTGGACAAAGTGGCAAAAAATGGACATTTTAGTTACTAAAGTCAAATTTTGAAAGATTTTATTAACAAATTCCTAATTAAAGTCTATTTTAGCCATCCAAGTGATTTAAAATGAACAAAATGATCACTCAAGTTGAATTTTGTAAGACTTAGTCACTCAACTCATAATAAAAGTATCATTTCGTCATTAAAGTGGTTTAAAATAGACAAGTTGGTCATCCAAATAATAATTTCAAAAATTTTGTCACCGATTTTAAATAACAACTCATTCTTATCCCTAACGTGATTTTAAGATTATTAAAAAAAAAAGTTTTCATCCAAATGAAAAATAACTAATTTAATTATGTTCTTAATTTATTTATTCATTGGTTCTCATATTTTCTTAAGTCTATGTCCTATTTGTAACAAATTGGTGCGCATTTAGTTATTAATATTAGGTAAAAATTGAAAAATTGCAAACCAAATTCGACATTATATAAAACTTGATAAAATATTCTGAAAAATGAGAATTTAAAGAATATTTAAAAAAAAAGGAATCAATAAATGTCAGATGCATTAAAAATAATAAAGATCAATTTGGTTAAAATAAAACACTTTTTAAATCTTTCATCGGTTCTCATTTTTTTAAGAATATTTTCTAATATTTAAAGCATTTGGTATTCCTTGATTCTCATTTTTTATAGTATTTTCTCATGTTTTATTTAGTAAAATTATCAGTTAGGTATCCTGAGATTTGATTATCTAGGTATCCTAACTTTTCAATATAATGGAGTATCTTGAGGTTTAAATATTTTATCACTTAGGTATCCTAAAATTAAAAAATTTTATTAATCAAGCATCCTTTTTCGAAATGCTATAAATTTATGTCAGAAAATGGTAAAATAGAACATGATTTTGATGGTATGGTATATTAATTAGAATTTAATGATTTTTTGCCAAAAAAATACTAACATGACACTTGATTTAGAGAAAAATGTTTCCAAATTCATCTTCATTATTTTTCATACACCTAGCATTTATTGATTCTTATTTCAAAATATTCTTTAAATTCTCATTTTTTAGAATATTTTATCAAGTTTATTTAATGTCAAATATTTTAATTTTTACCTAACTTCAATAGCCAGATGTTAGGGCCGGTCCTGACATTTTTGGGACCCCAAGCTAAAATTTCAAATGGGGCCTTTCATATATTACAAATTGTAAAAATTTCAATAGTAAAAATTAATATTAACACTTGATACTTTAAAAATCACAACCTAAAAAATTGGGGGCCCCAAACGGTTGCTTGGGTCCCTTGGGATCATGTCCAGCCATGCCAGATGTGCACTAGTTTGTACAAATAAAACACAGACTTTGGAAAGAAAATATGGAGAACAATAAAATAAATAAGTAAAAAACATAATTAAATTAGTTATTTTTTATTTGTATGATAAATTTTTTATCACTTTTAAATCACTTTAGCGATGAAAATGAGTTGTTAATTAAAGTTGGAAGATAAAATTTTTCCATTATTACTTGGGTGACCAACTTGTCCATTTTAAGCCACTTGAGTGACTACATGAAATTTTTATTATGAGTTGGGTGACTTAGTCTTCTAAAAGTTAACTTGGGTAACCAATTTATCCATTTTAAATCATTTGGGTGACTAAAAGAGACTTTTATTATGAGTTTGGTGACTAAATCTTCGGGTGACCAAAAGGTCCATTTTTGGCTACTTGTATGGATTATATATGCATATATTACTATCTTTTAGTTAATTTGGTTGGATTGAGTGGTTTAATTGGTTAAGTCTTTGGTAGATTGATATGGTTCGTAACACCATCAAACGGTATGACTTATGTTAACGCATAACCAACCTAACCAATTAACAATATGACGAGTTTGACCCATTAGATTAATGAGTTGAAGTAACCGGTGTTGGATTTATACATGGGAGCTCTTTGCCTTTGGCTCAGGATAACCTAGCCATTGACCTATATTAGACTCAAAAATGAGCCTAACTAGTACAAACAATAACATGCAGACTCATTGAAGTTTTAACACCCTAACCTGTGCCACAATTTTTAAAGTTTTAGACTTTTCTTTCTCTACGGCTCTGTTCGCTTAGGGAAAAATGATTTTAAGAATAGATTTTTCGTTTTTTTTATTGTTTACCGTGCATTTTTGATGGGACACGTCTACTAATGGAAAAGGTTTTCCACCAATGGGGTGAAAAAAGACTTTCCTTATAAAATAGGAAAAGTCATGATTACAAATGGTATAAAAACCTTTACAGTAATCATCTTTCGATTCTGGATCAAACTAAAATGAACCAGATTGGAATGTAAACCTTTACAGTCATAAAAAAAATCAGATAAGAATTGGACTTTATACTCAAATAGAATCTAAACTTTGTCATTGTTTCAATAGAAGACTTTTCGTCATTTTGCATTGTTATATGGCATTATATAGGAAAATTATCAATTATACACCCAAGAATTCGAACATTTATTATATAGGTACCATATTGTTTTAATTTCTTTTCTGATAATTAACGAGGATAAACTCGAGAATAAAAGTCGGCGCCTCAAACAAGAGACTTAAAGAGCACACACAAAGTGTGAAAAATGGGAAAAACAATAAGAAAACCTACAAAAACAAGAAAGACAAGCCCATCCCTTAGAACCCCACCCAAAACAGCCAAAAGATAACATTGTTGGGAAAATTTAATTTCATAAACTAAATTATTTCTAGATTGACTCAATCAGCCATAGGGGGAAATAACTTTAAAATTTTTTAATTTTAAATTTATAAGGACCACTATTCTAATATATACATAATCAGCATAGAATATCAAAGCATAATAAACATTGAATTAAAAGAATAACAAAATTACAAAAATAAAAGGAAAGCTTTAAAAGAATAGTAATAAAAAAAAAGACCTGGATTGTAGATTGCAATTGTCTCTAGGGAGGAATTACTGAGACTGCGAGATCTTCTCGGCATTGACCCCTCGTCACCCAGAGTGTGGACTCCGAAAATATTTATTGGGTAGAATTTTAAAGAGAAATTCCTCCTTCTAATTCTTTGGAAAATCATGTTATTTAGATAATTATTCGTATGCTAAACTGAAATCCAAAGACCCCTAAATATAGTAGACTAATGGGCAAAAAATAACTAGTGTTACCCCGTGCGATGCACGAAGCGCATTTGTATTTTAAAAATATAATTTTATTTTATCATGTTAAAAAGTTATTGAATTTTTCTTTGTCGTATTTATACTCTGTTTTAAAGTTTAATGTAAGTTTCTATTTGACTTAGTAGAATAGATGAGTAATTTTATTTTTGTTATAAGATGTATATGGGATGGAATTAAAGATTTATTTGAAATTAATATATTTACTTTTTATTTAATTTCAATTATATTGTTCTACTTATATTTTGTTACTTTTTCATTGTATTTAAATTTTACCTACTATATTGTAGTCATTTAGGAAAACTTATTAACTATTATTTTCTTATGATTATTGTGTTTTATTTTAAGCCTTTTAGAACTATATTGTGCTAGACAAAATTTTATATTTATTGCTTGCTCCAGTGAATTTATGAGGAGAATGCTTTTGTATTTAATGTCGTGGTCAATTTTGTCTTACCATTTTTTAATATTTAAAATTAAAATTTATTACTTAGATTTATTCAGTTTGGAGTGTGAAGGATTTGAGGATAATTTTTTGTGATAATTTAAATACATAATATTAATTTAAATTGAAACGCTATAATTAATATGGTAAGTAATGTTATAGTCACACTAAAAACTAGCACAATAATATCGATAATTTGGAGGAAAGTGTACCTTATTGAAATGAGTATATAGCACTAACAATTGAATCTTTTCTTTTTACTCCATGATGTTATAGTTGACTCGTGGAGTTAAATAACTTTCTGTATCTTTATAGAAAAAAGTAAATTACTTTTTGTAATTCAAACCTTCAATTTTAGGTACCGAACGTTGACAAAAAATATAATTCATTTAATGATGATACCATAACAAACCACTGCCGCTCACGACAATCCCTTTCATCAACAATTCAACCTGTAGTTGTTGATGTAAGATTATAATAAAGATATGAAAAATGGGAGTAGAGTTACAACAATGATAATGAAATTGGCCGAGCAAGAGATAATTAAAATTTTGAACTAAAATCACAAGGAAGATAGAAATAATTTGAACGTATTCACTTAATTTTGGACGTATTTAACTTTTTTTAACGAAAATCTATCGAATTGGAAAGAATGATACTTCAATGATAAAATTTTAAAACTATACCTATATGATAAAGTTTTAAAAATCTCAAGAGATAATCCAAAATTTAAATAAACACAACTTTATTCGACTCAACACTTCCCCCCTACTATCTTACGGACCTAGATAGTTTGTGGCAAAAATCATCGCTTCTCCATCTTTGGAAGTAGCGTGTGCATGCTAGAACTTCTCAGCATTATGTCTGTCGTAGATTAAAGATCAAGATTATTAATGATAACCATCGGTATTAATTTGATTCCTTGGAGAAATAAAATTTTAAATAAGAAGAGAAAGTCTTACATGAAGATCGGTTGAGATACAAATTGAAGGATTTGAACTCTATGACAAAATTGTGGGTGGAGGAGAGGGACCTTTAATCTTATATACCTAATATGCATAGTGACATGTAATTACTTTTTTTTTTTTTTAATACAATTATATTAAAAAAATACCACGTAAATCTAAAAGATAAACGTTGCCTTCGCACGTTGCAGTCCTAGATCAATAGACACAAAGAAAGCTTTCATATACTCTTTCTTTTCGAGTTTGTATATGATATTCTCACTCTTTAAGCTGTGAATTGCAGGGAAGAAGAATCTGCCATTAATTATAAAAGACATTAGAATTTCTTTAAATTGAATTTAAATTTTCACAAAAGGAGGGAAAGTGAGTTGTGGGAGGTTGCTAAACTAAGTTCGAGAAAATGGGGGCAGTAGGTGGAGAATTTTACTTGATGAAAAAATGTAATAGTTAATAAACTACTAATTTTAATTATGATTTATTTTTTGTTTTATTTTGCATTTCTTAAAGTAATAACTGTCCTGGGCTCTTAAAATTTTAGGATTACATATTTGCTCAATATTGGAGGAGTAGGGGACTTGTACTTAATATATAGATAGAGATAGAGATGTCATCGGAATTTTGTAATAAATGTTATATGTAATACCTAAAAATATATTTTTATCGAATATGAAATAGATATATAACTTTTGTTGATGCTATAGATAAGGAATTGTATATAATATAAATATTTTGAGAATAGTGTAGAGCTTTTTTTTTTATTTAGTTTTTGAAACTACTACATAATTGTGGGGCATTTGGGGGTTGTGGGTGGTTAGTGCAGGAAAACATAGAGGCGGGAATTACTTAGTTTTTTGAAATTTTTTAGTGTAGATAATTAGAATGGTGCAAGAAAAATTGTTTAATAACTCAATTAAAAATCATAACTAATAGTTTTATTTTATTTTTTTTTTTCATTTGCTAGTTATTAATGCCCGAAAAAACTGCAATAGATGATTTTTTAAAATTTTTTTTAATGACCAATAGCATAGGCATTTTGTAAATGTCATCGAAAATTTGTAATAAATGTTATACGTGATACCTAAAAATTTATTTTTATCGAATATGAAATAGGTACATAATTTTTGTTGATACTATAGATAAGGAATTATATACAATATAAAATAAAATATAAATATTTTTATGATTTAAAATTAGAATAAAAATATACTTTTTTTTGTGATAAGAGGAATGAGAAAAGGAAGAAATTTGAAGGAGGGAAGGACTTACAATTAAAAGATAGATAGATTTCAAAAGGCGATGTGGGATTCTCATAAAAAAATTGAAATCTCGTATGCATTAATAAAACGACGCCGTATCATTCTAAATAAAGCGCGCCTAGTTAAAGCCTTACATGTACACGTGGTAGTGTTTGATTGGTGTACAGTATTGGATGCAGATCGCTGACCTTGGGTACAACTGTGAAATGTGTCACACTCGTATTGGCGGGCGACTTTGCCGTGGATTCTGCCCCTTTCGCCCTGGCACATGCGTTGCACATGCCGGGCGCACGGCCCTATTTATTCAATTTCCTCTTTTCTTTTGATTTATAAAATCAATTTAAATTTTCACATGTATAAAATTTATATCATTAATATTATTTGGTAAAATTAATTTATTAGTTTCATGAATATATAATTCATCTCATGAATTATATTAGTAAAATTAATTTATTTCTCTCATGAACAAATAATTCATCATATGAATTCATTTTAAATATTTTTAGTCGGTGTAATTATAGAGGCTTGCAGAGGGACCTCAGGAACAACTTATCTAGCTCTAAATGGGTCAAATCTAATTATTAATATTTGATAACACTAATTACCAATTAGTAGTATTTAATTTCACTAAATAAATATTAATGCACTCTAGAATTAAATATATTTATTCAATAATTCTCAAATGACTTTCATTGTGACAATCAACCCATCTATTAAATATCCGTCAGAAAAAATAGCTTTAACTATTATCGCTAATTTTCTCACATCTTTCAACATAGTTACCGATTCGCTCTTCTCAAACAATTTAATAATACATAAAATAATTTCTATACTAATTCCAAATTTTAAACATACAGAATACTTTGATCAATGATTTTAAAATCTATTTGTATGCTTGTGAATCAACTAAGGGGGACATCTGTATCTCGTTAGAGACTATAGATTCCATGCAAAACAACTATTCGCGCTACACTTCATACCGTTATTCAACGCATATAAGATTAAAGTCATCACACTTTGACTAATCTTTTTGGCTCATTAAAGCTACAAACAATCCATATACGAATTCAGACTATTTCCTGGATTTAGAGTTATTGTCTTACAAAAGTAATTATTTCTGATAGTAGTAAAGAAACAACTAATTCAAGTGGTCTTGCTTAGTGTTCTAATTATATCTCAAAGAAAAAAAAAATCAACTTATTACTCTTCTTGCCCTTCTGATTTTTTTTTCCTTTTTCTTCTTGTTTCTTTTTAAATGTTAAGTCTTGGAGTCTGTTCACCTCATGTAGGGTTACAAGTTTTGCTCTTATCCCTCTCATTGCAATACTTTTACCTTCTTATATGGTGAAAAATCCCGAGGATCATTTGACACAATTTGAAATGTAGTAGCTACGTAAGGAATAATTTAGATATTAATAAGTAGGCTAAGTTCTATATTTCAATTATACTCATTCCTTAACTATATATATTTAGACTTTGATAAACAGAAAAGTATAAATGATTTGAACATTGAGTTCTCTCCCTCTCTCTCCCCGTACCTTCCCTTGAACTATACAAATCTTATCTTTACTTGTAAATTTCTTGTACTTGTATGGATTATATACGCATATATTACTACCTTTGAATTAATTTGATTGGATTGAGTGTTTTAATTGGCTACGTCTTTGGTAGATTGATATGGTTCATAACTCCGTTGAATGATACGACTCATGTTAAAGCACAACCAACCTGACCAATTAACAACAGTTTGACCCATTAGATTAATGAGTTGAAGTAACTAGTGTCAGATTTGCACGTTGGGGACTTTTTTGCCTTTGACTCAAAACAACCTAGCCTTTGACCTATATTAGACTCAAAAACGAGCCTAACTCATTTAAGTTTACACGCCCTAATTTGTGCCACAATTTTTTAAGGTTGTGACTTTTATTTCTCTAAGGCTTTGTTTTATTAAGGGGGAAAAGGAGATTCTAATAATAGATTTTCTGCTTTTCCGTTGGTTACCGTGCATTTTTTACGGAACATATTTGCTGATGGAAAATGTTTTCCACCCATTGGATGAAAAAAAGAGTTTCCTTATAAAAGTAGGGAAAATCATGATACCAAGTAGCGCAAAAACCTTCGCGGTAATCATCTTTCTGTTCTAGATCAAACCGAAATGAATCATATTGGAATATAAATCTTTACAGTCATAAGAAATCGGACAAGAATTGGACTTTATACTCAAATAGAACCTAAATGTTACTTTGTCATTGTTTTAGTAGAAGACTTTTCATCATTTTGCATTATTATATGGCATTATATAGGAAAATTATCAATTATACAACCCAAGAATTTGAGCATTTATTATGTAGGTATCCTAATGTTTTAGTTTTTTTTTTTTTTTAATGATAATTAGCAAGGATATACTTGAGAACAAAAGTTGGCGCCTCAAAAAAAAGACTAGAAAAGGCACACACAAAGTGTGAAAAAAGAGAAAATAACAAGGAAACTGATACAGCCCAAAGTGCAAACAATGCAATCCCACATCGGTGGGTAGTGATAAAAAATACTAGTTTATAGACCTAAGAAGCTACTCAACCTATTGCCAATTAGTTTTAGAATAGAACCTCCTTTGCTATGTAACAATGGTATCACAGCCATCAATCCTCAGATCGATTCCAAGGGGCTCAGTTTGGTATGGGACGGACCCTGCTTTGGAGTCGTGCTTGGTCCGGTATGGGACGAACCGTGCTCGATGCCCGTGCCGAACAAGCCACTTGTAACGGGCCTAAGTTTTGGAAAGGGATACCTAGGAGAGGGCAACATAGAGTATAGTGAAGCCGTCCATGAGAGAAAAGGGCTACCTTCCCAAAGTCAAGCTACCTAGAGTGAAGCTATTGAGGACGACGGTTGCACAGTGTGGTGGTTTGATACAACCCAAAGTGCAAACAAGGCAATCCCACATCGGTGAATAGTAACAAAAAATACTAGTTTATAGACCAAAGAAGCTACTTCACCCTTTGCCAATTAGTTTTGAAATGAAACCTTATTCGATATGTAACATAAACCTGCAAAAATAAGAAAGACAAGTCCAACCTCTAGAACCGCACCTAAAATAGCCAAAAGATAACACTGTTGAACATTTTTAATTTCAGAAACTAAATTTTTTCTAGATTGGCTCGATCAGCCATAGCAGAAATAAACTTAAAATTATTTAATTTTAAATCTAAAGGACCTCTATTCTCATATATATACATAATAAACATAGAATATCAAAGCATAATAAACATTCAATAAAAAGAATAAATAAAATTGTAAAAATTAAAGGAAAGCTTTAAAAGAATAGTAATAAGAAATACCTAGATTATAGACCGCAATTGTTGCACAGGAGGAATTATAGAGACTGTGAGATCTTCTCGGTAATGATCCTTTGACACTCGGAGTGTGGGCTTCGAAAATATTTACTGCGAAAAATTTTAAGGAGAAATTCCTCCATTTTAAATTTTCAAAAAATCATATTATTTAAAGAATTATTCGTATGCTAAATTAAAACCCAAAGACCCCGTATTTATAGTAGACAAATGGGTAGAAAATAATTTCAAAAGGCGATGTGGGATTCTCATAAAAAAATTGAAATTTCGTTTAAATTAAACAAAACAACGTCATATCATTCTAAATAAAGCCCCTAGTTAAAGCCTTACGTGTACACATGGCAGCGTTTGATTTGCATGCAATATTGGACTCGAATTGTTGACCTTGGGCATAGCTACGACATGTGTCACACTCGTGTTAGTGGGTTCTGCCCCCTTCGCCGTAGCAGGTGCGCTGCATATGCCGGGTTGACATCATTAGGGGGGATGCGCGCGCGGCCCAGTTTATTCAATTTCTTCTTTTTTATGATTTATAAAATTAATTTAAATTTTCACATGTTTAAAATTCATCTCATAAATATTATTTGGTAAAATTAATTTATTCATCTTATGAATTATATTTAGCAAAATTAATTTATTCATCTCATAAATAAATAATCATCTTATTAGTTCATTTTAAATATTTTCAACCAGTGTACTTATAGAGGCTTGCAGAGGGACCTTAAGGAAAACGTAACTCTAGTTCCAAATGGATCAAATTCAATTATCATCACTTGATAACATTGATTGTCATTTAGTAATATTTAATTCCACTAAATAAGTAATACTGCATTTTAGGATTAAATATATTTATTCAATATAATTTTTATTGTAACAATCAACCCTCTATTAAATATTCATGATAAAAAAAGTTTTAACTACTATCGCTAATTTTCTCACATTTTTCACCATAGTTACAGACTTGCCCTTCTTGAACAATTCAGTAATACAGACAACAATTTTTATACTAATTCCAAATGTCAAACATATGGAATACTTTGGCCAAATATTCTAAAATTTGTTCATATGCTTGTCAATCAACTAAGAGGACATCTTTATCTCGTTAGAGACTATAGATTCCATGTAAAACAACTGTTCCTGCTACACTTACGCACTTTGACTAATCCTTTTGGCACATTAAAGCTACGAACAATCTATGCACGAATTTATACTATTTCCTATATTTAGAGTTACAGTAATTATTTTTGATAGCCGTAAAGAAACAACTAATTTAGATGGTCCTGCTCAGCGTTCTAATCATATAGTCTTAATAGACAAGACTAATTATTTCTGATAGCAGTAAAGAAACAACTAATTATTTCTGATAGCAATAAAAAAATAACTAATTATTTCTAATGTAATACTTTTAGATCTATATCCACATGACCAAGACAAGTCATCTAAAGTATCATATCATAGTTTTATCAGATAAGTTGTCCGAACTCATTATCGACTACAAACATATACTTTGACAACATATCACTAATTTGATTTAAGCTATCCGTGGTTCAATCTCATTGACCACTTTAACCAAACTTGACATGTCATATTGGACTATGTCCATTTAATGGAACGTTTTAGAAAAATAATCACACACATATTTGACTCGTAAAACATATTCAGACAATTAATAAATAAAATAATTTTATTTATTTAATATTTAAAACTAATTAATTGAATTTTTTCAGGACACCAATTCCAACAAACACAACAGAGCAAAAGTAAAAAACACCAAAAAAACAGCGTCCTACTCTCAGCATCAGACGGCAAAGAAAAAACAAGCACCCATAAGCAACTCGAGATACAACAAAAGCGCCCCACCATTGAAGAGACCTAAGATGAATGCCTAGAAGCAGGACGAAAACCAAATTTCGATAGTCTGCAATAAAATCAGAAAGAAAACTCCCGAGTAGGCACCAACCAAGTAACCAAAATCATGCCACAGTAGGCAACCGGGACACGATCTACACATCCTCCTTACGAATCAAGTCTCTAAGGAACGCTGGAGGCAAGTTTTTGGCTTTCTTGTCATACGTTTTCCTAGTTCTTAAAGTACTTAACTGCAGGTTAACAAATCTAAACTCAAAAATCTCTTGATTATTCTTTTTTTTTTTTTTTTTTTTCCAAATTTAGAACTCCTACCAACCTTGACTTGCTCGGCCATATCAATACCACTTAGCTTGGTAAGAGGAGTCATCATTATTAGGACTAGCAAAAGCTGCATCTAAACCAAAACCTGGGGGGAAAGGGGGCCCAAAATCCACACTTTCATTGAGATGGCCGCAATGGTCCATGACTAAAGGTGGGGAGCGCGAATGCTGGCTCGAAGTTTGTCCTTCCATGACCCGATCAATAGGAAGAGAAGGAGCTGCCAAACTATCTTTTCCATGATATCAATGTTGTGCTCCTCACCCTTAGAACCACGCCTCAAAAGAGGGGGAGGGGGGACCCTGATCTACATTATCTAATAGTCGTTCCTCCACAGTTCGGCCCCCTTGCTCAACACCAGCCATCACAAGACGTCTAATAACCCGAGCCACATAAATCCAAAAATTATGGCTCACTAAATCCACCATGTCCTCAAGAACAAGTTGCAATGAAAGCTCGTCCATAACGTCTTCCTTAACTAATATAAAGTGACTAATACCATCGACCACCATAGATATAATCTCTTAAATAGGAGAAATTGCTTCCATTTCCACTAAAACATTTACTCTACCTAGGAAGTTCTTCGACGAGGAACCAGCATCGCCTTTAACCATGTCACCCCAAAGCTCAGTAATTTTTCAAAAGTTTGAAAGGGACCAAGCGCTTGGAGGTATACCATAGCAACTAATCCAAGTTTTCCTTTTTCTAGGCAGCGACTCAGAAGGGGACCAACGTTTTACAGACTTGGAAAAACTCCTTGTATAGAGGTGCGGGTAATCAAAAAAGTCCTGCAATTGAAAATTTTAACCTCTGCTATCGCAACATATGCAGAACTTAGGGCTTGTTTCAACTATTTTACAGAAGAAGGGTTATTTTTTACAGATAGTAAACTTCTCTCCAGCAAGTCCAAATTATCTTGGCGAACCTCACTAATAACAGACCTTTTAGAAGACCTTATTGGATGCATACACTCTTCCCTTGCATAAGGGCCTTGGGAACGTCGTTGAATAACATTCACTTGTGATTGAAGAGTTCTTGAATGCACCTGATGACTACACTTCTTCTCACAAACAACCTCAACAATTGACCTTTTATCCACAAAATTACTTTTAATTATCGGCTCAGCTGTTAGAAGAGATGAGATAGGAGGAGAATCTCCATTCCTAGTTCTCTTTCTTTCATATTTAGCCTGATGCACAAACAACATCAACTTACCCAATAACTTCCTATCCATTTCCTTAATAGCCATAACTACATCTTCTTTATTTGTGAATCTCACAAAGTCAAGCTTACCTTTTGAGCCTTCTCTAACCTTTTTAGGAATTAAGGCATCAACTATAGTACCAAACTTTTCGAATGAGCTTCTAAGTCATCGGTTAGAAATAAAACCAGGTAAACTGTCCACAAGAATAGAAAATGATTCAACAGTAGAGTGATACCTGAGGTTATCCCTTTGCTCCATGACAAGACCGAAGATGGAGGCAGTGGGAAACAGACGACGGCGTGGCAACAGAGGCGTGTTCAAGCTCTGGTGGTTCAACACGACAACGGACCAACATTAGAAGGAGTTTGTCGATATGGGTAAGGCAAATGAGGAGTTGGTTGTCGATGGAGGTTTCCATCATTGGGGTGGCTGGTGAACAGAGGCAAGGATGGTGAGGGTGCGGCATAAGTGGTGGCTAGCATGCGGTGGTTAGGGCCAAGAAGAACTTAGAGTTTTGGCTCGGACAACAAAATTGAGGTGAGATTTGGGTAGAGGGCCACCGTACGACCCTAGGTCAACGGGCACTGCGAATGAAGGTGACGGATGCTCCACCACACCCACTTGAGGCAAGGCCGAGAGTTGAAGGGTTTTAGGGGGGAGAGAGAGAGAGCTTCCGTGGGGGGTTTTGCGAGTCAAGTGAAATTATAAGATTATCCTAATGTTTTAGTAATATACAACGATGTACTCTGAAATTTAAAAGTCTTGTTACTCAAGTTCCCTGAAGTGTAAATGAAAATTGTTGACGTAGAACACGAGTTCAACAATATGTATGTATCCACTATCATTGGGCGATGATTTATTTTTTCATAAAATGCTAACATGACATATTGATGCGTCTCATGTTTACGCATCTTTTAATTGTTATTTCAATTATTTGCACCTATTTAATTATAGTTCTACACTTACTTTGGCAATTTTTATGTTTAACAAGTTTGAAATTAAAGTTCCAAAAATTGTCAAATTTTGGTGCAAATAAGGCAAATTCGATGCATAAACAATTAAATCAAGTCAATCGAGATTCGGGACAACAACGTATAAACTCGGCCCGCTCCGACCCGACCCGCACCGTTACTGTGCCCCAAGCCCATCACCTTCATTATCAACCTCAAGAACAAACGCAGGCCCAGGCCCAGCACTGCAGCATCTCATTAGACCCACTCCGGCCCGATTCGGCCACCAGCAACACCATCACCGACCTAGCTCATCCTCAAGCCCATCAAACCTCTGTCCAACAGCCCCTGTTCGGCCCAATAGCAGCACAGGCCCGTCACCACCAGATTCTCCTCAGCCCAACACCATCTCCACCTCAAGCTCGCACCAGCTCCGAGCTAAGCCCACCTGCGCCCACCATGTCCTAGCTCACCCACCTCCGACCCAACAACACGAGCAGTGGCCCAGCATCTAGCCCATCTGAGCATCCGCTCACCACCTCAGCCTAGCTCGCCAGGGATTTTAGCATCGCTATAAGAGGAAGAAGAGGAGGAACATAAAAGGGGGTTTTTCGGCTCTGTTTTGGGGCGCTGAACAACTGCCCTTGTTTCTCTCTCTTCTCTCAGCTCTCTCTCTCTCTCAGATTGTTTTTTCTATTTTTCCGTTAAATTGGAACGAGAGCGAAATTAGCGTGAAGACTAACATGAGTTCGTTCATCTTTTCCTTCATCGGATCATCCTTGATGGAGAGCTAACTTGCTCTCTGGGGTTAGATGAAATCTTAGCCTTTAATTTTGTTGACTTTTAATTCAGATTAATTTGATTGTTTATATGAATTGCTTGGTTGAGATAAATACTTTGAAGTATTATATTTTTATTGTTTATTCAATTGATATGATTATTGAGTTTGTAACCTTTAATTATTGATATTGATATTTATAAATTAATTCTTTGTGCTTGTAGATTGCATGATTAATTAAAGCCTATCTTCCCTATGCTTTAGTTAGATAGAGTCAATACGTAATAATTAACAATACGTTAGGTAGAGTCTATTTTTCTCATGCTTTAGTTAGATAGGGTCAATATGCGATGCTAACAATATCTGCTTAGTAGGTTAAAGCTTGTAGCCCAAACCACTACCTGTGTGACAATTAATAATCCTATCTTAAAAGTTAACGCAAGAGTAATTCGCTAATGATGGATTCGAAACCCTAGGTTCTAATTTAATACATTTTTTCGAATAGAAGTAGATTACCTTAGTTTAATTGCCGTTTTCGTAGATTAATTAACACAAAACCTCCCAATTTTATTCAAATCAATTTAAGTCATATAATAATTTCACATACTCTTAGTCCCTGTGGCTCGATACCCTCTCGTCCTACACTTCAATTTAGGTGTGTTTAATAGAAAGTGTTTTATATTAAATTCTGATAGACATAGAAAAACACATCAAGATTTTGGCACCTTTGCCGGGGTCTAGGCAACGTTCGTGATTTTATTTTTGTGATTTTCTTTGGTTTTTAATTTTCTTTGATTTTTTTTTTTATTGTTATTGTCTCTTTCTTTAAAAAATAAAAACATAAAAAAATTTCTTTATTTTTCTTTTTTAAAAAAAAAGTTTTATTTATTTATTTATTTATTTATTTATCTATTTATTTAGTTATTTTTAAAGCATTATTGATCTTGTGATTTTCGTGCATAGGTTGATTTTATGATAGTTTATTATTTATTTTTCTTTTGAAGTGTTTGTTTTGTTTGTTTTGCTAGTTTTAGCTTTTAGTTTTTTTGGCTTCTTGTGATTGTTTATTTATGCACGGTCGCCACTCTTTGTTTCTTGACCTTACTAGATTCGACCCTGAAATAGAGAGGAGCTTAAGAGACTTTAGAGCCCAACACCGAGCACTAACCGCAATGGCTGACGAACAACAACCACGTCCACTTATGGAGTATTTTACTCCCACCACATACACTTCACCTTCGTGTGTTAGATTGCTACTGGTAGCCCATCAGTTCAAGCTTAAGCCACATACCATACAAATGCTTCCTTCATTCCATGGCTTAGGCAATGAGAACCCGTACACACATTTGGACAGTTTCATGGAGGTTTGCTCAACCTTCAGGATTCCTAACGTTAGTGATGACCCTATCTTACTTCGTCTTTTTCCTTTCTCTTTAAAGGATAAAGCTATGTATTGGTTAGGCACCTTACCTAGTGGGACGATTAGTACTTGGACTCAGATGCAACAAGAATTTCTTAAGAAATTCTATCCCATTAGTAAGACTAACACTGCTAGGAAAGCCATTAACACCTTCGCCCAACTCCCTACTGAAGAGTTTCACGAGAGTTGGGATAAGTTTAGAGAACTCTTACAAGCTTGTCCACATCATGCTATCCATAAATAGCAGCTAGTCTAAAATTTCTATTATGGGTTAAATGAAAAGAGTCAACAAACTGTTGATGCCTCATGTGGTGGTCAGTTCCTTAGGAAGAATGAGGATGAGACATGGGAATTATTTGAACATTTGAATGAGAACTCACAACAGAATGCCGCACATGCACGTTTAAATACTGCTAGATTAAATAGAGGAGAAGTACATGAAATTGCTCGCACTTCCATCTTAGATAAGAAAGCAGACTCTCTTGCCTCTTCTGTGGAGCATCTTACTTCCTTATTTAAGAAGACCTTGACCCCCTCTACTATGCCTAATGTGTCTAATGTTCAAAACATGCATAATGTTTGTTCTTCATGCTCTAGTGTCTCTCATTCTGCGCTTGATTGCCCATCAGCTTCATCAATTGTTGAGTGGTCGGAGGAACAGGTTAATGCAGCCCAAGGATTCTCAAGTAACGACCATACTCGAATGCGTATAATCCGGGCTGGAGAAACCATCCAAACTTCTCCTGGAGGCAAGGAGGAGAAGGACAGTTTATGCCACAACAACCGAACCCATGACTTCAACAATCTGGTATGCCTCGACCTCTCGGTTTTCAACTGCAAGGGTATGCTTCCAACTACTCTCAACCTCCAAATTTGAGCTCTAATTCGAATTTTGAAGAGAAGGTTTTGAGTGTGCTGAAAGGTTTGAAAGCTAATTCCCAACTCCTCCACTCCCACACACAATCGATCTCAAAGTTAGAAACCAAAATAGGTCAACTAGCTAACACTTTGAGTAGAAGAGATGAGGGAAGACTCCCTAGCCAAACCGTAGAAAACCCTAGGAACTATGTGAGGCAAGACAACTATCCTCCCCATCAAGAACAAGCAAAGTCCATTACAGTGTTAAGAAGTGGGACGGAGGTTGACAATGGGGTGAGTGTTGAGAGTGAAGTACCCATAAGTGGTGAGGAAGAAGAGAAGAGCAAGGAAAGAGAAAAGGCGACCGATGAGGTCATGCACCCTTCTCCCGCTCCTAAGATCTCTGATCTTCCTTCCTCATATGTACCTAGAGTACCCTTCCCCCAAGCTTTAGTTGCACCACATCCAAATGGGAAGGACAAGAAGTGGGAAGACATTTTGGAGACATTTAGGCAAGTAAAGATTAACATTCCCCTTCTTGATGCGATCAAACAAATCCCGGCCTATGCGAAGTTCATTAAGGATCTACTGAATCAAAAGAGGCGATCTAGAGCACATCTTCCTAAAAAAGTGTTTTTAGCTGAGCAAGTGAGCTCTATTCTGAAGTGTGACACTCCAATTAAGTACAAAGACCCTGGTGTCCCCAATATCTCTTGTTCACTTGGAGACGACCCGATCGATAAAGCATTACTGGACTTAGGAGCGAGTGTCAACATTATTCCTTACTCAATTTATGGGAAATTAGGCCTAGGAGAGTTGCAACCCACCACGGTGACCTTGCAGTTAGCGGACAGGTCAACTAGGATCCCCTGTGGTGAGCTGATTAACGTGCTAGTGCGAGTAGACAAAGCCATGTTTCCTGCTGATTTTCTTGTACTTGGTATGGAACCTTCTAGTCATCCAAAAAACCATATCCCCATCATTCTAGGTCGGCCTTTCTTAGCGACGGCCAATGCCACAATTAATTATAGATTTGGGGTAATGGATGTTAGTTTTGCAAATATGACTATTATGTTAAACATTTTTATGGCTTCTTTGTCACTCACTAGTGAGGATGAGTCAAAGTGTTTTTGTGTGGATATTGCTGAAGATTTGGTGGACCAAACACTCTCCTCTACCCTAGTTAGCGATCCTTTTGATGAAAATGCAAAACCTTCTAAAGAGATGCAATGAAGGTTGAACCTAGACATGAAAGAAGTCTTGGGTTGGGAGAAGAATCACGATGTTATGGTTCAGGAGGAAATTATACTAGGCCATAGGTTGTCTAAGGAGGGTATTGAGGTTGATAGAGCTACGATACATTTGAATGTAAACTCGCCTCCTCCCTAAAATGTGAAGCAAGTTAGAGCCTCTCTAGGTCAGGCGAGTTTCTATAACGGATTCCTTAAGGACTGTGGGAAGTTGACTAGACCATTGAATAGTGTGCTATCTAAGGACATATCAGTTGAGCTCGATGAGTCTTGGTTGGAAGCTGTTAATAAGCTTCGATCTACACTTTTTGCTGCTCCCATTAGGCATCCATCTGACTGCTCTCTCCCTTCTGAAATCATGTGTGACACTTCTAATTGTACTGTAGATCTTGTTTTAGGTGAGCTCAGTGAAGTTGCTTCTTTGGTTGATGCCATTACTTGATCTTCGCTGGATCCATTGCGCCCAGCCGAAGGCGTAAAACTTAGCGCTCCTAGGAGGCAGCCTAGGTTTTATTAATTCTTGTTTTTAGTTTAGTTTTTAAACTAATTAGTTTCTTAGAGACTTGTTTTATCTCTTTTTAGGTTCTTGTCCCATGTTGAAGGAGTCATATATACATGTTCGCGCCGCCTTGTCAGGTTGTATCGCTCCATATCACCTATCTCCTGTGCTTTAATGCTTAATGTTGTCGCATTGAGGACAATGCATGATTTAGGTGTGCGGGTGAGGCTCATTTGCACGTGCTCATTTTTTTTTGGTCGAACTTTTAAAATTTTGGCATCTTTTGTGCATTTTGAGCGTGCATTATAACCGTTTAATCAAGTTTTCCCTGATCAACGCGTACATTATGATGACAGTGGGATTAGTTGTTATTTCGTTTTCTTAATTCCATGAAGTTAAATTATTCTACTTCATAATTGTTAATGAGTATTGTTGATCATTGTTGATATTAATGGGTTCTACTCATGCCGTTCACTTATTCACTAAGCATAGGACTTTTGTGTTGTAGAAAATCTGAAGAATTTGAGTAAACAACCTTATATTTCTTGAGTTTTGCAAGCCTGCCATATTGGCTTATCCTAATCCATGCCCTTGATGTTATGTAAAGTACTGGTTGGTCAATGTCAATTATAATGATGGAGTACGTGTTAAAAAAAAAAAGTCCAAAAATGGATAGAAAAGAAAGAGGAAACAAAAAGAAATGGAAAAAAAAGAAAAAAAAGGGTTTCCTCCAAAATAAAAAGGCAAAAGAAAAAGAAAAAGTGAAAACTGGTGTATATTCATGACAAAGATGTTGTTTTGTGCTATACTGAGGTCAGAATATTGTAAAGTTCTCACTCATATGCCACTTAAAATTTCTCTATCTATAGGCATGTGTTTAGGTGATTCAATGGTGTAGGTGCACAAAACCTTTATTTATTTGGTTGGAAGCAAGAATTTGAGGAGATTCTGTGGCATAAAATCCTATTCACTTTCACTTGTGTGCTGAAATTGCTTGAGTAGTTTCTATTAGTTGATACAGAGTTAACGAAATTCTATGACGGGTTTTGAAATTTAATCATCTAAATTCATGGAATTGAAAAATGCTCTAGATGATTTAATCTTGTCTTGAATTGTAATATAGGTATTAATCTCTGAAAACTTGGTAAAGGTTGGGATAGTTGGTCGCTTGAGTCGTTATGACTATTCTACGTTTTGCTCGAGGACCAGCAAAGGTTAGGTGTGGGGGTGTTGATGCACCTCGTGTTTACGCATCTTTTAATTGTTATTTTAATTATTTTGCACCTATTTAATTATAGTTCCACACTCATTTTGGCAATTTTTATGTTTAACAAGTTTGAAATTAAAGTTCCGAAAATTGTCAAATTTTGGTGCAAATAAGGCAAACTCGATGCATAAACAATTAAATCAAGTCAATCGAGATTCGGGACAACAACGTATAAACTCGGCCCGCTCCGACCCGACCCGCACCGTTACTGTGCCCCAAGCCCATCACCTTCATCATCAACCTCAAGCCCAAATGCAGGCCTAGGCCCAGCACTGCAGCATCTCATCAGACCCACCTCGGCCCGATTCGACCACCAGCAACACCATCACCGACCCAGCTTTGCCCAACAGCCCATCACACCTCTGTCCAACAGCCCCTGTTCGGCCCAACAGTAGCACAGGCCCGTCACCACCAGCTTCTCCTTAGCCCAATACCATCTCCACCTCAAGCTCGCACCAGCTCCGAGCTAAGCCCACCTGCACCCACCGTGTCCTAGCTCACCCACCTCCGGCCCAACAACACCAGCAGCGGCCCAGCGTCCAGCCCATCTGAGCATCCGCTCACCGCCTCAGCCTAGCTCGCCAGGGATTTTAGCATCACTATAAGAGGAAGAAGAGGAGGAACATAAAAGGGGGTTTTTCGGCTCTGTTTTGGGGTGCTGAACAAATCTCTTCTCTTAGCTCTCTCTCTCTCTCTCTCTCAGATTATTTTTTCTATTATTTTTCCTTAAATTGGAACGAGAACGAAATTTGCATGAAGACCGACATGAGTTTGTTCATCTCCTCCATCGTCGGATCATCCTTGATGGAGAGCTAGCTTGCTCTCTCGGGTTAGATAAAATCTTAGCCTTTACTTTTGTTTACTTTCAATTCGGATTAATTTGATTATTTATATAAATTGCTTGGTTGATATAAATACTTTGAAGTATTATATTTTTATTGTTTATTTAATTGATATGATTATTGAGTTTGTAACCTTTAATTGTTGATATTGGTATTTATAAATTAATTCTTTGTGATTGTAGCCTTAGGATTAATTAATCAAGCAATAGTATTAACCGAATTGACAATTAAAGCCTATCTTCCCTATGCTTTAGTTAGATAGGGTCAATACGTAATAATTAACATTACGTTAGGTAGAGCCTATTTTTCTTATGCTTTAGTTAGATAGGGTCAATACGCGATACTAACAATATCTCCTTAGTAGGTTAAAGCTTGTAGCCCAAACCACTACCCGTGTGACAATCAATAATCCCAATATAAATGTTAAAGCAAGAGTAATTGGCTAATGATGGATTCGATACCCTAGGTTCCAATTTAATACATTTTTCCAATTAGAAGTAGATTACCTTAGTTTAATCGTCGTTTTCTTAGATTAATTAACACAAAAACCTCCCAATTTTATTCAAATTAATTTAAGTCATAGAATAATTTCACGTACTCTTAGTCCCTGTGGTTCGACACCCTCTCGCCCTACACTTCAATTTAGGTGTGTTTAATTAGATATGATTTTATATTAAATTTTAATAGACGTAGAAAAACACATGACAAATCATTTTGATAATGTATGCAAATTTTTGTTGCCGAACATGGCTAACGTTTAATGGATTTTTGTTATGAGAGGGTGAGAGCGTGAGAGGGGCAAATTATGGCCCTCCATTGTAATGGATGGCCATGATTTATTGAACATTAGAAAAAAATAATTTACGGCTCATACCCCTTCTTGAGGCAAAAAGAGAGAAGAGGTAAGGAAGGAAAATTATTATTTTTTCAATACTCAATAAATCTTGACCGTAAATTTTTATTTTTTTTATTTCCAATAAATATTAGCCGTCCATTACAATGGAGGTCCAAGATTCGCTCCTCTCACGCTCTCTCCCTCTCATAACAACGCCACCATATATATATATATATGTATATATCTTGTCGCTGTCATGGTGGAAATTAGCCGAATTTTAACTAAAATTGACTAGATTCTAACATAAGGTATACTAAGATGATAAAATTTTATATCTCAGAGTACCTCATTTCATATATTAAAATGACAGAGATAAATTTCCTATTATTTTGCTGACAAGGAACCCGCCTTCCTGGTAAAACCTGGCGCATGCGGTGAGCCACATACCATAGGAGCTAATTAATTTCAAGATTCCTTAGGGAGATCGAACTACAGACCTTTTGACCTAAAGCAACATTGTACGTATCGAGGATTCCTATTTTATATAGCATTGAAGTTGATATTATTATTTTATTACTTACATGGTATTGCTATTATATTGTCTTATAATAATATGTAAGATAATTGGAGAAAAATGATTCTTTAACCATATAAGAAAATATTACAATGTGGAAACAAGTTTTTCTTTAAAACACACGACAAAAGCCTTGATCGGATTTTAATCTTTCATGGAAAATTTTTATGAAAGAAAAGTAATTCTTACAATCTCCTTTTTCACCTAAACAAAAAATATGCACAATTTTTTACAATCTCCTTTTTCGCCTAAACTATTTGTATACGAGACAATCCAAAAAGAACAGTCCCAAGTAAAGAAAAAGAAAAAGAAAACTACACCTTTTGAAGGGTTACTCTATTCTAGAAACTCTTAGAAGGCGACTAATTTAGGTAGAATGGAAAACCAAGATTTGAGGCAAATTTTAAAGGACAGTTATTAATACCGGTGGAAAATTATTATTGTCAGAGTACTGAAGTGACTTACAAATAGTGAGTTGCCATATAATTGTAACAAAAACAAAAACCTTACTCTGACAATAATAATTTTGTCACTCCAATAACATTACCATTCTAAATAGTTTCAATACCCAATGGGCTGACAGTTGACACATGCATGTAAAACAAGTTCACTCACATAGGTTTTATTTATTATATTAATCTAATACTTTTATTTTTAATTATATTAATGTAGTTTATTTATTATTTGAATTATGGTAATATATTTCGATAGTTGTTATTGTGCTATGACTTATAATAAATTGTCCTAATAATAACTATTAAATTTCTCACAGGGTCTTTGGCACATATGAGATCCACATGTAAGCCCAAGTGGGGTTTTATACTAAAATTAATTGATATTAGGTAGAGTAACCCACTAAGCTTATAAATTGATCTTTTTATTCTTATAAATCCTACTAAGCTCATATATGGAGTCTCAAAACTCTCCCTCATATGTGAGCCTACGACAAATGCAACACTCGCCTTCTCCAATCCAATTGGATCCAACATTCATTGGAGAGGCACTCGGTGCAACAAACTCAAATGCATCCCTCTTCACGAGGATATGGTGCGTCCAACAAGAACTTGGGATCATCCACCCGCTCTGATACCTGCTAAATTTCTCAAAGGGCCTTTAGGCTTGACCTACAGAGTTGGCACATATGAGATCCACATATAAGCCCAAGTGGGGTTCCATCATAAAACCAATTGGCATTAGGCGGAGTAATCCACTAGGCTTATAAATTAATCTTTTCATTCTCACAACTCCTACTAGGCTCTTATGTAGAATCTTAACACTCCCCCTCATATATGAGTCGACGAAAAACACAACTCTCGCCTTCTTTGATCTAATTGGATCCAACATTCATTGGATAGGCCTTCGATGCAACAAACTCAAATGCACCTCTCTTCACGAGGACACGGTGTATTGCATCCAATAAGAGCTAGGGATCATCCACTCACTCTGATACCATACTAAATTTCTCACGGGGTCTTTAAACCCGATCCACCGAGTTGGCATATATGAGATCCACATATAAGCCCAAGTGGGGTTCGACTCTAAAATCAATTGGCATTAGGTGGATAACCTACTAGGCTTATAAATTGATCTTTTCATTCTCACAACTCCTACTAGGCTCACATGTGGAGTCTCAATAATAATGTTATCTTATATTTTTAGATTGAATTAATGTTGATTAGTTATGCAATTTGTAATGGAGTATTACGTTAAGATAGAAATATTTTATGAAAATACATAATGAAAGATACTACATGAAAGAATATTAAGGAACCCACTGAATGATGAGAGCCTCTCGTATATTTATAGGAAAAGAGTACAATAAATAAATACATAAGCCTAGGGCCCCCAAGGTGCAATATACAAATATTAACTACCCATACATTATATTCTAACATCCCCTCTTAATCGAATCAGGAGATAAATGAATGCGATGATTGTCTCTAAATAAAAGAAATAAATGACGTGAAAGACTTTTTTGTGAAAATGTCTGCAATCTGTTGTGAAAAAGAAACATGGAGATCTTGAACCAGGCCCATCTCAACACGCTCCTAAGCAAAGTTAATGTCAATTTCAATGTGGTTTTTACGACCATGATGCACTAGGTTAGTAGATAGGTATGTAGCAGAAAGATTATCAAAATAAACCAGAGTAGCTCGAGGAATGCAAACAACAGTCTCATGTAATAAGGAGCAAAGCCAGCAACATTCTGAAACAACATTAGCAACAGCACGATATTCAACTTCTGCGCTTGAGCAAGAGACATTAGGAGGACGTTTAAAAGACCAAGAGATGATATTGCTACCAAGAAAAGCACAAAAGCAAAACATGGAACGGCGGGTATTAGGACAGCCCACCTAATCAACATCAGAATAAGCCACAAGTTGATCTAAAAAGTTAGGATATATAGTTAAACCGTGATCCAAGGTACCCTTGATATAGCAAAGAATTCGTTTTATAGCGACCCAATGGGCAACGCAAGGAGGGTGCATGAAAAGGCACACCTGTTGCATTATATATGAAATATAGTGCAAAAGTAAGATATTAAAGGGCACCAACAACGGACCGGTACAAAGTAGGATTGGATATAAGATCACCACCGATCAGCGATACTTTGGATTTGGAATCAGTAGGCGTGCAACAGGTTTGCATGAGAGCATATTAGTCCTACCAAGAAGATCGTGCGCATACTTAGACTAAGACAAAAACAAACATGTAGAGAAATGAGAGACGAAAATCCCGGAAAAATAGTTAAGACGTCCCAAATCTGTCATATCAAACTCATAGCAAGGGAGTAAAGCAATGCATGAAACAATGAATCAAAAGAAGCAGTGATAATAATATTGTCCACGTACCCAATAAGATGGCCATATCATTCCCTCGATGTAAAACAAATAATAATGAAATAGACTTACAGCTATGGAAGCCAAGACGATGAAAAACTGAAGCAAAGTGATTATACCATGCACGAGGTGCTTGCTTAAGGCCATATAGAGACTCATTCAACTTGCAAACTAAGTTAGGAAACTAAGAATCCACAAAACTAGGCGGTCACTTTATGTAAACTTCTTCATGCAAAGTTCTATGGAAAAAGGCATTTTTGATGTCAAGCTGATGAATGGGCAACTTACAAGAGGTGGCAAGAGTGAGAACAGTACAAATTGTAGCAGCTTGACAACATGACTTCAAGTTTCACAATAATCAATCCCATAATGTTATGTGAACCCTGAGCCACCAATCGAGCTTTATAGCATTCAACCTAACCTGTTAGAGTCTGCTTGACTCGATAAACCCACTTTGACCCGACGACATTAGCATTATCAGGATGAGGTACCAAGGTCCAAGTATTGTTACATAAAAGAGCTTGATATTAATCAAACATGGCACCTTTTCAATATTCATCCTTGAGAGCTTGCTTATAAGTGTATGGAATATCGGGTAAAGCAGTATGAGCAAGCATAGAGGGTTTAAAAAGGGGCTTCATAATACCAAATTTAAAGCGAGTAACCATAGGATGAACCAAGGGAATTGTAGCATGTAGTGCGACTGGGGATGGAGATGGCTCTTGAGTAGGTATATCACTCATGGTAGCTATAGTTGTCATCAGTGAAGAGCGCAAAGGAGGGACAAACATGGCAGGTGCACGGTTGTTAGTAGGAGTGGGGTCCGGTTAGACAGCAGGAGGTGATGTCCCAACAAATGGAGAGGAAGCGAGTGGTGATGGGAATACTTGTTGAACACGATTGTGAAAGAGCCCCCAACCGAGCAAAGAGAAAATCTATTTCATCAAAAATAATATGTATCGAAATGATCATTTTGTTAGTAGATAGATCAAGACATTTATAACCCCTGTGATTAAGCAGATATCCTATGAAAACACACAAGCTGGATTGAGGAGCAAGTTTATGCGGCGCAATAGCACATAAATTCAGATAACAAGCACACCCGAAAACTCGAAGACGATTATATGCAATTTTCTTTTTATAAAGACACTGAAATGGAATCTTTTTCTAGATAGAAGTAGAGGGCAAGAGATTGATTATGTGAGCAGCAATAAGCATAGCTTCAACCTAGCACTCTAAAGGCATACACCCCTGGAATAGAAGAGATCGCATCGTATTTCCAACCATTCTATGCAAACGCTCCGTCTTACCATTCTGTTGGGAGGTGTGAGTGTTAGGAATAGTGTCATAAAATCCAAAATTATTTTGGATACATTATTTTATTAATGAATAAAATTGATGTTCCAGTCATTTTTTAGTTAAATTTGTGTAAGCAAGCATTTATACTACATGTGATTTTTTCTTTGAAAACATTCATGAGATGGGTGTAGTCCTCAGACTACAATTTACATGCTTGTTCTAAGTGGTTGATGAGATTAACCCACGGATAGACTTGGAACAAATGGTATAGATTATTGTTTGAAAGACTCATAGTCGAAGACAAGTTTGGACCACTTGTATGCTAAGACTATAACGTGACACTTTAGATGACTTGTCTTGGTCATGTGGATGGTGATCCAAAAGTGTTAGGTTGTGTGTTTAATAAGATTGACACACTGAGTTGGACCACGTGGATTACTTGTTTCTAGACTACTATCGGAGATGAGTGATTCATGTTGTACTGTTTGAACGACGACTCTAAGTCCTTAGGGTATTTTAGGCTTGTGCATGGAACGTTAGTTACTTTGGTGTACTATAAGTAAGGTCTAAACGCATGACTGAATTCCCACGCACACTAGGTAGCGGCGTGAAGTTTGACAAGGATCAGGTATTCAATAGGGAATCTACAATCTCTTATGAGATACAGATGTCTCCTTAGTTAATTTGCAAATATTTGAATAGTTCAGAATCTTTGGCCAAAGTATTCCAAGTGTTTGACATTTGGAATTTATACTGTGAATATGTTCAAGTATAAATGAATTATTCAATGAAGAGTGAGTCAGTAACTAATGGAGAAGCTGTGAAAAGGATAATGGTAGTAGTTGTACTTATTCTTCGTCATGGACATTTAGTGGAGGGGTTGTTGTTATCAATACAGTCTATTAGGAAAATATCATATAAATGGTTTAAGTCTGGAGTGCAGTGGGATTTATTTAGTGGAATTAAGTCTCACAAAATAGTAATTAAATTATTTCATGAGATGATTAATTTAACCCATTTGGAGCTAGATTTAAATTGTACTTGGTATTCAAATGAAATTAAATTTTTAGGTTTCTAGAAATTGTTTCAGAGACCTAATTAGAGAGAAAATTTTCCGTTGAAAATTTTCTTTCCTCAGTTTAACATTTTTTGGAGCCCGCCCTCAGGGCAGTTTGAAGTCATTGCGTAGAAGATCACGTAGTCTCAATTTTCTTGGTATTCTTTATTATTGGAGTAATTTCAGGCATGCCTTCTTTCCTTCTTCTTTTAATTTACGCTTTTCTATTTATTTATAATGTTCATTATTATGCATGTTTAAGTTTATTTATTATTATAAATGTATTAGAGTAAAAGGCAAGTAGGTCGAAATTAAGAATTTAGATCTATAGATTTAAATTATGAATTTAAAATTAACCTTAGGTTTAGAATTATGAATTCTAAACCCCTTCCACTATATAAACTTTAGGGATAATTGTTAAAATTCGTCCCAACAACAACATGTACTAGAGCAAAGGAATTTATAGAGATAACCTTATTCTAGGGAGCTCTCGTACGTGAGGTGCCACAAAGCGTGACTCTCCAACCCGGAGCTTAGGTAAAGAGAATAGTCTCCTATTCTAAGTGCTTTAATAGGTGCCTTTTGTTGTGACCAGAGTTCAGAACTGTGAACCCAACGATCGGCATCAAAGTTTATTTTTTCCAACAAAATTTATATTTTCCCTCCAATTGGTATCAGAGCCAATCTCTTATTACATTCAATTTAATAAAATAGTGATTTTATTAAGAAGGAAAATTTGTTTGAATTAGCGATTTAAATTGTTTAAATATTGAAGCATTAATTGCTAATTAGATTGTTTCTTAACTGTATCAATTTAAATTGTTAAATCTTTAAAAGAGTTAATAGTTAACTCGGTTGTTTAAAGTAACGGTTTAAATTGTTTAAATCGTTAAAGAATTAATCGTTAATTCGGATCTAACAACCTACAAATTTTCGATTCCGTAATTTGTATAATGAGAAAATGATCATTTGGTTAAGATTTGTAAAATCAAATAAAATTGATCTAATAAGATTAAATTCAATTAATTTTTATAAAATCAGATAAAATTGATCTAATGAGATTAGATTCAATTAATTTTAAAATTAAATATTTAAAAAAAATAAAATTCTGACGACGTCAGCATCAACGTGGTGTTGACGTCAGCAAAAAAATTATTTATTTTATTTTAGGGGTGTGTTGAAGTCAGTATTGGTTTACATAATAATTATAAATTAATTATTTTTTTAATTTATTTATTTTTAGAATGAGATTCTAAATTAGATTATGAGATAAACTAAGTTGTAAATCTGTATTAGCTTAAATAAAAGTTATTTTAAATTATTTTAGATTAAGATTCTAAAATAGACTATAGAATAGTCTAGGTCAAATTTATTTTAAAAACAAAAATTTATTATTATAATTATTTTAATTTTAGAATAAGATTCTAAAATAGATTATAAGATTGTCTAAATTTTAAGTTACTACTGCTTCAAATAAAATTAATTTTTATTAATTAATTTAGTTTTAGAATTGGATTCTAAAAAAAATGGATTATGACATAATCTAAAGGGAAAATACTATAAGACAATTGTGAGGCCAGCCACGACGTATGGGGTGGAATGCATGGCCTTCGCGGGATGGCATAAGTGGAGGATGTCAACAACCGGATTAAAGCAGGATGGCATAAGTGGAGGATGGCCTCCGCGGTAGTTTGTGATAGAAAGTTCCCCTTGAAGCTAAAGGGAAGATACTATAAGACGGTTGTAAGGCCAGCCATGACGTATGGGGCGGAGTGCAGGGCGATGAAACAACGACATACACAGAAGATGAAGGTGGCAGAGATGCGAATGCTAAGGCGGATGTGCGGACACACAAGGAAGGATAGGATCAGAAACGACGTCATAAGAGCCAAATTGGGCGTAGCCCCCATTGAAGATAAATTAAGGGAGCAACGTTTGAGGTGGTTCGAACATGTTAGAAGGAGACCGAACAATGCTCCAGTTAGGAGGTACGAACAGCCCCTTACTACACTAGGTAGGAGAGGAAGAGGCGGGTCAAAGAAGAGATGGCTGGAGACGATCCGACAAGACCTCACCAACCTAAACCTTCAAAAGGAGATGGCCTTAGATAGGGCCCAATGGAGGGGTAGTATAGGCGTTATAGATGCTCCAGTTCGAGTAGGGTAGTCTAGCTTACTAGTGCGAGGCCTTGACATCCTCCTGGCGCACTTAGTTTGTGTACTTGCTCGCATGAGCCGCTACCTGCCTGCCTACCTGCCTACCTATCCTTTGATTTCTGTTTGATTTTTGATTTTTGCTTGATGTGGCTTGCTTTGAGTTTGTTGTTTTGCTCACTGTGTGTTTTGACCTACTCATGCTTTGATACTTTCCTGCTGCCATGTCACATGCTCTATGCTGCGAACCAGACTTTTAGGTTGGGAGTCCTCGGAAACAGCCTCTCTTCAGGGTAGCCCCCTAAAGGGGGAAGGCTGCGTACATCTATCCCTCCAGACCCTGCTTTTGTGGGAGCCCTTTGCAGGCACTGGGTTTGTTGTTGTTGTTGTTGTATGACATAATCTAAATTTGTGGTATTGGTTTAATAAAAATTAATTTCTATTAATTGATTTAATTTTTGAATAGGACTCTAAAAAGTAGATTATGTGATAATCTAAATTAGATCTTGGTATTATTTTAATTAATATTAATTAATTAATTTTATTGGTTAATTTTAGAATGAGATTCTAAAGGGGGTTATGAGATAATCCAGGTTGTAAATGTAAGTTAATTAAAACCACTAGTTATAAAAATCATGTGGGAGCGAGGTTTCAATTGTTGTAACCTCACGGTCTCCATTACCGGTCTAGTAGTATAGTAGATCGATAGACCTCCTTGCGGAGGATGTCGGTTTGTAGATTACAGGGTTAGACTTCTTTTGGGATAAACAAAAGTACAAAGAAGTGATGTGACCATGCTGCCGTGAAGTATTACATGTATTTGTATGGAGGTTTAGGTAACGGTTTACACTTGACTAGCGTGATGCATTAGCCTCCCCGAAACACTCTGTTGTATTATGTTAGTGACTAAGGTAAAGTGGCGAGTTAATCATGTTTAGTAAAAGTTATAAGAAAACATGTTAATTGAGAATAGTTCTCACCCGAACTTGCTTCGTGTGACCCCGTTGCAGGGAGTAAGGAGTGGTGTGTTTGGGTCATCATTGTATGCATGATAGTACAATTTAGTGGATACCTGGCTTATTATGTAAGCTAAAATGAAAGAATACATATCAATGAATTATACATGACTCTTATAAGATAGTTGCACGTTTATTTGCATTTACAGTTTTTGATATGGCTGCGACTGGTGAACTTCACACAATTTGAAAGATAACGCCTTAACTGGACCAAATTACTGCACCTGAAAAATGAACCTGGACATAGTATTAATACATAGGGGTCATAAGTTTGTTCTCACTTAAGCTCGACCTACGGTGCCTGCTAATAATTCTGCAGCTACTATTAAAGAGCGTTATGAACGCTGGAATAAGGCTAATGAGTTAGTCAGATGCTACATTTTGGCCTCTATGACCAATGTACTCAAGCATCAAATGTTTGAGATGGAAACAACAGCTGAGATGATCAAACATTTAAAGGAAATGTTTGGTGGTCAAGATAGGGCAGCTAGTCAAGAGTTGACGAGGAAGCTCTTGAACATGAGGATGTCAGAAGGGTTGCAAGTTCAGGAGCACGTCATGAAAATGATGGCGTGCTTGCCTGAGTTGGAGAATCTAGGTGCTAAGATTGATAGTCAGTCTCAGTAGGACATCATCCTCAGCTCTTTGTCCAGCTCTTTTACTCAGTTCAGGCTCAACTATACAATGAATAATAAGGATTATTCATTGCCTGAGATGATGAAGGAGCTTCAGGTAGCAGAGAGTGTTATATGAGCCAAGGGAAGTGTCCACTTGACTCAGGTATCAAGGGCCAGTGGGAGCAAGCTCAATAAGGGACTGACTGGAAAGAAAGGCAAAGGCAAGATTACTAGTGTAGCGACTAATTCTAACAAAAGGCCAGCAAAAGGAAAATGTTACTTTTGCGGAAAGATGTGCCATTGGAAGAGGAACTGCATAAAGTACATAGTTATTCTGCCTGCAAAGACTGCTAAGTCATCTAGTGAAGGTATGATGATATCACACTTGGTTGAGTCATGTGTAGTTGAAAGTCCACCAGGTACCTTGTGTGTGGACTCAGATTCAACTAACCATATCTATAATTTGTTACAGGGACTCAAGCTAACCAAGAGGCTGGCTGATGGGAGCTATACCTGACAGTTGAAGAGGGTACAAGAGTAGCAGGCCTAGTAGTAGGAGATGTTAGCTTAGACTTTAGTGTTAGAGTTTTTGTTATTAAAAGTTTGTTTATTTGTACCTGGATTGGACAGGAATTTGATTTATGTGGGTTTAGTTGATTTTGATTGTGAATTTTTTATTACGAGAAATAAATTGTTTATTTACTAAGGAACATGTGTTTATGATTTATTCATGTCGTTTTCTGATCAAAAGTTATTTTGTATATGAACAATGCAAAATACTTAGAGAAGGATTTTGCAAGTAAACTACAAAAGCAAAAATAAAATAATATTATAAGAATTAAAAGAAAATGGCACTAATAAGAATGCTCAAGGTACACGAGCTTAGGTGTGGTAGGAGGATTATCAGGACACCTGACAAGTTCATAGCAGAAACTTTTAGTGGTTAATCGTGGCATTGAATCTGATCCTTTTAGTCATAATGAAGCAATTAAGTCTTATAGTTTTAAGCAATTGGTTGAACGAACCATGCATGTACAAACAACATAAAGAGAAAGTGGTAACTTTCTAGGTATTGTATGTCAACAATATACTACTCATTAGGAATGATGTGGGGGTGTCATTAGTTGTAAAGACTTGGTTGTCATGATCAAGGTTGTTAGAATCGGGATTCTCCGTAGGATCGGTGAGGGGTACTCAGGATCGGGATCGTAGAATCGGATCGAGAATCGTAAGATTCTACTTTATATGTAAAACAATAACTTGTATCCAATAAAATTATATTACAAGCCTCAAATATATAATGAAGAACATCAAAAAAAGTCCCAAAAAAAAAAAAATCAAGTTGAAAATAAATAAAATAAAAATCAGAACAATTACCCAAGTAACTCAATATGCTAGAAGAATAAGAAATTAAACAAAAATCAATGATTTATCAAAAAGAAAATGAGCTATGTTTGTGTGTGGCCCGTGGGTCAGTGTCAAACCTCGGTGGTGGCTGGGGTAGTCGGCTGCAATCGGCGGTGTCTAGGGCTGCCGGTGAAGATAAGTGAAGAGTGTGATGTGAGAGAATGATTAAGGTTAGGTTATATGAGGGGGAGGAGAAGGGAAGGGGGGAAAAATGAGAAAGGGGAAGGGAAAAGTATTAAAAAAAAAAAAATAAATAAATTTAAAAAATAACATGTAGAATTAGTAGAATCGGAGTAGAATCGGTAGAATCGGGGTAGAATCGGAGTAGAATCCGTAGAATCGGTGTCAGACCTCAAATATGTTATTTTTTATTATTGACTCGGTAGAATCGGTGTAGAATCGGCAGTCCTACCGATCCTACCCCGATTCTACCGATCCTACACGATTTCGTTGCGAGTCTACTTTTTTACGATTTTTTACTTGATCCGGGTCGGTAGGGCATAGTGGGATCGTAGGATCGTACAATCCTACGATCCGACTCGCGATTTTGATAACTATGGTCATGATAGCTCAATATGAAGGACATAGGAGAAGCCAACTCTACTCTTAGGATTAAGCTTTCGTGAGGTCGTAAGAGTAGGATGTTGGGTCTTTCTCTAGCCACTTATATTGACAAAATGTTATCAAAGTGTTGCATGAAGGACTCTAAAAAAATGTTTTTTTTTTTAGGCATAGAGTCCCTTTTTCTCTTTAGAGCAGTGTTTTATGACACCTCAAGAGAAGGAACGGTTCAGGAATACTCCATATGCTTTGATAGTGGGAGCCTGTTATGATACTAAGATATGTGTTTAGTACTAATAAAGCTATAATTGTAATAGATCAATTTAGTATCTTAGTGTTGCATTTAGCAATGCATTTAGTAAAGGGAATTAGGTGTGCGTTTGAATGTGGTGTTTTGGAGGGAAGGGCGGTTACTATTTGTCATTGTCCTAAGCTAGTATAAATAAGAGTAGTCTCACTTGTAAACCTTACGTTGAATGATAATGAAAGTCTAATTCTCCTCTTTGATCTAGATGCTCTCTAGATATTTCTTCTATTTCTCATCTCTTTCACTTCTTTTCTCATCTTAATTCTCTTTTATCCAATCTATCCCCAGCTTATGAACCTAGACTAATCTAGATTCGTAACACCGGTATCAGAGCCTTGATTTGATCCCAAATCTAGCTCTTAATCAAGAAAATTCAAAATTAGGTTATTGTTGATGTGCAAGGACTTTAGATACTTTGCATTTGATTTAGTTGAACCTACTTCAACTAGATTGAGTTTGTATTGTGTCAAGCTTTGGAGCTGGTTGCAAACAATCAACAAAAAAAGGTTTTGGTGTTGAATTTAGCTCAGATTTAACCGATCAAAGCTCAATTGTTGCTACCAGATCAACTTGATCAAGTTCAGTTCAGAATTGTGTAGATTAGGTACTATTTGATTGCTTTAATGCTGGATTAGCAAGAATTTGAGGCGATTTTGGTGATTGTTGCATGTGAAGTGGTAGAGTGCTTGAAGTTGAACAAGAAACAACTTCGCATAGAGTTAAAATTAAGTGATCCGAGGCTGAACCGTGAGATGTTCGATTAATTGTTGAATAATGCCTAAGTTCATCTCAATTAAGCTTTGAGTTCTAATTGAGTTTAGGCAAGTTAGATTTGTCTTACTTTTGTTGCTTCTTGGGGTCTGGTCTTTATAAGTCAAGAATCCATATCACAAATTAGTTGCTGCTCTTTAAACTAAACTCATCTAAGCTAGCTAGCAATCGATAGTGTTTTGTTGGCCAATTTACTTGAGCAATTCTGGGAAGAAGAAGAAAGAAGGCTGCTGAAATGGTTGAAGGTGTAACCACACGAGCTTTGGCTGCATCTTATGCAGAAGTAGCTACTGGAATTACACCTAGAGCTGCGAGGAACATATCTTCTGATGCTGCAGCAGGGAGTAATCTAGATCAACCAACAGGATGGCAGCAGCAAATGCAGGAAATGTTTTTAGCGTTTGAGCAAAGATTCATCATGAGGCAAGAACAGTTTGAGAGTAAGTTTGAGCAACGATTGAATCAATTGCAGAAGCAACTTAACAGACCTGCTGGAGTTGAAAATTTACCTTCTGTACCACAGCCAGAGGTCATTTCTGCACCTAATACTGCTGGTATTTTGAGCATACCTAGTGTACCTTCACAAGTTAGGACTCAAGAGCAAGTTGCACCTAGGCAAGTTAGAGAACAAGAAGGGATTGTGGTTGCAGTGAGGAATTCAGGTTTTCGAAGACCATATGTGAAGCTAGATGCTTTCAATAGTACTCAACCTCAGTCTTGGTCTCGAAGATGTGAACAATTCTTTAGGTTCTATGCTACTCTTGAGACAGAAAAAGTTAAGTTGGCTGCAATCTATTAGCAAGGAGACCAAGAAGAGTGGTATCACTGTTAATCCTTGGCAATCCAAACCTTACTTGGCAAGAATTTGTGAATGAGTTGTGTGAAAGATACGGGGATGAAGATCTAGTGGATGTAGTGGACAATTTCAACAAGTTAACTCAAGCGGGCAGTGTAAAGGAGTACATGACTAAGTTCGAAAATTAGAAGGCAATGATGATGTCCATTCATTCAGGGGGAAATGAGGCTTTTTTATGTGTCAAGCTTCATTAGTGGCCTCCATCGCTTGTCAAGAGCCTATTCCAAAGCTCGATTTTATGAATCCACGATGCTCCTTAGTACTGATATTGCTTCTTCACCACAAGGTGCAAATGGTGGAACCAAGGCTTTGAGCTTAGAAGAAAAGAGGGCACAAAAGCTATGTTTTAAGTGCAATCAACGATACTACTTTGGTCACAAATGCAATACACATCAGCTCATGTTTCTAGCTGAAAATGAAGCTGAAAAGGGAGTGAGGCTCGACTGTCCTCAATGTTCTGCAGCAATGGACAGTGTGCAAGATATGGAGGCTGTAGGATGCAGATAAATGTGCTCGGAATAAGAACCAAAGGAGCAGCTGGCACTAACAAATATCTTCCAGTGCATACTTGAAGTTTTTGCTGCAATTCGAGTGCAATTCTGAAAGTTCCAGCTGCCACAAAATCAGTAGCTTTGCATCAATGACAAGGTTTTCATGTCAATGCTCTCTCATACGATTCTTGGGGACAAGAATCTTTAAAGGAGGGAATATTGTTATGATTCAAGGATATGTGTTTAGTACTAATAAAGCTATAATTGTAATAAATCAATTTAGTATCTTAGTATTGCGTTTAGTAATGCATTTACTAAAGGGAATTAGGAATGCATTTGAATGTGGTGTTTTGGAGGGAAGGGCGGTTACTATTTGTCCTAGTAGACTTTTAGTTCATACACAAAAGAGACGGGTATAAAAATTGCCATAAATTGGATTTAGGACAAGTGGGAGATTGTTAGGAATAGTGTCCTAAAATCCTGATTTATTTTGGATATATTATTTTTTTAATGAATAAAATTGAAGTTCCAGTCATTTCCTAGTTAAATTTGTGTAAGCGAGCATTTATACTGCATGTGATTTTCTTTTTGGAAACATCCATGAGATGGGTATAATACTCAGACTTTACATGTTTGTTTTAAGTGGTTGATGAGATTAACCCACATATAGACTTGGAACAAATGGTATGGATTGTTGTTTGAAAGACTCGTAGTTGAAGACAAGTTTGGACCATTTGTACGCTAAGACTATAACGTGACACTTTAGATGACTTGTCTTGGTCATGTAGATGGTGATCCAAAAGTGTTAGGTTGGTGTGTTTAATAAGATTAACACACTGAGTTAGACCACGTGGATTACTTATTTCTAGACTACTATTGGAGATGAGTGATTCATGTTGTACTATTTGAATGAAGACTCTAAATCTTGAGGGTATTCTGGACTTGTACATGGAACGTTAGTTACTTTGGTGTACTATAAGTATGGTCTAAATGCTTGACTAAATTCCCACGTACACTGGCTAGCGGCGTGAAGTGTGATAAGGATCAGGTATTCAATAGGGAATCTACAGTCTCTTATAAGATACTGATGTCCCCTTAGTCGATTCGCAAATATTTGAATAGTTCGGAATCTTTGGCTAAAATATTCCAAATATTTGACATTTAGAATTTATACTGTGAATATGTTCAAGTATAAATGAATTATTCAGTAAAGGGCGAGTCGGTAACTAATGGAGAAGCTGTAAAAAGGATAATGGTAGTAGTTGTGCTTATTATTCGTCATGGACATCTAGTGGAGGGGTTGTTGTCATCAATACAGTCTATTAGAAAAATATCGTATAAATGGTTTAAGTCTGAAGTGCAGTGAGATTTATCTAGTGGAATTAAGTCTCATTAAATGGTAATTAAATTATTTTATGAGATGATTAATTTAACCCATTTGGAGCTAGATTTAAATTGTCCCTGAGGTCCCTGCACAAGCCTTTGTATTTATTTTCATCGGAAAAATATTAAAGAGTTCATGAGATGAATTATTTATCCATGAGATGGGAAAATTTAATTTTGCCAAACATTATTCATGAGATTAATAAAAGCTGAATATTATAAAATAAAATAATTTTGAAAAATTAAAATCTATAAGATGAATTTTTACATGTGAGAATCAAAGCAAAACAAAAAAAAAATCAAAAATCACAAAAAATACCTCGCACAGGCTGTGATCCGTGTGATCATGAATAAGCCAACCAGCGCGTGGGCTGTAAGGGGAGATCCGCGTGTCCCTGTGATGGCCAATCAGGCCACGACACGTGACACGCGGTGACGGGCCCATAAGGGCGCTTTTTCCTGGGATCGAAATGCAGCGTTTTTGAGCAGGTTTTTAATAATACGATGTGTTTTGTTTTAAACTGGCGAATCCCACATCGATTTAATTGCCTGTTTTCGCTTTGGTAGTCTATTATAAATAGAAGCACCTATTTCATTAGTTTGGCATTCAATTGAAATTAAATTTTTTGGTTTCTGAAAATTGTTTTGGTGACCTAAATGGAGAGAAAAATTTTCGTTGAAAATTTTCTTTTCTCAGTTTAATATTTTTCGGAGCCCACCCTTCGGGCAGTTTGAGGTCAACACATAGAAGATCGAGGGGTTTCGGTTTTCTTGGTATTCTTTATTATTGGAGCAATTCCAGGTATGCCTTCTTTCCTTCTTTTTTTAATTTACGCTTTTCTATTTATTTATAGTATTAATTATTATGCCTATTTAAGTTTATGTAGTATTATGAATGTATTAGAGTAAAAGGTCTGTAGGTCTAAATTAAGAATTTAGATATATAAATTTAAATTATGAATTTAAATCTGCAGATTTAAAATTAGAAATTTTAAATCAATCCTAGGTTTAGAATTATGAATTCTAAACCTCTTCTGCTGCATAAACTTTAGGGAGAATTTTTTAAATTCGTCACAACAACCGGTATTAGAGCAAAGGGATTTATAGAGATAACCCTATTCCCGGGAGCTCTTGCATGTGAAAAGTCACAAAGCGTGACTCTCCTACCGGGGACTTAGGTAAAGAGAAGAGGCTCCTATTCTAAGTGCTCTAATAGGTGCCCTTTGTTGTGACCATAGTTCAGAACTGTGAACCCAACGATCGGCATCAGAGTTTATTTTTTCCAATTTTTCCCAATAGTGAGGATATGAAATTCGACTTAGAATGCCTTGTCGTGCAAAGAGGCCATTGAAATTTCGATTAATATATTCGGTTCCATTATCATACTGAAAATGCATCATCTCAACACCAAAGTGATTCAAGATGAGATTACGAAACTGAACAAATAAATCAAACATCTCATATTTGGCATGCATAGGATAAATCCACACAAAATGAGAGTAATCATGACGGACACTAGACTCAGACAAGACACTGGAACAAGAAATAAATTTTTGTTTAATGAAGGAAGACAAAACTGGAACTCCAGCATATCCTAACCAGCGATGCCACAGCGAAAGGGGGACTCGTGACACAATGAGAGATGTGTGTTGGACTAGTGATGTAGGTACTGTGAAGAGAGGTCCAGGGCTAACACATATGGCGATTACAAATTTTAATTTATGATCCTTTACAGAAATGCCACGCAAGTCAAATTCAAGATGAAAATTATTATCTAAACAAAATTGATGAATAGAAAGTAAATTTTTGGAGAGACCCAGGACAAACAGGACATTCTTTAAAGTAAAACAACCAACAGGAGTAGAAATAGAACGTGATCCAATCCCAGCAACAGCTAGAGATGCACCGTTCCCAACTAAAATTTGATCAAGACCACGATAAGGAGATAGTGACGTAAGGACACCTGAATTATTTGTCATCCACAACCTTGGAGGAGTCAAGGATAGGAGTCTAATAAAACTGTGGAGGACACAAAGAGGCATCGAAACCTGGATAAAAGCTATAATTAGTGGTAAAAGCATTATTAGCTTGATATTGTGGATAAGAAGATGTGTTACCACCCTGAGGAATCGTGCCCAAAGAGGGAGCCCGAAACGGCAGATAAACAAGAGGCATAGGCCATGGCATGCTTCAAAAATTTGGACCCCACATATTGTGATTCCCACGTTGACCATAACCTTTGCAATTAAGTCCATGGCCTCGGCCACGTCAGCCCCTGCCCCTGACCATTACATGATTGTGCACTATAACCTGCTTGTTGCGAAATCTAATGAACCGGTAGTACGACCGGTTGCTCGGTAGAGGCCGGTTGTCTGTGAGCAGGAGCAGATGGGACTATGGGATTTGTAACCCCACTATCAGTTGAAGGATTCCCTTGTGCAACTAAGACAATTGAAGAACTAGGGCTATCACTCTTAAGGCAGGACTTTTCATTCATAAGCATGAACGGAGCATCAATAAAAGAAGGAAAAGGAACGCGGGACGTGATAGCAGTACAAACATTACTAAACTCCTTATTATCAGAAAGTCCATCCACAACAACCAATACCATATCAAAAGTAATTGAAGCATTAACAAACCGAAGATTATCAGATAAAGACTTGATTTTAGTGAGATATGCAAGCATTGTCAGGTTTCCTTTCTTTATGTTAGCCAATTCTCGTTTAAATTGCAATTGACGTGACTGCGCAAAATCAATAAAAAGGCGAGAAATAGATCCTCAAAGCGAAGCAGCAGTTAAATTGTCATCATTTCCATAGACTGCACTAGCAAGATCAGTAGAGATTGTACCAAGTATCCAAGATATGAGTAGATTATCGATCTGACACCAATAACAGTAGTTGGAATTGGTTGGAGCAGGTGAGACGGAGGACCCGTCAAGATGATCATCAATAGCGTAGCCTCGACATGTGAAAAGAAAAGATCAATGCCAAACAAGGTAGGCAGATTGATCATTGAGATCTAATGTAGACGAGATCTGATGACGAATATTTGAAACACTAAATGGACTTGAGAGATTTGGAGAGCCACTTGGTACGATTGTCATTGATGTAGAGTCCACTGGGGTTTGGGAAGTCAAAGTCATGGCTGTTGAAGATGTATCTGCCATGGCAATGCACGTCTAATAGAAAGAGGGAGAGAAATCACGACGAACGATTGCGGGTAGACGAAATTGAATTAATTGCGTCTCCAAAGTCTCGTTGCAAGGACAACAAGAAGCCGATTCTTTTAGATACTTTGGAGCATGAAATTGAACAAGAAATTAAAAAAAAAATTGGAAAAGCTAGGTGCTCGACGATTTCTCTCTCTAACTTTCTCTTTCTTTAACTCTCTCCTTCTCTAGATAGTCACGATCTTCAAAGTGAAACGACAGTGGCAAGAGAGAAATCACGACAGTGCTCGAGTTCCGACGACTCTGATGGAGAGAGAGAGAGATGGCAGCTGGAGAGGATGTGGTGGCTAGGGTTAGTCTTTGAAAGAGAAAAATACGAGAGGGCTAGTTTGGCTCTGATACCATGAAAGAATATTGAGGAACCCACTAAATGATGGGAGCCCTCTCGTATATTCATAGGAGAAGAGTACAATAGAGAATTACATAAGCCCAAGGCCAACAAGACCCAATATACAATAGAACAACAACAATAACAAACCTAGTGCCAGAAAGGCTACCAGCCAAGGTAGGGTCTGGGGTGAAGTGTCTGTAGCCTTACCCCTACAAGATGCTATTTCAAAACGGAACAATATTTATAAAATCAAGCCAAAGTCAATTCAAATTCAAGTCAAATAAAACAGTAGCATACTTGTAAGCACGTAAGCAACAATAAAGCAATAGCAAATAGCGAATATAAAAGACTGGAGCGCTCTATGAATTGGTATCGTTGTGCTACCCTCTCCTAACAGCTATGTTGGCCACCCTTAAGACCGCCACTTAATTCTATCTAAAGTTATCTCCTCATTAAGATTTTGGTGGATAAGGTCATGTCTAATAGTCTCAATCCACTTTTTTTTTGCCCGGCCCCCTGTACCTTTCATCCAGTGTATAATATGTAGTTATTCATACTTTTTAATTAGAATCACGCCTCATTTGCTTTTTATAACATCATTTAAGACTATATTCTTCCTAGTACATCCACACATCCACCGCAAAACCCTTCATGTCTGCCACCTTTAACTTCTGTGTGTGGTACCATTTAATTGGTGACATAACGAAAGAAACTGTAGTTCATAAAACGAGAATTAGCCTTGTTATTTAAATAGTTAACTCTTGGCAATTTAATAAATTTTCATTATAACCGTTGAATATCAAAAGGAAATATCTCCTATAGGTATCTTGAGGATACATGTAATATTTTTTATGCAGTCTGAATAATTTATAATTTTTTCAACAATCTCTTTTATTTGCCATATCAGTACCAATTTTCGCATGATCTTTTAATAGAAACAACTCATATATTCTTGTTATGTGTTAATTATGTTAGATGGTTTATAGGTAAATAAAATATATGCTGGATTTTGAAGTAATGTGCTTCAATTTTGTTCTTTTCCTCATTGTATCCAACATAGAAAATTTAGAAAGGGAAGAGCCACTTTATATATCCTATTTTCGACCTTTTTTCGACCATCGTGTCTTTTGTTGCTGTAAAACAAATTCAAGGCAAGTTCTTGGACGAAGCTAGAGGGTTTGTGCTTGAGCTCAAGTTGTCTTATTTTGGCCAACCACGAGGGTGTTAGCTTGAGGCCTTTTCCGCACTCCAGGTTCGAGCTTGAGGCTACAAGCTCGAGCTGGAGATGAGTTGACTGATCCAACTACTCATTCCGTCATATCTTTTCCTTCTTTGGCTGATGTGGATTTTTAGCAGCTCTATATCATCCATGTTCCTTTACTGACACTAGATTTCTTATTGATTTTTTGTGGTGTAGCACCAACGGGAAGTATTTCAGCTATAAATACAGTGCCTTGGAACATTGTTCTGCACAATAAACACTGAAAATATACTCTTCATATTCTTCTTCTCTACTCTAATGAGTTCTTTTTCTTTACTCCAGTTATTGAACAAGTTGGGGCATTCTCCTACCCATCACTTGAGAGTACACTTACGTGTTAGGTGCCAAGTTAACTTGGAGTCGAAGTACCTTATGATTTTTTCTATACTATAGCGGGGAAATAAACAACATAGGGCAATGGTGAACTCCACGGCATGGAAACTTCCTTCAATGCAATCTTTCTTTTCTAAATCTCTTTAGTTGAGTTGTTCAATTATCTTGTCTCAAGTCCCTTTGTTCGAATTCGAGGTCCATAATGTTCAATTTGAGGCCTTCCTGTTGATTTTCCTCTCATAGTTAGTTTAAGTTTTAATTTTCCCCCATCTCAAGTTAGCCCTAAAGTATCTCGAGCTTGAGATTTTGATCACCTATCTGTGTTATTTTGCTAACAATCTAAGCCATTTATTAAAATGAGCAATTAGAACATGGCTAACTCTAGTTTTATAATTCTCGACATGTCTAAGATTGAACCTTTAGACAAAAAACACTTCAAAATATGGTCGGATAAGATGGAGTTTTTCCTTGGGCAAATTGATGTCCATTATACCCTCTTGAATGATAATACTCCTCCTAGGTTGAGCCGTGACTGCAAGAAAGATATCGAACTTGTAGGAAAATGTTGATGCACTATATGACGGCACCACTATATTAGATTTATAGTAAGATGAAAAATGCTAAGAAAATCTGGGACGCCCCATAATAAATATGGGATGGGCGATAGTGCCGTTAAGAAATATGTTTGCTCTAAGTGGTTGTCCTTCACCATGACTGATGATAAGCCATTACTTGACGAAATTCACGAATATGAGACTTTGTGTGCTAATGATGAAGGAATGAAAATGTGGGAGACGTTTCACCAAATTGTCTCATTGAGAAGCTGCCTCCGTCCTAGGATAACTATAAGGCTCAAATAAAACATAAAAATAAAGACATAACCCTGCAAGAGATAGTTTCCCATATTAACTTAACGGACTAAAACCGAAAATGAGCAAAAGAAAGGTCATCTAAGCATTCATCTCTGTCTTCTAACCAGGTTGAATCGAAGAGTTCATGAAAGAGCTGTAGGTTCAAGAAGCCATTGAACAAGGGACGTTCCAACTAAGGCTCGAGCTCAAACACGAAGCAACAGTATTCTCGTGGGAGAGGCCATAGAGAAACGCTAAAGGAAACCAGAAACATGTCAAGGGACATGCTGGACTTGTGGCGAGTTAGGATATACCTCGAGACACTGCAAGTAGGCATTTGGATTAGGAAAGCCCAAAGAACACAAACCTTAGGGCAACCTCACCAAAAGCAGAGATGTCTTTGTGGTCACCATCTTCAAAGTGACTATGGTTGAGAACACAATCGAGTGGGTTGTAAATACTGGTGTTATGAGGCACATCTGCACGAACAAAAGCTTGTTTCATGAGTACATGTATACCGATGTGAGGGAGTGTGTGTTCATGGGTAATTCTAGTTCAGTCCTTATACTTGGCAAGGGAAAGGTCCTTCTAAAACTCAACTCTGTAAAATACTTGTCTTTGTAAAATGCGTTGCATGTCCCTGATTGCATTGAAATCTTGTTTCTAGTGCTTTGCTTATAATGCTGGTTTCAAACTAATCTTCTAATCTTATAAGCTTGTTATCACCAAAAATACAAATTTTTTGGGAAAGAGTTTTGTAATTGGGGGTCTCTTTGTAATTGATGTTGAAATTGACTTGAATACGCGACATCTACTTCTGCTTATAATGTTGGAACTCTGGATTTGTGGCATGCTAGGCTCGAACATGTTAATTATAGTTTAGTTAAAAGATTGAAACAAATGAGTTTAATTTCAAACTATAGTTTAAACGAACTTGGCAAATGTGGAATGCATGTCGAGGCCAAGCACCCTAAAAAGCCCTTTGACAAATTAGTTGAATAAACATCTAGCCTACCCGAACTTGTGCATAGTGATTTGGGTGATTTTAAGAATACCATGAGTAGAGGTAGTAAGAAGTATTACATTACTTTCATTGGTGACCCCTCGAGATTCACAAAGGTGTTTCTCTAGAGTTTGAAAGATGAGGCCAAGGAGATGTTCCTCAAGTATAAAGCAGAAGTTGGAAACCAATTAGACCATATAATCAAGAGGATTAGGTCAAATAAAGGAGGTGAGTATGATATCACCTTCCTTAAGAAACATTGTGATGAGTGTGGCATAATTCATGAGCTTTCAGCTCCTTATATACCCCAACAGAACTGTACAGCCGAAAGAAAGAATAGAAGCCTTAAAGAAAAAAGTGAATGCTATGTTGATTAGCTCAGACTGACCCTGTAGCTTTCGAGGGAAAGCTATGTTGTCTACATGTCATGTGCTTAATAGGGTTCCTCGCAAAAGAGTATCTTATGAATTATGGAAGGCTTATGCGCCTAACCTACTATACCTCAAAGTATGGGGGTGTCTAACTACAGTTGATGTACCGTAATTTAAAAGAATTAAGATAGGTCCTAAAACCGTAGATGTTGTGTTTATTAGTTGTGCTATGAATAGTGCTGCATATAGATTCATGCTAACAAATAACTCGAGCCCTGGGCTCTGTAAAACCATGGAGTCTCGAGATGTTGACTTCTTAGAGCACGTGTTTTCCATGAAAGAATCTATGCATGTGCCTTTACCTGTTTCTTTTCTTGATGTATCTACTTTATCATCCAGTGATTCGCCCCTGAACTTGAGGTTTAGAAACTTAGAAGAAGTAAGAGGGCTCAAATTGAGATTAGTTTTGGACCTAACTTCACTACTGTATTCTTGTCTAAACACCCTTTTTTTGATGAGCATGTTGTTAGTGCATGCATGTTAATGGAAGATCATAAAACATATGATGCGGCCGTGAGATCTATAGATGCTTCACTTTGGAGAGAGGCTGTTAATAATGTACTAAACTCAATAAGGAAATAAGATCACTTGGGTGTTAGTGGAATTTCCTAGGGGATGCAAGGCCATGGGGTTTAATGGGTGTTTAAAAAGAAATGGAGAGTCAATAGGTCTATTGATAAATTTAAGCCAAATTAGTTTCTAAGGGGTACACTAAAAAACAAGGTATAGATTTCTTTGATACCTATTCACCCATGACTAAAATTACCACTATAAGAGCTTTGATTGCTGTAGCGTCTATACATAACCTTGTAGTATACCAAATGGACGTTAAAACCACATTGTTGAATGATGACCTTAACGAGGAAATTTACGTGGAACAACCAGAGGGGTTTGAGGTTCCTTAAACAGAGCGTAAAGTGTATAAATTTGTAAAGTCCTTATACGGTCTTAAAAGAGCTCCTAAACAGTGGCATCAAAATTTTGATTGCGCTCTAGTCACGCGTGGTTTGTTTTGAACAGTGGTAATGCACGTGTGTACTCTAAGCATGATGATAATGTTTGGGTGATTATCTGCTTATATGTTGATTACATGCTTATTTTTTGAATGACTGTAAATGTTGTGAATGCTACTAAGTCTTTTCTGAGCTCATGTTTTGTATGAAAGACCTAGGTGAGGCCGATGTGGTACTTGGCATAAAAATTAATAGATCACCAGAGGGTTTACCTCTAAGTCAATCCCACTACGGGGATAAAGTATCAAGGAAATTTAGTCATTAAGATGACACTCCTACTAAGATTCCTTCCTGAACCGAATGGTCATTTGAAAAGGAACATAGATGATGATGTGTCCATCAGCCGAATATGGTAAGATTATTAATAGCGTAATGTTCTTGATGAACTTCACTCATCCTGATGTTGCATATGCCGTTAATAGATTAAGTCGGAAATAGCTTTTACGGGACTAGCTTTTGCTGGCCTTGTGTTTTGCCCTGCTCATGCTTTGTTGCTCTCTTGTTGCCAAGCCTCCATGCTTTATGCTGCCGACCAGCTTCTCAGGTTGGGGTTTCTCGGAAACAGCCTCCCTTCAGGGTAGATCCGGGAAGGGGGAAGGCTGCATACACCGACCCCCCAAGACCCTGCTTTTGCGGGAGCCATTGGAGGCATTGGATTTGTTGTTGTTGTTGTAGATTGAGTCGCTATACCCATAGTCCAAGTGATGAGCACTGGGTTGCTCTAATTAGACTATTAACGTGCTTTACGGCTACTGTAAACTAGGGTATCTATAATAGACCACTTCATGTGTTAGAAAGATACTATGATGCTAATTGGGTATCTAACAGTGATGAAATTAACTCTACTAGTAGCTATGTTTGTATGCTTACTAACTATATTATGTCTTGAAAATCTTGTCAACAGACCTGCATCGCTAAATCCATGATGGAATCTAAGTTTATTACTCTAGAGATAGCAGGTTTGGAAGCTGAATGGTTGAGGAATGTGCTAGGAGACATTCCATTGTAGGGGAAACCCACGCTGTTAGTCTCAACGCACTATGACTCAAGTGCAGCCATATGAGTGACACAAAGTGAGGTGCATAATGGCAAGCGCAGGCATATTCACCTGAGGCATGGTGTAGTAAGGTACCTGATTGAGAATAACGTAATCTCGCATGAGTTTGTAAGGAGTGAAAAGAATTTGACAGATCCCCCTACTAAAGGTCTTTCCAAGAAGGCAGTGTGTGATACATAAGAGGGAATGAGGCGTAAGCCCCTTTGTGTGTCATGATCTTCATGGATACCCATCTTGGGAGTTATTTTCAATGTTAGTTGGGTCAAACGAAGCCATTGTTATTAAGTCACCTAGCCCCCTCCAAGATAATGTTGTTTATGGCTTGGATCTATGAAATCTGCCATGATGTGAGGATGAGCTCAATGCTCTTAATGATGTCCATAGCCTATTATGGTGGTGTGGGGTAGCACACTTGATAGACTCACCAACCTGCCATGACGTTGAGGATGAGCTTAAAGCTCTTGATGTTGTCCATAGCTTTTATATTGGTGTGGCATAGAACACCTAATGGGCTCACCTATGGGAATGTGGGGTTGGCTAAACATCATTTCTTGAGAGTAAGGGCTTATTTTTTAGAGCATTCCTCAATACCCAGGTATCAATCTGTTTTATTGGAAAGGACCTCATACGTCCGGATTGCAAAGTGCATTGCAACCCCAAGAACCACCTGAAGTGGGTATGTGTGCTCTGCATAATGATTGCCAAGGTTTAAGATTTTGTTCACCTAAGGTGGTTGTGGGACATACATATTCACTGTGTGTTGATTCAAGTCCAAAAGACGTTAGTATTGTCAAGTGTGGGTGTCATTAATCAATAACCTCTTCTCTTCCCTTTCTCAGAATTGAATCATGTGGAGGATTGTTGGATTTTGGGGGTAGAATGCTTCAATTTTATTCTTCTTCTCAAACACTTGTATCCCACATTGAATATCTAGAGCAGGGACAGCCACTTTTATATACCCCCTTGTTCTTGTCCTTCTTAAAGTCTTGTAGGCGTAGAGTGCACATAATGGGCCACACGTGAGTTCTTTTTCTTTGCTTTGGTCATTGAGAAAGTTGGGACATTCTTCAACCCATCACCCAAAAGTACACTCATGTGCCAGGTGCCGTATTTACCCTAAGAATCAGAGTGCCTAACTATCTCATATGTACCATAGCGGGGGCATAAACGACATAAGGCAGTGATGAACTCCACGACCCGAAAACTTCCTTCGGTTTAATCTTTCTTCGCTGAGTCTTTTAATTTCGGATGTTCAATTATTTTGTCTTGAGTCTCAATTTGAGGTCTACAATGTTTAGTTTGAGGCTTTCTTGTTGAAGATCCTTTGCCACGCAGTTTAAGTTTTGTTTTGCCCCCATCTTGAGTTAGCCCTTAAGCATTTGAGACTTTGGTTATCCATTTGTGTTGTTTTCCTTACAAAATATATATTTTAAAATGAATAATATAATTTGCATTTATTAATAAAAAGAATTAGCATCATAATATAGATAATTATACAAGCGAAATTACGATATACCATTATTGAAATTCCATCAAATCATGAACTAGCAATTCAGTTCAAACAACAACAAAAAAACAAATTAAAAAGAGAGCGATTTTAGAAAACATATCTTTAGGTTGTGGAACATGAGAATGCTCTCCTTAGAAAGGAAACGCCCCTCCTGCACGAGTTTGATTTTCAACTAAGTGCCTCCTTTCCTAAGATTCAACAACTTGTCGAACCTCTATTTGTGCAGCAATGGGAGATCCCAGAACCTCAAGCATCATTGCTCAAAACTTCAAAAATAGTGGAAGAAAAATATAGAGGAAAAAAATAACAAAAAAGCGTAATTAACATATATGGTAAATATCACTAACTTAGAAAAAAAAAAGCGTAATTATTCTTCTTTTGTTTACTAATTATATTTCTTCAATTTATAGATAAAGATGTATAACATAACAACAACAACAATCCCAGTGCCTCAAGGGCTCCCATAAAAGAGGGGTCTGGGGGATAGATGCACGTTGCCTTCCCCCTTCAGGATGTTAACCTGAAGAGAGGCTGTTTTCGATGACCCCCAACCTGAGAGACATGTCGTCATCGCATCATGGAAACCAGTGAGCAGTAAGGCAGCAATGAATAAGAGCAAGACATAGCATAAAGTGAGTAATACGAAGCATAACGCCCTAGAGGAGACTTCAAGGCAATACCATGCACCACAAGGCAAGCGAAATAAGCACGTAAGCAGATAGTAAACAGCTAGTAAACAGATAGATGTATAGGTAGATGGGTGCACCGTAATAGATCCTATACGCCTAGGAACAGTAGTAAAGCGGAATAAGTAGCAGTATTCGGCTGCTATATCTGCTCCTCCTACGCTAGTTCACCATTGAGCTCAATCTAAGGTCATCTCCTCCTGTAGGTTACGATGGGTGAGGTCTTGCCGTATCAACTGTAATCATCCCTTCTTTGGCCTGCTTCATCCTCTCTTGCCTAGCATGGTATGGAGCTGATCACAATCTTCTGACTGGAGCAGTGGTTGGTCTCCTCTTAATATGCCCGAACCACTTCAAATACCTTAAAGATGTATAACAAACACCTTAAAAAAGGGGTCATCAAACCCACTTATTTCAGCTAGAGAGCAAGGGAATTTAACAGTTTATTAATTATTTTTATTGTTTGATTTTCTAAATATCATCCTATGATCTCGGTCAAGATTTTCTCTGCGACAAAAAAAAATTGCTAGAGTTACACATGATATATCAAAACAAGCTAGGAAGGTCGCGCAATTATAAAATATATATGTCATAAAAATTACTATTTTAAAACCAAAATATATTCAATAAAACATTTTTCACTTGAAAGTAGTAGTTAATAAATAATTTTTAAATCATTAAATGAATCATCTCAAGATGAAGGATCATCATGCTCACAAAATCAAGACTTGTAAGTATAACACAATTAATATATTAACAAAATCAAATAAAGATGCTCTACTTGACATAGTAGAAAAATATTGATGATCAGAATTTAGGAAAAGAATATTTAATAAAATTAAAAGAAATAATATTCAAAGAATAAGAACTAACTGTATCAAAGCCAACATTTACTCGTGAATATATATTTGAAAGATACCCTAGCCCAAGTATAATTAAATAAGTTTCTATGGAGAACTTCAAAAGAGATAAATGAGTTAAAAGGACAGGTCAAACAATTACAAAATGAATTATTAACTCAACAATATGAAAGACTTTTAAATAAAAGCCAAAATATCTTTGTTGGAATCAAAACTGGAAGCCTCATCTAACAAAGAACCACAAATGCCTCTAGAAAAATATTCAAATACCAAATGAACTAGCATCAAACAAAAAATACCACCAAATTATAGAAAAAATATATAGAATATTAGAAATGGTATATTTATATTACCCTTCATATTTTAAAAAATTATAAAATTGAAACTCTAACCCTTTCAGATTCCAGAGCTAATCTCAATTGTAATTAAAAAAAATCTTATTCCATCAAAATATTACAAAAAAAAAAAAAAAAAACAACAGAAAGTCTTCACACAGCAAGTGGATCACAGATGCAAATTTAATATAAATTATCTAATTCCTATATATGTAACAATAGGATCTGTTTTAAAACACCATTTTTTCTAGTCAAAGATCTCCAACTTATATTAGGTACTTTATTTTAACTCAAATGTATCCTTTCTCAGTTAATAAAGAAGGTGTTCATGTAATATTACGAGCACGTAAGTAATATTTCAATTTGCTAATCCTACCTTGCAAAGAGATTTAAATCTTCTCCAATCTACTTCAATATTCAAACCAATAAATTTAATTCATAACAAAAAATTTCATATCCAATATCTTCAAAAGGAAATAGAATTCTAGAGAATTTAAAAACAATCAACATTACCTAATATTCAAGAAAAAATTTACAATTTAACTAAAAAAATAACCATTAAAGTATGTCCTGATCTTTCCAATGCTTTCTAGGACAGAAAGCAATATATTGTCACCTTACCATATAATATACATGTTGAACAACTTGATCAATATATTTTAAAGAAAATTATCATCAACTTATTATCAATTCTTTTCTGTGAGTTATATTTTAGCATACGTTAAAACATTATACTGATTACTTACTTGTTTGATCCCATAAATGAGTAAGGATATATATGTGGAAAAATTTATAAAATAATAGGGATCACAAATGACGTGTACCGTATACAGTCTATTAATTATGTCAACACTGACAAAAATATCAACTAAGTACATAAGTTGAAATCAAAATGTTATGACCACCTAATTGATTGGATCAAATTGGAAAATGGAGAGATCAATATAAGTTATACATTTCATCACCACTTTGCGGAAATCGTTAGGTATGAATATGTTAGATACCTGTGACAAGTTCTTACGCGTTACTCACCCGTCCGGCACTAGAAATACCACTTCCCGTCTGACTTGCATGTGTTAAGCATGATACCAACGTTCAGTATGTATTCTTGGATAATTTAATTTTTCAATTATTTAATCATTTCATATTACCATGTTGAATATTAACCATATTAGTTAACATTTATATTATATCAATTTTTCCCATAAATAGAGTTCATAAAGATCCAAATATATATGGACATTAGGATATTTAATCTCTTGTTAGTTGCTTTCGTAAGTATTTGATATTATTTTATTTTTATATTAGTAAGGGAGTCTTTATCCTACACATGGACAACAACTTGGGGTAATTCAGCCGAAGGTGATTTCTTGCTTTGTGCAAAATTAGTGTGTTAGTACCAACATGCAAGCACATGATCCCATTAAAACTTTAAAATTAAACTTGTTTGAGCGAGAGTAGTATCACGACGGGTGATCTCATGAGAAGTTCTTATGTTGCACCCCTCAGATTGGGGGTTCTCGGAACCCTGAAGGGGGAAGGCTGTGTACACCACCCCCAACCCTGCTCAGGCAGAAGCCCTTGGGGCACTGGAAATGTTGTTTTGCTTAGAATCCGGACATATTGGCAGGTGAGGATTTTTATCACCCGATTAAGCGGAGACAGCTCATGTAATATTTTATGGGTTTTGTTATTGGTATGATAAAAAAATGTTCTTGTCAAAGCGAAAATGTGATTTGAAGTGAATATTAGATGCAATATTGGATAACTTTGTTCTAACATTAACAAATTTGTTATGAAAATAACACTATCCTATTTTATTTTACTAATATTGTACGAATTGTTATGTGTGGAGAACTCATTTTCTTCGATCAAGCATTGTGAATTATTAAATACGCTAATTTGTATAAATTATTTAAAGATTTATTATTGATACAAAATAACAACACAGTAAATATTCTAATTCTAAAGTATACAGTATATACAAACACGCCAAATATCCTATATATAGTAGCACGTCCTTCTATAATTGAACGTAAATGGTGAGTTCAAGAAAGTTCAATTTTTTTGGATGTTTTACTAAAAACCACTTAACTTTAGACGTAATTTCGAAAAATTATATAGATTTTTTGAGTTTTTTAATGTCAAATCTAAACTTTCTAAAGTTTATTAATGTCACACCTTAATATGTTGCAGTTAACGTGAGTTAGTTTTGCTAATGTGGTATTTAAATTTTTTTTAAATATAGAAATAATTTTGTGTAAATGTTTACAAACTTTTTAAATATTTAAATAATTTTTGAATATGTTAAGTATTTTAACTATTTAAATATTTTTTTGAATATTTAAAACATTTTAAAATTTAAAATTATTTCAAATGTAAATTATAGTTTTTAAAAATTGTTTTAGGTTTTTTCAGACTATCATGTCAACCAAAACTAACGGACGCTAAAGGCATCATACTAAGGTACGAAGATGAAAAATCTAACTGAATATTTGAAACCGTATCTAAAAATTAGGCAACCGATTTGAGAAATGTAGAAAAATTCATAGTGGTAAAAAAATAAAAAAGAAAAAGGAGAGAGAAATCTAATACCCGAAATCAAACCCCCAGATGTTGGGTAGATGAAATAAAGCCTAAAGCATTTTTACAATTATGGCAAATGTGCTACCTTACTTATATGATACAATTCTACAAAGAAAATAAAAAAAATGAAGACACTGAAACTATGGAGTTGAGTGTACAAGTGCAAAATCACATCCCAGTCTTACCTTTTCTAATAGCTTATTGGGTTTGAAAATTCCTTCAATTTTTCGTTCTTTGCAGGCTTGAGAGACGTTATCTGGTCGCTACCTGACTTATTTGGTTGTTAATTAGGTTTTTTACTTTGGCCATTGGCGTAGTGGTTGAAGATGTGTTCATATAGTGTGGGAATTTAAGGGGTTATAGAAACCTTTATTACTCTGTGTTACAATCTTTAGCAATAAATATAGAAATTAAATGGATTTTAGTTAGGCTCTATTTGACATATGAAATTGAAATTGGACTGTGAAATTGCAATTTCAATTGGAATTCTGATGGAATTGAAATTCCATTGTTTTGTTCATCAAAGATATTGCATGTTGGAATTACAATTACATAATGATTCGAATCATCAAGGGTTTTCAGTCAATTGAGTCGGAGTATTTCGAGTTTTGAATCAACTACGGTTAGGTTTTGGTTGGAGCGGTTCATATTGTGTTCAAATTATTATGGTTAAAGCAATTTAATTTAAGTTTGAGTTATTCTATATTGAAGTCAAATCGGGTCGAGTATCCCATCGGATCATGTGGTGTTCAAGTTTCCTCGGATTTCAGGTAATTGAGTTAGGTGTTTTTGGGATTCAGGCTAGTCATGATCGGGTTTGAGTTCATTTATGTCATTTCAAACTCGAGTCATCTTAGTTTTGGGTTAAATAAGTTATATTATTTCAAATTTCGAGTCATCTTAGGTTGAGTTTGAGATGGGTTGGGTCATTTTGGGTATGGGTTGTATTAAGTTTTAGGTCAATTTGGTCGGGTCACTTCCACTTTGGCTCAGCTTGTTTGCAACACATTCAAGTCACGTAGTTTCATTTTCTAGATTTAATTCATCTTGAGTTTCGAGTCAATCAGATTCAGTCACTTCAAACTTTGAGCTCACGTGATTTCTATTATTTCAAGTTAAAGTCATTCGAGTTGGGTGATTTCGAGATTCGGTTCAAATATTAGGTTGTCTTTAAATCTTTGGATTTTGAGTCATCTTGGATTTGGGTTAATCAAGTTGGGTCATTTTGCGTTCTAGGTCAATGTAGTTAATATGGAATTGCAATTCCTTACCCTACCCCAAGAAATTGGAAAGTATGATTTTCAATTAAAATCCAATTCTTCCAATTCCAGCAGGTGAACCAAACAACAGAATTGAAATTTTGGATTTTTCAATTAAAACCCAATTCTTCCAATTTCAACAGGTGAGCCAAACAACAGAATTGGAATTCTGGACTCCAATTCTTGTCTCAACTCTAATTCTAGCCTCCAATTCCATACTCCAAACACAGCCTTATAGAAACTTTAATTGTTTGCAATTCCCCTTTGATTGAGATTTTTCCTTTGCTGGTTTGTTGTCCCCTTCTTTCTACCAATTTAGCCTTCCTTTCTTTTTACTTTCACAGGAACCATAAAAAGCAATCTCTATAAATGTAAGACTTTTACGTGCTTTAAGAGGATGAGGGACTTCTCTATAATAGATAGAGAATAGCTAAAAGAAAGATATATTATTTTTATCAGTGTAATAATAGTGAACTTATCACTTATGTAGTATGGGGTTGGAAATGTTTTTAACATATACAATAAGGAATCCCAAAATTCAAAATTTTACCACTTGGATACCAATTGCAGGAATCCAGTGCATTTTTGACATGATGATGAATTTTGCAGGAAATTGCTATTAGTGACTGATGTCCCTCTTATTTTATATATTCTACAATACATTCCGACAATATTTTCGGCTATTACATGTGTGGTACTACATAATTTATGTGTATTTAGGCTTGGAAAGCGTTAGAACAAAGACATATTGAAAAATGGTGGAAAACGGGCTTAAATGGACAAATTTGGAGACTAAGTTTAGAAATCCGATCACGTGTGAAAAAGAAGTACCCATCGGGTAAAGATTCGGTCAAGCATAGTCTTTCCTTGGGCCGGCGGATCGATCGACCTTGTATTTTGAAAATTGTTCAAGCTTAAAACGAGCAAAAGATTAAAAGAAGAGTATTTATGACCTAATAATATCCCATTCCACTTATGACACTTGGATCATATAGATCTCTTTGAGAGCTTCGATCTGACATATAACTTGGCCCGTAACTTCTTACGGAACAAAAGTTACGTGCATTTTAAGTGAACTGCGTGCCTGCCGCTGTGATGCGCCAATCGATCGGCTGTTTGGCTAATCGATCGGTATCGATGAGGCATGCCATTGAGGCATGCCCCTCTATATAAAGGGGAGGTGAGACCTATTTTTCCTATCTTTTGCCTAATTTTTTTATTCTCCTCCTTCCTCAAGCCGCGAAAAGATACCGGAATGTTTTGTGATAGATGGGTTATGCCCTTAAACAGGTTCATTACCTAAGCCCTAATATAAGTATTGACCGAGGTTTAACATGAAATTAAGAGTGAGAAAGGAATTTAGTAGTGTTATTGTGATAATTCATACTACATTTGGAGTGATAAGGTGAGTTATACCCTCAGACTAGTTTATTATCCTAAACCCTAGTTTAATATTAATCTAGGTTTAGAGCTTATATCCTAAACCTTAAAAAGTCATTGCTATGATGAAATATAATAATGGGATCCAATTTAGGCTAACCCTAATTCATACCCTAAACTAACTTTGATCGATTTGACAATTTAATTCATTGTTTAATTCCATAAATTTAGTTAATACTTAATCTTCAACAAAAACCCAATTTTAACTACTCGATAAACATTGAATCTAACTTTATTCCGATTCCCTATACATACGACACCCTGTATTCCCGATTCAGCTATGATAAATTCGTACGCTTGCTAGTAAACAACTTTAAAGCACTTTTAAAACTATATCAAGTTTTTGCTGCCATTCCCTATTTTTCCGTTCTTACAAAAAGATGCAGCTAAACAGTGGCTTCCGTCCTTGCCTAGGGGTGAAGTCACAACTTGGGAAAATTCAAAACAAATGTTTCTGATCAAGTTTTACCATAATGCCAAATCTATGGTTATTAGGCGAGTCATAAACAGTTTTGAACAATAAGATTAAGAACAATTTTCACGAGAGTTGCGAGAGGTTCAAAGACCTCCTTCGAAGTTGTCCCCACCATAGAACTCCCAAGTGGGCTGTAGTTCAGAATTTGTATGATGGTCTTACTGCATCTAACAAATAGATGGTTAATACTTCATGTGGGGGAGCACTTAACCAACAATATGAAGATGAGGCATGGACGCTACTTGAGCACCTTAGTGAGCACTCCTCTCGGACCAAGCCTCTTCGGCTAGGGTAGTTAAGGGGAACACACACAGTGTTGATGACTTACATTGAGAATTGAAAAACTTAGTGAGAAGATTGACCAAATATTGACTTTTCAAGCAAATCTGACTAATGTTTATGCAGTTAACACTATTGAGTCATCAAATGATGGCACCCTTGTGGTATTTCTTCTAGCTCTAATCATGTTATGTTGGAATGTCCATATGCCTCACAATACCCTGAATTTGTTCAGGAACAAGTTTATGTGGTGCAGGGATACTAGAAAGCTAATAACCTATACTTGAGCGTGTACAATCCATGATGGCGAAAGCATCCTAACTTCTCGTGAAGACAAAATGACAATCAAAACCAACCAATGAGACATCAAAAACCTGAGTTTATAGGTAACTCATACCCTCCCATTTTTCAAGGAGAGCAAATGTATGATGCTCAACCCTACTCTACTGTTACTTATGCCAACCCCCCTCTCGCACCCCGTAGATGTACTTCACAATTCAAGAAGCGCATGCTCCGCTTTCTGGAGGACATTACACAACTGATTCGGTCTCACTCTCACTCCATTGCCAAATTAGAGAACCAGATAGGACAATTGGCCCAAGCACTTAATAGGAGAGGGGAAGGAAGATTACCCTCCCAACCTCTCACAAACCCCGCAAGGTCAACTAGTTCTAACATTAACTTACTCACTCATGAGCAAGTTAAAGTTGTGTCAGTGTCAGGAGAGGGGAATCTTAGGGATGAGCTATCGAGGTTGAAAAGGAGAACACAGATCCCTCTCTCCCTGCTAATGAAGAGGGATCGCAAGAAGGGTCATACAAACCTGTCACAACTTCCCCTTCAGCTTTAGCTAGACCAAAGGAAAAGAGCGACCTAAAGAGGGCTGAGCTCATGGATTTGTTTAAGGATGTGAAAATCAACTTGCCATTGATTGAAACCCATTAAACACATTTCTATGTATGCCAAGTTCCTCAAGGACCTCTGTGTGAAAAAAAAAGGGCTCATGGGCGCACATCCCGAAGAAGGTCCCACTCACCGAAAAGGTGAGTAGCATTTTGGTGTCAGGTGCCCTGCCCAAGTTTAGAGATCCATGGGCCTTCACGGTCCCATGTGTCATCGAGGAGAGTTACACTAGTCGAGCCCTCTTAGATCTAGGAGCAAGCATATACCTCATTTTGTACTCGATATTTCAAAAATTGCGTATTGGAAACCTTAAGCTGACCAATGTCACACTTCAATTAGCTGATAGGATAGAGCGCATACCTCGCGGGATGTTGGAGGATGTACTTGTCAAAGTTCACGAGTTTTTCATCCTAGTTGATTTCATTATTTTAGATATGGACCATATCCTTAGGCAAAAGAACAACATTCCAATCATTCGAGGCCAACCGTTCCTAGCTCCGAACGAAGCCGTGATTCGTTGTAGGATAGGAGTGCTAAAGGTTTCTTTTGAAAACCTCAAGGGAAAATTGAATGCCTCGAATATTTCTTGACATCCTAAGATTCAGGACGAGTTAAAGTGTTATAGGGTTGATAATATTGACCCTTTGGTGGAGTTAGGTGCACCCGATTCTATTCGAAATGATGATTGGAGGAATGTGCCTGTCTGTTTCAATAACTGTGCTTTAATACATAAGTCACCACTTTAGCACGCTAGGATAGAAATTCGAGACCCAAATGCTGGCCATGTTCCTCTTCTAAGCTTAACAAATTTCATTTTGACGACACCACCTTAGATTTTGGTTGATTGTGTGTTCTACACCGTGTTCACCTAAAGACGTTAAATTTAGCACTCCTGGGAGGCAACCCAACCCACTTTCATTTTGTTGTTTAGTTTAATTTTTTTCTCGAATTGACTTCTCTTTCTTTTCTAGGACTCTCTGTTACCTCTACCATGGATTACTTTGTTTCTCAAATGTACTGAGTACTTGTGATCTTGAATTTTTCCTAACGCCTATAACGAATTTACTTGGTCAGTTTGTCTTATTATGTAGCTCTGTCTCTTCGCATGCAATTTTGGGATGTCCTTCCCCACATCAAACCTAGCCCACTATATTAGATCATCATACTCGACTACTCAGTTTATGTTTTTCCTTCCCTTGCCTTCATTTATTTCCACATTTGTTGCATTGAGCACAATGCAATGATTTGGGAATGACATGAGTATTTTGAATTTTTGCTTGTCTTTTTAGCATAATTTAATTTAAATTAATTGAACTTTTACTTGATTAGCTGTGAATTGATGTGAAGTATATTGAGTTCAAATTTGAGAAGCATCAAAAAATTTTAAACTTTATGTAATGCGGTTATTCCTGTAATCTACTATTGTATCACTGTTTTTGTCTTAAAACTAGTTTGAGAGTTTACTTCATTTGCTCTCTTTCTTGTACAAACCCACATATTAAGTTGTATTAGTAGAAATAATTAGAGGATTTGGAACCTAAGAACCTTACTCTTAAAAGTGAGAAATATCTGATCTATTTCTTTCTCTTGAATTCATTCTTAAAACAAAAAGAAAAAAAAAATAAGAAGAAGAAAAGAAAGGGGGGAAAAAAATGAGGTATCAATGCTTGTGTTAATCAGGTAAGTACCTATGACTTATTAGTTCTTGTAGCCTTTGTACCCCGAGCAAGTAAGCCCGTAGGGGTGTTTTAACACCTAGTACCCTAAGTCAACTGGATTAGGAGCTGCTGGTCGAAAGCTTGCTACACGGGCCATGGTGAAAGCTCAAGAAGAATCAACTTCTATAAGTCACCTTGATAAGCACCAATGCCTAATTTGAGTGAAATATTCTTCTAAAGTATGTCCTAGTAACGGCTTAGGTTGTGAAGTCTCTTAACTTGAGCCACTAGGTCCGAGGAGTGCTCTTTACTTGGTGCCTTGAGTCAACTGGATCGGGAGTCATTGACCGAAAACTTACTGCTTGGATCCTAAAAAGACACGCCTAACCATAAGTTACTTCAAAAGTAGGGGAAAAAACAAAAGAGCAACAAAAAGAAAGAGCAGAAAAGACTAAAGATTCCTTTTCCGTTTAGGGGTAATTTGTTAGAGACCCTAGTTTCTATAATTTTTCTCACTAATCGTGTTAGATAGGTAAAGTTTAGGATAAGATAGGGGGAGAAAGTTTTAAACTCACTTACAAGTATGAAGACTTGAATGGTGAAGACTCTAACTAGAACCAGGATAATAATGTCATTACACTAGAATTCTTCTTCCTTGAGTTCCTTCTCCATTGTGTTCAGAAAATATTTTTCATGACTAATTCATGTAACTATATGCCCGATTGATTCTTTCATGCTTTAAACTAGTTTGAATTGAGTCTTGCTTGAAGACAAGCAATGTTTGGGTTTGGGGATGTTATATGCCTCGTATTTTATGTGTTTTACAATACATTCCGATGATATTTTCTGCTATTACATGTGTGGCATTGCATAATTTTTGTGTATCTAGGCTTGGAATGAGTTGGAATAAAGAAATCTTGAAAAGTCGTGCAAAACAGGGTCAAATGGACAAATTGGAGACTATATTGAGAAATCCGACCATGTGTAAAAAAGAAATATGCATCGGGTTAAGATTCGGTCGAAAAAAAGTCTTTCTTTACAAGGTTAAAAGAAGAGTCTTTACGACTCAATAATATCCCATTCCACCAATGCGACGAATGGGATCCGTAGATCTCTTCGATGGCTTCAATTTGATCTATAATTTGGTGCATAACTCCTTACGGATCAAAAGTTACAAGCGTTTTAAGTGAACTGCGCGCCTGGCATTGTGATGCATCGATCGATCGACAATAACGCGATGTGCCTAGCATGCCGGCTCTATGTAAAGAGAAGGGGAGACCTATTGCCCCTACCTTTTGCCTAATTTTCTCTTCTCCTCCTTCCTTGAGCAGCCAAAAGAGACCGGGATTTTCTTAAAGGTTGAAGTGTAAGTGGTCAGAGTATTGGGGATTAAAGCAAGAGTCACGTCAACATTGATTGAAGGAATCTTCAATCTATAAGTTCTTCTTCACTTTTATCTTTTGATTTTCTAATTTATAAACTCCTATGAAGGAATAGACTCGTAGCCCAGGGCTAAAGGGCGAGTAGCCATCTAGATCCTAGATTTATATTTTATTTTGGCATTTTTTATACAATTTTCCGCACCCCTATGGGAAATTCTATATTTTAGATTGGTTTTCCTTTTATATGCTTGTAGCCATGATTTGATTTACCAATTTATTTGCTTGTCGTCATGTGCTTGTAACCTAGACCACAATATGGCAGGTTCTTTATGGTTGGTTAGAGTTGAGGTTGTATCCAACCCTAAATACAATATTTTATATAAATTAGAATTTATTTAGGAGTGAGAAAGGAATTTGTTAGTGCTATTGAGATAATTTATGCCATACCTAGAGTGATAAATGGGTTATGCCCTTAGATTAGTTCATTATCTAAGCCTAACTTAAGTATTAATCTAGGTTTAACATAAATTAGGAGTGAGAAAGGAATTTAGTAGTGCTATTGAGATAATCCATGGTACATCTAGAGTGATAAGATATGTTATGCCTTTAGATTAGTTCATAATCCTAAACCTTAGTTTAATGTTAATCTAGATTTAGATAATGTAACCTAAACCTTATAAAGTCATTGCCATGATAAAATATAATGATGGGATCTGATTTAAGCTAACTGTAATTCATACCCTAAACTAACTTTGATCAATTTCACAATTTAATTTGCTGTTTAATTCCATAAATTTAGTTAATACTCAATTTTCAACAAAAACACAATTTTAACTACTCAATAATCATTGAATCTAACCTTATTCTGATTCTCTGTGGATACGATACCCATATACCCGATTCAACTACGACGAACTTGTAGACTTGCGAGTGAACCGTTTCAAAAAACTTATAAAACTACATCAATGACATACGATTCGTGCAATATATAAGTGTGTGATTTTAGCTCTTTGCCAAAAAAATTCTCCATATTACAATAAAAATTCTATGGATTTCGATGGAAGGTATCTTTATACTATCAAAATTGTGTGAATCATTAGAGTTTTTTGGATTTTGATGGAAGGTAACTTTTAAAACCACCTATGTATTGTTGGAAACATGTTCGTCATCGACACTTTCTAACAAAGGCTCATCTGATTTCGTTTAGCTAAGTTATAAAATTATTGAACTTAAGCGGATCTCATCTTATATATTAAAATGTTAAAATATCTAAATAATAAAAGACCAATTCATACTCATATCATCTAAATGATAAATTACTTAATAAGTATTATGATTTTTTGCAGAAAACACCTCTGAATATGAACACTTATTATTTAAATATCCCAACTTTTATCTTTTTCATTAAAGCACCTATTACAATCTAAAAGTTTTCAATCTATCACTTTAAGCCAACACTATCATTTCATTGGAAAATCCCATGCTATAAACATGAGATTTTGGGTGAAACTCAAAAGAAAAGACGAAAGTCCAACAAACATGACGCAGGCCGTAATATAAAAGAGTGTATCGATAAAGTGGTTGCCAACTACGAGTGGATCCCCATGTTCATGAATCCCTCTATTGCGTTGTACCTTGTTGTAGGATCAGATCATAACCCGTTGGTTATTCAACTCAATGGGTGGACACCAACTAATTCGAAGGGACTTCAAATTTAAATCAAAGTGGCTTGTGGAGGATGATTGTCTTGATACTATAAGGAAGGGTTGGCTTCGAATGAGGTCAGATCAAGAATGTTCCGTTTTTATAACAAGATCAAATAATGCTGAAGGGCCCAAAAAGATTGGAGGATCACTCGTAGAAGGGAAAGACCAACTTTTTTCAAGAATTCTACGGCTCGCCTTACCGAACCCCAAAGTCGAGCCACTACGCAACACAAAATTCAAGAAGAGTACACAATCCAAAGAGACTTGGGGAATTGGTGGGAAACGAACAGAGATTATGGCATCAGAGATGCCAAATTAATTGGCTTTTGTTGGGAGATAGGAACCTGAGATTTTTCCATACTACATCCACAATTCAAAAGGGCAGAAATACAATTTCCAGACTTAAATTCCAAGGCACTACTTGGATTGAGGACCCACTGACAATCAATACGACAACAACAACAACAGTCCTAGTGCGTAAGGGCTCCCACATAAGTAGGGTCGGGGGGAAGGGGTAGGATGTACGTAGCCTTACCTTTTCAGGGTAAGACCCTAACGAGAGGCTGTTTTCAAGAACTCCCAACCTAAAAGGACTAACAATCAAGACCAACATCTTAAATCATTTCAAAGCTTTCTATTCGTCCAAGGGAACAATAGGAATGGTTGAAGTTCTGAATGCATTAACTCCAACAATAAGCATGGAGATGAATGATGGCCTGACTGTTGCAATTTTCAATATCGAAATAAAAGATGTGGTCTTTCAACTCAGGGGTTCGAAAGCGCCAGGGCCGGATGGTTTTCTGGGTATCTTCTACACCGCTTCCTGGGATTTTATTGCGAAAGACGTTCATATGACAGCGAAAGGCTTTTTTGAGGGCTAGAAAATGCTTTCGTTCATTAGCAACAAGAATATCACTCTTATCCCCAGAGTCCCATGCCCAGAACGTATAGGTGGAGGTGGAAAATTCAACCCAACCCGAAAAACCGACCTATAAAACCCATAAATTGACCCAACCTGTTCCGAAAATATGTCGTAAATAATTGAACCAGAAATTAAAATGGCCCGACCTGCAACTAACCCGACCTGTTCTTTACCTAACCTGAAAATAACCCATACCAATTTGACATGACCTGACCCACCATTTGATTTGAACTAACTTGACCCAAACTAGCGTGAATCCAAACCCGACCCAACCTGAAAGCTAAATTTACCAAAGGGCTTTAAATTTAATGAGAATTATTAGTTGTCAAAAGCACAATTGAACTTCAAAACAAATTGTTGAGTACTTATATTGATTATATAATAAATATATTGGTCAAAATATAAATTTTTGGTACAATTTAGACTTTTGTAATTGGTTCATACCATCAAGGCACTTAGTAGTAGGATTTTGAAGACCTGAAACCAATACAACCAGACACAAGATTGACCCAAACCCAACATCACTCAAAATTAAAGTGACCCGAATCCAAAATAACTTGACCCAAACCCAACCCGACCTGACTACAGGTAAAACCCAAAAGTGACCCGAGCCTGAATGGGTCAACCCAACCTGAGTTTATTATGAACCAAAAATGACCCAAACCTGAATGGGTTCACCCGAACCCGACCCGAATGACCCAATTGCCACCTCTACTATTGAACACATTCTCTTTTTCTGCCCTTTCGCGAGAGCCACGTGGTTTGCCTTGAACTTGGGTTACAAGCCAAGACCTGAAGGCTTTGGGAGTATACAAGCCAAGACCTAAAGGCTTTGGGAGTATCTGACATTGGTGGTCTTTGATCACGAGTGATTTTGCAGCTTACCCGATTATGATCTCACATATTATACATCTTTGTTAGGAAATCCGGAAAGCTAGGTGTGCCTTCATTTTGCAAGGGAAGACTTCTCCCCCTATCACATTACAAGAAGTGCAGATAGGAAGGTTGTTGAGCTGATTAGTGTTGCCGATCAGGACCCCAGACGATGTGCCGCAACACCCCAGACATCTCACTAGCTGCAGCAGTGAACCCCCATTGCCTCTGGATCTTGAAACTGGACATTGATGCTATGAGAGAATAGTTTAGTAAAGCATACCCAATAGGGTTGCTGAGGCACATATATAGAATAATATGAATACAGAATATACGAATAAATACAGATTATGGATATTATCCTAACAGATATTATCCTAAGGGATATTATTCTAATACGCCCCCTCAATCTGAACGGGAGGGACCAACGTGCAGATTGGCTTTGTGGTAGTGGAAGCGATCAGTGGTCAATCCTTTTGTGAAGATATCAGCAACCTGTTTAGTGGTAAGCGTGTATCGAATCTGGATATCACCCTTGACCACCTTTTCATGCACATAGTGAAAATCAACGTCGACATGTTTACTGTGATCATTTGAAATGGGATTGGCAGCCAGGTATGTGGCAGAAACATTGTCACAGTAGACAAGGATAGGACCAGAAAGGCGTAACCCAAGGTCGCGCATGAGATAGTGGATCCAGTCACACTCAGATACAAGCTTGGCCACAGCACAGTACTCGGACTCAGTAGTGGACTTAGCAACCGTGGGTTGCTTTTTGGCACGCCAGGAAATGAGATTGGGTCCAAGGAAGAGAGCAAACCCAATGGTAGAGTGGCGAGTGTTAGGACACCCACCCCAGTCAGCATCAGCATAGGTAGTGACTGTAGTGCAGGAACCAGGCGTAATTGTAAGACCATGATCAAGAGCGAGCTTAAGATATCGCAAGATGAGTTTCACCATTTGCCAATGGAAAGTCGTTGGAGCATGCATGAACTGGGACACACAGTTTACCACATAGCATATATCGGGTCGAGTTATAGTAAGATACTGGAGGGCACCCACGACACTACAAAACATGGTGGGATCCTCAAGTAGCACCCCGTCACTCACGGAAGGTTGAACCCAGGCAGGAATGGGAGTCTAAACACGTTTAGCCTCAAGCATGTCATGCTTGCCCAAAAGGTCAAGGGTGTATTTATGTTGTGAAAGAAACAAACCATGTCGGGAGCGATGCGCTTCGATACCAAGAAAGTAGTGAAACGGGCCAAGGTCCTTCATGGCAAACTGAGTGGATAAAAAGGCAATGAACTTGGTGAGGAAATCCGGGTGCGAGCCAGTTAGGATGATGTCATCCACATATAGCAGAAGACACACAATGCTGGTAGGCAAGCGATGAATGAAAAGAGAGGGATCTGCCTTACTACAATAGAACCCAAGACTGTAGAGGAATGAACTAAACCTATGAAACCAAGCCCGAGGTGCCTGTTTCAGGCCATATAAGGCTTTACACAGACGGCAAACATGCCTAGGAAATTTTGGATGTACAAAACTAGGCGGTTGTCACATGTATACCTCCTCATTTAGAAAACCATGTAAAAACACATTTTTAACATCAAGTTTGTGAATGGACTAAGAATTGGTTACAGCCAGTGCAAGAATGAACCTGATGGTGGTTGGTTTGACAACTGGGCTAAAAGTTTCAAAATAGTCAAGGTCTTCACACTGGTGAAAACCCTGGGCAACTAGACAAGCCTTGAAACGATCAACCGAGCCATCAGATTTATACTTGACTTTATATTTCCAAGTGCTCCCAACAACATTTTGAGCAGGGGAAGGAGGAACAAGTTCCTAAGTCTGATTTAAGAGAAGGGCATTAAATTCCTTAGCCATGGCCTAATACCATTGAGGGTTTTTAGCAACTTGTGAAAAATTGGTGGATTCCTGGATTACTACAACAGAGTTGAGGGAAAGGATGTGCTTGGACTTATGAATGTCGTCTTTGAGACGGGTGCGCATAGGGTGACCCTCGTGCTAGAGGGGAAGCCACGGGAGCCAGGGCCGAAGCCGGGTCCGTGGGCAACTCAGTCGGGACCGAAGCCACAGCCGAGGGCGACGAAGGCACGGTGGTGGGTGTCGAGGACACCTATGCCACCGGCACCATGACCAAGGGGGATGAGGGTACGAGGGTGTGCGTATCAAGAACAATAGGTGAGGACACCTGGGGGCGGTCGGTCCCCGCGCAAGTCAGGCATGAGGGGTAGGGGAAGAGGGACCTCAATAACAGAATTAATGGACGACATAGTGCAACTAGAGACTAGGTCCTTATATAGAAAAATGTGCTCAACAAAGTAAACATGACGACTAACATGTACACGACCCGTAGCAGGATTTAAACAGCGATAACCCTTATATCGCACAGCAGACCCAAGAAACACGCAGGGGATGGAGGCAGGGCTAATTTATGGGCGGTACGGGCTGTGATGTTGGGGTAACATGCACACCCAAAGACCCGAAAAACAGTGTTGTTCGGTGCTTGATTAAAACGTTTTTCAAAAGGAGAAATGTATGCAAAAGTGGGGTAGGCAATCGGTTGATTATAAAACACGCAGTACAAACAGCATCGGCCAAAAATTCATATGGTAGTTGCGCCTGCAAAAGAAGGGTCCGTATCGTTTCACTTAAATGTTGATGCTTACATTCCGCCACCCCATTTTGTTATGGAATATCAGGACAGGAAAGACGAAAGTGTATGCCAAATTTTCTACAGAGCGCGGCCATGGATTTGTTATCAAATTCATGACCCCCATCACTTTGAAAACATTTGATAGTGGTGTTAAACTGGTTTTTAACCAGAGTTTTAAAATCAGAAAAAAAAAAATAAAATGGAGTACACCTCATCTTTTCGTTGCATCGGAAGAGCCAAGTGAAGCGAGAATAATCATCAATGAAAAGCACATAGTAACGTAAGTCAGAATTAGACTGAATAGGTGATTGCCAAACATCTGAATGTATTAATTGCAAAGGTGTAGTAGTAGTATGCATAACACGAGCAAAAGGTAAACGATGTGACTTGCCCAAACAACGGGCCTGACAATGTTTAATAGAACTAGAACCTGAGCTAGAAAGAATTAAAGAACGACTACGTAAAGTATCGAAAACAGAATGACTTAAATGTCCTAAGCACCGGTGCCATAAGTCTGCAGGAGCAGTCTGTGCAACAAGTCCTGGGAGGTGAGTTGAGAAGCCATAAAGTGGTCCATTACTGAGTATCCTGGTAGGGGCATCCCCGTAGCCTTGTCCTTGACACAAAAGGAGGATGAGTCAAATTCAACACTATAGTTGTTGTTGCAACACAATTGTTTAATCGAAAGGAGATTATAAGTAAGTCCAGGAACCAAAAGTACTTTAGAAAGAGTTAAATCGCGTGTGGGAGCACGCAATTTTGAAGTGCCAACATGTGTAACAGGTAATAGAGATCCATTGCCAACCTGAATAGATTGAAAACTAGAGTAAGGAGAAATATTTTGCAAAATACCTTGGCTTGGTGTCATATGGTTAGAAGCACTAGAGTTGGGGGTACCAAGTAGGATCAACAGAATCTGTTACCGACATGGCAGACAGTGAGTGGGAGAGGTCAGTATTGACATAGAGGTGTGGGCAAAGGGAGGCTGCATGACCGGCTTGTTGGAAAATCTGACAGATAAGAGGCCCAGGACCAAGGATACCTTCGTGAGGCAGACACGGAGCAGGACCCGTGTTGCAGACCCACGGTTGTGGTGCCGGCGGTGCTTGACCGTAAGGGTGTTGACCCGAACCTGAGTTTGGTTGATCGTATGTACCACCACGACCTTCTTGACCTCCTTGACGGTTGGAGCTACTCCCACGACTCTTGCGCCCACGCCCACCACGACCTCGATTCTGACCCGAGGTGTCAGGCACGTGTCCCGCGGCAGCGAGGGCATGCACATGCTCATGGGACCGAGCATGAATGCTAGAAACAGCAGCTTCTTCATCCAAGAGGGTCGTCTTGAGTCGTTCAAATGAGAGATCATGGGAAGACTGACGAGTAAAGGTGTTAAAAGCAGCATATTTTGGCGGGAGACCAAAAAGCGCATAGTGCATCAATTCTCAATTAGAAATCGGGGAGTCAATGGCAGCCAAGTCATCGGCAATTGTTTTGAGTTCAGTGAAGTAAGCGGTCATAGTTTTGTTATCTTTACGCAAAGTAACCAATTGGGATCGGAGGTCAAATTCCTTAGAAGGGAGTGGTCCCTAAAGCGTTTGGCCAGGGCATCCCACATAGATTTTGATGTGGGGTGGAGAATAACATCATTGAGAATTGACCAGGCAAGAGATGCAGAGAGACAAACCCTAATGCTTTGATCGACACAAGACCAGGTTTGAAAATCAGGATTGAAAATAAAGATACCTGTTGGTGTTTGAATTTGAGAGGGAGGGCAAGGGAGAGTACCATCAAACAAAACCCATGAGACGATGGGCACGTAGTAACATAGAAACTTGTTCTCTCCAGGCTGTATAATCAGTAGGGTTTTCTAGTTTGACAGTTACAAGGCTCGTAATAGAGGACGTAGGAAGTGGATTAACGGGAGGAGTGAGCAGTAGGTAAGACGACCCAAGGAGAGGAGTAGGGACACTATATTGAGAGCCAGAGTAACCTAGTTGAAAAGGAGGAAGGGAGGTACCAATGTTCGACATCGAGAAGGGGGGTCCCGACGTGGGGGAAGGCTTGGGCCCAAGGGTGGGCGGCTGTGGAACAGTGGTGCTGGTGGTGGTTTGGTGACATCGGGCATGGGTGACGGGAGGGAGGGAGACCGAGGTTCGGCGAGGGAAGACGGGGGGTTGGGATTGGCTGCCATAACTTCGATCAACCGAGAATATCACACTATGCACCTTGTGTAGTCACCACAAGAGGGAGAAAACCCACATACCGGAGAGGAGAAGGGGAGTAGCGCCGGAGGCGGTGGTGCAGTGCCGTGACAGTGGTGGCGCTTGCTAACTTAGGGCGTGAGAGAGGGGACGATGCCGTGTAGGGTTTAAATTTTTTTTGGTTAGGTATGCACTGATACCATGTGAGAGAATAGTTTAGGGAAGCATACCCAATAGGGTTGCTGAGGCACGTATATATAATAATATGAACACCGAATATACGGATAAATACAGATTAGGGATATTATCCTAACAGATATTATCCTAAGCGATATTATGCTAATAGATGCCATTGTTACATGTCAGTCTGGTGTCGCAGGTTTTGCAGTGGTCGCGAGGAATGAGCATGGTATTATCTTAGGTGGCTGGTGCTCTTCTATCTTCTCTCACTCTACATTATTAGGGGAAGCACTTACTATTCATTTCAATCTGGATGGTCCCGAATTACTATCGAATCTGACTGTAAGATAGTGATCAAATCAATCTTTTGCCCATTGAACTGTCGATGGGAGATTAGTGCGATTGTTGATGATATTAGGCTACTTTCTTCGTCTTTTTTATCTTGTTCCTTGGTACAGATTCCTTGATATTGTAATGAGGCAGCACATTGAATTGCCATATTGGAACAAATTTTAAAAATTTTCAATAGATTAATGTAGTGGAACGGTTTAAAATTTCTAATTTTAAATCTACAGGCATCTACTCTAATACATTCATAATAATAACATGAATATAAAAGTATCACAATAAGAATACTGTAAATAAATAGAAAAGCAAAAAACTAAAAGGAAAAGGAAGAAGAATACTTGAAAATTGCTCCAATAAAGAAAAAAAAGAAGAATATCGAGACCTAGAAGCCTTCTGTACAATCTCCTCAAAAACCCGGAGTGTGAGCTCCCTAAAAAATATTAAATTTAAGAGAAAAAATTTCGATGAAAATTTTCTCTCTTTTAGATTTTCAAAAGTCAACACTTTCATAAAACCTTTTAATTTAAAATTGAATGCCAAACTTTAGCTCCAAAATCCTATTTATAGTAGGCTATTAGAGAAAAAAAAAAAACCAAAAGAATTTGATGTGGGAATCAGATTTAAAGAACAAAACGACGTCAGTTTGTAACAGCATAAACCGTGTTTTTCAAATACTCACCGCTTGTGCCATGTGTGAAGCACTGATTGGTCCACGGTTGAAGGTGCGGATAGCCAACGCAGTGCCTTCCCATAGCGTGCTAAATGGCACGTTGTGATTGGTTTGCGACTGTTGGCTTGGATCAACCCCCTATGCAACCAGCACGCAACATGTGTCTTGTGCTGATTGGCTGCCAGCATGCAACGCAGATTACAGTTGTTTTTCCTTTTTTTAATTTTCTTCATGTAAAAATTCATCTTATGAATTCTAATTTTAAAATTATTTTATTTTAAAATTTTTAATTTTTATTCATCTCATGAATAATATTTAGAAAAATTAAATTTACTTATCTCATGAATTCTTTAATATTTTTTTCGATGGCAATAAAAACAGAGGCTTACACAGAGATCTCGGGGACAATTTAAATCTAGCTCTAAATGGGTTAAATTAATTACCATCTCATGATAAAATTTAATTACCACTTAATGGAACTTAATTCCACTAAATAAATTTCACTGCACCCTAAACTTAAATCATTTATTCGATAATTCCCAAATATACTATATTGACAACAACAATCCTCTATTAGATATCCTTGGCGATAAATAATTAGAACTACTGCCATTATTTTTATCGTAGCTTCTCCCATTAGTTACCGATTTGCCCTTTTCCGAATAATTCATTTATACTTTAACAAATTCGCAGCATAAATTCCAAATGTCAAACATTTGGAACACTTTGTCCAAAGTTTTTGAATTAATTCAAACACTTGCGAATTAACTAAGGGGACATCTGCATCTCAAAAGAGACTATAGATTCCCTATTGAATACCTGATCCCTGTCATACTTCATGCAGTTACCTAATGCACGTGGAATTTCGGCCATATATCAAGACCTTACTTATAATACACCAAGGTAACTAACATTCCATGCACAGGTCCAGAATACACTCAAGATTTAGAGTCATCGTTCAAATAGTACATCATGAATCACTCATTTCTGATAGTAGTCTAGAAACAAGTAACTCACATGATCGAACTCAGTGTATTAATCTTATTGAACACATCAACATAACACTTATGGATCACCATCCACATAACCAAGACAGGTCATCTGAAGTGTCATGCTACAATCCTAGCAGACAAGTAGTCCAAACTTATCACTGACTATGAGTTTTTTTCGATTAACATTTCATTCCATTTGCTCCAAGTTTATCTGTGGCTTAATCTCACAAACCACTTAAAACAAATATGTAAAAAGTAATATGAGGACTACATCTATCTCATGGACATCACTTAAATAAAAATCACATGCAATATATATGCTCACTTGAACAAATTTAACGAGAAAACGGTTGGAACTTCAATTTCATTTTTTAATATATCAAAATTTACAAGACAAATTTAGATTTTCAGGACACTAATCCTAACATGCCAATCAGCACCTCAAATTTCAATGCTACCATGACTGGTGGATTAAAATCCCACCTCAACTGTCGTCTATTGTATCTCTTGATTTCGTAGTTATGTAGTCGTACGTTCCAGCTTTTTAGTGTTAAAATAAAATAAAAGACAAAATTTGAATTGAATTAAAAAATATACACCAAAATATTTGAGAAAGTAATGATTGTTAGAGTATAAAGCCATTTTTACGTCTTCACCCATTAGCTTAGGATTTTTGATACAGTATCAGAGTCTTGCTGACTAAGGGCGACAAGTTCGAATCTCAACAACCCCATTTCAATTTCAATACCAATATAAAGATTAATATTAATTAATTTAAGCACAAGTTATGAGGTTGCATTTTAGAATATAAAACCATTCATGAGCATTCACCCATCAACTTAAGCTTTTGTAATAGTGGATTCCTTTACAGTTATTTGTAGATCTGTGCTCAAGGTAATATGGATGTAAACCAATTTGACAACTATGACTATAAGCTATTCTACATGAATTTATTAAACAAATCACTAACTATATCGGTAAAATGTGGTTGATTGAAGAATTTGAATTAAAATAGTTAATTTTCTAAAAATTTAATTACTATGAGAAATTATATTTCCCAAATCAATTACTGTATCAACTTCTCAAGAAATAAGTATAAAATATTTGGCTACTGGAATAGAAAATAAAACTTCTTTGGGCAATGGTATTTTTGGCGGCCCGGGGGGGGGGGGGGGGGGGGGGGGGGGGGGGGGGGGGGGGGGGGGGGGGGGGCTGGGCTCGTGGATCTAGCTAAGTTACTTTCTACGCTTTGAAGGAATTAAAAATGGCAAGGCTCTGTTTGGAAAATGGAATTGAAATTGAACTGTTAAATTGCAATTCTAATTTCAATTATGATGGAATTGAAATTTCATTATTTGGTTCATCAAAGGAATTGGAGGTCAGCATCATAACTACATAATGATTCAAATCATCAAGGGTTTTTGGTCAATTGAGTTGGAGTATTTTGAGTTTTAAATCAACTACGGTTAGATTTTGGTCGGAGCGGTTCATATTATGCTCAAATTATTATGGTTGAAGCAATTCAATTTGAGTTCGATTTATTCGATATTTGAGTCAAATCGGGTCAAGTATCGCGTCAGATCATGTGGTGTTCAAGTTTCCTCAAATTTTCAGTTAATCGGGATTCAGGCTAGTTATGATCGGGTTTGAGTTAATTTAGGTCATTTCAAACTTGAGTCATCTTAGTTTAAGGACAAACTAGTTGTATCGTTTCAAATTTCGAATCATCTAAGGCCAAGTTTGAGATGGGTAAGGTCATTTGGGTATGCGTCGTATTAAGTTTTGGGCCAATTTGGTTAGTTCACTTCCACTTTTGCTCAGCTTGTTCAATCACATTTAAGTCGTGCAGTTTCATTTTCTGGATTTCAGTCATCTCGAGGAGTCAATCGGGTTAGGTCACTTCGGACTTTGAGCTAAGGTGATTTCGATCATTTTAAGTTTAAGTCATTCGAGTTGGGTGATTTCGAGACTTGGATCAAATATTATGTTGTGCTTAAGTCTTTGAATTTTAAATCATCTTGGATTTGGGTTAATCAAATTGGGTCATTTTGGGTTCTAGATCAATGCAATTAATATGTAATTACAATTCCTTACTCACACCACAAGAAATTGAAAAGTATGATTTTTAGTTAAAATTCAACTCCATGGAATTGGACAGTGGAATTGTAATTCCAATTTCGGCAGGTGAACCAAACAATAGAATTGAAATTCTGGGCTATAATTCCAACATCTAATTTCATGCTCCAAACACAGCCTAAGTAATTTTTACTTCTCATATTATGTTAACTTCCTATTAATCAAACAAGATGTCAAACCGTTACTTTCCATATATTGTACTTTTGTACCTACTTTCTGACAATCAAATAAGACCGATATTTATCATGTTGCTTTTGTAAGGGTGCAATAATGCCGTTAAAGGTAATGTGGCTAAAGTCAAGAGAAAAATCAAGTTGCAAGCCACCTTGACCCGTAATGCTCACTCTTATCAATCCATCCTTCTACAATTTTCAATTTTTAAAAATTAAAAATGCATTCGAAAAATTATTATTTCGTAATTTCATAATTTTAATTTAAGTAAAAAACAACTTAATTCTATTAATAATTTAAAAATTATAAACAAAAAGGGGTACAAAATATGACGAGTAATTTGCTCCGTCAATTCTTGGCGTTTAAATTTTTTATCAAATTGATCATTCTCTCTTTTTGGTTCATAATAGTCTTTGATTCTTTATTAAAAAAATTTAGCTGAGAGATAGCAACGAAACTTTGATAGGGTAAGACTCTTCAGAAGTTCAAACGTTGTTTCTAATTTTCTAATGTCTTGTACTAGATACATGCTCTATTTGTTTTGAAGGAAAATATGTTTCATCACATACCTTTAGTTTTATATACGCTTTAATGGATATTGTTTTTCTTTATAAAGAGACTGTTAACTTCCACTCAAGGAGAAGAAATGATATTTTCCTTGGCGGAACGGAAACCATTTCAATCTTAAAATCATACCCTATATCAAGCATGAACCCCATGTAAGTATCAAAAATAGAATTATTTTCTTTATCTAAACAAAAAATAATTTAACAAACAAATATTTTCGAATGAAAATATACATATTCAGAGAAGAAAAATAAAGGACAATATTTAAAGGACCCATCATATGATCAGTTTTTTATCGTTGTTACCACAAAACTTACATAGTGAATTAGATGCCAAAGTAAATCACTCGTTTTCTTTTCCTTTTTTGGCTATTTCATTTGTTGCTCACTTGTATTCTATTATTTGCGCGGACATAACCCTTTTATAATAAGGGTTTTAAAGAACTCATTGTATGACCAATTTTTTTTTTTTATTTAACAAATGGTAATAAGTCCTATTAGAGTTGCCAAGGGGGCAACCCCCAAATCCCCCACATGTCCCCTCATCCCAATAGAGGCAGGCTTCGATCCTCGGTCTTAGCCTGAAGTATCACCCCTTAGATGCTTTACTAATAGAGCTAATTGATACTTTTATTTTATGACCGTATTAATCCTCGGTCATGTAACCATAAAAGTTAAAAAAATAATTTATAACAAAATAAAGGTTTATTTACACTAAACATCCCTTACTTTTATTATTGTATCAATTTAGTTCTTATACTTTTAATTTTATCAGTTTAGACCCTCTATAATTTATATTGTATCAGTTTAGTTCTATGATCAAATTGATGTTAAGTTAATGACGTTGTCAAGGAACCAACTTTTTTAAAAGTTTAAATTAATGAATGAAGGCTCAGGAATAATTTTATACTCTAACATGCCTCCTCACGCGAATTCCAATTGGGCTTGAAGCATGGATAGTGTACAGGCTCGCCTCATACATTGTGATTAAATTGTTTTATATTAAAGTGGGGGTTGTTGAAATTCGAACTTGTAACCTCTTGGTCATCAAGTTTTTGATACTATGTCAAAGAACTAACTTTCCCAAAAGTTTAAACTAATGGATGAAGGCCCAGGAATAATTTTATACTTTAACAGACGTATTATTTAATGGCATAATCATGCAAGGTGCAAGCAACTCATTACAAATCCACATGTTGACTTAACCCATGGTCAAACTATTAAAAATTTTATCAACAATTTAACATAAATTATTAAATTAATAGAATATCACTACTGTAGGAATTAAATTAAAAATAAAAAAATAAAATTAATATAATAATAATTAAAATATAAAGACTATTTCTGTAAATAACCTAATAAAATAAATTACGGAGGACTCCAAAACATATGCCCTAACCTTTACCTTCCCTTTATTTTCTTCATTTCTCTCTTTTAACGCGTCTTCTCCACTGGGTTCACACGCCTTTCCATCCTCTCTCCATTTCTTCCCTTTTTCATACTTCACACCTCTCACCCCTCACGATTTCCATTTCTTCGTCTGTCTTCTTCTTCCATCCTTAAATACTCCCTAAATCTTAAATTCCAATTTCACCATTGAATTCACAAACCCCGTAATTGAAAAAAAAAAAAAAAAAAAAACCTATAATTTATTGCATAATTCACAAACCCAGATCAAAAACCCTAGAATTCCACCCAGGAATCAACCAATAAAGTTCCAAATTTGACCAGATTTTTCCCTTTTTTTTTTTTAAAAGGACATTTTTCCACATACCCAGATCGAATTTCATCAATAATTCGCAAAACCCAGTTCAGAAACCCTAGAATTCCATCATAAATCCACAAGTAAAGTTCGAAATTTGGCTAGATTTTGCGTTTTTTGAGAAAGCAAAGGGCAATTTTCCACATACCCAGATCAATTTTCATCAATAGTTCACAAAACCCAGTTCAGAAACCCTAGATTTAGACCAAGTCAACAAACACTCAGATCGAATTCCATCGAGTGATTCACAAAACCCAGTTCAGACACCCTAGATTTAGACAAGTCAACAAACACCCAGATCGAATTTCATCAATAATTCCCAAAACCGAGTTCAGAAACCCTAGATTTAGATCAATTAAACACACAACCAGTTCGAATTATACCCAGATTTTGAATTTCTAGAGAGATGTTGAGGAGCTGTTGCAGGCCATTAGAGAGGTGTTTGTTGGGGAGAAGGGGAGGTGGGGATGGACTGATGTGGCATATGGATTTGAAGCCACATGCATCTGGGGACTACTCTATTGCAGTTGTACAGGCAAATTCTTGCTTGGAAGATCAGAGCCAGGTGTTCACTTCTCCTTCTGCCACGTATGTGGGTGTCTATGATGGTCATGGTGGCCCTGAAGCCTCTCGCTTTGTCAATAACCGCCTCTTCCCTTTCTTGCATAGTATGTGTTCAATTATGTTTCTTCTCTCTCTCTCTCTCAAAAAAAAAAAAAAATCATTTGTGACTTTTTTGTGTGAAAATTTGGTTGGGTTTTGGGTCTAGTATGAGGAGTCGGTATGTGAGATCTATATATAAAGCCAAGTGAGTTTTTGTTATATGACTGATTGGCATTGGCCCATTGGGATGTACATTGATCCTTTTTTGCACAATTCTAATGTGGAACTTTTGATGTTTATCACTTAGTTACTATAAGATTTGAGATTTATCACCAAATACTCCAACGTTTTAGTATATCTAGTGAGGTATCTTAAGGTTTAAATGTTTTATCACCGGGTACATTGAAGTTTAAAAATTCTACCAATTAGGTAGCTTGCCAAAATTCGGTAGAGTTTAAATGGAAATTGTTGATGTGGAACACTAGTCTAACAATATATAGGTGTCCTCGATCGTAATCCAACGATTCCACTTACATGTGAGTTCTATTGTCTAATTCGGAATTTGATCATCCCGTTGGGTTCATAATTGACTGGGGAGGCCCTTGGTGCATCCAGTTCATGTGCATCCATTGCTGCACATCGCCTTGAGGCTTGTGGTGTGCCATAAAAGAGCTTGTAACATCAACTTGCTTTGATGCCATGCCAAATAGAAATGCTACTTGTTGAATTCTAGTATTTGTTTACTTTATGTTCTTGTTGATGGAGATTGATGAGTTCTTCTGTTCGAGGATCGAAATTGCGAAAATTTCACTCCTTTGTTTTGGCTAATAAGATATGGATTTTTTGGGAGAAAGCAGAAAATTCTAAAGATTTAAGTTCCATAAGTCTTTCAGTTGAGAAATTGTGATTTGGTATTATGCATTGAAGAGCAGAATTTGGTTGTGTATTGTTTATATATATATATATATAGTTTCTATCACTTTGAGGTTCTTATACTCTTTATGTATTAATTGTGTTAGCTCCGGGTCTGGTCTCGTCTCTTAGAAGGGTTTGTATTTTTGGTTGACCAGTAATTTTAGCGGCGTTGCAAATAATGTGATAGTGATATGAAAATGGAGTATATATCGATATTTTATGCATAACAAATGCAATTGATGATTTTGCTTTAAATTTCTGATGTACATTGGATGAGCTTCTCTCCATCGTTACACACTGTCCTTTTCATTTCCAAAGTCTCAACATTTAGAGATTTAATTTGATATCTATGTTTACAAACTTGGGTAGTGACTCATACTACCAAAATGGAGAAGTCTGTGTACTATTAGTTAGGAAAAGAAATATTTCAGATAGAAACTCTTGAAGATGCTCTTAGAATGTCTGTATCACTGAATAATGTAGACTTAGGCCTGGTTTGGTTAACACAGGACTTAAATTCCTATTGGAAGTTATATTTTCCAGGACTTTGATTCCTTTGTTGGATTTCTAGAAAGTAGGTATTTGTATTTGGTTGTTAAGAGATATATAAAAACTTCCCGGGAATTAGAACTTACCTAACCCCTTTATGTAAGTTAATTCCTGTGTAACAAAGGAATTGGTACTTCCTAGGAATTTCCACTTTCTATGTTTTGCCAATTTCTGGTGTCGGCTTTCCTGTAACCGAGCAAGTGGGAAAATACCCGCTTTTCATGAATTCCGAATTCCTGTGCTACTTCCTGGTAAACAAATTTGTTTATGGTCTTCTAATGGGTTCACTTGTGAAATTGTTCCTTTTGGGTGCGATTTTATGATTTGATGGATAACATAATTCAATTGACAATTTCATAAATTGTTGTAGAATTTGCATCAGAGCAAGGAGGCTTATCAGTAGATGTGATAAAGAAGGCATTTAGTGCAACAGAAGAGGAATTCTTGCACTTAGTTAAGAGTTTATTTCCAGTGAAGCCACAAATTGCATCTGTTGGATCATGTTGTCTTGTGGGTGCGATCATGAAGGACGAGCTATATGTCGCCAATCTCGGTGACTCGAGGGCAGTACTGGGTCGACAAGGTTCGGGAAAACAAAAGGAAAACGTTGTGGCAGAGCGGCTATCTACCGATCATAATGTCTCAGCAGAGGAGGTCAGAAAGGAGGTTGTGGCGCTACATCCTGATGACTCGCATATTGTAGTGTACAGCCGTGGAGTTTGGAGAATCAAGGGGATTATACAGGTAAGGATTGTCGATTGCTTTGTACCATTTGTTAATTTAGTTGTGTTCTTTTTGGTCAAGAGCATGGAATCGAAGGAAGGCCTTTATGTGAAGTAGTAGGTTTTTGAATTATCGGTTACCCTTGTCAGTAAAATACTGTACGGGAATTAAACGGGATCTAATGTATACACGTATTATTCGGCGTTGTACATGAAAATTTTGGTCAAATGTTTGTTGACTTACAAAAAAATACATATGGATACATTTATATGTAAAACAACTCATCTTTTAAAATAAGAACAAACGGGGAGGGATATAATTCTAACAATTCAACGTTTGTATGATAGTATCATCGACAATAGGGGTGACATGATAGAGTATAATCAATATTTGAGAGTTAAAGTGATAAATTTAGTAAAATATAGAATATGGATACTTAATTTAGGGTGTACGTATTGATTATTTTAAACTAATCATTTCTTTAGATGACAAAAATACGGATGTGTTATAAGACTTGTATTATATGATAGCATGAAGAAAGTACGTATTTTGCTATATTATTGGCAATTATGCATAAACACCATTTTCAAACGGGAAAAACAGAATCGTGTTTAATATGCCTATTATACACATTTTTACTAACATAGTCCATTACGTTACATAAGCAACATAAAGTGTTGTGGTTTACTTAACTGGATTTTGTTGAATTTGCCAGTTAGATTACATGGTTTTGTAGAAACATGGGGCCAAGTCATGTTCTAATTTGCTTTTATTATCAAAACTCAAAGTAAATGTGCTTATTCTCTTCTAAACACCATGTTTTAACTCATTGGCACTATCAAGATTGTTCTAGAGCATTTACAGTGTAACCCCTGAGCGAAATTACACTATATTATTTGATTACGACAATAGACCACGGAATTGGATCACACTTTACAGGCACGTTTTAGTCATGTTCACAGTAGCGGGGTATTGTGGATCTTACATAACAAGTTATAGGGATTGAGTTGGCTTTTCGAAGGAGCATAGTTGATTTTTTAAGGCTTATGTTTGCTAAAATTCAAATGATTGGACATACAATTATTAATTATTTTAGAATTTTGATAATATTTGACATGTAAATACTTTCCATTATGTTGTAGTGAGTAAAATGTGATACATAAGAATTATGGAGGCCATTATGAAAATACTAGTATGTGGTGGCCAACTGCATAGCTATTAGCTCAAAATCTGTTATGTTGATTCCGTGCATTAAACTAATTGCTTCTTATCATCCAAAAGTGACTAATGCGGTTGCTATTCTAATTTTTTTCTTTTCAGGTATCAAGATCTATAGGCGATGTTTATTTGAAAAAACCCGAATTAAACAGGGACCCAATTTTTCAGCAGTTTGGCAATCCAATACCATTGAGACGTCCTGTAATGACAGCTGAACCATCTGTGCTTACAAGGAAGCTTAGACCTCAGGACTTGTTTCTGATATTTGCTTCTGACGGCCTCTGGGAACAATTGAGTGATCAGGCTGCTGTCGAGATTGTTTCCAAAAACCCGAGAGTCGTGAGTATTCTTATCCCTTTCCCTTCTCTCTGTCTGTAGTTTGATACTATTTTAACTTCTATAACAAAATTAAATTGCATTGTAGTTGCGTCATAGCAGTTTCATGGCAATTCTTAAACGGGTATTGATGATTGATGATTGCATTGGGTCTGTAAGGGCTTGTTTGGGCTAAAATCCATATTTTTGAGACGATTTTTTTTATTGTTTTTGGTTTCTCTCCTTTTTTTTTTTTTGGCCCAAGTTTTAAGTAAAAACTAAAATAAGAAAACCAAGAACCATAAAAAACCTGGTTTCAAAGCTTGGTATAGTTTCTCAAAACTAAAACGATAAACAAAAAGCATACCAAACAGGTCGTAAGTGAATGCTATACCTATTTGTTGGACACTATTTGATCTATTGATGCAGCCCTTCTAAAAGCGGTTTGAGTTGATGTCAGTTAGCTATACTAAGGAGGGGAAAGAGACATCAAAAAGACACTAGAAAGAAATTAGTAGAGCTTGGTAAAAGAAATAATTAATGATAAAGTAACTTAAGTAGATCATATATTACAAAAACAAATTAATAATACATTTATGTTGTTCGTTTTAGAGAGGTAACGAGAATGTTAGGACTCCTAATTAGATCTGGGTCATCCTAAAGTTTCAGAGCTAATAATCCTACTAAAATCCTACAACGGCTCAGCCATTTTGTCATTTACTTGATTCACTTGAAGACCTCTAGCTGCAACCCAATCTGTCGCCCTATTGCCTTTTCTAAAAACATGCACCACGTTGAATTCCTTGCACATACCCAAAAGGCCCTAGATATCCTCAATTATAGTTCTGATTTATGTTGTATTTTTTAGAAAATAATAGAGAACTTGTAAAAGGGTTATATTACGTTTATGTTGTATTTATTAGAAAATAATAAAAGGCTATATTAGTAATTTTTGTAAATTGTAAAAAAGGCTAACCTCCAAACTCTATAGTTTTTTAAGACTTGTCTTGAACAACTTTTCAAAAGTTAGCTTCTAAGCGCTAAAAGCTATTCAAAATGCTATTTAAAATTTTTTATTTTTACCAAACATAACTTTTAGCTGTTGGATTACACAAACAATTAAAAACTATTCAAAATGCCGTGGAAAAGTTGTTGCCAAATACATCCGTTTGTATTAAATGCACATTGGCCAAGAGTTGGAAGACAGTTATTCAACAATGGAAGTCACTTTTCTATTTTTAGTGATCTATCCTTAATTAAGTACATAAATTGTGTATATATTCTTGCAGGGCATCGCAAAAAGACTGGTGAGAGCAGCCCTGCAGGAGGCAGCAAAGAAGAGAGAGATGAGATACAACGACATCAAGAAGATCGAGAAAGGAATACGCCGCCATTTTCACGATGACATCTCCGTTGTCGTCATCTATCTCGACCATCTCAAAGGCGGCGGTCGCAAGCCATTTAGCTTCGGGTGCACCAACTCTCCGATCGATGTCTTCTCCGTAAATGATGCTGCTTTATAAACATAAGTTTTTGGGTGACTAGAGGCTGTAGATACAAGTTAGAGGTACTGTGTTTTTTTTCTCTTTTTATTTATTTTTTTGGGAAGAAATACTTGCTGTAGATAAGAGGGGGAATGGAGGCTGACAGAATTATTGTTATTTCCTTTTTTTTTTTTTGGGTTTAATTTATGGATGCAATTTTCTAGATGACATAAAAGGATAAACTGGAAAGACTGGGATCCTGTTGAATTTTGGTGATTGTTGTATGTACTTGGCTACAAAATAAGCGGTGGTTTGCATTTATCTGTGCGAGGCTGAAAATGAGTCTGAGTCTGGAGCTAACATTGAGCTTTTGCAGGCTCAACTCTGTCTTGAGCTCGAGCTTAGCTTTGATTGAATCTGTTTTTAATTCGACCAAGTCATGTCGAGTCGTGCTCTATATTATGTGTGATTTAATTTTGATGGATCAAGGATCTTGAATATTTCAGGAACAGGATATGCGAGTTTTTTATTTATTTTTATTTTTTATCAACGACATGCGAGTTTATCATACTAATCTTATACGGCAGGTCACATTATGATGAAATATGAGTGGATTCATAGCTCTTGAAAGGTTTCTAATATAGATTGGGACGAAAAGTTATCTTGACGAGTGTGGAGTATGAAATGGCACATGTTTTTGGGAAGGTTGCCCCGCCCCGCCTCCACCCCCGTGCGCAGAGGGGAGGTGCAGAATTCAAACATGCATCTTGGGGTTAGCCAATTATCATCTTAACCATTGGAAAAAAGCAGGAGTTGGCATCTTTGGGAAGATGAAATAGCTGCAGATTATATTGCAAATTTTCATCAGGTAGTCACGATTATATAATTAGGATAGCACCCTGAAGGGGGAAGACTGTATACATCCACTCTCTCCAAACCTTGTTTAGGCGGGAGCCCTTGAGGCTTTGGAAATGTTGCCTTGCTTTGTTAAGGATCTCTGTTCTATCTTACTGGATAATGTTGGGACGTTTTGTTTTCAAGGAAGGTTATATGATTCTTCCCTGCTTTAAAAAATATAATGATCTTAAACATCTATTTTCTAAAGAGTTTCACATTTGACTGTAAAAAAATTATATTAATGTGAAGAATCAAAATTAAAAAGAACCTATTAAAAGTCCTCATTCATCCATATAAGAGTAAGTTAAAGACCTTTGATGGATGTTGGGGTGCTTATTAATACTATTAATTGTTCACATGAAGCGATTTAGAATATTTTATTTGGAATAGATAATTCCAGCTTCCTATTAGACAAACTCTCTCTCTCTTTGACAAAGCAACCATCTCTCTATTACCCACTGGCGCCCGCCCCCCCCAAACGGCTAGCTAACCTAACAGGGCCGGTCACCTTGACGATCCTCCGACCACCACCACCACCCCCGGTGCCACCACCCATCCCCCTCTTTCGCCCTCGCTATATCTCCCCCCCCCGGTTTCTCCTCCCACAGCCTTACCACCACCGGCCACCACCACGACGCCACCACCACCAACCCCGTGCACTCCCCCGACCTTTGGACTACACCGCACAACCACCGCCCCCAACCCCAATTGACCTCCCCCCCTCCACCGGCAACCCCACCTCACCCCACTCCATTCCACCCCACCTGACCCCCCCCACCAGCAACCCGACCCACAACCCCATCCTCCTTAAAACGCTCACCCCACCCCAACACCGAATACCTCGCCCCACCGCAAAGCAACTACAGCCAGTCGACCGGTCCAGGTAGGTAAAACCGGTTGGCACTAGGTTCGAGTCCTTAACCTTTCTCTTGATTTGGTACTCCTCATTATTGTTCCTATCACGTGCATTGTGTTTTGTATATCGTTGTGCCGGGTGATTGTATGTGTGCATGAGAGTGATTAGGGACAAGTCGTTTGTGAACCTGACCAACAATGGAGCTCAAAACATGAGGCCATCTCTAAATGGGGTAGGAACGGGACGGAAAAGTTCACGAGGTGAGGGGAGACTGCGAATTGGGACATTAAATGTTAGCACACTAATGAGGAAAAGCTTTGCAGTGGCCCAAATGATGGTTAGGAGAAAGATTAATATATTGTGCATCCAAGAGACTAGGTGGGTGGGCACAAAAGCAAGAGATGTGTTAAGATACAAATTATGGTATTCGGGCCAAGTAAGGGGGAGAAATGGGGTGGGTATTATTATAGATAGCTCCCTTAAGGACGTAGTAGTAGGGGTCACTAGGACTAGTGATAGGATTATTAGCATCAAGTTAGTTTTAGGTGGGGAGATATTGAACATCATAAGTGCTTACGCCCCACAGATAGGGCATACACAGCAAGAGAAGGCTAGATTTTGGGAGGACTTAGACCTAACAATGCAAGGAATACCCCTGAGCGAACAAGTTATGATTGGAGGTGACTTTAATGGGCATGTGGGAGCGAACACAGAAGGCTATGTATCTCATTATGGAGGCTTTGGTTATGGGAGGAGAAATGATGAGGGCAAGGCTCTATTAGACTTTGTCGTCACCTATGAGTTAATAGTGGCCAACACCTTTTTCAGAAAGCCTGAGGACCACATCATCACTTACTGGAGTGGTGGAGCAAAGACTCAGATTGATTACATATTACTAGGAAAGAGGATTCAAAAAGATTGCAAGGATTGTAAGGTTATCCTGTGAGAGGACCTCTCAACACAACACAGGGTAGTGTGCGTTGAGGTCAGGGTCAAGAGAAGGAGCAAGAAAGCCATCAAACCATCACAACCACGCACGAGATGGAGGGAGTTGAAGGGGGAAAAGTCTCAAGTCTTTAACAAAAGAGTTGCGGTTGAGCTTGAAGAGGATTGTGAGGGAGATTTAAACCACTTATGGAACCAAGTAGCCCAAAAGATCAGAGATGTAGCACGGGAAGTTCTAGGCATATCAAAAGGTGGGGCACCAAACAACAGAGAGGCCTGGTGGTGGTGTAGGGAGGTCCAAGAGAAGATTAAGGCGGAACGAGACTGCTTCAAGGAGTGGGATCGAAGTGGAGATGAAGACAAGAGACAACAATATAAACAGGCCAAGAAGGAAGCAAGGATAGCAGTAAGAGACGCACAACCTAAAGCCTTTGAGGAGTTCTATAAAAGGCTGGATACAAAGGAGGGGGTTAGAGACTTCTATAGAATTGCAAAGGCAAGCGAAAGAAGGACTAGAGACTTGGACCAAGTAAGGTGTATAAAGGGAGCAGCTGGACAAGTGCTCGTGGATGAGCAGAAAATTAAAACAAGGTGGAAATCCTACTTCCACGATCTATTCAATGAGAAGGGAGATATAGTTGCACCCCTAGAAGCACTACACGCACCGGCAATGCACGAGTCCCATGACTATTGCACCACAATTAGACACGAGGAAGTTAGGGAGGCATTGAAGAAGATGGGCAGGGGTAAAGCAGTTGGCCTTGACAGAATACCCATTGAGGCATGGAAATGCACTAGAGAAGCGGGTATCAGATGGTTGACCAAATTATTTAACCAAATTCTCCAAGGGCAAAAAGATGCCTGATGACTAGCGGAAGAGCACACTAGTCCCCATCTATAAGAACAAAGGCGACATTCAGAGTTGTGCCAACTACAGAGGAGTCAAACTAATGAGCCACACTCCGAAGCTCTAGGAGCGGATCATAGAAGGAAGGCTTCGCCATCAAGCAGGAGTCTCAGAAAACCAATTTGGATTCATGCCAGGTAGATCAACAATAGAAGCTGTCCATCTCCTGAGGAGGTCCATAGAGTATTACAGAGATAGACAAAAGGACCTTCATATGATTTTCATTGACTTGGAGAAGGCATATGATAGAGTACCGAGAGAGGTTCTATGGAGGGTCCTGGAGAGGAAAGGCATCCACGAGTCCTACATATGGGTCATCAAGGACATGTACAAAGACGCTCAAACTAGTGTGCGCACCACAGAAGGGGAGACATACGCTTTTTCCATTACAGTAGGGGTACATCAAGGATCACCCCTGAGTCCCTTTCTGTTCATTTTGGTGATGGACAAGCTCACAAGGCACATCCAAGGGGATGTACCTTGGTGCATGCTTTTCGCGACCGATATAGTCCTGGTGGGAGAGTCCAGAATGGAGGTGAGTGAAAAACTAGAACTCTGGAGGAGGGCCTCAGAATCGAAAGGTCTAAGGCTCAGTAGATCGAACACAGAATATATGGAACTTAAGTTCTGCACCTCTACCATGCCAAGCGCAGCAGTTGTACGAATCGGATCAGAGAACATACCTCAGAAAGCTTGCTTTAAATACTTCAGTTCCATGGTATAGAAAGACAGCGAAGTGGACACATATGTCAACAATAGGATTAAAGTGGGTTGGCATAAAAGGAGAATGGCCTCGGTAATTTTGTGTGATAAGAAGTTCCCGCTAAAGCTAAAGGGTAAATACTATAAGATCGTAGTAAGGCCAGCTATGTCATATGGGGCAGAGTGCTGGCCACTAAAGTGTCATCAAACACAAAAGATAAGGGTGGCGGAGAAAAGGATGCTGAGGTGGATGTGCGGGCACACAAGGAGGGACAGGATCAGAAATGAGGTCATAAGAAGTAAATTAGGTGTCGCCCCAATAGAAGATAAGTTAAGGGAGCAACGACTGTGGTTGTTTGGGCATATTAGAAGGAGACCCACCACTGCCCCTGTCAGGAGATGTGAACAACTCCACATAATAGACGAGAAGAGAGGGAGAGGATGGCCAAAAAAGAGCTGGATAGAGATAATTCGATAGGATCTCACCTATCTCAACCTAAATGAAGAGATGGCTCTAGACAGAGCTCTATGGAGGTCTACAATAGGTGTATCCGATATAGCAGGATAGGAGCATCCGAACAATGTTATAGTGGTTCGGGCACGTTACATTATGAGGAGACCAACCACTGCCCCAATCAGGAGATGCAATCAGCTCTGTACCACGCTAGGCAGGAGGGGAAGAAGCAGGCCAAAGAAGGGATAACTGCAGGCGTTACAGCAGGACCTCACCCACCCACCTAAACCTATAGGAGGAGATGGCCAGAGATAGAGCTAGATGGAGGACTATCATAGGAGTAGTAGATGTAGCAGTCTCATACCGCTGCTTATTCTGCTATACTAGTGTTCCTAGATATGGTACCTATTAGGGTGCACCTATCCGTCTATCTGTTTACTTACTTACTTGCTTATTTGCATGCCGTGTCGCGCATGATATTGCCTTGAAGTCTCCTCTAGAGCGTTATGCTTCGTAATACTCACTTTGTGCTTTGTCCTGCTCTTATGCATTGTTGCCCTCTTTTGCTCATAAGTTGCTACGATGCGATGATGGCATGACTCTCAGATTAGGGGTCCTCGGAAACAGCCTCTCTTCAGGTTTAACACCCTGAAGGGGGAAGGCTGTGTACTTCAACCCCCCCCCCCCCCCCCCCCCCCCCCCCCCCCCCCCCCCCCGCTTCTGCATGAGCCCTTGAGGCACTAGGTCTGTTGTTGTTGTTGTGTCTGGAATAGATAGAGTATTTATTATAGTAAAGTAATTAATATAATCTATTAAAACATGAAAAATGCTCTATACCACAAAAAAATATCATGAAAAAAGGCACAAGTGGGGGTTCAAACCCCCAACCTCCTACGTGTTGGGCGAATCCTATACTATAGGAGCTAACCCTTTTATGATGTACTTAGGTAAATAAAATATTTGAACTTTCTTGTGATGATGTCACCTTGTGTCCTTTCGTATGCTATTTTCTTGTGACATATGGTACTACTCTTAAAACATTTAGTAGCTTTATCTAAAAGCTTATAATTGAAATAAGAATACGCTAAGTTAGACCAAAAAAAAAAAAAGTTTTTACGTCAATCCAAAATCCAGAAAAGGTTTGACAATATTAAAAAGGATCCGTTGAGCGCCTCGTGTCTATGTCATAATAGATCCGAACACCAATGCAAATCAACTAGATGGAGGCGGTAAGAGTCAAGTAAATATGTTGGACTCCTTGGCCTATTTAGAGACAGAAAATAATTTTTTTTCAATTTTATTTTTTACTTTCCATTTTAAAACACGCTTAGAAACGAAAAATAGTTAACAAGTTTTCAATGTAGAAAAATTGGAAAATGTGAACAAGTGACCTTTATTTGCAAAATTATGAAGTGGGCAGCTGTTAATAGGACATGGAAAAGGCATATGATGGAGGGGAGTGGCATTTCATTCGTCAAGTTAGGCCTATACTAGAATTTTTGACCAAACATGGGTTAGCTGGATAATGAATTGTGTTTCTTCGGCTTCTTTTTTGGTTCTTCTTGATGTCTCTCTTGAGGGTTGGTTTGCTCCGAGTAGCGGGCTAAGACAAGGCAATCCCCTTTCTCCACTTAAGTCTCGTGTTGTTCTTGCATTTTATCGTTTTGATTTGTTTCTTCTATCGTCGGTTATTAATCTCAGATCAACGCTTAGGTTCGAGATATTTTCAATAACATTTTTTACGAACTAAAACCCAACACTTCGGAAAAGATTTTCCAAGGAAATTCTAAATCGGATTGAGGTTTTCTGTTGTTTGTTTTAAAAGAAAACTTGATTTCATATTATACTTTTTTCTTATATGGTTTAAAAGAAACATTTTTCACTAATTATCTTACAGCTTATTATCGGACAATATAAGTAGCAATACAACTTATGAGAAGTAATAGAAAAATATAAAATTAACTGTGAAAGCTATATAAAATAGGAAAACTATCTCTTAGGCATTCTAGAATTTGAGCATTTATCACCTAAGTACCATGTCATTTTAATATATGTACAGTGATTTCCTTGCGATATAAAATATTGTCATCTAGGAATACCCTATGTCGGAATCTAGTGAAATTCTCATTAAACTTATAAACACTTCAGTGCACTTGGGTGATAGATTTTTAAATTTCGGGGTACATCTTGCACATTATTAAAACATCAAAGTATTTATATGGTAAATGCTCAAGCCTAACGGTACCTAAACAATAACTTCCTTATATAATATTATATAACTATTGGAAATGATAAAATTTGTTTTGCTGAAATAATGACAAAGTAACATCAGACATTCCTTTGATTATTCGGTCCAATTTTTATCGGTCATTATGACGTTTAAAGTTTTGTTTTCTAATTCAATTCATTTTGGTTTAATTAAGATTTGCATGTTGATTACCATGAAACTTTTGCTTCCCTTGAAATCATGACTTCCACCAACAATAACGAACCCAGTGCCTCAAAGGGTTTCCACATAAGCAGGGTTTGGGGGGTGCAGGGGTAGATGTACGCAGCCTTCTCCCTTCCGGGAGCTACCCTAAAGGGAGGCTATTTCCAAGGACCCAAACTTGAAAAGCTTGTTAGCAGCATAGAAGCATGGTAGCCTAAGAGGAAGGATTGGTGAGGGGTAGAAAGAGAAAAAAAAAAGGGCAAGTAGGAAGAGAGAGAAAGGGGGTCAAGTAAACTGAGAAGAGGAGGGCTTGCCCTTGACAATGACATTGCTTCTTTTGTTCACTTAGAATCATGACTTCCCCCATTTTAAAAGGAAAGTCATTTTTCTTCCAATGTTGAAAAACCTTTTCCATCGGAAAGCATTTTCCATATATGATTGTAACACCAACAAGGGAAAAGTCAAAAACCTAATCCTAGAATCTACTTTTCCGTCCAAATAAACAGAGCCTTAGGTTTAGAGCTTGTAGATTAAACCTTTAAAGTCATTGTCGTGATAAAATATACTAATGGGATTCAATTTAGGTTAACTTGAATTCATACCCTAAACTAACTTTGATTGATTTGACACTTTTATTTACTACATGACTCTTTTAATTTCTTAATAGTTCAACTCACCCAACTAAATGCAGATTTAGATCACTCATTAATTACTAAATTAAATTTTATATCGACTCCTTGAAGATAAAATACCTGTATAGCCGCCACAGCTATGACTTGCTTGTACTCTTATGAGTACACGATTTTATACACATTTTAAAATCACATCAGTCATCATTCCAGAGCACATGGTTTTATTGGATAAACAAATATCAAAGCTTTGTTGACCAAGAGGCTGGGAGTTAGAATCTTAATAGCCCTCACTCTTGATAGTCATATTTCATAACAAGGTGTGAGGTAAGCATATGAACTATTTATGCTTTAAGCCCAATGTTTATTCATGTGATGGAGCATGTTAGAGTATAAAACTAGTTCTTGACTTTTACCAATCAGCTTAAGCTTTTGCATAGTTAAGTTGTTAACATACATCTCTAAAATAGTGTAAGGTTATTTACACAAATAGTCTTTATACTTTTTTCACCGTGTCAACATTAATTGTTTTAATTAGTCCCTTTACAAGTTATATTGTTTAATTTAGCCCTTGAAGTAAAATGATGCAGCCCCACCTCCTTTGGAAAATAGCTTGGCGGGAAGACAAGATTGGCGGGTATGGAGACGCAGCCGATGAGAGTTGAGTCTGATGCATCCGGTAATGCCGCATTACCGGGTAAGTGTTGGCAGCAAGGCTGTACCAGACGTGGCAGATGCCAGTGATAGGATTAGAGTTTGATTAGGATTTTAGCTTTATCTTTTAGATTTAAATTTTGAATTATCTTTTAGAATTTGATTAGGATTCAAATAGCTTCTTTATTTATACTAAAGGATATCTAGGGTTTGATGATTCAATTTCTTAGATTATTTTTATGAGTTATTTGGTTTTTTCTATTCTCAAGTGTGAGAATTATAATTGAATTCAATGTTTCCTCTTTATTTTATTGATTATTAATAAAGTTAAAGGGAAGGCTATCGAATCCTTCTCGTTTTCCCTAAATCCCACTTATGCACTGCATCATAAAATTTATGTTAATTTGGTGAAATTTTTTTTAATGGTTCAATTATAGGGGTTTAATTGGGTCAATGAATGGGTTTGTATTGGGTTATGCATATAACATGATCGTTTCATTAAAAATTACATCGTTAACATAACTTCAGTTTGTCCATAGGACTAAATTGGCACAATTTGAAATGTAGAGGGTCCCTTTGGTGTAAATAACTCAATAATGTATTATCCTTTTAAAATTTGTTTTTATCTAAAGCATTAAAGAATGATTTATTCGTTTGATAACTACATGTTTTTAAGGAATTATTTACATCAAAAATCCATATATTATTTTCACTGGGTGACTTTAACCATTGTACTATATATATATGTGCTTTCTCGATAACAATTGGGATACACCAATGATCTGCCTTGAGCCCCTATTTTTTCATTCTGGTTAAGGACGAGCTCACTAGGTACATCCAAGGACGTGTACCTTAGTGCATGCTTTTTACAGATGACATAGTTCTAGTGGGAGAGTCGCGGGAAGAGGTAAATGAGAAGTTGGAACTGTGGAGAAGGGTACTGGAGTGGAAGGGCTTACGACTCAGTAGATCTAAGACCGAGTACATGGAACTCAAGTTCGATCCCTCCACCACGCCTAACAGAGAAGACGTCAAGATTGGATATGAGGCCATAGGAAAAAAGGAGAGTTTCAAATACTTGGGGTCCATATGATACAACACAAAGGCGAAATTGACGAGGATGTCAACAACCATATTAAAGTAGGATGGCATAAATGGAGGATGGTCTCCGTGGTACTTTGCGCTATAAAGTTTTCCTTAAAGCTAAAGGAAAGATACTATTAGACGGTAGTGAGGCTGGCCATGTTGCATGGGGCGGAGTGTAGGGCGATAAAACAACATCATACACAGAAGATGAAGGTGGAGGAGATGAGAATGCTGCGATGGATGTGCTGACACACCAAGAAGGATAGGATCAGGTACGATGTGATAAGGGGTGAATTGGGTGGCGCCTCCATTGAGGATAAATTGAGGGAGCAACGTTTGAGGTGGTTTGGACATGTTAGGAGGAGACTGGACACCAGTCCAGTTAAGAGTTGCGAACAACCCCATACCACGCTAGGCAGGAGAGGGAGAGGCAGGCCAAAGAAGAAATGGTTGGAGATGATCCGACAAGACCTCACCCACCTAAACCTTGGGGAGGAGATGGCCTTAGATAGAGCCCAATGGAGGGCTAGCATAAGGGTAGCAAATGTAGCAGTTTAGAGTAGGGTAGTCCAGTTTATTAGTGTTAGGCCTTAACTTCCTCTTTGGCGCACTTATGTGCATATTTGCTCTCTTGATTTGGAGGATTATTGTAGATCCTATTCTCCAGGCGAAGTGAAATCAAATCTTTTTGAAATTTGATTGAGAGAAGACAAATTTAAGACATTTGATTAAAGATGAAACCTAGAGATGCCCAAAAATATGGAACTACTTACTTCACTTGCAAATAATGGACTACTGAAGCGTGCATACTTTTCCTCCATGAGCAAGATTCTATCTGGAAAAGTGGAACTACCTCCGTGGGACTCCATCCAAATCTGCAGTATCTGGGTCAATTGGCTTTGTCTACTCAGCAATTTGCGATTGGCTTGACTGAATGGACTGAGACCGAGGAATTGCTATCGTGCTAGTGGCATTGAAAATGTTGCAGTGCATATGTTTCAAATTGTAAATAATTTACAAGCCTGCGGTTCGCTACCTTTTGAGCTTTGGCTTGGTCGCGGTCGTCCTGTCAACCCTTATTTGAAGGCCTGGTTTGATGATGGATGCCACAAAGAAGGTCTTTTCTTGTGTTAGCGGAACTGGGAATATCCTCGAGTGATGAGTAATGGTGACCCACCGAAGACTTTCGAACGGAGGGTTCGGTCAGTAGAATAAAGATGGACAGTAATGATCGCATAATCCAGTAGTCTTTCTTACTCTTGGAAAGAAGAAAGGGGGACTCCTCTTCGAAGTTGTTTAGCCTTTGACTTGCTTACTTGCTATTTGCTATCTGCTTATCTACCACCTATTATTTGCCTAGCGTTTGCCTTGCTTTGAGTTTGCTCGTTTTGCTTGCCTTGTGCTTTGCCCTACTCATATGCTGTGTTGCTCTCTTGCTGCCAGGCCACCATGCTTCTATGCTGCTGACAAGCTTCTTAAGTTGGGTGTCCTTGGAAACAGCCTTCCTTCAGGGTAGCTCCTAGAGGGGGGAAGGCTGCATACATCTACCCCCCGACCCTGCTTTCGCCGGAGCCCTTTGAGGTACTGGGATCGTTGGGTGTGTGTATATATATATATACACCCATACTGTGCAATGTATGAAGGATGTTATTTTAAAACAAATTGATATATAACATCGACATGTTCTCGCTCTTATAAACTTATATTGTCATTACATAGTTGTTCTCTTTTTGAATATCAATTTTGTTTTGTATAAGATTTCTTCAATATATTTTCAATTTTGATATCATAATATTTTTTCAATACTTGGTCTTTAGTAAATTGGTAGAGGTTTTTCATTTCCTCTATAAAAAAATATTTTAGCCCCGTCCAATTATCCAAGAATTAACTGAAATTCTGAGTAGTGTAGTCAAAGTTTTTCATTCTTTTTCCTTTTTCATGTTAAGGCTTTTTAGAGAGGGAATATATATATCGACATAAGTTGGCGATAGCGTTTTTAATTGTCTGGCCATGGGTGGGTTTGTACTAGTCCCATGCATTTGACAAGTTCGAACATTAAAATATTATATCACTAACTTACCTTTTATTTAAGAGAAAATACTAAAAAGGTATGAACTATACCCTAAATAATTTTTTTGGTATTTAATTCTTTAATAGTAAAAGAAAAGCATTCAACATCCATATAAGAATTAATTTGGCATTGAACAACCATATATGAATTAATTTGAAACTGTACAATTAAAGGAAATAAATTAAATATTGTAGATATATATTTAATATCTATAAATAATTTTTTAATAATTAAGTATATTTTATAATATATATTGTATAATTAAATTGGAGTTATTTACATAAAATGTTCTTGTGCTTCAACCATTGTGTCAATTTAGTCTTTTTATTTTAATTGTATCCGTTCAGTCCTCATACAAATTAATAAAATATTTTTTAATCGTTTAATCACATTAGATGCACACCCAAAGCAAACTTACCCTTTAATCTCATTAAACTCACTCGTGACCTGACCATTAAAAAAACTTTTTCACCACCTTGACATTCATTTTGCAGTAGGACCAAAGGTAATTTGGCTAAATTAATTTTTAGTTAGCCTAATTTTACTTGTAGTCCTATAGTAAAATTAAGGTCAATGTTATAAAATTTTTTTTAAAGGTCATGTCACAAGTGAGTTTAATTAGGCTAAATTAATTTTTTAATTAGCCTAATTTTGCTTGTACTCTTATGGTAAAATTAATGTCAATGTGTTGAAATTTTTTTAAAGGTCAAGTTATGAGTAGTTTAATTAGGCTAATTAGTTTTAATTAGCCTAATTTTACTTGTAGTTCTAAAGTAAAATTAATGTTAATGTGTGGTAAAAAATTTTTAACGATCGGGTTATGAGAGAGTTTAATTAGGCTAAATTGATTTTAATTAGCCTAATTTTACTCGTAGTTCTAAAGTAAAGTTATCGTCATTGTGGTGAAAATTTTTTTAATAGTGGGGTCACAAATGAGTTTAATGGGGCTAAAATGTGTGTTCGCATTAGATCATGCATCTAATATGATCAAACAATTATAAAATACGTTATTAATTTGTACGAGGACTAAGCTCATATAATTACAAAAGAAGAACTAAATTAACACATTGAGTGAAGTATAAGAACATTTTACGTAAATAATTAATTTAATTATGCAATATATATCATAAAATATACTTGATTATTAAAAATAGATTATAGATATTAAATATATATTTACAATACTTAACTTATTCTCTTTAATTGTACAATTCTCCATTAATCCCTATGTGGTTATTCAGTTCCAAATTTAGTTCCTATGTGATTGTTCAATGCTTTTCATTTACCATTACAAAGTTAAATACCAAAAAAATTTCTGGGGTATAGTTCAATATTTTTTTAATAACTAATCCTTGATTTAATCATAAAACTATATTAACACGATCAAAATTATATAGGGTCTAAAGTGACACAATTAAAATTAAAATAATTAAATTGACATAATAAATAAAGAACATAAACTTTAAAGGTAAAAAACCTTATTTCTTTTGTGTTGTCCCAAGTGGAGCCACAATATCATGCAAGATGGCCCAAAAATGTTACGAGATGCGGTTGGCTTCACGAAAGCAACGACCCAACCAGCAGCTGTTAGCGACTCCCATCATTCCAAGTACCGTGTGTTGTGTTTTTGTTTTGGCAAGCCTATTTGGTATGATTTTATTGTTTAAATTTTTAGTTTTTAAAAAAATAATTTAAATTTTTTTTAAAAAATTTGAGTAAAAAGAGAAAATAGAGCATTAAAAAAGGAATAAATATTTTCATAACATAGTTTTTAATTTCATAAGTAATAAAAATAATAAACATAAAACAGTACCAAATAAGCCATAGGTAAAATGGCGTATCTAGAAATGAACATCTGTAATAAGTGTTCGCATAAAATATCCTTAAAAAGTTTATCATATGATTAAAGACCATTCTATTCGATTTATAACTTCGAATTCTTTGAAATTTTTTTGGAATCCGAACACGAGGTCTGAATATTAAGTATGAGTCATAGTTCAAATATTTCTTAATCTATTTCATATGTTCCGTATTCCAGATATCTAGAATGAATATCCAACGAAGTAGAACTATCTCTATCCAGATAAGATGACAGACTCATTTTCTGTATTTTCAATAGGATCAATTATAACAAGTCACACACTCATATTCCGGAAATACATAAAAAAAAATTCGGCGATCGAACTACCAAAAAGGGGTTAGAAATATGAATTGGAGCCCTAAAAATTTACTTTGTTTTGTATTGAAAAGCTAGAACTTATGAATTTTATTTTCCATTTTTATGATTAATTAAGAAGAGAAATAGAGAATAGAAACCTTAGAATTAAGGCTGTTAGTTTGTCATATATGTAGAAGAGAAACATATTAAAATATATGATACATAATACATATGCGGTAGTATACAAGGAGTAAATACAAGTAAAGCTATCATAGATGAGTTTATGTATGATAATATGCCCCCTCAACTAGGACTAGGGGAAGCCTCAAAATAGATGGCCTCATAGTTAAAGGGGGAGACTGTTCGTAAAAATGTTAGCCAATTGTTCCTTTGTCGGAATATACCATACTGAAATGTCACCTTGTATCTTTTGTCCCGAACATGATCAATGTCAACATCAAGAGGTTCAGCGCATTATAAGCCACGAGATCCGTCGAGAGGTAAGTAGCATCGGTATTACCACAGCGAAGACCAAACGTGTGTCTAAGAAATACCCTAGTATCACACAACATATGGCATATCCAATAGGTCCAACTACACAATAAGCTAAAGCCTGATACTCTGATTCCCTGGTGGACATAGAGACCATACATTGCTTCTTAGTTCTCTAGGTAATCAAGCTTAGCCTTAGAAAGGCTACATATCTGGAAGTTGACGCCTATTGTCAGGACAATGACGCCAATCCGCTGCAACATATGTTGTGATGCGAACATCACTATTGGATCGGTATAAGAGGTAATGGTTAGCAATTCCCTTCACTTAGTAAAGGATCTACTAGACCACCTTCTAGTTGGTTCCTAAGGGAAATGCATATGCTAACTCCCAAGGTTGACAACTACATTAAATATTTGGTTGACTAAAGGTAAGGTATTGTAGCACACTTAATGCACTCCTAAAGAGGGTCAGGTCAAGTAGTAAATGTCTATCATTGTGCAATAGACTAGTTCAAGGAAGAGGGTTCTTAACAAGTGCGATGTAGGACATATCAAAACATGTGAGGAGGTCAATGACATTATTTTGTTGAGGGAAGAAAGAAGCAAGTGGATGGGAGCCTCATCTTGGGAAAATAATGAAGATGAACAAGATCATTCATGGAAAACTGCGACGAAAGGGAACTAAGAGAGTAGATATAAGGTTGCTATTATCACCGGTAACTATTATGTCATCGACATAATGGAGAAGTGTTGAAACATACCATGTATTTTCTATTTTATTTTGTGTATTGTATTTAGTATTATGAGTAAATAAGCATGTAATTAGTACTAGAGTAAATTAGACAATGGTCTCTAATGCGATGCCTTTCCCTTCCCTAGTTGGCCTGTCCTCCATGGCCCTTAATGGGGGTTTTATTTCTTTGTCTAGAATTATTGTTTTGCATAGTATCCTGTGTTACTTGCAAGACTCTTGATTCACTAGATTGTATTATAAATAGGTTGTTGCATCCATAAGATTTCATCATCCAATTCTCAATTCAAATTTTAGTATTCTCGCTTTTCTTTTATTTTTCTTTTTCAATTTTTACATGGTATTGGAGAAAACTTCGGTCAATTGAGGTTTTGTTTTTGTTTTTGTTTTTTTTTGTATTCATTCAGTGTTGCCCCTTCCCTCTTGAAATTTGTGAATGTTTTTGCATTTTAATTTACAATCACTGAAGCAGCTTTTGATCATACTTCTGCACCTGTGTCGATGACGGCGGCCGCGGGGTTTTGGGGGGGGGGGGGGGGGGGGGGGGGGGGAGTTTTGTTAATGTTCTTCATTTTATCTTTATCCCTTGGATCACGCGTTTAGTTGATCCTCATTATTAGTCCTAGAAACATTCAATTTACAAAGTCTATAAGGCTAAGTGTAATGAAAATTGGCGTGTATGTGCTTCAATATTTCTTTGTTATCATGTAAAAATTAAACAAATAAAAGACAAAGCAAGAACACTAAAATTTGATTTTCATACCTCGACTATTGATACACCACAATAGAATGGTGTGGTAGAGCATCGACATCTTCTAGAGGTTAGGCTTGCATTACATTTTAAGGCTAGTTTGTCCGTTCATGTTTGGGTGAGTGCGTTCTAACAACAATTTGATGCCTCCTTTTGTGTCACAAACAAACTCCTAATGAAATCTTGTTTGGAAGGTCACCGAATTTTGGTCATTTTGTGGGTTTTTGGCAGTGTTTGTTATGCTCACAATAAGGATCGTACTAAACACAAGCTAGGGTATTGGGCCATTGATGTATTTTCATTGGGTACCGTCATGGACAAAAGGGGTATAAGGTGTACAATCTTGATGATCAAAGGATTATTTTTCTAAGGATGTGGTTTTCCATGAACATGCTTTTCCTTATCATGAAAACCATGATTTGAGTACTAGAGCTGAAAAATTTATTGACCTATTATGTGTTCCACCATTGCATGATCTCTTAGGGTTTGTAAGCCCCTAGAGTTGGTGCATCCCGATGCACCAGAGAGGGGTGCGCTACAGCACCCACTCCCGGGAGATGACATGGTGGTCGACCAGCAGCGGTTGGCCGAATTGGTGATCAAGAAGGATTCGGAGCACCAATCACCGAGGGAAGGAACTATAGTAGAATGATCACGATCAGTCGAATTGCTGTATAAGAGAGGAGCCCAATGTTCCATGTTGGCTAAATATCGTAACTATATTTCTGATGTGTCTTCTTCTAGAGCCCATACGCGTGCCACCTCTTTGTCAACTAACTCAGGTATAACGTATCTTTTATCGCATTTTGTTTCTAATGGACATTTTTTTTTACTCAAATTCAGCTTTTCCCCAGGCCATCACTTCGTGTGATGAGCCGAAGTCATTTTCTCAGGTGGATCAATTTGAGCATTCGAGGTCTGCAATGCAAACTAAGATAGAAGCTTTAGAGCAAAATCAAACATGGACCTCGGAATATCTTCCTTCTGGAAAGAAAGCTATTGATTCAGAGTGGGTTATAAAGTTAATATAAGTTAGATGAGTCCATTAAGAGATATAAGGAAAGATTGGTTGATAAAGGCTATACACAAGTGGAAAGTATTGATTATCATGACACCTTTGCTCCGGTTTCAAAACTCGTCACTTTTTGTTTTGCTCTTGTAGTAGCTGCTGCTCAAGATTGGGTAGTACATCAGTAGATGTAAATAATGAATTTCTTCATTGAGATTTGAATGAGGAGGCTTACATGAAACTACCAAAGCAATGTCATCAAGGACGCCTGCGTCGTCTTAGGAAGTCCCTTTATGGACTCGAACAAGCCCCCATAATTGAAACCAAAAATTTACTCGACAAGTTTTCTACAGTTAAATCAGACTATTCCCTTTTTACCTATCCACATGGATCAGTTTTTTGGCGGTTTTGATTATGTTGATTATGCTCTAATAATGGGAAATAATATGGAAATTATAAATAAGATTAAAGCCAAACTTAATTGAAAATTTGGGATTAAGGACCTTACACCGGTTAAATTTTTCTTGGTACGGAAGTGGAATGTTCATCCGCTGGAATAATGTTAAACCAATAGAAATATGTGCTTGATATTTTGAGCAAGGCTGGATTAATCGGGACCAAAACCCGCTTCGATCCCCATAGTTCAAAATTATCATTTGGTTGATAAGAAGGGAGAACATATCAAGGACTTGGAGTAGAACAAGCATCTAGTAGAGGATCTGCTATATTTGACCATTACTTGACCCAATATTTGTTATGATGTCCATGTTCTGAGTCAATTTATGCATGATCTTCAAGCACTACATCTTGGAGCTATTGTGTGTGTTTTGCGATACTTAAAAGGTGCCCTTAGATAGGGCATTTTACTTCCTCACGATGTGACCTTAGAATATGGGCATATTGTGATGCTGATTGAGTGGGCTATCCTACTACCAAACATTGCAACACATGTATTTTTTTTTTTGTTTTGCTTGGTGGGTCACCAATTTCATCCAAGAAATAGTTAGTTGTCTCTCATCCATCTACTGAAGCAAAATACTGTGTAATGGCTTACTAGTGAATTAGTGTGGTTGCTTTGAGTTATTTATGATCTTGTAGTAGCTTTAAATCAACCAACCTTATTATTATGTGATAATCAAGCTGCTCTTCATATTGCATCCAACTCGGTGTTTCATGAATGAGCAAAGCACATTGAGATTGATTATTGTTGGCCCTAAAGCCACTTATATTGTAATTTTGATGATAACAATCATTTAGTGAGTCGTTGTATTTAAATTGTTCTAATCTAGTTTTCAAGTGATTCATAAGAAAGCTAGAAAAAATTAAGGCCAATCATGTAGGTACAAAGCATTTTAAGATGATAAATGAAGAAGAAAAGAGATCAAAGTTGAAGAAAAGATTCATCAAAATTGAAGAAAACGAGATCCAAGTCTAAGTGCTTTAAAGTCATTTATTTTTATTTTTTAGGACTTAGGATCAGGATATATCAATTGAGTCAAAATCTCAATATTAATATGTGATGCTCCAATAAAAATATTTTTGAAATTATTTTTGAAATTTGATTTCCAAATTTTATGTGGAAAATATTCAAGCCAAAATTTATACCAATCTAGTTTGCCAATAAAAATATTTTTCAAGATTGGTATTTTGAAAAGCATGATCAAGTTAAATAAGATCAAAGTCTAAATAGGTGAGTTTTTAGCTTGATTGAATCAATCAATCAATCTTTGAATGAGCAAAATGAAGGAAATTAACTCAAAAATTAAGCTAATATGGTAATCAATTAATCAATCAATTTACTTAGCTAAAATGGCAATTCAGCCAATCAATCAAGCTAATTGATTAAAAATTTTCAAATCCACCCAGGCATGCCGAGTGCCGACGCACAAAGGGGTTGTGTCGACACACTGATCATAAAATGTTCCAAATGACTACTTTTGACTTGATTTCTTTCCTAATCTTTTCTCCAATATTTTGGTCCCCTAGGCTCTCATTTGCCTATAAATAGGGCTTGAATGTTTTATTTTAAATCATCCAACACTCTCTAGCATTCTTTGATAAAAGGCTCTTATTCTCTTTTGCTTTAACAGTTTGATTTCGAGTTTTGTTAATTTTTTTTTCTTTTTGAGCTTAATTGGCATATCCTTAGCTTTGGCTAAGCTTGATTTATTGTCAATTCACTCTTGAAAGAGTGAAGAGTCTCATTCCTCTAATTCTTCCATTGCTTTATTTCAATTATTTATTGTAAAGGTTAGATCCTGAGCCTACGGTTACAAAAGGATCAGTTGTAAAGGCTGGGTCTTGAGCCTACATACAAACAAATTGGCTGTAAAGGTTGGATCCTGAGCCTAGTTTTAAAAGGATAATTAAGCTTAGTTACAGGCTCAAGTGATGAAGAGTAGTTACTTAAGGAGTGGACTAGTTTCCGGTTTGAAAGTGAACCACTATAAATTTTTTGGTGTATCTTTTTATTCTTGCCTTTATCTTTTTCAAATCATATTCATTGTATAACTTTTAATTTAATTTTTGGTTCTTAAAGTTTAATTTTTCACTTATCATGAAAGAACCTGATTCACCCCCACCCCCTCTTAGGTTGCTCTTTGGGCTTTCAATTAGTATAAGAGCTAGTACTCTTTTTTTTGGTCTAACAATCTTAGAGTGATCCTATGGCACCATTCTCTTCTATCTGAGCCGAGGGTCAATCGACCAACAACCCTCCTCTGGTAGGGAAAATTTACCCTATTGGAAGCTTAGAATAAGACTTTATATTTCCTCTATTGATTTGGATTTATGGCTTATAACGAAAAATGGTAATTATGTACCTTCAAAGAAACAAGGTGAGAAAACTATGGAAAAATAGGAAAATAAGCTTATGCAAGATGATAAGGAAAAACTTGCAAAAGCTAGTTATCAACTATTGTGTGCTATTGCCCCAAATGTCTTTAATCATGTATCAGGTTGTCAATCGGTAAAATATATTTGGGACAAGCTAGGTGTCACCTATGAAGGTACATATCAAGTAAAGTCGCCAAAAATAAACATGTTGGTAAGATCTTACGAGCTTTTTAAAATGAAACCTGAGGAATCAATAAAAGAAATATACACTAGATTTCCGACATTACTATCAAACTCTAAGCTCTTGGAAAAATATATTCAAATGAGAAGCAAGTTAGTAAAATCCTTAGATGTCTTCCTATTTCATGGCAAGGCAAGATTACCGTTATTCGAGAAGATCATAACCTCTCCACCTATAAACTTGATCAACTAAATTGAAATCTCATGACCCATGAGATTGATATGGAAGAATATAAGGAAGAAGAAAAAAAAAAAGAAAAGTAAAGACATATCATTTAAATCATTTCTTAGTGATGAAAGTGTGAAAATGATGATGAAGTTGTTATGTTGGGCAAAAAAGTTTACAAATGTGTTGAAAAGAAAAGGTTTAAGAAAAATTTTACAAAAGGCTCATCTTTCTCCAAAGGCGAACCAACTTGCTATGAGTGTGGAGAAATTGGACATCTCAAGAGGGATTATACCAAGCCAAAAAATAACAAATCCTTCGACAAATTCAAAAAGAAGGACAAAAAGAAAGAATGGAAGAAGGCATTTGCGGCTTGGGGAGATAGTGACAATGATTCCAGTGAAGAAAGAGAAGATGAAGTAGCCAACTTTTGTTTCATGGCCATTGCCGATGATAACATTGAAGAAGATGAGGTAACCAATCTATTCTATGATGAACTTCTTGTTGGTTTTCATGATTTGTATGAGAAATATAAAAAATTGAAAAAAAGACATAATGCTTTCATAAAAGGTCTTGAAAAGATGGTTTAAGAAAAAGATTCAAAATGATACATATTGCTTTAACTTGAAAATGAATCACTAAAGAAAAGAACAAATCTTTAAATGATTAAATCATAAAACTAACTAATGAAAAACAATCCTTGGAAGAAACACTCTATATTTTAAAGGAAAATGAAAAAGAAAATTCCAAGGAAGATGAATCACTTTCGAAGGAGGATGAGTCTTTAACAGAAAGAGTGGAAGAAGTTTCAAAAATCTCAAACAAAATTTTCAAAAGGCAAGAAACACTTGACAAAATTCTCTCATCTCAAAAATTGGTCTATAACGAAGAAGGAATTCGTTATAATAGAAATGGTCAAATGTTATTTTTTTAAAGCCTTTTCACCTCCAACAAACTCTATAAGATGCAATTGTTGTGCTGACCATGGGCATGTTGTGTACCAATGTCCTATAAATGGAATTTGAGGAAGACAAAGATAGTTTGGGTCCCAAAAGGATCTCGACCACCTAAATTAAAGGCTAACAACGAAGGACCCAAGAAAATTTGGGTACCTAAAAGCATTTAAATTGTGATATGTATGAAAATTCAAAGCAAAAACCAAAAGTGATACTTAGATAGTGGTTGCTCAAGACACATGACTAGAGATAAATCTAAGTTCACTTCACTAATGCCAAGAAAAGGAAATGTCAGTTTCGGCGACAACAAGAAAGGAAAAATAATTGGTATTGGTAACATTGCTTCTAACTCTTCTCCTTGCATTGAAGATGTCTTACTTGTTGAAGGTCTTAAATACAATCTTCTAAGCATTAGTCAATTATGTGATAAAGGTTATTGTGTGAACTTTGAATCGTCTAGATGCATAGTCAAATGTGCTAAAATGATTGAAATTTTGCTTGTTGGTCAATAATTTGAAAATGTTTATATGATTGATCTTGATTGTGTAGATTCAATAAAGTGTTTTAGTGTCTTGGATGAACTGATCCTTGAATTTGGCATAGAAGATTTGGACATGTTAGTATGGACTTGATTTCAAAACTTTTAAAAAATGATCTTGTTAAAGGAGTGCCAAAACTAAAATTTGAAAAAGATCATATTTGTGATGCATATGGCAAACAGACTAGATCTTCATTCAAAATCAAGAATGTAGTTTCAACATCAAGGCATCTTGAACTCTTACATAGAGACTTGTTTGGTCCTACTCGTCATTTAAACCTTGGCAGAAAGCGATATGAACTTGTAATTGTTGATGATTACTCCTATTTTACTTGGTCCCTATTCTTTTCTCATAAGAGTGAAGCATTTGATAAATTTAAAAATTTTTGCAAAAAGGTGCAAAATAAAAATGATTTGAAAATTATTTTAGTCAAAAGTGACCATAGAAGGGAATTCCAAAATGATGACTTTGAGAATTATTGTGATTGCTTTGGAATTGACCATAATTTTTGGCATCTAGAAATCTTCAACAAAATGGAGTGGTTTAAAGAAAAAAAATAGATTCTTAAAGAAATGGTAAGAACCATGCTTTGTGAAAATAAATTGCCTAAATTATTTTGGGCTGAAGCCGTTAACACGCTTGCTACATCTTAAATCAAGCTTTAATAAGGCGAAGTTTGAATAAAACATCTTATGAACTTTATAAAGGTAGAAAACCAAACTTTGCATATTTTAAACCATTTGGGTACAAATGTTTCATTCGCAACAATGTCAAAACAAATCTCGTAAATTTGATCCACGAGTGTAGATGAAGGTGTTTTTATTGGATATTCCCGAACTAGCAAAGCATATAGAGTCTATAATAAAAAGACAAAGGTTCTAGAAGAGTCTATACATGTGGTTTTTGATGAAACTAATGTCTTATCTTCTAGAATTCCTTGTTGTGTTGATGATATAGTTAGTAATAAAACCAAAAAGCATCACACCCTCATCCGAGGAGTAAGAAATGGATAAACTTAAAGCTCCAATGGATGAACCGAAAGGAAATAACCAAAACGTTGTCACAGCCGGTGTCTTAGGGAACCCAATTTATGTAAACTTTTTTATTAGTTAATAAAAATTGTTTAGCATTATTGTCTAATTTTGATATTATTAACGAGTTTTTATGCATATGATGTTGTTCTCTATCAAAGCACGTCCCATGAGATGGACGAAGTCCCTAAATGACATTTAGGATATCTGTTTTTAGTGGATTAATGAGATTGTTCCACAGATGGACGAAAGAATGGATATAAATGTTATTTAATAATCAGTTCGCAGCCAGTGATGAGTTTGGGCTACTTGTCTACTAAGACTATAGCAAGGCATTTAGATAACTTGTCTTGGTTATGTGGATAGCGATCCGGGATGTTGTGTTGGTGTGTTACAATGCGATTGTCATACTGAACAGGACCACGTGATTTGCTCAAATCTGTACTACAATTAGAATTGACTGACTCACATATTTTGTTTATACATTGACTCTTAATTCATAAAATGGTCTAGATTCATGCATGGAGTGTTCGTTGCTTTGATGCACTAAAATGATGAGGTTGTAGGTAATAAATGCGGTCTTACGTTCGTTGGGCAATTGCATGAAGTGTGGCGGGTATAGATGTTTTATCAGGAATCTACTTTGTGAAATATCCCCTTAGTTAATTCGCAAGTTTTTGAGATGATTCTAGAGACTTCGACCAGAGCATTCCTTATGTTGATATTAGGAATTAATATAGATCTATTTATATGTGTTAGTGAGTTATTCAAAAAGGGGCGAATTGAGAACTAAGAAGGAAAGGTGAGAAAGAATGACAATAGTAGTTTAAGTTATTTTCCTCATGGACATTTATTAGAGAGGTCAATTGTTAATAAACTTTTACAGCGAGATTTAACGAGTACATATATTTATTTTTAGAGTACAGTACAACTTATTTAGTGGAATTAAGTTTTATTAAATGATGTTCAATTGTTGTCATGAGATGATAATCAGATTTGACACATTTGGAGCTAAAAATAAATTGTCCCCGAGGTTCCTGCGCAAGCCTCCTAAGTTATACATTTATAGAAATCGAGAGAATTCATAAGATAAATTATTTTATTTGAAGGATTAAATAAAATTAATCATGGTTGAATCCTAAAAAAAATTCATGGGATGAATTTTACAAGAAAATAAATAAAAATAGAAAAACTCATGGACAAATTGTAGGGTGCCAATGAAGAATTATTTTGTTTTTTTATTTATTTTTATTTCTAGATATTATTTTCATCTAGATAAAAGATTACAATATATTTTTATTTATTTTTCTGATTTTTAAGCTCCAATATAAGTAGAGCTAGGCCATTTGATTTGAAGTATTATTCAACCATGACAAAAGACTCTTTTTAGGTTTTCTTTTGATTAGTTAGAGAACTAATTAAAGAAAACTTTTTCTAGAATTAGTTCTCAAAATTAGTTTTAAGAACTACTTGATTTCACGACGCCCACTCCTTCAATGTAAAAGGAGGAATTGTGGATAAGATCTCGGAGGCATCATTCAGAGCATCTATACACTTGCGGTCTACAACCAGGTATGAGACTGTCTCCCAAAATTTTTATATTCGTATTTAATCATTTTTTGTGGATTTGTCTTACGATGCTATGCATTGTTATGTAAAATTAGAGTCATGGTCATGTATTTAATTTGAAATTAGAGAATTTTAAATCGGTATTCCACTGTGCTAGATACAATCGCTGCATACTTTAATTGACGAAATTAAAATTACCCACCCAACAATTGGTATTAGAGCTGGACTCTGATTATTCATGATGCGCGTGAGGTCATTAGTTGACATGATAGAAAAAATGTTTTAAATACATATTCATTATGAGATCGTGTGAAAGTATAATATTATTGTTGAATATATTTGTATAAATTGTTATATATTTAATTGATTGTTTAAATTATTTAAAATTCAATTAAAAGGAATGTATTCATCAATAATTGCATAGTTTTTGGTTTACAAATGTGAGAATAAAATTTTCATGTTAACTTAAATTCTTCATATAATTTTCTAATTGGATTAGATAGGACTAATTGATATAATGAGATTATAGTCAATGAAAATATAAAAAATTTATTTTAAATTAAAACCAAAAAAAAAAATTTTTTTTTTTCGTTAGCACGTTAGTGGCAGATGTCAATTTAAATTTTTTTTAAATGTTTTTTTTTAATTATTTTAGAATATGATTCTAAAAGGGATTTTGTGATAACTATTATTTTTCTGAAAGAGTTCAGAAAGGAATTAAAGTTAAACTTTGGTTTAAATTGTTATTAAAAGGGAGTTTTAATGACATGAGTATTAGTTGTGAATACTTATTAGTCTTGATTGGATCAGAAAAGTAATTTAAATTATTCTTGTTATATTAACTTTATTAAGTTATGAGATAACTTAAAGTAAATAAAATCCACTAATTTATTTTAAAAATCAAGTGGGAGCAAGGTTCAAAGGTTGACAAACTCACAATCTCCATTACTGGTCTAATAGCATAGTGGGTTTGCATTACTCCCTGAGGAGGATGTCGATCCGCGAAATATAGGGTTAGTCTTCTGTTAGGATGGACTGAGATTCAACCAATCTAGTACGATCACATCGACGTGGATGTCGAGACCTTGTGTTGATGTTCAGTTAATGGTTTACACTTGACTAAAATACTATATTAGCCTCCCCAAGGAGCTCTGTTGTACTATTTTAGAGACTAAGGACAGGATGGTGAATTATTGATATTTAGTAAAGGAGTTTACAAGAAATTATAATAATAGAGAAATGTTCTCAACCGAGCTAAGCTTGTTGCAGCCTCGCTGACGGGGAGTAACGAGTGGATAGTTTCGATCATCATTACTTTTGTTTTAATAAGGTGTGGTGGATACCTAATTAATTATAATTGCTAAATTTTGAAAGAAAATAATGTCAAAGATAGATGCATGACTCGTACTTTTTATTTGCATATTTTCAGTGTAATCATGACGACTGCTGGTGCATTGGGTTCTATACTAAAGGATAACCTCCTTACTGGACCTAATTACCCAAACTAGAAGATGAACCTAGATATTGTGCTAATCCATGAGAGACATAAATTTGTGTTAACTGAACCCTGTCCCCCTGTGCCTGCTAATAATGCCACTACTATTGTCAAGGAACATTATGACCGATGGATTAAGTTCAATGATTTAACCAGTTGTTACATCTCGGCCTCTTGTCTACCATTCTCAAGCTTCAAATGCTTGAGATGAAAATAGTAGCGGAAATGAAAGAACATCTTAAGAAGATGTTCGGTGGGCTAGATAGAGCAGCAAGGCAGGAGCTAATAAGGAAACTCATGTTCATGAAAATGCTTGAGGGAAGTCTAGTTCAGGACCATGTTTTGAAAATGATGGCTTATCTAAACGAACTTGAATTCCTAGGGGCAAAGTTTGACAATTAGTCTCAGTAGAACATGATACTTGGTTCTTTGGCAGAGTCCTTCACCCAGTTCAGATTCAACTATATAATGAATAATAAACAATATTTGTTATATGAGCTAGTGAAGGAGCTGCAAGTTGCTGAAGGGATGATGAAGGCTAAGGGAACTGTCCTCTTAACCTAGGCACCTAGGACTGGGAACATGTTGTCTTCTAATGGAAAGTCTGGGAAGAAGAAGAATAAGGCCAAATCAGCTAGTGTAGCACCTAAGCAAATGAAAAGGAAGCCTTCCGCTAAAGGAAAGTGTTTCTTCTGTGGGAAGGATGATCATTGGAAGAGGAACGGCCCTGAGTACCTAGCAAGTCTTCCTACTAAGATGAAGAATCCATCTGGACAAGGTATGGAGTTATCTTATCTGGTTGAGTCATGTGTAGTTGAAAGTCTACCAGGATCTTGGTGTGGACTTAGGTTCGACTGGCCATGTCCGCAATATGTTGCAAGGGCTCAAGCTGACCAAGAAGCTGCATGACGGAGAGCTGGACCTAATCGTAGGAGATGGGAGGCTGCTTTCAGTCTTAGGAGTGGGAGACATTAGCTTAGTATTTTGGAGTGGAGTTTTAGTTTTAAAGAATTGTCTTTATGTACCTACGTTACGCAAAAATTTAATTTTAGTGTCATGATTAGTCTATGATGGATATTCTATTTCATTTGGAATTGATTTAGTTGTTCAGCATAATAAAATGTTTATTTGCAAAGGTACTGTTGTCGATGGTTTTTTTTATCTTGACACCTGATCAAAACTCTACTAATTGCATTTTCGAATCTAACACGACTAAACTAATTGTACCTCTTAAAAGAAAGAATCCTGAAATTGACAATGGCTTCAAATGGCACCAACGGTTTTGTCATATTAACTCTAGTAGGATCCAAAGACTAATAAGTGAAGGATTAGTTAAGTGTTTAGAATTGAAATCTTTACCAATTTGCGAATCTTGCATAGAAAGAAAGATGACTAAGTCTGTCTTTAAAAGTAAAGGCAATAAAGTGGTTGACTTGCTTGATCTAGTTCACATAGATGTATGTGGACCAATGAATGTTCAAGTGAGAGGAGGCTATGAGTATTTCATCTCCTTTACTGATGATTACTCAAGGTATGATTATGTTTACTTGATGAGACACAAGTCTGACTCTTTTGAAAAGTTCAAGGAGTTTAAGGCCATGGTTGAGAATCAGATGGGTAAACACATCAAATCTCTTCGATCGAATTGGGTGGTGAGTATCTTTCAGGACAGTTTCTAGATTTCCTAGCTGTAAGTGGGATTAGATTCCAGCTTTCTGCATCGGGTATGCCGCAACAGAATGGCAATGTAGAAAGGAGAAATAGAACTTTATTGGAGATAGTAAGGTCCATAATGAGTCATGCTACTTTACTAATCTCTTTTTGGGGTTATGCCTTAGAAATAGTGGCTTATGTTCTAAATTTGGTTCCTACAAATTCGGTTCCTAAAACACTTATGGAGTTATGGACCGGGTGCAAGCCTAGTTTAGGATATATTCGTATTTGGGGATGTTTGGCACATGTGTTGAAAAAGAACTTGGACAAGCTATAGAGTCTAGATCAAAAGTATGTGTGCTTGTTGGCTATCCTAGGGGTACAAAAGGTGGTCTGTTCTATAGTCCTTCGTACCAAAAGCTGTTTATGAGTGTAAATGCCAAATTTTTTGAGGAGGACTTTATGATGGACTACAAAAGTAAAAGTCAAATAGTGTTGGAGGAGTTAATTAAGAAAGACACTACTTCTAAATAGTTTGATAAATCTCAGAATGAAATAGGTGTGTTAGATGCACCTGTGGGTCACTCTGATAGGAACCCTAATGCACGGGAACCTCATCGTAATGGGAGGATGTTCAGGAAACCTAATAGATACGTGTCTGGTGCCTTAATAGCTGAATCAGAATATGTATCTGATCCTCTTACTTATAATGAAGCACTAAGGGACAATGATGCTGACCAATGGCTCTTAGCAATGAGAACAGAAATTGAATTTATGTACTCTGATGAAGTCTGGAATCTTATAGAGGGGCCACCTAGCATTAAACTCATAGGTTGTAAATGGGTCTACAAGAGAAAGAGTGGAGTGGACAGAAAGGTAGAGACCTTCAAAGCATGGCTGGTTGCTAAGGGTTATACCCAAAAGGAAAGTATCGATCATGACGAGACCTTCTCACCTATGGCTATGCTTAAGTCCATTAGGATACTCTTATCTATTTCAGCTCATTTTGATTATGAGATATGGCAAACGGATGTCAAGACAGCCTTTTCGAATGGAAGTCTTGATGAAGACATCTATATGGTGCAACCAGACGGGTTCATTGGTAAGAATCAAGAGCATATGTTATGCAAGTAGAAAAGGTCTATTTATGGACTTCAACAAGCATCTCACTCATGGAATAAGCGATTCAATGAAGCAATCAAGTCATATGGTTTTATTCAATTTGTTGATGAGCCGTGTGTATACAAATGTAACATAGAGAAAGTAGTGACTTTCTTGGTATTGTATGCGGATGATATCCTACTCATTGGGAATGACGTGGGAGTCTTATCAGCTGTTAGGATTTGGCTGTCCAGTCAATTTGACATGAAAGACCTAGGTGAAGCCAGCTATATTCTTGGGATTAAGCTTATGTGGGATTGTAAGAATAGGATGCTGGGTCTGTCTTAGGCTACTTATGTAGACAAGATGTTGTCTAAGTTTAACATGGGGGACTCCAAGAAGGGTTAGTTTCCCTTTAGGCATGGAGTGCCTCGTTGTTTAGAACAATGTCCTTCAACACCTCAAGAGAAAGAACATATGAGAAATGTTCCATATGCTTCGGCTGTGGGAAGCCTTATGTATGCTATGTTATGTACTAGACCTGATATCTGTTTTGCCATTGGTATGGTGAGTAGGTATTAGTCTAATCCAGGTGATATACACAAGATGGCGGTGAAGCATATTTTCAAGAATTTAAGAAGGACCAGAAATTATATGTTGGTTTTTCACGGCGATGAGCTGATTCTAGTGGGCCATTCTGATTCGAATTTTCAGTCAGATTTAGATGCTAGACATTCCACATCTTGCTACATCTATACCCTTTGTAGTGGAGCCATAAGTTAGAGGAGTGTTAAGCAAACTTGTATTGTTGACTCCATCATGGAAGCCGAATATGTCGTAGTTTCAGAAGCTACCAAGGAGGCTTGTTGGCCTAGGAAGTTCCTTATGGATCTTGAGGTTATAAAAGAGGGGCTTACACCTATTGCCATTTATTGTGACAATTTGGGTGAAGTGGCTAACTCAAAGGAGCCAAGGAAGCACAATCAGTCCAAGCATATCGAAAGAAAGTATCACCTCATTCGGGACTACGTGGAGAAAGAGGAGATTGCGATTATGAAGATAGATACTTCATTGCAACTTAGCAGATCCTTTTACAAAAACATTGACTCAAAAGTTGTTTGAGTTACATTTAGATAGGATGGGAATGCGTTGTATGGCAAATTGGGTCTAGTACAAGTGAGAGATTGTTAGAGCTGATGTTCTAGGGAACCCAATTTATGTAACTTATTTTATTAGTGAATAAAATTTTTTTAGCATTATCGTCTAATTTTGATATTATTAACGAGTCTTTATGCATGTGATGTGGTTCTCTATCAAAGAAACTACCATGAGATGGACGAAGTCCTTAAATGACATTTAGGATATCTATTTTTAGTGGACTAATGAGATTGTTCCATAGATGAACTAAATAATGGATATAAATGTTATTTAATAATCAGTTCATAGTCAGTATTGAGTTTGGGCTACTTGTCTGCTAAGACTATAACATGACATTTAGATAACTTGTCTTGGTTATGTGGACAGTGATCCAGGATATTATGTTGGTGTGTCACAGTGAGATTGTCATACTGAACAGGACCACGTGATTTGCTTGAATATGTACTACTATTAGCATTGAGCGACTCATATATTTTGTTTATACAATGACTCTTAATCCGTAAAAATTTCTAGACTCGTGCATGGAGTGTTGGTTGCTTTGATGCACTAAGATGACGAAGTTATGGGTAATAACCGAGGTCTTACGTTCGTTGGGCAATCGCATGAAGTGTGGCTGGTATAGATGTTTTATTAGGAATCTACTTTGTGAAATGTCCCCTTAGTTAATTCGCAAGTTTTTGAGATGATTCTAGAGACTTTGGCTAGAGCATTCCTTATGTTGGACATTAGGAATTAATATAGATCTATTTATCTGTGTTAGTGAATTATTCAGAAAGGGGCAAATTGAGAACTAAGAAGGAAAGATGAGAAAGAATGACAATAATAGTTTAAGTTATTTTTCTTATGGATATTTATTAGATGGGTCAATTATGAGTAAACTTTTTTAGGGAGATTTAACGAATAAATATATTTATTTTTAGAGTGCAGTAGAACTTATTGATTGGAACAAAGTTTTATTAAATGATGTTCAATTGTTATCATGAGATGATAATCAGATTTGACACATTTGGAGCAAAAAATAAATTGTCCCTTAGTTCCTTGCGCAAGCCTCCTAAATTATATACTTATAGAAATCAAGGTAATTTATGAGAGAATTATTTTATTTGAAGGGTAAAATGACATTAATCATGGTTGAATCCTAAAAAAATTATGGATGAATTTTATAAGGAAAAAAAAAAAAAAGAAAAACTCACGGACAAATCACAAGGATCCTGCGACTTGGCGAGTGAAGAACTATTTTATTTTTTATTTTAATTTCTAGATATTATTTTTATCTAGATAAAACATTATAATATATTTTTATTTATTTTTTTGGTTTTTGAGCCCCAATATAAATAGAGTTAGAGCATTTGATTTGAATTATTATTCAACCATAACAAAAGGCTCTCTTCTAGGTTTTCTTTTGATTAGTAAGAGAACTAATGAAAGAAAAATTCTTCCAAACTTAGTTCTTAAAATTAATTTTAAGAACTACTTGATTTCACGACGCCCACTCGTTTGGTGTAAAAGGAGGAATTGCGGAGAAGATCTCGGAGGTATTGTTTGGAGCATATATATACTTGTGGTCTACAATGAGGTATGAGACTATCTCGCCCATAACTTTTATATTCGTATTTAGTCATTTTTTGTGGATTTGTCTTTCGATGCTATGTGTTTTTATGTATAATTAGAGCCATGATCATGTATTTAATTTGAAATTTTAAATTTTAAATCGTTATTGTGCTATGCTGGATACAATCATTGCATATTTTAATTTACAAAATTAAAGTTACCCACCCAACAATCGTATCATCCAAAGAGGAAGAAGTGGCACAAGATTGGAAATTCTTGAAGGATCACCCAACAAGTCAAATCATTGGTGATCCCTCCTGATGTGCAAGAACAAGACATGGATAGACCGAATATTTCCATCTAGCCGCATTCATCTCTCTTGAAGAACCTAAGAGCATAGAAAAAGCTGTAAACGACGGAAATTGGACCATGGCAATAGAAGAACTAAATCAATTCAAGAGAAATGATGTGTCAGAACTTGTGGATAGACCTCTGGGTCATCAAGTCATCAGTACGAAATGGGTCTACTCCAACAAGAATGTAATGTGGTAAGAAAAAAGGCAAGGTTAGTAGCTAAGGGCTATAACCAAGAGGAAGGTATAGACTATAAGAAAACATTTGCTCCCGTCGCTAGATTAGAAGCTATTAGGCTCTTATGCTCATTTGCTTCATTTACAAATTTCAAACTCTTTCAAATGGATGTAAAAAGTGCATTTTTAAATGGTTTTATTGAAGAAGAGATTTATGTTGAACAATCACTTGGATTTGAGGACGACAAATTTCCTAACCATTTTTTAAACTCAAAAGGCTCTCTATGGATTGAAACAAGCTCCTAGAGCTTGGTAAGGGAGATTGAGTTCCTTTTTATTGCAAAATGGATTTTCAAAAGGAAAGACTGACACCACACTTTTTATCAAACACTCTAGAAATGACATTCTTATTATGCAAATTTATATTGATGATATAGCGTTTGGTGCTACTAATCCATCTCTTTGTGAAGAATTTGTAAATCTTATGAGTAGGGAATTCGAAATGAGTATGATGGGAGAACTTAACTACGTTCTTGGATTACAAATCAAGCAAGGCAAGGAAAGAATTTTCATTAACCAAGGTAAGTACATCAAGGAAATGCTTAAGAAATTTGGTATGAAAAATTCCAAGGCAATCGCAACCCCAATGAGCTCAACTCGTAAGCTAGATATGGATGAAAAGGGTAAAAAGGTGGATAAAAAATTACATAGAGGCATGATCAGATCCCTTCTTTACCGTACTGCTAGTAGGCCTGATATATGCTTAATATATGCTTGTGCTAGATTTCAAGCATGTCCTAGGGAATCTCATTTGTGTGCCATGAAAAGCATATTTAGATACCTTGTTGGCACTCCTATCCTAGGGTTATTTTACTCTAAATGTGATTTCTTTGATCTAGTTGGACATTGTGATGCCGATTTTTTTGGATACAAAGTAGACTAGAAATCGATTAGTGGCACTTGTCAATTTTTTGGTGTCATGGTTTAGCAAAAAGCAAAATTCTGTTACTCTATCCACTAGCAAGGCTGAATATAATGCATGTCGAAGTTGTTGTGCTCAAATATTGTGGTTAATACATCAATTAAATGACTATGACATTCATATTGACCATGCTCCTATAATGTGTGATAACACTAGTGCTATATGCGTAACTAAAAATATGGCGCAAAATTGTAGAACAAAGCATATTGAAGTTAAAATTAGAATTGGCAATGTTTGATTGCTTGCATTTAAAGATTGAGTTTCAACAATCAACATGAAAGAGCTCTAAAGGACCAAGTATTCTTATCCAACTCATGAATATCAGAACTTGGACTATTTTTTTGAAATGAGTATTTCAATTTAAAAAAAACACCTTACGAACACACAGAAAACCAGAGTTATACCCTATCTTCTGTGTGTCGACACACAGGCTTACTGTGACCAACAATGATTTACTGTGTGTCATTGTGAGCAGCAATGATTTACTGTGTGTCAACACAGAATGCGTGTGTCGACAAACAGGCGCATTCATGGGCTACTACTGCTGTCGACTTCCTTTTTCCCATTTTCTTCCACTTTCTTCCCTATCCTTACATCTTAGAAAAAGATGGGTTTTGACCTTAGAGACAATGAATGGGTAAAGAAACAAAAAGGAGATAGAAGAATAGAAGAAATAGTTGAAGATAGAAACGAGGTAAAGGAAAATTTTGATGGAGGGGATGGGGATAATGAGGAAGAATCTCAACAAAGACCTCTGAAAAGAGAAGTGTAAGTGAGACTTACTTCTTTGGAAGAACAAATGTCTTCCTTATAAGAATAGCATTCATCCTTACACTCGAATCTTGAAGTGTTGCGTAATGAAATACAATCTACACTTCAAAAGATTTTAGACTTTTTCTCGTGTAGACAAAGGCCCCCAACTCCTTAGATTTATTTTCTTTTCTTTCAAAAAATTTGGAGCTACATTTTTTATTATTATACGACATTCTACTTGAAGTTATGCAATGCTATAACTACTTGGGAATGCGTATCATTTTCTTGCATTTATATATGCTCTTATTTCTCTTATTTCCACTTTCTCTATCCTCTATCTTGTGCTTTTTGTTGATGACAAGGGGAGAGAAAAATTGGTGTTTAGGTGTACAGTGATTCATACTTAGTTGTGTTTGATTAAGAAATGTTAAAAATGATGATGATATTAACCTATTAAATGTATGATTCCTACAATGCATCAACATAGGGAGAGACAATTGAGTTTGAAATTTTAACATGTTGACTTGATACAAAGTGAGAATCTGTATGATTTGAGTAGTCAATATTTTTATGGTGAATTCTATATTTCAATTTTCATTTTTCCAAGCAAAAACACCAAATATTTGTCATCATGAAAAAAGGAGGAGATTCTTGACCCTAAAGCCACTTATGTTGTAATTTTGATGATAACAATCATTTATTGAGTCATTGTGTTTAAATTGTTCTAATCTTGTTTCTAAATGACTCATAAGAAAGCTAGGAAAAATAAAGGCCAATCATGTTAATATGAAAAGCTTTATAGGATGATAAATCAAGAGGATAAGAGATCAAAGTTGAAGAGAAGACTCATCCAAATTGAAAAGAAAGAGATCCGAGTCCAAGCGCCTTAAAGTCATTTATTTTTATTTTCTAGGACTTAGGATCGAGATATAATGATTGAGTCAAAATCTCAATATTGATATGGGGTGCTCTAACAAAAATATTTTTAAAATATTTTTTAAATTTGAATTCCAAATTTTATTTGAAAATATTAAAGTCAAAATTTAAGCCAATCCAATTTGTCAATAAAAATATTTGTTAAGATTGGTATTTTGAAAAGCATGATCAAATCAAACAAATCAAATTCTAAATGGGTGAGTTTTTAGTTTGATTTAATCAATCAATCTTTAAATGAGAAAAATGAAGAAAATTAATTGAAAAATTAAGCTAATATGATAATCAATTAATCAATCAATTTACTTAGGTAATATGGTAAATCAACCAATCAATCAAGCTAATTAATCAAAATCCACCCAGAAATGCTAAGTGTCGACACAAAGAAGGGATGTGTCGACACACAGACATACAATAGCCATCTGGAGCTGTTGTGTGTCGACACACAACCCTTTTATGTCGAGACACAGATCATAAAAAGCTCCAAACGACTACTTTTGACTTGATTCTTTCCTAATCTTTTTTCCAATATTTTGAATGTCCCTTGGGCTCTCATTTGCCTATAAATAGGGCTTGAATGCTTTTGTTTAAATTATCCAACACTCTCTATGCATTCTTTGATAAAAGGCTCTTACTCTCTTGTGCTTTAACGATTTGATTTCAAGTTTTGTTTATAGTTTCTTTGAACATCTCTAGTTCTCTTTATTGTTAACCATTGAGCTTAATTAGCATATCCTTAGCTTTGGCTAAACTTGATCTATTTTCAATTTACTCTTGAAATAGTAAAGAGTCTCATTGCTTTAATTCTTCCATTACTTTATTTCAATTATTTATTGTAAAGATTGGACCTTGCACCTATGATTACAAAAGGATTAGTTATAAAGGTTGGGTTTTGAGCCTACGTATAGAAAGACCGATTGTAAAGGTTGGATCCCAAGCCTGGTTTAAAAAGGATCATCAAGCTTAGTTAAAGGCTCAAGTGATGAAGAGTAGCCACTTAAGGAGTGGACTAATTTCCGGTTTGGAAGTGAACCACTATAAAAATCTTTGTGCATCATTTTATTCTTGCCTTTATCTTTTTCATATCATATTCGTTGTCTAACTATCCCTATAATTTTTGGTTCTTAAGATTCAATTTTTCACTTATCACGAAAGAACCTAATTCACCCTCCTCTTAGGTTGCATTTTGGGCCTTCAATGAACGTGCCCTTAGAATTTGGGCTTATTGTGATGCTGATTGAGTGGGGTTATCCTATTACCAAACATTCTACCACATGGTTTTTTTGTTTTGCTTGGTGGATCACCAATTTCATCCAAGAAATAGTCAGTTGTGTCTCATCCATCTGCTTAAGCAAAATACTATGTAATGGCTTACTAGCGAATGAGTGTGGTTGCGTTGGGTTCTTTATGATCTTGTAGTAGCTTTAGATCGATCAACCTTTTTATTATGTGATAATCAAGCTACTCTTCATACTGCATTCAACTTGATGTTTCATGAACTTGCAAAGCACATTGAGTTTGATTGCCATTTTGTTTGCCAACATCTTCTCGTATGGGAGACTACCACTTCTTTTGTATGCTGCACAGGACAATTGGTGGATCTTTTCACTAAAGCTATCGGTTTTTTGTCCTTTTCATTACTCCTTAGCAAGTTAGGCACTAATAATTTACATACTCCAACGTGAAGGCCAGTTTTGATATATACCTTGTATTTTGTATTATGTATTGTATTTAGTATTAGGAGTAAATTAACATGTAATTAATACTAGTGTAAACTAGTCAATGATCTTCAATGGTGTCTCTTTCTCTCAAATATTTGGCCTCTCCTCTTTCATGGCCATCAATAGGGATTTTATTTCTTGTATCTAGAATTATTGCTTTGTCTAGTATCCTATGTTACTCGCAAGACTCTTGATTTACTAGGTTGCATTATAAATAGGTTGTTGCATCAATAAGATTTGATCATCCAATTCTCAATTCAAATTTTAGTGTTCTTGTTTTTCCTTTTATTTGTTTAATTTTACAAGAAAAAAATACAATGCCCTAACTTATGTGGTAGCAAAGACCAAGGCGTCAACACGAGAACACCTAAAACCAAACCAAAGTAAGGTATAGTTGACTGCAGAAACCAAGCTCTAGGATTTTGCCCAAAACCATTTAGGAAGGTATTCTTAACATTTAGTTGCAGGATCGTCCATCAAAAGGTGAGAGTAAGGGAAAGAATAAGTTGTATAGAAGTAGGCTTAATGACTGGATTAAAGATCTCATGTTAATTGATGCTCGATTGTTGGAGGAAACCCTGAGCTAGTCAAGCCTTCTAGCATTCAATTGAGCTAAGCCTTATACTTGATATTGTAGCTCCAAGTACTACAAACGAGGTTCTTGGACGAGTTATAGAGGACAACATCCCAAATTCAATTATAAATTAGGGCACTAAACTCATCTGTCATGAACTTCTGTCATTTAGGATCATTAGCTAGCTATGAATAATACGTCGGCTTAAAAACCTGAAGAGTAGAATGGGAGAGAGGATATTGAGATTTATGAATACTACCCTTGTACCAAGTAATCATAGCGTGAGTGCTCCACAACATCGACAAGGGACGTGGTTAATAACGGGAGAGAAAATACATAAGAAACTTGGATCCCGTGGTACTACAGTTATCGAGGCTATTCACAAGGGACTAGACAAACAAGTCTCAGTGAGGTTAGGAATGGGTTGACAGATCGTAGAAACAGATCCATGTGTGCCAGAAGTGAGAGAGCTAAGGACTGACCTGTGATGTGGAGGAGCAAAGCTCTTGCTTTGTGGCATAACATGAACCTAGGTAGGTAGTCACTGGCACGAGGACCACATAAGGGAGTAAAGGGGAGGATATGAGATGTTGTCATGGCTGGAGAGGGCAAAGATGTATGCGACCTCATAGGGAATTATGCGTTCAACAAAGGTGACGTACGGGCTTGTGTACACTTGACCTTTAGGTGGTTCAACGCATTGATACCCCTTATATTGTTAGGCATATCCTAGAAAGATACATGGAGTTAATCTAAGTGCCAACTTGTTAGATGCTACGGATATGAGATTGGGATAACACCTACTCCCAGACACAAGAAAGTAAAAATAGTTAGAGGTCAATGATATAGCTCAAAAGCGTTATGACCATTAAGGACACGGGTGGGTAGATGACTAATTATAGAAGTGGTAGTGAGCATAGCATTAAACCAAAACCCACCGACATGTCAGAATTAGAAACTTTCAATGAACTAAATTTTTCAAAAGTTTAAGCTAATGGGTAAAGGCTCACAATTGGTTTTATACTCTAACATGCCCCCTCAGGCAAATGCCAATTGGGCTTCAAGTGAGGATATTACACAGGCCTGCCTCATACCTTGTGTTTAAATTATATTAATATTGAAAGTGGGGGCTGTTGGATTAGAACACGTGACCTCTTGATTAACAAGGCTCTGATTGCATGTGAATGAACCAACTTTCCCTAAAGCTTAAGTTAATGGGTAAAGACCCAAGATTGGTTTTATACTCTAACATAAAGATACTTTTGATTCACTTCTAATATATGTCGATGCTTGCACTATGGAACCCCATTTTGTGGTGGAGTTTAGTCATGATATTCAATCGTAAACTCCGAGAGTCTCATAAAACCAAGGAAAATCAAGGATATTGTTTGCACAGTCTTCGTCATTTTCATAACATTTTACTTGAGAATTAAACTTCAACAAGGGCCGTGAAGCATTTTGAAACATTAGATGAATCATATTTAAAACAAAGGGGTAAAGCCATATAAATCGAACAAAGTCATCAATAAAACAATATACTAGCAAATTTGGGATGCGAAATAATCGGTGATTGATAAATATCACTGTATTTTACAGCTAATGGACATGTAGGGTAATGCTGCAACAACAACAACAGCTAACCTAGTGCCTTAAGGGCTCCCGCATATGCAGGGTTGGGGGTTTGTTTGGGTGTTGGGGGGGGGGGGGGGCGGGCGGGGCGTGGGGGGTTGTATGCAACCTTACCCCTTCAAGGTGCTACCCTTAAAGGAGGGCTGTGTCTAAGGACCCCTAACCTGAGAAGCGTACAAGCATATAAGCATGAAGCATGAGCATAAAGCATAAGAGCGTAAGAGCATCATAGCAAGCGGCCCAGAGCAACCAAAAAGAAAGCATAGAGAAGCCATGAAGCATGAAGCAGCAATATGCCATAAAATAACTCCTAGACATAACAAGTAAATCACAGATGTAGACATGTAATCCTAAGGGCACTAGTGTTAGCTAAAATATGCTCCTCAATCCTAAACCATCACATCAGCAACCCCTATACTAACCCTTCACTGAGCTCTATCTAAGGCCATCTCCTCGTGTAGGTTGAGGTGGGTGAGATCATTTCGAATCGTCTCCATCCATTTTTTTTTTGGCTTCAATCTCCCTCTCCTCCCTATTGTAGTATGGAGTTGTTCACATCTCCTGATAGGGGCAGTGGTCAGCCTCCAAACATTCCCAAACCACCACAAACACTGTTCCCTCAATTTATCCTCGATCGAGGCCATGCCCAATTTACTTCTTATGATGTCATTTCTAATCATATCCTTCTTTGTGTGTCCACAAATCCATCGCAATCCTCATCTCCACCACTTTCATCTTCTGTGCATGGTGCCTTTCCATTGGCCAACACTCCACCACCATATGCTCAGATATAAGGCATGAGAACGCCTTTCTTCTTTAAAACCCTTCATTGGACCTATCTTGGCACCCTATCATATGTTTTCTCCTCGTCAATAAAAACCATGTGGAGGTCCTTTTCTTTATCCCTGTAATGCTCTATCATCCGCCTTAGGAGATGGATTGCTTCTATAGTCGATTTTCCAGGCATAAATCCAAATTGGTTCTCGGACACTTCTCTTTGTTGCTATAGCTTTCTCTCTATGACTCGCCCCCACAACTTCATAGTGTGGCACATTAGTTTGATACCCCATAGTTGGTGACACTCTGGATGTTGCCTTTGTTCTTATATATCGGGATAAATGTGCTCTTCCTCCTTAAGTAGGGCATCTCCCTCCCTTGAAGGATTAGTTGAATAATTTAGTCAACCAACTAATGTCCTTCTCTCCTCTGCGTTTCCAAGATTCTATGAGTATTCCTTCTAGACTAACTACTTTAACCCTACCCATCTATTTCAAGGCTTCCTTGACTCTTCAGGTCTAATTCGCCTACGATAACAATAATTGTAGTGCTCCTCAGATGCTTGGACTTCATCTAGGGATATATCTGTTCGTTGAACAGAACATAGAAATAGGCTTTCCACCGGGCTTTAACTTGTTGCTTATCCACGAGCACCTGTCCATCCTCCCCCTTTATACACTTTACTCGATCTAGGTCCCTAGTCTTCCTTTCTCTGCTTTAGCGAATTTACATAGGTCCTTGGCTCCCTTTTGAGTATCTAGCCCTTTGTAGAAATCCTTGTAGGCTTTGGATTTTGCTTCCTTGACTGCTATCTTTGCTTCTTTCTTGGGTTGCTTATATTAATGTTTCTTGTTCTCATCTCCACTTCAGTCCCACTCCTTGAAAGAATCTTATTTGGCCTTAATCTTCTCTTGGACCTCCTAGCACCACCACCAAGACTCTCTATTATTTGGAGCCCCACCTTTTGACACTCCTAGAACTTCACGTGCCAAGCCCCTTACCTTTTGGGCCAATAGGTTCCACATGTGGTTCACGTCTCCCACAAAATCCCAACTATTCTTAGGATCCGCTCTTTTTTTATAGATTTTATACTTAACCCCAATCAAGTCCCTCCAACAACTACGTGTCTGTGCCGGGTTCCTAGTTCTTTTGCCACTTCTCTTGATCTTTACATCAACGCACAACACCTTTTGCTGCATAGAGAGGTCTTCCCCTAGGATAACCTTACAATCCTTGCAATCTTTCTGTGCCCTCTTCCTTAATAGTATGTAGTCAATCTGAGTCGGAGTCCTACTGCCTTGATACATGATGATGTGCTCGTCAGGCTTTCTAAAGAAGGTGTTGGCATCTGGTTAGCTCGTAAGTGACCACAAAGTCATGGAGGGATTTTTCGTCCTCATTCCTAGTTCTAAAGCCAAACCCTCCATGGTAATATGCATAGCCCTCTGTGGTCTTCCCAACATGCCCATTGAAATCCCCAGCAATCACCGTTTATTCGGTTTGGGGTATGCCTATCATTGTTATATCTAAATCCTCCCAGAACCTAGCCTTCTCGAGCTCAGTTAGTCCAGTCTATAGGCAATGATGACTTCAATATCTCCCCATCTAATACCAACTTGATGCTTATAATCCTATCTCCAATTTTGGACACTCCGACTACTTTATCTTTAAGGTTACTATCCACATTAATGCCAACTCCATTCTTACCTTTGATCTTGCCCGCATGCCACAATTTATATCCCAACACCTCTCTGGCGTTTGTGCTAACGCTTTTATTCTCTTGGAGCCATATGATATTAATCTTTCTCTTCATCATTATTTGGGCCATCTCAAAACTAACCTTTGTTAACATTCTGACATTTAATATCCCAAGTCACAGGTTTCCCTCCATGCGTTTCCTCGACCCCCCTCTCCCTAACCCCTTTGAAGATGGACTCAAGTTCTAATCTTCATAACTAGTAGCTTCATCAACTAACTATCACAAATCCCAAGTAAGCAAGCACTCAAACATAGAGTACATCATAAAACATGAGACATAAGTGCAAGTAGCTACTGCAAAAGCACAACAGTCAATCACAATTAATAACAAAAGGAGAGGAGTAATCAAAATACTACCCAATAGTGATAAAGGAGAGATCAGATTTGGAGATTGTGCCTAGTCAAGAATCTAACCTGGCTAATACTTACTTGGGCTAGTTTGTGGCTGTGGGTTGCAGGTTGTGGAGGTCGGTTAAAGTTAGGGTTGGGTTAGGTTAGGTTTGGTTTTGGATTGATATGGTCATGATGGGTCGAGTTTAGTTCAGCCTTGGGTCGGTTAGGGCTAGGGTTTAGGTTGGCTGGGTGTTGGCTAGGTTTAGGGTTCGGAGTGGTGGGTGGTGGTGCTAGAGGTTCAAATGGGTTTTGGCTATGTGTTTCAGGTTTCAGGTGGTTATGGGTGGGCTAGAGTTTGGGTTAAGCTAGGGTTCGACTATTAAAGGAGGCGATGGTGGGGGGTCCTCAGGGGAGAGGGGGGAGATAATGTTGAATGATTTTCGAAGGGGGCAAGGGTTAGGGTAAGGGTTTTTGGGCCAGCGGGGTTGAGGGCGGGCACTGTATTAGGCGGAGGGTTGTTGACGTCTTAGTGGCATCACTAGGGTTCGAGCCTCGGCAGCATCTGCAAAGTGACTGACTGGGGGGGGGGGGGGGGGGGGGGGGGGGGGGGGGGGGGGGGTGTACAGAGAGAGTTGTCAAAGAGAGAGACGTGTGGATATACTTGCTATATTAGTTCTTGTAGTATGATGTTGAACTGGAAAAAAGGAAGAGCTTGAACTTTTGTAGGTGACATGAGTTGCATGACCTAATAGACTCTAAATTAGATTAAAAAACAAAATACAAAGACTATGTAATAAAGAAAAGACACAAGTTTGATATTATTAGATTACTAAGATGGTTATGTAAGATGTCAAATGAGACTTGCGAAACAATAGTCGAGATGGAGGAGGCATGCTGTACTGGGTACCAGTAAAGATCAACCTGTTTGGATTGTTGGTTATTGTATTATCCTTCATCATAAGAAGCCCTTTTAGTAGAATGGAGATTATGTTTAATACGAGGAACATGATACTCATGTTAAGAACCAGGGGACCAGAAGGAATAGGAATTATAAAGGGTCCGACATGTAAGATAGAGAGAAGCATCCCAACGCCAACCCTAATTTTCATATCACCTGCTTACTAGGAATGGTAAGTTATTATACCTTCACTCCCTGTCATGTTTGCACTTTCACTTAAGTCAGGATATTAGCTATTCTCAAAGTAATGACATGTGAGCATAGAGGCAAGGGATTAAGATAATTCAACTAGTGTAAGAACGATTGTTTTGATTAGGGAAATCATTGGCCGTGTCCAAATGAAGACGTTAGACTTAGCGCTCCTGAGAGGCAAGCAAACCTACTTTCCTTTTGTTGTTTAGTTAGGTTTTGGATTAACCTCTCTGTTTCAAGACTCTTTGCTACCCTTACCATGGATTTGTTTCTTGGGTGTATTGAGTACTTGTGTTCTTAAATTTTTCCTAACACTTTTAATGAGTTCACTTGGTCAGTTTGTTTGATTTGTTTTATTGTGTAGCCCGGTCTCTTCGCACGCCATTTTGAGATGTCCTTCACCACAGCAAGCCTACCAACTGTATTATATCAGCATACCTGACTACTTAGGTTGTGTCTTTCCTTCCCTTACCTTCATTTATTTCTATATTCGCTGCATTAAGGACACATCAAGGTAGGGGTTTGGGGATGGCATGCTTAGTTTGAACTTTTGTTTGTCTTTTTGGCATGATTTAATTTAAATTAGTTGAATTTTTGCATGATTTAATTCAAGGAACATGGCCAGCACTGGGGTCTCGAATTTCTATGCTTTCATGCTTGGGTTATGACTGATCAATCCATAGTTATCGACACAGACATTGACACTTCTCCAATAAACCTTTTTAACAGAATCCGGTGCATCTAACTCCACCGAAGGGTCAATATCATCAACCTTGTAACACTTTAACTCATCCTTAGTCGCAGGGTGCCAAGCAATATTCAAGGCATTCAATTTGCCCTTGAGGTTTTCAAAAGAAACCTTTAACACTTCCGTCCTACAATGAATCACAACGTTTACCGTTGCTAGGAGCGATCGACCTAGAATGATAGGAGTGTTGTTCTTTCGCCTAGGGATGGGGCCCATATCTAAAACAAGGAAATCAAATGGGAAGACAAACTTGTCAACTTTGACAAGTCATCTTCCAAACCTTGAGAGGTACGCGCTATGACCTATCAGCCAACTAAAATGTAACACTGGTTGGCTTAAGTCATCCTACACCCAACTCCTGAAAACTTAAGATGGAATGAGATTTACACTCACCCCTAGATCTAAAAGGGATTGACTGATGTAACTCTTCCCGATGAGACATGGGACCATGAAGGCCCTGGGATCTCTAAACATTGGCGGGTGGCCTAATGCTAGAATACTACTCACTTTTTAAGTGAGTCAGACCCTTCTTCAAAGTGTGCGCCATTGCATGCTTCTTTTTCAAATGGAGGTCCTTGTGGAGATTGGCATACACAGGAATGTAATTATGGCATCTATTTGCCCTATTTTTTTGAAGTTAAGTGTGATGTGGTCATCGTAAAATGACAAACGAAACAAATGAGCAAAAGGGACCCACCGTAACTAGAGAGTCAGCCTAATTATGAACTGCACGTCTTTGACCTCAACCACTCACCATTTTCAAAGAATAGGTCGTCATATGTTGGTGTACATAACTTCAGTTATGACGTGAGTTCTACTTATTCTTTAATTAAGAAGACTTTTGCTAAATATTTAAGTGGATTATATACATATATATATAGACAGAAAATAAAAGGATATGGACCTAATTCAAATGAAAGTTATAGTGACGGAGAAGGGCCCACAGACACCTTTCCTCGTACACTTAAAAGGAAAGAACTGGGGTGGAGAAAAACCCAAGAGCTCAGCAATCTACTTAGAAGCCCTAGTCAATTAGGTTTTTAATCCTGGTACCCTTGACTTATAATAAATCGAATGAGTTAAGGTCAGATAAGATTAAGGTGGAGCAAACCATATTCATGTCATTGCGTTAAGACCAACGCAATCAAGGTCAAGCCTTGGCCATCAAAGCCCTAAACAATGGCATGAACCTAAGTTCACCTCACTTATTAAGTAGTGACAATAGTGTTAAGCCCAATGCAATTAAGATCAAGCCTTGGCCATCAAATCCTTAAACTAAAGCCTTAATTCTCAACTCATCGAAATTTGAGAACAGATTGAAACTAGAAAGTCATACTTGAAGCCTGAAAACTATATTACCAATGAAGCAAGTATAGCAAGTTTTACGTTAATTCACGCCATGCTAAGTTATGCTACTCCTAAGAAAAAGCACAAGTGTGCTGTAAAGAAAGCTTGAAGAAGTTTCGTATTGAGTGTGTGTACTACCTTGGATTAACGCAGAGTCCTTTATTTATAGAAAATGAAAAATAAGGGCTGCTCCTATTCTTGCGGAAACTTCACTCATGTATAGCCTCTAAGATTCTTCATTACGCACACAAATCTTAAATGAGCGTGTCTTGAATTCAATATTGGAGGCAAATCTTAAAAGGGTGGAATTCAACATTCCATCTGAGCTAAATGTGGCTCTACATTGATTTTCCTTGCAAAATCAATTTTTTTTAGTCAAACGTTAAAATTATCGCCACATAGTTAGGGTGTTTATTGATTTAAACCCGGTCTTGAATGAATAGGAACCAATGGATGTCTAAAATATTGAACTTAACATTGCGCCAAATAATACCAACTGGTCTAATTGTGTAACAAACTAGCATGTTAGGTCTAGGGTTTGGTCTCGATCGGTATTAAAACGTTACAAAAACTCAATACTGTAATTTTAGACTAAGGTTTGAGATACGGGGCTAGACTCAATAGTTATGACTTCATCTTTAAAACATAGTGAATGTGTGTTCAAAGATAATTTCATCGTCAAAATAATGTTTTCCTTGAAGTAAAACCGTCATGAGGTGCATTGTCCATTATAATGCTTTATAGGTTTAGCTCATTTAGAGCTTGAATTGAGCCAAGTAGAACTGGCTTGTTTAGTTTAACAAGTTCAGCCACGTAAACATCAACATAAATCTGTCTAAATTTGCATAGATTAAGTTTAATTATTCTAAATGAGGCAAGCTTAGCTTAGAGCTTGCAAGATGAGTTTAAGGTCTATTAATCTAAGCCAACTGTAATTTGAAATTTTCTAGCCTTCATGAACTTTGAGTCAAGCAAATAGCTAGCCTTACCTTGAGCCTTATGAACTAGGGTTCAGCTGGTATGAATTACAACCCCTACTTGAAAGGGAAAATGCATTAAGGGAATAATCTTGTTTCCAAGCAAGAAAATGAATAATATGTATAAGTCCCATCCCCGTCCCCTTCCCCCCGCTAAGGTGCTGCTTAGCGCATAGAACTAAGGTTGAAATTGAAATTAGGGTATGGAGTTCCAATTTTTTTATTTTGTTCACTGTTGGTACTGGAAATGCAATTCCATTGTCCAATTCCATGAAATTGGATTGTAACTAAAAATTATGCATTCTGATTCCTTGGGGTGGAGGAAACGAATTGTAATCTCATATTAATTATGTTGACGTAAAATCTCAAATGATATTAACTCAATTGACCTAAACCTGATTTGACCCAACTCAGTCTGATTTAAATTGACCTAACTCTAGGTCAATCAGAATTGAAAAATGCAACTTTGTTTCTATAAGAGGTGAGGACATACAGCCTTATAACATCATTTGCAACGGACGGTGAATCCCAAAGCATTAACTCTAATGAGAGAAGAAAGAGCTTTATCTAGCGGGCGTTACCACCCTCAAAGGCTAGACCCCTTAAACCAAAATTTGCTAACCCTATCTCGGTCTATCTACTTCCCATAACAATGATTGAAAGTGACTTGGATACGATGCTAATAGATTAGATGGATATCATCCACTATAGTTAGAATGTCTGCTGGAGTCGCATACAAACAAAAATAGCCTTAATCGGCACTTTACTATCACTAACCGCCATTGCTTCAGCCACTGAAATAAGAGCATTATCCAATTCTCATGAGCTTCCAAGGACCTTATCCCCCATGATAATCATGGATAATGACGCCTTCGTATGTGGCATCACAACAGTTCGAGCCATCAAGATTCACCTTAATCCACCATATCAAAGGATGGTTCTAAGATGTCCAAGAGTCTCTCTTAGATTTTTCAGTTCTTGACTTAACAATCATGCAGCCAGACTCCTCATTTACTCTGTGATGAAGAGTTCATTCAAGAAACATATACTTAACAAGAATGATTGCTTTTTTGGGATTAGCTTGATCACCTCAGAACACCAAGTTCTTTCTATCTTTCCAGATTCACTGTCAAAGTAAATTTAAATCCTCTACGCCTATGGAACTCATTGATAAACTTTGGTTAGTCAGGAAACAAATCTAACCAGCCAATATCATGGGCGACTTTCAAAATTGTATGAGATTGAGCCCAATTTTGAAAGACATGATCATGGTCCTCAGGGGCACTTATACACCAAAGGTTACGAATTCCGATACCCTCTTACGCATTACTTCACCGGTAGTCAAGCTATCATTATGCACTTTCCAAATAAAAACTTTAATTTTCGGATGGACATCCAAATTCCCAGTTTAGCATAACTGTTATGATCTAAGAAGATATTAGACGATAACCTAGGGGAGAGAATATGAGATGAGAAAGAAGAGAGAGAGTTGAGATGTGAAATGAAAATAGATTGTATTTCTTTTGATGAGTATTATAAACCAAGAATCAACTACTTATTCCACACGAGGATAAGGCAGCAAATCAACCAAAAATATCTAGGCCTAACTTTCACAACCAACACTCAATCCAAAACAATTCAAAACTAGTAATAGAAATACATGGCTAATTAAGCTAACAAAGAATGTAACCTAACTAATTTACCAAATGACATTCACAACAATGCTCCCTCCTATGAAAATATTCTTGTCTCAAGAATCAAAAACAGGAAATTGGCTCTTGATGAACTTAAGAACTTCCCAAGTTGCATTTGTTTTTTGAAGGTTTGACCGTTGAATCAAAACTTGCTGAATCCTCTTGCCTTTCTGCTGTATTGTACGGGAATTCAAGATTGCCAAGGTTTCTTGGAGGATAATACCATTAGAGGAAGCAACTAGAGGATGAGCAGAACACTCAATATTAGCAGTAACATGTTTCTTCAACAGAAAAACATGGAAAATAGGATGAATAGCAGCACTAGGAGACGACATAAGCCATTAATCCTAGCTTTTACAGGACCTTGTAGGGACCAAAATAATGAGCACTTAACATTCTTACGCACTGCCACACATTACTAACGACAAGGTTGTAATTTCAAGTATATAATATCTCCCACTTGAAATGATCTATCAGTTCTTTTCTTGTCAGCAAAAATTTCATACGAGATTGAGCCAATTGCAGATTATCCTTTAGCTGTTGAACTAGCTGCCTTCTTTGTTGCAAGAGTTCCCTCACTTCTACCACATTGGTAACATCATTTTGTAACACAATTGGGAAGGGTGAATCATATCCATATAGAGCTTTAAATGGTGTAGTACCCAAAGAAGAGTGAGCATGTGTGTTGTACTAGAATTCAGCTAGAGATAGCCATTTACACCATTGTTTGGGATTGAGGAATGTCATACTACACAAGTATTGATCCACACATTCATTCAATCTTTCAGTCTGACCATCCATTTCAGGATGATAAGAAGAACTTAAGGCAAGAGAAGATCGCAAAAGCTTGACCAATTCCTTCCAAAAATTGCTTGTGAACAACCTGTCCCGATCAAAGATGATTGTTTGAGAAAGACCATGAAGCTTGTAAATGTTGTCCAAGAGTACCTTCGCAAGTCTTTCAACACATATGGGACAATTAAGCGCAACAAAATGTCCATACTTTGTAAGACGATCTATCACCACCAAAATAATCTCCTTCCCTTCAAACTTGGGTAGCCCTTCTATAAAATCCATACTGATGTGCTACCATGCCCCATCTGGAATTGGAAGGGGTTGAAGCTGCCCTGGGTATGGAACATGTTCACTCTTGGTGCACTAACACACCTCACAAGTTTGCACACAATCCATCATATCCTTCTTCATCCCTTGTCAATGAAAATGTTGCTTGACTATTTGGTAAGTACCTTCAATGCTTAAATGTCCTCCCAAAGCTGAAGAGTGGAAAGACATGATGATTTGTCTTCTTAAATCAGTGACTATTCTAATGTAAACCTTGGCCTTAATTCTGACAATGCCATTGATCGAGGTAACTTAGATGCAACTACCGCTGCTGCAGGTCTCTGTATGCTTAAGGCCGTTATTCGTTCTTGAGCAAATTGATCCCCTTCATAAGATTTATAAACTTCATTCATCCAAGAAGGAAAAACAGCTGTAATAGCTGAACAAGAAGCTGCATTACTTCCTTCTTATCTTCTTGACAATGCATTTGCAGTAGTGTTTTCCTTCCCTTTTCAATACTCAATGAAATAATCCAGCCCCAACATCATCATTAGTCCCTTATGCTGCACCCTGGTGGTAATCTTTTGCTCTAAAAGATATTTTGGACTCTGATGGTCTATTTTAATCACGAAAAGATTCCCTTCAAGATACTGTCTCCACTTATGGGTAGTAGGAATGGGCCACTGTTTCATAGCTTGAACCTTGGATGCATCAATTGCAACCCCATCATAAGAAATTACATGACCCAAGTATTCTACTTGAGTTTGGGTAAAGGATCACTTGGAGAGTTTGGGCAAAATTTTGTGTTTACGCATGGTGTTGAAGACTAATATATCATCAAAGAAGACAAGTACAAATTTCCTCAAGAATGGTTTAAAAATGGAATTCATCAAAGCTAGAAATGTGGCAGGAGCATTTGATAAACCAAATGGCATAACCACAAAATCAAAGTGTCCATGATGGGTTCTAAAAGCTGTTTTGTGTATATCTTGTTCTACTACACGAGTTTGATGATACCCTTGTCTCAAGTCTAACTTTGAGAAGTATACCGCACCACAGAGCTCATATACGAGATCATCGATCATGGGAATTGGAAATTTGTCTTTAATTGTAAGTGAATTTAATTTCCTATAGTCAATGCACATTTGAGATGCGCCATCCTTTTTCTTGACTAAGATCATGCAGGAAGCAAAGGGACTATGGCCATGCCTGATGAAATGAGTTTTCAAAAGCTCCTCCACTTTTCATTCAATCTCATTCTTTTGAGAATGGGGGTATTTGTATGGTCTAAGACTGATTGGTTTAGAATTCACTTTGAGGATATAGCATGGTCTAGGGGTCTTTTTGTTGGTAAGGTAGTTGGTTGCTCAAATAGATCCTTAAAGTCATGCAATAACCTACTAATTGATGGGTTAGAATTCACTTTAGCCTCCATAGGTTCTGCTCTAAGAGAAAACAAATGTCCAACCCAGGAATATCACTTTCCTAAGCACTCCTTGCAGCCTCTTTCAACTCATGATCTGTAGGCTTCCTTGATCAATGATGTCTTGCAGTTGAACTGAGACTTCTTTCCTTTTAAAAGATATTGTCAATTAAGTAAAATCAATGACAATTAAGCTGATTATTTTCATTCAATCCACCCTCAAGACCATGTTGCAACCTCCTAACTTTAGCATCTTGAAATCATATGTGAATTGATGGCCTTGCATAATCCATTTGAACTACTTGCACTTCATCTGAGTGAGCATTGAGTTACCATCAGCCACTGTAAGAGGGCTTGTTCTTAAGAGTTCATGACCCACTATCTTAGTTATCTTGGGATCCAAGAAGCAATGGGTGCTTCCACTGTCAATTAGCATCAATAGGGACTTGTGGTTTCCCTTTCCTTTGATTCTGATTGTGTTGTGAGTGCCACTCCCAGTCAAGGCTTGTACTGAAATCTCAGCCTCATCCTCTTCTGATTCATCACCAGTCACTACCATTAGCTTAGAATTACATTTGTGACCAAAGAAGTATCTTTGATTACACTTAAAGCATAATCTTTATGCCTTCTTTTCCTCCAAACTCAATGTTTTAGATGCACTTGGTGCTGATTGCTGTAAAGGAACAATTTCCTTGGCTTTCATGACTACTTTAGGAGTTGCTAAAACAGTGCATTCAAACAATTTGGCTTTACAATATACTTTAGACAATATAGGAGGGTTAAGGGCCTTAACCAATTTCTTGATCTTAAGTTTAAGACCACTATTGAAGCTAGACACACAATAAGCCTCACTTGCTCCCGGGTTAATGGACATCATCCTTGCTTTCAAATTCTCAAATCGAGTCATGTATTCCTTAACACTACTCACTTGAGCCACTTTATTGAATTTTTTAACCACTTCTACTGGATCTTCATCCCCATACCTTTCACACATTTCATTTACAAAGTTTTACCATGATATAGAAGGATTGCTCAAGATCAAGCTATGAAACCGAACTTCTTGATCTCCATGTAATTAAATTACTTCCAATTCCACCTTTTGAATTTTAGGTACATCATAAAAACGAAAGTATCTTTCACACCTCCTCACCCAAGACTGAGGTTGCACACCATCAAAGGCATCAATCTCTACTTTAGGTTGGCGAAATCCTGAATTCTTTACCAATGGCATTCCTTCAGCTGGTTCTTCAACTGGTTTTGGGAATAAAGGATCAAGAGACCTCCTTGGATTACTGCGGGAAGAATACCAGATCCTGCAGGTGCTGATTGCCTATTGATTTGCTCTTGCATTCCAGCTAACTGCTGTTGAAACTGTTGCTGCGATTACTATTGGGACTGATGCATATTACCTACTGCTAGCACCGAATCTTGCATTTGTTATTGCAATTGATCCAATTGCTCTACTTGATTTGATCCAACACTTGCATTCCCAGCCATTGCAGCATATTTCTTGCCTTTAGCCAGCTTGATCGAAGCAATTCTCAAGCTCAAATACAAGCTCTGATACAAATTGTTATGATCTAAGTAGATCTTAGATCTTAACCTAGAAAAGAGAATATGATTTGAGAAAGAAGAGAGAGAGACAGTTGAGATGAGAAATGAAAATAGATTCTATTTCTTTCGATGAGTATTACAAAACAAGGATCAACTACTTATACCACATAAGCACAAGGCAGCAAATCAACCAAAAATATCTATGCCTAACTTCCATAACCGACATTCCCTCCAAACCATTCGAAACTAGTAATAGCAATACACTGCTAATCAAGCTAACAAAGAATGCAACCTAACCAATTGACCAAATGACATTCACAACAATAACTCCCACAAATTCCTCTCAGATCAGTCGAGACTTCAATCCATCCAAGTAGCCAATTCAGCAGTAAACTGACCTAGCCTAATGCATTCTTAACACCTCCTACCCTCAATCACGTTCTTAGCAATGAGAATCCAAACACAATGTTGTGGAGGTTAGCAGTAAAACTCCTCTTAGCTCTCTTGGCATCCCATTCCTCTTCTTTAATAAGGTCTGACACTTTAAGATTAGGGTCATGGCTCCAATTTTCAACCGCCCATTTATCAAACAAGAAAGCAGCTTGAGACCTATTTCAAAATTTTCACTAGAGGCCTTTTTTAAGCAACTACCTTGCCACCAAAATCCCTTTCCAGTTGAATTCTTATTCCAATAGCTTAGGAAATTTTCATCTTTGAGATACAATTCACAACCTAAATGGAAAATGTTGTCCTTATCGTTGATAACCTTAGCTTGCAAAGAAAAGCTAAATTAATGGCTTCCATTTTACGAAGGCTAAGGCTTCATGCACCCTTCTTTTTACAAACCTTATTCCAAGCTACAAAGTACATACCCTTACCTACTTTGTTCTTCCATAAGAAATTTTTGTTTAAGCTATCCCACTCATGAAAATTTTTCTTCAATAATCGAAAACATTGCATAATGTGAGTAGGAGTTGACACCAATGAGGAACGATCCTCCTTAGAGAGAAACTCTGCCTTCCAAATAGCTACCATAGAAGTTAACCTATTAGCCATATATCTAGCCGCATGAGACGTGAACCTCACTTGCTAAAAGAGGCAGTCCAAAAATTTCACTAAAGCTTGAGTACATGGCAAACTGAGGAAATCACTGATTCTCTACCTTAAGGCTATTTCGGTGTTCAACAAAAAAATAACCAAGGACTTTCAAAAATGTACCTGTTGACTAAAATCCCTGTAATAAAGCTAAATAATTTTATGAAGTCTAATGATAATCAACCAACAACACCCCCCCCCCCCCCCCCCCCCCTCCTCCTTTCACGAAATAATTTTGGTACCAATACCAGATATCGTAATATTATCCTAAATCTAGAGGATTGAAGTAATGGCCACTAAACATAAGATGAATAGGTAAGGAGGCAGTGGATCTCCTTGCCTTAGCTCTCTTCTTGGCTTAAACCACCCCATTTAAAAATCATAAAAGAGGACCAAAAATAAAGCAGGTTGTTACACAATCCATCACCCAATTCGTCTATTTTGAGGTCAAAAAAGCTAATTTAAGCATGATCTATAGAAGAAAAATCCACTCAACTCAAGACAAATGCCAAAACTTCACTCAACTCGAGACAATTGCCTCCTGCCACTGGCTAATCAACTTTCCCTAAGCAGGTTTTAGTCAATTAGCCAAAACCTTTGCCACAACCTTATACACGTTGTTACTAAGGTTGATGGGCTTAAACTGATTGAATGTCTCGGGAGTGTTCGTCTTCACAATAAGATAATGAACGTATTATTGAGCTCCCGGAATATGCAACCACCCTTCAACATAACTCTAATAGCCTCACCCATGCCCTTGCCTAACATATCCTAATATTTGTAAAAGAAGAGGGTAGGGAACCCATCCGGCCCGATTGAAGATTTATTTCATAAACTTCCTTCTAACCTCTTTATCTGTAATGTCCTTAGTCAACTCACGATAATGCTAGGTCTAAACTATACCATTAATATGCTCCAATGAATTAAAAATGTCATTAACATCTAATGACTAAAATCTTTTTTTTTTTTTTTTTTTGAATTCATGGATAGAAACATAGATTTCCTAGTTTCATTCCTTAACTCAAGAGTACTTCTATGTTTTCTCCTAGAAGAGGCCATTAACTGAATTAATCTAGAGTTACGATCTCCTTTTGATGGTAATTTGGCTAGAACTTAGATTTGAACATTAGGATCTTCTCACACTATATAGTCAATTGTTGGACCTTCCTATTCAAACCTTTGTGATCGAGATTACTTACAAGTTTCTCTTAAATATATATCTGTAATCCTGGCCTCATAACTTTCAAGGAGTGCATACATAGTACCTTTCATGAGCAAAGCTTGGCGTTTCAATTCATTCTTCACCATCCTAAGTTTTTGAACAATTTCAAACATTTTGGAGCTAGGAATTCTAGTGGCCCAAATTCCCCGAATAAAAGTAAGACTAATATTACAGTTTACCGACCCTGCCTTTAAGTGCCTTATATTTACGTATTCTCTTTTCATTTCTGCCACACATTCGACTTTTACATGTGATTTTTTGGTAATCTAGGTATATTTAGGCCTATAGAGAGCAAAAGGGTTGAAAAGTATAAGAATCAACTGTAATCGAGGCATAATTGAGGACTACTTTGAGAAATCCAACCACGTGTGCAAAAGGAGGACCAAGCAGGTTGTAATTCAGTGACACAAATAGGTCTTGTAGAGTTTCATGCACTAAACGATTAATTGGCAAGAAGTACGGATCGATCTGCGGCCCGCATATGGGGTTTGTAGTGGGACTTACGATCGATCAGGAATCAAGACTAATCAATCAGCTAGCTACAGAAGGGAGGCCGATCAACCTGCCCCCACCCAGTGTGACCTGGGTCATGCTGCGGATGTATTTAAAGAAAGGGAGACTTCTACATTTCGGATCTTTTTGCCGCATCTCCTCTCCTCTTCTCCTTTCCAAAACCGCTAAAAGTTCCAAGGATCATTAAATTCCAAATAGCAGGTGGTCAGAATGCAGGGGGAATCAAAGCAAGGATCAACATCAACGAAAATTGAAGGAGTCTTCGCTTTAAAGTTTTATTCATTGTTTACTTTGTTTTAGATTTACGATGTCTAAAACTCCCATATAGAAGTAGACTCTTTTAGTTTGGGGATGAAGGAACAGTAGCTGTCCGTATCCTAGATTTATGTTATGTTATTGACAATGGTTTTGTTATGTTATATAAACACCGTTGTGGGGGAATTTACGATAGTTGTTTGGTTTTCTTTGTATATGCTTGTAGCCATGTTAAGATCTCCAGATTATTAGAGTTCATCTATGAGCTTATAGCCTAGACCATAGCATAACTGGTTTTCAAGCCTGGGTAGGGTTGAGGTTGTCCCCAACTCTTAACATAATCCATGCTATACCTAGGTGATAAGATGGTTTATGCCCTTAGACTAGCCCATTACCCTATGTTTTTGATGGGTATGCGGTAGGAAAAGTTAAAGTCAAGCTAGTTGGAGAAGCGACCGTCAAGATCCCCTTTCACCTATTTGGGAGATAGTTTGTCTTTCTGATGTGGTGTTCTCCTTTCTTTCGTGTCCCTTTCTGTGGAGGGGAGCCTTCCTTTATATAGGGGTTTGTGGTTCCTGCTTCTAATTGCCAATCTCTGGGCGCTGCTTTTGGTCACCTACCTCTGGGCGCCACTCTTGGGCTCCAATCTTTGGGGGGGGGGGGGGGGGGGGGGGGGGGCGCGGCATGTATATAACATGTTACCCCTGCACTTTTTTAGTAAAATTTTTTTTTTTTTTACTGAAAAAGTGTTATAGGCCTCCCCTTCTTCTCCCTTTTTAACCTTCTTGGATTTTATCTTTAACGGACACTTTCCCTGAAGATCTCCTCTTGGTTACACTCTCATGGCTCTCTGCTAAGGCTTTGTGTCGGTTTCGTCTGGTTTCGCAGTATTTATGACGGTTTTTCCTTAGAGAAGATTTTATATGGGAATAAGCTCTATCTTGCTTTATGCGGCCTGTTGACAGTATGCATATGCAAAATGGGCACTGGCCTCCACATGATCTCTATGTGGAATCCTTTGCGTTAACAAGTTCCGATCCTTGCACGCTTACAGATCCTTTGGAATTTTTATCAGAAGAGAAAGAAATTGTGGGAGTAACAGTTTGATTTTATGTCGGGACACTCCCTTCTTTAGGTCCCTGGGTTTAGAAGTGTGTAATCCCATTACACAAGTTTATATGCCCATCTTCCTTCCTGACAAGTTTCATTTTTTGGGTTCCTTTTTGAAAATAGTTTTTGCTTGTGTTGATGATGCTTCTCTATATCCACTTAACTATCATATATTTCTTTTCATTTTCAATGTGGATTTCATGCTTAGGGATGATGAATGGCCTCAAATAGATTGGTATTTGGTGTATAGTTTTGATCGTGGTTCGTGGAGGTACAGGACCCTAGTGTGTACTGGTGGGAGTTCGGTGGATTTTTCAAAATTAATTCTTTGCGATGATGTCCTGTACTAGCTATATAAGAGTAGTGAGGCGTTTGCTACGAAATGTCTATTCTTCTATCCATATTTAGTTGCTTGGGACATATTAGAGAATTCCAATTACTTGGTGTTTTTACCAAATCATGTTCGAAACGAGGCTGTTTGTTGTCAGTCTTTGGGCATTTTTTGTATCAAAGGTAGGTTGTGCCTGGCGGGGTTGCATGGTTTGTCTCTGACTTTATGGGTATTGGAGGATAGACAAGATCTTGACTCTTGGTTTGTGTTGCATAACATTTTCTTCGATATTCGATATCTTGATGGACAATATGGTATTGGAATTACAAGGTTTTTAGTCACCGATCACCGTTTAATATTTTGCATGGAATATAAGGTCTATTGTTACTACTTTTCAGGTACAAATCATCATGCCCTTCGAGTGATATGCAAGCATGGGTATGGTGAATGGGTGCGGCTTTGGGCTTACTAGGGTTCGTTTCATCCTTGTGGTTCTCCCATGGTCCCTCGAGGATTGCTATATGATCAGCTGTTCTAGCATAGGAAAGGTTATGGTTGTTTTTGTGTAGTACTTTTACTCTTTTCTTGTCTTTGGCATATATTCTGTGCTAGTTTTTTGATGGTGTACTTTTGTTGGTTTTTTTGACGATGTACTTTTGGGGGAGTTGTATAGTTTGAAATATGAAATAATGGAGTTTGTTGGTTCTTCTTTTTTTTTTTTGTTTCATGTTGGTTTTTACAAATAGTGCATCTTTGTTAATATTCAACTAGTAATATTTGTGACATTGTTGCCTTCTATTTTATTCAACTAATAATGGAGTTTGTTGGTTCTTCTTTTTTTTTTTTTAATGTTGGTTTTTACAAATAGTGCATCTTTGTTAATATTCAGCTAGTAATATTTGTGACATTGTTGCCTTCTGTTTTATGGTAAATGCATCAAGTTTTGAGACTTTAATTGATACTGCTCCCTGTTTGGTGGCAAACTTGTTAGCTTTTAAGGTTTAATTAACACAGCCCCCTATTAAGGCTTAACTTGTCAGGCTTTAAGGCTAACACAGCCCCTTGTTACGGTTTAATTAACACAGCCCCCGGTTAAGGCTTAACTTGTTGGGCTTTAAGGCTTAATTAATGCAGCCCCCTATTTGGTTTTCGGGCTTCGTTTATTCCCTCTTTTGTATTTTTTGTTCTTTGCACTTGATCGTTGATCTTGGCTATCTTTCCTTTTGCTCTCCCATTTTGGGCGCCTTTTTCTTCTATTGGCTTATTTTGCTTCTTGTTTGTTAACTTTGGCGCCCTTTTACTTTGTTCGTCAATCTTGAGCGCCATTTTACTCCGTTCACCTATCTTGGGCACCAATTTTCTCTGTTTGTCTGTCTTGGGCGCCATTGTCCTTTGTTCGCCTGTCCTGGGAGCCAACTTTCTCTGCTCTCCTATCTTGGGGGCCAATTTTATCTGCTCGCCTATTGTGGGTGCCAACTTTCTCTGTACACTTATCTTGGGTGCCAATTTTGTCTTCTCGCCTATCGTGGGCACCGTTTTTCCTTCGTTTTATTTAGTCTTATATAAAGATTGTCTCTTCTCATTTTGACCTTTGACTCATCTTTGCTTCCTTGTGAGTTAAGCTGGGACCCTCATTTCCTTGCCTTTTATTTCACTCGTGCATCTCTCCTCTAACTTCTACTCTCCTTCTTCGTATTCTTGGGGTTTTTGCTATTTCAAGGTATTTCATCTTCTTCCTTTCTCCCTTTAATTTCAAGGGTTCTCTTTTTGCTTTGGGATTTTGTAGTTTTTTGCTAAATTGAAGATATGTCATGCCCTGATTTGTGGTTTAGTTCGTGACCTAAAGGTTTGGTAGAGGTATGTTTCATTTATGGAGGTTATTTTTTAGATTTTGGAGTTTTTCATAGGTTATGGGTTTTTTTCATTTTGGCTAGCATAATCGGAGGGTATAGAGATCTAGGTTTTTGCTTGTGTGTTTAAGAACTGGTATTGTAATGTTGTGTTTTCTATTGTGCATGATTTTGGGTTTGAAAATCTTAGGGAGATGAATTTTGTGGATGCTGGTGCCAGTTTTCTTATTATGCGTTAATCTATTGTTTAAGTTTAGTATGTAGTTGTTTTTCCTTATTTTTCTTCTAATTTGCACTGTTAGAAGAGGAGAGTTCAATTGGGATGAACTCGAAAACATCAGGTCCTGGCTATAACTAGTATTTTCAAATTCCAATGGAAAATCCTATTTTGACAGAGGCTTTAGATGAATTTTTGCAACCTCTGATCAGAAACACGTCGATGGCCTCATCTTCGTCAATATTTCCTACGTTTAGTGCTTCGCAATTTCGTATACGTATGTTTTCTTCGCCATGACTTTTGTTATTGGATTAACTTAAGGTTCACTGTTGAAGAGGAATGGTGCGTGGTCGGGGTCGAACATGAAGTTCAACATGGCAAGCTCTTGAGGAGAGTAACCCTCTTCATCTTCGGTCTGACGCGACTGTTTTTAATGTTAATAGTCTAGAAAGTCAATTTCCTATTGCAGCGAATGCTAGGCCTTCTAGCTGGTTTGTACATAAATATCGAGGGGATGTAGGGTCCTTAGCCCTTTGAGAGAAATATTACTTCCCTTCTGACCATACCATATGGGTTCCTAGCGAGACTGAGTGTCCCTTGATTGCACCTAACCATGATTGTTTTGCTATTCCCATAGAGTCTCTTAACGCAGGCCTTCGGTTTCCTCTTCATTCGTTTGTGTCTCGCATTATGTCACGTTATTCTCTATGTCCAGGTCAGGTGACCCCAAACAATTTAGGGATGATTTATGGGCTTTTATTGGCATGTTTTGTGAACCAATTTGAGCTGATTGACAAAGTTTTTGATTATATGTTTAGGCTCAAATAGACTAGTCGTAGTATGGATTTTGAGAGCTGTATTGGCTTGTGTTTTATGCGTGACAACCCTTCTAATGTTAATGATTGGTTACACAGATTTGTTTGGGCCCTCCTGCCCACTCTTCAAGAATATCCCATAGTTTGGAGTACTTTAACTCGATCTCATAAACCTCATAGTGAGAACTTCACAGAAGCAGATTGGTTTCTTATCCAGTATTTTGACAAGAGAAGAAGTGACACTCGTTTTTTGGCTACGCGGGCTCATCTTAGGCAAGAGGTGATTCTAGTTAAAGCAGGACTTAGCAAGAAACCCATTTCGGGTATCTTTCCACTTCTTTATTTAAGGAAACCTTTGCATGTCCCTTTTCATTTTCCTAATTTTTTATTTTTCAGCTAAGGAGTTAGCTAATACCGACATTGTCAACTGCATTGAGTCGGAGCCTTCTTTGAGCAGCCCATGTCCTAGCTAGTCTGGTGCTGATACGTCTTTTCCCATGGTGGCTAGCCAAGCTTCTCCTGTAGATTCTTTGTCCCGTTGTTCCTTAGAAAGTGAATGCTCAAGGTTTCATCGATATCAGTATAGGGGGGTCAATCAGTCTCCCTTTAGAGCTTCTCCCTCTCGATGGAATAGTCCTTCCCAATCAAGTGGTTTGGGGGGAAGACTAGGCTGCTCTCCTTCTATTCCAGATTTTCCCGTTCTCATTCTCTCCTTACCTGTCCCCACGGCTTTTGTCCGGGAAGAACTTGAGTCTATTCCTAACTCAAAATTTGAGCCCGTGGATACTCCCCAGGTGGTGGGCACGCCCTTCCCTATTCCTAATCTTGAGGCTTTGCATCATATTTTAGAGGTGATTCACCTCCCCCCACCTCCCGCCTGCCCGTACATTGGGAGGGTTTCCCTTCTATAACTGAGGTATGGTTTGTATGAATTATTTCTTTTTTGGATTTTCTTATGCTTGTGGCTAAATTTCTTGTGTTTGTGTGTTCGTAGTATGCTTTTGTCTTTGCTCTGCTGTGTTCTTTTGGAACACGAGGTGAAGAAGTCGCGAATTGTCTACATGAGGAGCTTCGATTGGTTTCCCAGCAACTAGGAGAGTCTCGATCGCGATGCTCTGAAATCCAAAGTCAGGTAAGCAGTTTAAGAGGTGATCTGGAGGGTAAAGATGCCATAGTGAGGGATAAGGGAGAACACATTGCTTGTTTAACTGGCGAACTATCCCGAGCTTGTGAAGAGACCATAGCTGCTTTTAGATCCAGCCTCAAGTTCTAGGGGGTGCGCAATGCCGATTGTTGGTCCGGGCTTGAGTGGGGTTTTGACCGTTTGCTGCAGAAGGTTAGGGATAATAGTTCTTCGCTTACTCCTGAGATCGTAGAGGATCTTAAATCACGTGTTAGTGAGGAGATTATGAATACTTTGTAAGGTGGAGGAATTCTTTTGGTAGTGATGGAGATGCTGGGTCATAGGCGTGACAGTCATTTTGTTTTTGTATGGACTGTAAAACTTTGTATTGGATGTCATATGTCGTGTTGTTGGGTGGTTCGTTTGTATTAGCTTTGTCGAGCTGCCTATCTGTACTTCGGCTATACCGATAATTATCAAAAAAAGTTATGTTGTAAGTAAACATGTTTGCGTAGGTGAATGATTTTGAATATTGTACTATGGAATGGGTGATTAATGCTACATACAGGGTAGAAAACCAATGTTGCACCTTCGACAAGGTGTGTGGTGGTGTTGCACCTTTGACGAGGTGTGTGCTGGTGTTGCACCTTCGATGAGGTGTGCTCTGGTGTTGCACCTTTGATGAGGTGTGCTCTGGTGTTGCACCTTCGACGAGGTGTGTGCTGGTGTTGCACCTTCGACGGGGTGTGCGCTGGTGTTGCACCTTTGACGAGGTGTGCTTTAGTGTTGCACCTTCGATGCGGTGTGCGCTGGTGTTGCACCTTTGACGAGGCATGCTCTGGTGTTGCACCTTCGACGAGGTGTACGCTGGTGTTGCACCTTTGATGAGGTATGCGCAGGCGTTGCACCTTCGACGAGTTATGCGCTGGTAGAGTGCTTGACGCTGGGTTAGGGCCTTGTGTTCGATTTCTATGTGACTTGTTAAGCTAAGAAGTTAATTAGGAGTTTGAGCTTGGCAAATCGCCAACTTTGTTGAGAAAGTTTGGAAATTTTAAGATTGCGGCCATCATTATTTGATAGGGTATAGGTGATTTTTGTTTTGAGCTCGCACCTTAAGATGACTGCAATGATTTGGTGGCCAGCTGTCTACCAGCGGGTATTTGATCCATTAGGCTCTGTTCGGTCCTTTTGTCGGTGGTCAATGCCGTCTAGCCGCATAAAGTTGTGCGTTTGGTCCGTTGTTGTTCGTTTGAGCTATGCCAATTTGAGAATGCCAAAATATTTTCATTCCTAAGTTTATTGATTTCGTGTCCTTCCTTACTGGAAGGAAGACTTTGAGGGTCTTTGTCAGGCCAGGTAAAACTTGTAGACCTGAACCCATGATGTGTGCAATGGTTAACGAATCTTCTTAAACTTTTACAGTAAGTTCGATAATTTCCCATAAGGTTCTCTTACAGGGAGATCTTGGGACAAGCAGGGAGCCCCCATAACGGTTTCTAAGCTTACTAGTCTAATATGCAAAAAGCAAATCATGCGAAATTGAAGCGTAAATATTAATAGTCCTCATTTTATTGATACCACATATCATATTCATCCCACTTATACCAACCTATGGATAATATTTTCGAAGATTACCTATGTTCCAGCTATGAGCTAGGTCGGTTCCGTCCATTCATTGGAGGGCATACCTACCCTCTCTTAGTATTCAAGTCACCTTATAAGGGCCTTCCCAATGGGGCGTGAGCTTTCTGACTCCCGTATTTCTCCCACCGGGTCGTATGCATCGTAAGACTAAGTCTCCTACCTGAAAATTGAGTGGTATGACTTTTGCGACTGAAGCAGGCTAACATCCTTTGCTTCTGGGCAGCCATCCTAATTAAAGCACTAGCCCGCACCTCATCTATGAGGTCCAGTGATCCTCGCAGGATTTCCTCATTGGTCTTTGGGTGATAGTGTTTTACACGGAAGGTGGGGTTGCACACGTCGACTGTAATAGAGCCTTAGCCCCATATACTAGCATGAAGGTGATCTCTCCCGTAGCTGTTTTGACCATCGTTCGAATCGACCAGAGAATTCTACCTAACTCGTCCACCCACCGTCCCCTAGCACCATCAAGTCGCTTTTTCAGCCTCCTTAAGATTTCTTTATTGGTTGCTTCAACTTGTCCATTGCTCTGCGGATGTGCCATTGCGGAAAAATGCAAGCTTATTCCTATTTCCTCGCAATAAGCTTGGAACCTAGTTGAGCTAAATTGTGGTCCATTGTCTGCTATCAGTACCTGGGGAACCCCAAAACAAGAAACTATGATCTTCCATGGGAATTTTTGTGCAGCCTGATCTGTTATTCAAGCCACGGGCTTGGCCTCCACCCATTTGCTAAAGTAGTCAATTGCAACTATCATAAATTTTCTTTGTTCGGAGGTCGTAGGAAAGGCTCCTAATATGATGATTCCCTAATGTGCGAAGGAGATTGGGCTAATCAACGGCTGCAAAGGTGTGGGTGGAGCATGGTGTACTGGGGAAAATCTTTGACAAGCATCGCACCTACGCACCAAATCTTTGGCGTTACTTTTGAGCATGGGCCAGAAGTACCCCGTACGAAGGGTTTTGTTGGCCAGGGCATACCCTCCCGATGCATCCTCCGCACTCTCCCTTGTGGATTTCCTCCAGGATGGCATATCCTTAACTTCTTTCCACGCACTTAAGCAGTGGATGCGAAAAGGACCTTTTGTATAGTTGGTCATCTAGAATCACAAACCGAACCACCCGATGCCTAATTCACTTGGCCATATGGGGATCATCCGGTTGTGTTCCTTGGCTTAAATAGTTCGCTATCCTTTTTCTCCACCTAGATGTTTCAGTGATATTACACAATGCCCGTGGGACGGGCTCTTCAGATACGCTTAAATATACTAGCCTCATCACCACCTCTGCCCCAGCTTCAAGCATTTGACACGAGCTTGCCAGCTTACTCAGCTCATCGGCCGCTTGATTTTAATCTCGCTCAATGTATCGCACGCTTATCTATGGTGGCTCAGCCACAAGCCTTTGAAAGGCTTGCAAATATTTAATCATACTTCGATCATAGGCATCATATTCCCCATATATTTGATTTTCCACAATCTTGGAGTCGCTAAGAATTGTCATGGCATCAGCTCCTGTTGCTTGTGCCAATCTCACTCCATGGATTATGGCGTCATATTCATTCTCATTGTTAGTTAAAGGGAATTGAAAGCACAAGGCATTGCGGTGTGTGACTCCACTCGGGTCTTGAAGACAGATCCCCACTCTGGACCCTTTCGAACACGATGAACCATCCCCAAATATCTTCCATGACTGAGCTATGTCATCGAGTGAATTTGCCTGGGCAGAGTCTACTGGAGGTTTTGTGGTTTCAGGGTCCTACCCATCTTCTCGCGCCTCTATTGTGCTACCGTCTTTTGATTTGACGGTACATTTGATAAGAAAATCGGCCAGGGCTTGGGCCTTAATAGCCGCTCGGAGTAGGTAGTGGAGGTCATACTCAGACAATTCTATCGCCTAAGCCAGCATTCGCCCTGAGCATTCTAGCCTTCACAACCATTTTTTAACCGGCTGGTCAGTTAAGACATTTAAGGTATGCATTGGAAGTACGGTTGTAGCTTTCATGAGGCCATAAGAACGGTGAATATTAGTTTTTCCATGGATGGGCATTGCAACTCGGCATCCTTTAGCACTTGGCTAATGAAGTATATCAGAACTTGCTTCCGTATACGGCTAGCCACCAACACTGCGCTAACGGTTTGATCTGAGGCGGCCACTTATAGAGCGAGTGTTTCCCCCGGAATAGGTTTAGCCGTAGAGGGCAAATGTGCCAAATGCTCCTTTACTTGTGAAGGCCTGGTCACATTTTTTATCCGATAAGTAGTCCCTTTTTTCCGTAGGGCTTTGAAAAAGTGTAGCGATTTTTTTGCAACCTTACTGATAAACCTGTTGAGTGCCACCAAATGCCCCGTAATGCGTTGTACCTCGTTAATCATTTTTGGGGTGCCTATCTCCAATATTGCATTCACCTTTACCGGATTAGCCTCAATGCCACGTGCACTAATGATGAATCCCAAGAACTTGCCTTCTGGTATTAGAAAGGAGCATTTGCCGGGATTCAACTTCTTTTGGTATATCCTTAAAGTACGAAAGGTTTCTTCCAATTCTTAGATGTGCTCTTTTTTTATGCGGGACTTGACAATCATATCGTCGACATGGACCTCCATATTACGTCCAATTTGTTGGGAGATTAATTTATTGACCAGTCGTTGGTATGTAGCTCCAGCTTTTTTTTAACCAAACGGCATTACCTCATAACAGTAAGTACCTTCGTTAGTTACAAACGAGGTCTTTTCTTCATCCTTCGAGTCCATCTTAATTTGATGGTGTCCGAAGAAACCATCCATGAAGCTAAACAACTCCTTACCTACTGTAGAGTCTACTAGCTGGTCAATTTTTAGCAAGGGGTAGGAGTCTTTCGGACATTGCTTGTTCAAATTGGTTAAGTCTACACACATTCACCAAGTCCCATTTGGTTTCTTTACAAGGACCACATTGGACAGCAACTCGGGATATCTTACTTCTCGTAGGAATCCGGCCTTTAACAATTTACCAATCTTAGTTTTGACGGCTTCAATTCTTTCTGTGCAGAAACTTATTTTTCTTTGTTTGACTGGAATTGCACCTGGGAATACATTCAATCGATGGGTCATCACTTCCTGGCTGATTCCAGCATTTCCTCTATATTATAGGCAAACACATCGCGAAACTATTTTAATAAGGATCTTAGCTCATCCTTCAAATCTTCGGATAGGTTGCCTCCTAGTTTAACCATCTTCCCTTCTTCTCTCTCCATTTCCTCCATTCGTCCTAGATCGACGACTTGCCCCTCCGATTTCTCCTCGCACTTGGGGGTAAGCTTCTCAGTTTCTAGCTTGGACGGAGGCTTGCAATTTGCCTGTGGCAAGGACGCATAGTAGCACTCCCGTGCCCGCTTTTGGTTTCCTTGTAGGGAAATTATGTCTCCTTCATCAGCCTCAAACTTCATAAGAAGGTGGTACATTGAGATTACAACCCTTCTATAGTTCAAGGTGGGCCGTCGAAGTATCACATTGTACGAGGAGGGAGTGTCCACAATTAGAAACTCGACTCTTGCGCTTTTTGTCACCTCTTGCCCTCGAAGGACTTTATCCATAACGACTGCCCCCATAGGCTGGACTGCTTCCCCAGTAAATCTGACCACGGGATAGCTCACTAGCGTAATCCGACTTGCGTGTATCTCTATTTGTGGGAAACATTAACAGAAAAGTACATTTACTGCACTCTCCTGATCTACCAAGACCCTGTGAATTCGGCACTGCACTGCTCTATGTCGATTGAGATGACCAAGAGATCGTCGTGGGGTACTTGGACATTCTCCAATTCCTCGCTAGTGAGCGTGATTCCTAATATTGACTTCCTTTTCTTAGCTCGCCCCTCTTGTAAGTGGGTAGCCCATTGGGTCGAACCCGGGGATAATTGCGATCAACTTTTTTGGTGCCTCGATGATTTCTTTAGGGGGCACGGTTACCAACGCTTTGTTGTTTTCCCCAAGATTCGATGTTTCTCGGTCAGATGGCTCTTTGTAGGGACTCTGAGTTTACTTCTGCCGAGCTCGTCATTCCTCTGTAGAATGACCATAGAACTGGTGAAACTCGCACCATTTAGTCTTGGTCCATGAGTCAAACGATCGCCTGGGTGGATGAGATCCCCTTTTTGAAGAAGAGGGGTGATATGCTGATCTTTTGTCTATCTCGTAGGCCATCCTCCTTGAGGGCCGATGAACCCGAACTCTAGGCTGGGGTGTTGATGTTGAAGGTATTATTCTCGTTATATGAATAGTCTCATCTCTTTCTTTGGTCTTTCCTGTAACCCCTAGCCAGAATTTTTCGACAGTACTCATTACGTCCTCGGCGGATATATACTTGTTGGCCTTGTCCCACAACTTGTTGATCGTCATAGGCTATTTTCTTGCTAAGGTGAACTTAAAATCCGAGTTCTTAAGTTCGTTGATGAAGGTGCTTATGGCTGTTTTGTCAGCCAGGCCTGGTATGTCAATCATTTCTTGGCCAAATCTTCTGAATCATTCTCTCTACTGTAGCTGCATTAGTTGCACTGCTGTCTTTTTCCTACGCTTGTTACTTCTGAAGTGGTGGAAGAATTTTTCTGCTAAGTGGGCAAAACTATGGATCGTGCAACTCCTTTCAATGTGGTAGGAAAGTACTTACACCAAATTTCTTCAGAAGCATCTTGTATATACATTCGAGATTTAAATCTGGAAAGATGATCTCCTAAATCCTGGGTTCCGTTAAAGAGATCTATGTTAGGAATCTTGACCTTTTTTGCCGGAAAGAATAAGATCCTTCTGGAAAACGGGGAGTGCGTGCCTGGGACCTTAGGGTCTTCACCGAGTCTTCCTCCTTCAGATAAAAAGGTAGCCCCTTGTAATTGACCACTCTTACAACCAGTGGACTCGTCTCCATAGCTATTTCATCCTATGTAATGGGACTTGTTTGTTATTTTTTTTTTTCCTCATGATATCGAGTTCCTAAATCCAACCCTTGTATATTCCCATCGATTTCCTGCCAGTGCATATCCTCGGGTTTGGGGCTCGTGGCCTTGCGGTTTTCATCTCTTGATGTGCGGGGTGCGTCGGGTTGTGATTCATTTAGTCTCTATAAGAGTTGATCAAGCAAGCCCTGCACGTCTCTTAACTATTGCTTTGACGCGTATTTGGGTTCCTCATTGGATCTAGGACGATCGAGGGATCTTGACGACTCTATCATCATCTCAATCCTTCCCACAGACGGTGCCAATTATGTTTTTGATGGGTATGGGGTAGGATAAGCTAAACTCAAGCTAGTTGGAGAAGCGACCGTCAAGATCCCCTTTCCACCTATTCGGGAGATAGTTTGTCTTTCTGATGTGGTGTTCGCCTTTCTTTCGTGTCCCTTTCTGTGGAGGGGAGCCTTCCTTTATATAGGGGTTTGTGGTTCCTGCTTCTAATTGCCAATCTCTGGGCACCGCTTTTGGTCCCCTACCTCTGGGCGCCACTCTTGGGCTCCCAGCCGTCTCGGCGACCACTTCTCCAACTAGCTTGAGTTTAGCTTGTCCTACCCCATACCCATCAAAAATAACCCTAAGCCCTAGCTTAAGTATTAATTCAAGTTTAATATTAAATTAGGAGTAAGAAAGGAATTAAGTAGTGCTAATGAGATAACCTATGCTACATGTAAGGTGTTATGATAGGTTTTGCCTTTAGACTAGTTCATTACCCTAAACCCTAGTTTAAATATTAACCCAAGCTAAGTGCCTGTAGCTTAAGCCTTCTAAATTGTTGTCATAGTATAATGTAATAACAAGATACGATTAAAGCTACCCTAAATCATTCCTTGAACTAACCTTATTTCAATTGACACCTTAGTATAAATTTTATGTCTTTCTTTAATTAATTTTCCAAATAATCAACAAAACCCAAAATCACACCGCTCATTAATAACAAAATCGGACTTAATTCTGATTCCCTAAGGATATGGCCGGTATACCCGATTTAGCTACAACGATCTCGTACGCTTGTGAGTACGCGGTTTTAAAACACTTTTAAAGCTACATCAAGTTTTTGGGTTGTGGTCAAAGTGAATTCCACTTGATTTCCGATTTGTAAGCACGTTAGATGCTCACTCAAGTCGAAATTGTTACATTACGTTCCGGAAATTCAATTAGCTTTATCTACCTTGAGGTGATACAAAGCATGTGTGAATGCACCTCACACCATGGCTAACTTCACACCCCATACGATTGGGGACCACTTTTTCTCCCAAATATACGTCGCATTGTGTTAGCCACTGTGGGTAGTGCAAACTTCAAAATCAAGCCGGAGACCATCAATATGCATCCTAGTTTCTATGGGAAGGCAATAGAGAGCCCATAGGAGCACCTTGATGCGTTTATTAAAATTTACATAACTTTTCATTATCAAGGTGTCTCGACTGATGCTGTTAGACTACGCCTTTCCGGTTTTTGTTAAAAGACATACCTAACAGGTGGTTTCAGTCCCTTCCAAGGGTTTCAGTCCCTTCCAAGGGGTGAAATCACGACTTGGGAGAACCTACAACAAAGGATCTTGGTCAAATTTTATCCTAATGCCAGAACTATGACTGTTAGGCGCGCTATCAATAGCTTTAAGGAAAAAGACCAAGAGAAATTTCACTAGAGTTGGAACAAGTTCAAGGAGCTTCTTGGGATCTATTCCCACCGCGGGTCACCCAAGTGGGCTCTAGTACGACATTTTTATGATGGCCTCATTGCATCCAACAAGCAAATGATAATGTGCCAAACAGGGGAGCATTCAAACAACAAGATGATAATGAAGCGTAAAACCGTTTCGAGCATCTTTGGGAGCGCTCCCCTGACCAGGCCTCGTCTGCTAGGGTGGTTAGGGGAGGTATATGTTGTGTCTATGAGGTGGCTCCAAATGATAACATCACATTTAAGTTGGAAGCGCTTAGTAGGAAAGTTGATCAGATCATGGCATCTCAGGCCAATCCTACTAATGTGCAGGAAATTAACGCTGTTGAGTCATCACATGGTCCTAACACCTTTGGAATTTGCTCTAATGCTAACCATTCTCTACTTAACTACCTTTATGCGTCACAATTTTCTAAATTTGTGCAGGACCTGGTTTTTGTAGTGCAATCTGGGATTGTGCATCCCCCCGAACTTCTTGTGGAGACAGAACAACCATTAGATTCCACCCATGAGACAAAAACAAATCCTGGTTTTGTAGGTAATGCTTATCCTCCCACCTTTTTGGGAGGGTTGAGGTATAATTCTAAACCTAACCACCCGGTTTTGCATGCTAATCTCCCCCCCCCCCCCCCCCCCCCCCCCCCCCCGCAACCTTCGGGATATTCTTCTTAGTTTGAGAAGCATATGCTCCGATTCATGGAAGATACTATACAATTGGTCCAGTCCCATTCCCAATCTACTTCTAATTTAGAGGACTAGATACGACAATTGACCCACGCACTTCATAGGCGGGAGGAAGCGAAGTTACCCTCTTGACCTCTCACAGTTCCAACAGGGTCGACTAGTTCTAACCCTAACTTGTTTCCTCATTAGCAAGTTAAGATTGTGTTAATGTCGGTAGAGGTGGACTTTAGGGATTTGGAGGTCGAGGTCGAGAAAGAGAGCTCGGATCCTTCCCCCACCTCTGAAAGGGAGGGATCACAAGATAGGGTTTATGAAACCGTTGTCCCTTTCCCTTCAGCCCTTATAGAACCGAAGGAAGGACAACCCAAAGAAGGTTGAGCTCATAGATGTGTTAAAAAACTTTAAAATTAACCTACCATTGATCGGCCCCATTTAGCATATTCTTAGGTACGCCAAGTTCCTTAAGGACCTTTGCACGAAAAAGAAACGCCCAGGCGCACGCTCCTAAAAAGGTCTGACTCCCCGAGAAGGTGATTATCATTCTTACAATGGGTGCCTCGCCTATGTTTACAAATCCTAAGTCCTTTACAGGCCCTTGTGTAATTAGGGAGTGATACACTAGTTGGGCCCTTTTCGACCTAGGAGCGAGTGTCTACCTCCTCCCTTACTCGGTTTTTCAGGAATTGGGTATAGGAAATCTTAAGCCAACCATTGTTACACTTCAATTGGCTGATAGGATAGAGGGGGTACCTCGTGCGATAGTGGAAGATGTAACTGTCAAGGTTGACAAGCTTGTCTTTCTTGTTGATTTTAGTGTCTTAGGTATGGGCCCTATTTATAGGCAGAAGAACAACACTCCTATTATTCTAGGGCAAGCATTCCTAGCAATGTCTGATGCTGTGATTCAGTATAGGACGGGAGTGTTGGAGGTTTATTTTGGAAACCTCAAGGGAAAATTGAAAGTCTCGAGTATTGTTCGACACCCTAAGATAGAGGACGATCTAGAGTGGTATAGCGTTGATGGTATTGACCCTTTGGCAGAATTAGGTGTGCTTGATCCTATTAAAAATGCTTATTTGAATAATGTTCATATCTCTATCGATAACCATTCGCCATCGCTTAAACTTGATAGGATAGAGATTCGAGACCCCGATGCTGACCATGTTCTTCTCCTTGATAATCATAGGTCTAGAAATGTTGTTGGGTTGACGATTGTCCCTACAAGCTCAACTAGATTTGTATGGCAGACAGTGCCTTAGATTTTGGTTGTCATTGCGCTTTACATTGCGTCTGGCTAATACATTAAACTTAGTGCTCTTGGAAGGCAACCAAATCTACTTTTCTAATTGTTTTATGTTAATTTATTTTTATGATAGAAAGTCCTTTCATTTACAACTCCTATTGTTATCCCTTTCATGCTTACTTTGTTTCTCTTTTACTAAACACTTATATGATCCGTATTTCTAATGCTAGTACCAAGTTTGTTTAATATTTTGTCTTCTATGTCTTCTTTTGTAGCTTTCTATTTCTGCCTTCCTTTCTCGGATTTGCTCTGCACGCATAGCTGAATATGCCTTACCTTATGTTGTCTCTTTCCTTCCCTCATTTTTATTTACTTTCTTTGTTTTGCATTGAGGAGAATGCAAGGTTTGGTTTGGGGATGTCATGTATGGTGTAAACTTTTGATTGTCCTTTTAGCATCTTTTTGCTTAAATTAGCTGAATTTTTGCACGGATTAGCATAGAATTATGGTGACTTATATTGAAGTTCAAATTTGAGATGTACTATGATGATTTGAATATTTATGTAATGAGATTATTCATAGATCTGACTGTTGAATTTGTATTTTTGTCTTTTAACTAGTTAAAGAGATTATTACTGTTCACCCTTAGTCTTGTGACTTATCCTACATTTTAGGTTGTGACAGCGAAAATAGTTTTAGGAATCTGAATCCACCATTTTACTTCTAACAATGTTGAAATCAATTATTATCTCTTTTTCTTAAGTGATTCTAAAAAAAAGAAAAAAAAAAAAAGAGGTACCAATGCTTGTAATTAGGTAATACCTAAGATGTGTTGGTTCTTGTAGTCCCAGTGCCTCGAGCAAGTAAGCCCGTAGGGGTGTTTTAACACCTGGTACCTTGAGCCAACTGGGTGAGGAGCTGCAAGTCTAAAGCTCATTACAAGGGCCACAGGAAAATCTTGAGAAAAATCAACCACTTTAAGTCACTATAAAAAGCACCAATGCCAAATTTGAATGAAATCTCTTTAAGGTATGTGCAAGTAACGACTTAGGTTGTGAATTCCTTTGACTCAAGCCATTAGATCCGAGGAGTGCTCTTCACTCGATGCCTTGAGCCAACTAGGTCTGGAGTCACCGGCTGAAAACTCACTACATGAGTCCTAGGAAGACACGCCTAACCATGAGTTACTTTAAAAAAAAAAAAAAAGAGAAGCCTTTTATTTCTTTATTGATTAAAGGTGGATTGTTAGGATAACTGATTCTCTTAATTATTCTTTCTATTCATCTTGAATTTGAAGGGTTTGAAATAAGAAAAAGAGGATAGAAGTTATAAGCTCACTTTCTAGTAAAAATACTAAAATCGCGAGAATTTGTGTGGGAACCAGTATGATAACAATATTACATAAAGATTCTCTACTCTAGGGTACACCTTCAAATATGTTTGAAAAAAAATTTCGGCATTAATTCTTGCCATTGCATGCTTGATTAAAGTTTTTCATCTTTAGCTAGTTTGAGCTGAATTTTGGTTGAGGACAAGCAAGGAGTGGGTTTGGAGATGTTGATGTGCCTTATATTTACATATTTTTTTTCTTCATTCCTGTGATATATTCAGCTTTTATATGTGTGTTTTGTTGTAATCTAGGTAAATTTAGGCTTAGAGTGCAACGAAACAAACAAAGATTGAAAAATGGATAAATCAAACATAATCGAGGCACAATTGAAGACTACTATGAGAAACCCGACCATATGTGGAAAAGAAGGACCAATCGGGTTGTAATTTGGTGATGCAAATAGGTCTCGTAGAGTTTCGGGTACTAAACGATTAATTGGCACAAAATGCCGATCGGTCAATGGGCCACATATAAGGTTTATAGTAGGACTACCAATCGATCAAGAATCGGGACCGATCAATCATCTGGCCACAAAAGGCTAGCCGATTGATTGTCCTCCACCCCAGCATGACCTATATTTAAAGAGGGCAAGACTTCTATTTTTCAAATCTCTTCGCCGCGTCTCCTCTCCTCCTCTCCTTCCCGAAACTGCTATGAGTTCCAAGGGTTCTCAAACGCTGAAGCACAGGTGGTCGGAGTGAGGGGGAAACAAAGCAAAGATCAATATCAACGTCAATGAAGGGAGTCTTCGCTTTGAAGTTTTCTTCATTGTTTTCTTTGTTTTTGATTTTATGATGTATAAAACTCCTATAGAGGAGTAGAATCTTTTAGTTTAGAGATGAAAGACGGGTAGCCGTTTGTATCCCAGATTTATATTATACTAGTGACAATGGTTATATTATGTTATATACGCACTCCTGTGGGGAACTTATGCTTGTTATTTGGTTTTCTTTGTGTGTGCTTGTAGCCATGTTAATATCTCCAAAAGTATTAGCATTCATCTACGAGCTTGTAGCCTAGACCATAACATAACTGGTTTTGACGTGTGATCAGAGTTGAGGTTTTGCCCAACCCTAAACACAGTCTTTTATATAGATTAATACTTAAGTGCTACACCTAGAGTGATAAGATGGGTTGTACCTTTAGACTAGTTCATTACCCACACCCTAACTTAAGTGCTAATTCAGGTTTAATATAGTATAAGGAGTAAGAAAAAAAACTAAGTAGTGCTAACGAGATAACCTATGCTATACGTAGGGTGATATGATAGGTTATGCCTTTGACTAGTTCATTACCCTGAGTCTTAGTTTAAATATTGACCCAAACTTAGTACTTGTAGCCTAAGCCTTCTAAATTATTATCATAGCATAAAATAATGACGAGATACGAGTAAATCTACCCGAAATCCAATCTCTGAACTAATCTCAATTAAATTTACACTTTAGTATAGATTTTATTGCTTTCTTTATTTAATTGTCCAAATAATCAACAAAACCCAAAATCCAACCACTCATTAATAATTAAATCCAACTTAACTCCAATTTCCTATGGATATGACTTGTGCTTGTGAGTACACGGTTTTAAAATACTTTTGAAACTACATCAACTTTAAACCGAAATGGTTTCGACTTGAAACTATCCAGAGGATCCGTGCAAAGGACAATGGGGCGGGTGTCAAAAATGGATGCATACTCGTTCTAGACAACACATGGAGGAAATGCCTGAGTCTGATTCAATCTAGTAATAGCTCTATCAAGCTTTTCCTAAATGCAGGACCCATTAATTTCTCAACGCCAGGTGAAGTTGGGTATGGTTCACGGGCTGTCCACCATACCGGTATGACTGCAGATCTCATTAAGTCTTTGCATTTTATAGTCAACCACCCTGCTTCGTGCATTTTTTTTCGGGGCATTAGAGTTCATTAAAATCCCCCATCAAACACTAAGGTTTTTAAATCGACCTCCACCATTGTCATAGGTTGTCCCAAAATGAAGTTTTCTCTCTCTTTAGCGAGGACATAAACCACCAATAGAGAGAAGGATACACCCAAGTATTTTTCTACAATGTCCAGCGGGACCAACCTATTACTGGCGGATGCGTGCATTATTTTGACTTGGGGCAGCAATTATCGACAAACTTAAGGATTTAGAAAACCATTTATTAGCTGCCATTGCTTATGAAAAATATTCCAAAAATCAAAATAATATTATCAAGATAAAAAAATTATGAAAATAAGATAAAAATGTGGTTAAAGAAATATGTAAAACATAAGTTGATATATTACAATCTCGTAAAAGATTTCACCCTCTCATTTTAAACTAACACCAACAACTTGACAAATTAATTATAATATCTAGTTCATAGTTTTTTGTAACTAATCAAAGGAGGCTAGTGACGGGGGGGAATTTTGGTTTTTAATATATAAGTATGTTAAATATAATATTCAACGCATATTTTTCCTGAAATCACCGAGGGTCCCGGATCATTCAAGTGTGGCCATTCCCCTGCCTATGATCAATGCAGTTAATAATACTATAACATCTAGACTTACGCTAAAGGATCCAAATGTCACGTGTGTGGCTAACAGGTAGAGCATTTCGGCATTCATCAAAATCCAGAATAGCAAAAAGGGAATCAATCCTCCATTGGTACAACAAAGATTAAAGGATTTCTTCCATATTAATATTGAATTTTTTTAAAAGGCCAAACAATTCCTATTCAGTTGCGGGTCAAGCTAGACCCCTAATATTTCAACTGAGAATTTTCATATAAACGCGATTGACAATGCACCAAGGGCAAGAAAGACCGTAGAAGCTCGATCCATGGATTTCCAAAGACATCCAATCCAAAACTTTGAGAAAGACTGAGAAAAACATACCTAGAAGCCAATAAAACTGCATGCTACACCTAGAAGCTGGGACAGCTACATGCAGAAGGTCTTTTCACACCTAGAAGGACATAACAACATTTTTCCTTAGAAAACGAACTCCATGACCTCCGTTTCAGTCGTCCCTTTTCCAGAGTGGACGAAACTAGGAGGATGCAATGACTGATGCGCACATATCAAAGATTATTGCAATCTTGAAAAGTCCATACCGCCTTTACTCTTTAACACAGCTCAAAGGACTTTCTTGAATAATAATGGAGCTTAATGCCTTTTAGAAAGGCTCTAGCACCCTTTTCCATTTCAGCATAACTTTCAGTAGCCCTATTATAGGACATCCTCAACACAATCAACCGCAAATTTCTCAAATGGAGACCAAACCAGGAGCAAAGATCCACAATAACACTCAATTTGTTTTGGGATAGAGAAATCTCACTCAGAGCATTAACCAATCTACAAACATTAAGAGCTTCATTACTCAAAACTAACCTAGGAGCTTCAACAAAAACTTTTTTCTTTTCTAATTGAATGAAAATTAGGAGCTCTAGCCCCAGTTGAATGGACAGCAGCCTCAGACTTAGGCTAGAAGGCAACTCTCTAGAGCGAACATCCAGATTGCGGTTGAAAGGCCGAGTCAGGCCATAAACAGACACACGCTACCAAATCAACGGCTAAGAGCTTAAGTAACAATGCCCAGATTTGGAATTTCAAATGCCAATCGCACCAAATTGAGTCTTCAAAGGGATCAACATGTAGTACAACTCGAAGTGTCTCCTCTCGACAATACAAGTGGTAGAATTGTGCTGGCAGCGACCGTCACGCGCCCCGCCACGCTTGCCTTTCAGCAGGAAAGGCATTGTTCATCCATTATTTTCTCCACTAGTGTTCCCTCTCTCTCTCTCTCTCCTTGTTTACTTAACTTACTTGACTAAAAATGAGTGACAAAACTACGCAACTTGATTCACCCGAAACTCAGATGGCACGAGCTAGAAATCACCTTACCTATCTCAAACATGGCTAGTGCTAACCCGAATCCCATAATGAACCCACCTGATTAACATTAAATCCTAGACAAACATAATATGATCTGAGCCTACCAAAATCCGACCTGAGGTGACTCAAAACTCGGCATAACTTAAACTCGAAATGATCTAATCCAACTGAAATCTCACTGTTGTTGATCCAAAACATAGAATGATCCAACTCGATTGACCCAAAATCCGAGACAATAAGTTGTGATATTGTAAGTTTAACATCCAATTTCTTCGATTATTCAAACAATGCAATTTCAATTTTATTCCAAATACAATTCTATCATAATAGAAATCCGAATTGCAATTACGTAGTTCAATTCAAATCTTTTGTGCCAAACAATCCCTAAAGATAATTTTCGGGGGAATGCTTTTCTGAAAGAAAACATGTTCACACCAACTAAATCGGGACGAAAAGAATCATTTTTTTTTTCCCTCTAAATCAATTAAAGTAAAATAAAAACTACATTACGCTTCCCTTTGTAAAATTACAAAAATATTCTCTTCGTGGAATATCCTCTACCCAATGGGGTCCAAGAAATTAATTTCCTTTACCTTCTAAATGTGATATCTATTTTCTAATTTCTATATGTTTTACAAAATTATTTTAATATTAAAAATATAAAGTCAAATTAAAAGTATAAAGGAAAACAAAAACGATATTTTTTTTAACTGAAAATTACCGACATTTTAGGTGCGGGTAATTTTTCTAATTTTTTAAAGTCACACATAAATTTCCCAACATTTTTCAATGTCACACCTTGAGCTTTCCGTTAAAATAACTAAGAAATATAAAACTACCCTCAATAACGAAATTTCTTTTTCAAATACTTCTATAGTTTTTTTTAGTTTTGTTTACTATGCTCAAATTATTAAGAATTTGTGGTTGAAATAATTGGGTTTCCCATGACTAATAGCTGATCTTAAAATTTTTAATTATTTTTTCAATTCTTTCTTTAATTTTTTCACTTTTTTCCTTCAATTTTAGAAATTTGTGTATAATAATTGAGATTTTTCAATTAACTAAAAATAATTTTAAAAATAAAATATATATATATATATATTTTGGCAGCAAAAGGCTGTCGCAACGCATAAACACTTAAAAATCAAATTCAAGTGAAAGGTAATGTCATCATTTGCAAATTATATTACTTAATATAATTTAATTAAATTAAATTAAACTTGATTTTTGTTTTATGCATTTATACTCAAAAACACAACATTTCATTCAATTGAAGGTTGACTGCGTCGGTATTAAGTGTGATATTGAAGAATTTTAAAAATTTTAGATATGACTTTAAAAAATAAGAAAAATTAATAGTTTTTAAAATTGTGTCTAAAATATAGGTGATTTTTAGGGGGGGAGGAGAATTCAATTAGAAATATAAAGATGAAAATATAATGAAATAAAAATAAAAATCGAGTGACAGAGAAGCGGCAACTACACTACACAGGGTGACACTCAAAATCTCTCACATGACCGTTGGTCGCACTCCACATTGCTTGTTCTCCACGATGCCAGCTGCCATACATTTCCTAAACCTGGAGCTGGCAAAATCAACATACACGAAGATTATGGATTTGGATCAATATTTTTGAGGTTAAGTTAAATTTGGGCTTGATCATTTAGCCCATTTAGATAATTACGTTAAATTTAGGTTTGATCTGTTTAACCGGTTTTCGATACATTTGGTCTGTTTATATAATAATGCTAGGTAATTAAGTGGTAATTATTATTATTATTATTGTTGTTATTATTATTATTATTATTATTATTATTATTATTATTTTCAGCAGTAAGTCTCACATAAAATAATTTAAACTATATTTAGTAATGTTATTTTGATGGCTTACACTGACAATTATAAATATCTCATGTATTTATTGCTAGTATCAACCATAAGGTGTATTATTAACATATTTGTACATTGATAAACTAATATTTAATGAAACAATGCCCATATAATTAAATGGGTAACCCACTGATTACCCGTTAACTATTTGGGTTGAGTAAGGTTTTAAAGTTGTTAACCCGTTTACTAAATTGGTCAGGTTTGGGGAGCATTATTTCCAAGACAATCACCCCACAGCTTTTACAAGTCGTACATTAGGGCCACGACATAGGTCCTTTTTGTTTATGAGAAGGAACTCTTGGCCATTGTTTTTGCAGTCCTAAAATGGGAGCAATATTTACTTGGTAGGCACTTTTTGATTAAAATGGATCAAAAAAGTTTGAAATATTTTTTAGAACAAAAGATGTCTGAACCATTTCAACATTTTTTGTTATCTAGTTTGATGCGATTTTCATATGAGGTACAATACAAGAGTGGAGAAGAAAATAAGGTTGCAGATGCCATAAGTCGTAGGCCAGAGGCTGAATTGCATCTTATGCCCTTGTCTGCAATCGATACTAACCTAGTGGATCTTGTGAGACAAAGTCGTTAGTAGGATACTTAGCTAGAGGCTTTGATCAGAGATTTGCAGCAAGTTGAGTCAGTGACAATACATCCTACATATACATGAATAGACAATACGTTGCGTAGAAAGGAGGACACGGGGTGATGACCCTCTTCTAAGAAAAAGTTTGCTTAATTGGGTGTGTTCGTCTCCTATGGGAGTGCTAAATTTCACCGGGCCTTTAGGCTCGACCCGCGGAGTTGGAACACATGAGATCCACATATAAGCCCAAGTGAGGTTCCATCCTAAAACCAATTGGCTATAGGTGGAGTAACCCACTAGGCTTATAAGGTAATCTTTTCTTTCTCTCAACTCAGATGTGGGATTCAACAAGACTCACATGTAGAGTCTTCAACACTCCCCCTTACATGTGAGTATGTGACAAACATACCCCTCGCCTTCTCCGATCCAATTGGATCCAACATACCGGAGAGGCCCTTGGCGCACCAAACACAGATACACCTCCTCTTCATGAGGACAAGGTGCGACAAACATGAGATCGGGATCAACAACCCGCTCTGATACCATGTTAAATTTCACCGGGCCTCTAGGCCCGACCCACAGAGTTGGAACACATGAGATCCACATATAGGCCCAAGTGGGGTTCCATCCAAAAAACCAATTGGCTATAGGTGAAGTAACTCACTAGGCTTATAAGGTGATCTTTTCTTTCTCTCAACTCCGATGTGGGATTTCACAAGATTCACATGTGGAATCTTCAATAGGGAGGACACTCAGGTAGTTGCTACACTTAAGAAACTTAATCACTTTTTTTATTCGAAGGATATGTCTAAAGAAGTGCAAAAATTGTGCGTGAATGTGTTGTATCAAGCTTGTAAGTACGATAAATCCCCCCCCCCCCCCCCCCCCCCCCCCCCCCCCCCCCCAGGCTTTTGCGGCCACTTCCAATCCCTAGTAAAGTTTGGAGGGATATAGCAATCGATTTCATTGAGTGCCTTCCCCTTTCATTTGGAAAGGAGGTCATTTTCGTTCAAGTAGATAGGTTCAGCAAATATACTGGCTTCATGGCCCATTTGTTGAAATAAAACAGCAAAAACAACAATATCGCAGAGAAAATCACAGTTAAAATTGCAATAAAATGTTGCAGTATAAAATTACAGTAAAATATTGTTCTAATGTTGCTGTAAAATACTTCAATGAAAATTGCAGTAAAATATTTCTGTAAAATTACAGGAAAAAAAAAGTGAAAAACAGTAGTAAAATTCAGCAAATATCGCAACGAAAAATCATTGAAAAATCTAGCGATAAGTACCTAAAACACAGCAATCAAATAGATAATACTGAAAAGTGGAAAAACTAATTAGAATACCGAAGGAGAGAGCAATTAGAAAGATCTTACAAAATGAAGATACCATGCCGTGGTAAATACCACTGTCGTAAAAGACGATTTCGCCGCTGCTCCGGTGCATACAGTGTAACTGGCGGCCGTCCTCTAGGATTAACGCGATCTGACTCTTAACGTGCACTTGTTAATTGCCGGGTAGGAGTACCTTGAAGTTTTCCCAAATTTGAGAAGAGAGTAAAGCAACCCAGAAATGCGAGTCCGAATTCGGATCTTCAAAATTAACACAATTAACATCGAAATTGATGATTTATACAACAATTTACAGCCACAACACTGATTTATGCAACCAATTAATTCTCTCTGATTATCAATTGCTGTTGCTTCTTCACAATAAAGTAGAAAATGAGAAGGAAATGGTGGAGCGAGTGAGGGAGAAATAGAATAGGGTACAGTGGCGGGACAACGGCGGAAGAGAGTGAGGTGAAGAGTGAGAGAGAGAACGGGATTCATAATGGGAAACATATTTTAATTTGCAACGGTAAAATAACGGACGTAATAAATTACAACGGCTATATTGTTAATAAATTTCCAACGGTTACAATTTTAATGCCTCTAGATGGCTAGTAATGGTAACATGCATTAAAACTCGGTGCAAAGAATTCCAACGGCTAAAAACGGTCACAAATTTAATGACGTTAAAAAGTTCCAGGTAAGAGGCTAGTAATGGGTTTTAAAATATATTTTCTGAAAAATAAATGTACCCGTTAGGAAAAGAATTATCCACACTATTTTTCCAATGTGGGATACAACTCCCCTTAAAAACTAAATATTAGCTTGTATCTTTTTTCCAACAGTCCCCAACAAAGGATACAAGCGGAAAGGAACAAAGAAGGATAGATTGGGAAAAGGGAGTTCAGTTTTTTCAGTGCCGATGTCTCGCGACTTGAATCGTCACCTAGTGTAACCCAAGTTTAGGACCAACATCTTGCGAGGTGACTTTCGTCTTGAACCTCACAAGGGGTTGTATAGTCTGCCACTCGGACACATACTAAACTCCAAATCTCAGCAACTCCAGTGGTTTGGGGCATTTTATCGGCCATGCGCTCGTCCTGGATATTCATAGGCGCTGTAGAGGGCAAGTCTTGAACCTTTATAGGGAGCGGCCAGACTCCCACACCTACATAGGTGGATTCCATCAAGTTTGTATTACCGCACACCACCAAACATATGGATATGAGTCCATTAAGAGCTAAAGCTCAACCTCACCCATTGGAACCATACAGACATTGTCAATCAAGTGCAAGCCTCGCTTACACCACCAAACATATGGCTATGGACCCGTCTCCGCACTGTCACACCATAGGGAGGAACAACATAAACACAGTGCATTCCTTGAATGAAACTAGGATTTTTCACATTGAACCTGTTAAGACCAGGTTGGATACATCACAGGTTATTCATGTATAGACTTTAGTCACGTCCCCCTCGATGTTTCCACAACCATTTTTTGACATAGTGTCTATCAATGGATCCACAAGGTTCTTTCCAGACCTTACACAATTTAGTGATCACTGTCTTTCGAGTAGATCGTTTACGATCTTATGCCTGAGACGAATAAGTCTCCTCTTGTCAAACGCATCAAGTGTGCAATGTCCACACCATCCGTCACGAACCATGGGTTAGGTTAAAGCATCATGTTCAACCATCATACATGGCATTTCACACTGTAATGCAACAAAGCGGTACTTGAGAGTTGACCATTGCCAACACCAATTACGAGTTGTTCTCACCCCCACATTGAGGTATCTGCAATGAGCTTATTAAACAACTAGCTCCATCACCTGCCAACTTCAACAAAAGTCAGTATAACACAATAGTGGAGCAAATATCATATCAATAAAATCATATTTCCACCCTGAGTACTCACATAGTACACATATCGTACGTATATCGTATATATAGTTGGCATGAAAGACATACCAAAATTTGTCACTTTCACATTTTATCACAATTGTGAAACATTATTACCAATTTACGTCACAAAAGACTATATACCCATTATCATCGTACTTAGCGTACATGCATTATTACTATTAAGGGCAGTCCATGTCTTACCAATGTTGTATCAAATTTTTGTGATATCAAGAGAAAGAGGTTCATAAGACCATAATTCACAAGATGCCTTTTACAACTCAACTAAAGGCAACCCAAGCCTCTGCAAGGCTCTCGAGCCCAAGTGCTTAGCATCATCAACCTCTTTACACGGGCTTTGGATAGTCACTAAAATAACAATTTCCATAAGCAAGCTATAACTAGCAAACATTGGCAAAACCACAATAATTAGGAAAGATTATAATCAGACAACATAACTCATTAGCTGTCAATGCTCTTATAACCCTCATGATGGAATGTCTTACACTACATTCCTAAGCCATTCAATTTTTTTTCTTTTTTCCTCAATCTTTAAGGACAACTAAGCAATGCAGGTTTTAGAGGGGGTGGCACAAAATATAGCTCACTAAAGAGGCTAAATACATTGTCAGTAGAAGAATATCTATAATTGATATCAAACATCCAACACAATAAGGAGTCTATTACAATGTAAACCCCATTTATAGTACCTGACTAGTACCTTAACAATTTAATTAGAGCACTTCAATATTCATCATTTGGATCAATGTATATAGAATATGTCCACCACTGACATGTGACAATAACCCAAACAAGGTATCTACATGCTAAATACCAAGCCTGTAATCAATCAAGATTTTCAAATGACTTGCACCTCGCCCTTTCCCAAAAACTAGAAAGGAATGCATGAAACAATGATCCAAAGGGCATAATAGTCTCTAAAGACAACACCAAGTCCACATATGACTCAAGCATTTCATGTTTTTCCCAACTCTTGGCTCAAATTCAGCAAAGCAACTTAAAATCATACTATAGTTCAGAGAATTCAGCAGCAAGCAGTCCCTTAACAACAAGAACAAATTAGCACAGTAACAAATTTAGTAGCTACCAGTCATAATATGCAGTATGTACACAATATACCGCCCAAAACCAATATGGACAGCACCAAATTCAGTATTGAGCATCAACATACAGTCCAAACTAAATGTTTAGGAGCATATTCAGCTTGAAAACAATCCATAAAAAACATGTTTATCATCACTTCAAGCAACAAGTAACAACATATTCACAATTCTTCAATCATAGCCATGGGAAATACATGAAACACATCAACATGGAGACTAATACACTAAATCACACATAGATCTCCAAGAACTCACAAGTCCTATTAGCCCTTTACAATAATCAACTTATTTCACTTAGGTCACCCAAAATATGCAAGAAGATCCAATTCTCACATACAAGATCTATCCATGGTTAAACTCAAAACATTCGATGTTCTATCAACACAACGGGATTCAAGATTCTGCAACTAGACAGCCTAACCTAAGAGTTGGCCAATTCTAGGTTCAAGGCACAAGTTCACAATTGACCTCAAGTATTAAACATATATTAACCACAACAATTACATAGAAAATTGAAAAAGCACACAATTCAATTTTCGTACAGCATGATTAGTCACACAACTGTAGCCCCAGCACCATATGACCAATGTTATATCAAATTTTGATATCACTCTTTGGGAGCTAATTTAAGCCCATATTAGGATGCACAATTTTTCAAATTTTATCTTCCATACTAAGGACCATAAAACCTTCTGGTTGTTCCAAACAACTTTTCCTTAGGGTCATTATTTAGAAACATAATTAAATGTCCATTTGATATATGCACCACAAGATCATGGTTAAGAGCAGGAACTTGTCAAAACTCTAAGTGTTTCTATCTTAGACATGGGCAAGAAGGTGTCAAAAATCAATTTCATGTTTTTGGGTCTACCCTTTGATCACTAGTTTTGACTTTATTTAGCCGTTAACCTTCAATTTTGTTTTTGAATACCCATTGTACTGCCAATTGGTTTCCTTTAAGAATGTTTGCCGGTTTCCGTGAGTGATTAGTAATCTCTCTTCAAGACTAGAATCAATATATTTCATGATCTAACATATTGATAATCATGTTTAACCACTAACACATCTCCACCTCAAGCAATCATGTCGCTCTTCTATCTTACACTCAAGTTTTTACTTGGAACACATGAGATTATTGTCTTTTATATATCTTTATCAGGGTGGGGTACCATTTCTTCAACCTAACTAGATATAAACCAATATAATTTACATTATCTTTCTAGAAGTCCAAAATAAAGCAACCCACACAAGTTCTTGCAAAATAATCATCATTATTTTACTAGGTAATACTCTCCCACATTTCGCTAGCTTGAAGCATAAGGCATATGAATGTGAGTTTATCCGAAAAACATATGCAGCTTAATATGTGCACCACACAAGCTAGTAGCAACTAGAAAATATTGGTAGACTCACAACAAATATAAAAGGATTATGGCCAATTGGTTCTTATATAATAAGATCATGTCATTATTCACAATAATGTAATTCTAGTCCACATAATAGATGCAACTAATAAAGTATGTGTGTACCTCAAAGTGGGTTTTCAAAACATATTGCGTCCAATTAAATTTGACATACACACTAGCTATACTATATGAAAGAATCAAAATTGCTCCAAGTCATAACCCTTTTTTCATGTCAGATATCAAGAGTTGAAATTGGTATCCCTAATTCCATGCCTAAGATTTGAGTCCCACTAAATTCAATCAAAATACAATCAAATTCCAATCCATCATAGAAAATCCCTAATCAGGATAGCTTTGAAATTCACAACAGAAACGCAAATCAGAAGGCAAATTTACGTTCTGGCGATCTTAGATTCGAAAACAAACATATTTCTCCACATTCTTCTTGAGAAGGCAATCGTGAAATATAATAGAACTGTACTGAGTTTAAAATCGTCTTTTAGATTGTTGATATAAAACAGCGAAAATAGCAATATCGCAGAGGAAATCACAGTTAAAATTGCAATAAAATGTTGCAGTATAAAATTATAGTAAAATACTGTTGTAATGCTGCTGTAAAATACTTCAATGAAAATTGCAGTAAAATATTTCTGTAAAATTGCAGAAAAAAAACAGTGAAAAATAGTAGTAAAATTCAGCAAAAATCGTAGCGAAAAATCTAGCGATAAGTACCTAAAACACAGCAATCAAATAGATAATACTGAAAAGTAGAAAAACTGATTAGAATACCGAAGGAGAGAGAAACTAGAAAGATCTTACAAAATGAAGATACCGCGCCGTGGTAAATACCATAGTCGTAAAAGACGTTTTCGCCGTTGTTCCGGTGCATACAGTGTAACTGGCGGCCATTCTCCAGGATTAACGCGATCCGACTCTTAACGTGCACTCGTTAATTGCCGGGTAGGAGTACCTTGAACTTTTCCCAAATTTGAGAAGAGAGTACAGCAACCCAGAAATGCGAGTCCGAATTCGGATCTTCACAATTAACATCGAAATTGACGATTTATACAACAATTTACAGCCACAACACCGATTTATGCAACCAATTAATTCTCTCTGATTATTAATTGCTATTGTTTCTTCACAATAAAGTAGAAAATGAGAAGGAAATGGTGGAGCGAGTGAGGGAGAAATAGAATAGGGTACAGTGGCGGGAGAACGGCAAAAGAGAGTGAGGTGAAGAGTGAGAGAGAGAAGGGGATTTATAATGGGAAACCTATTTTAATTTGCAACGGTAAAATAACGGACGTAATAAATTGCAACGGCTATATTGTTAATAAATTTTCAACGGTTACAATTTTAATGCCTCTAAATGGCTAGTAATGGTAACATGCATTAAAACTCGGTGCAATGAATTCCAACAGCTAAAACGGTCACAAATTTAATATCGTTAAAACGTTCCAGGTAAGAGGCTAGTAATGGGTTTTAAAATATATTTTCCGAAAAAATAAATGTACCCATTAGGAAAAGAATTATCCACACTATTTTTTCAATGTGGGATACAACTCCCCTTAAAAACTAAAGATTAGCTTGAATCATTTTTCCAACACCATTCTCAACCATTTTCTGCTTAGACCGTGGCTCAAGCTTTTTTAGATAATGTTTTTAAACTCATGGAATGCCCTCAACTATTGTAAGTGATAGGGATTCTATATTTTTGAGCACCTTTAGAAAGAATTGTTTAACATTCATGGAGTGGATTTACTTATGTCTTCATCATACCATCCTCAAATGGATGGTCAGTCTGAAGTATTTAATAGGTGCCTTAACATATTTGCGTTATATGTGCTCTATTAGGCTTAGAGAGTGGAGTAAATGGTTGCCGCTTGCAGAGCAATGGTATAATACCATATTCCAGTCCATGGCTTGCATGACTCCTTATGAAATTTTATACAATCAACCGCTTCCATTGCAACTTCCCTATTAACAAGGGGAATCTAGTGTTGCAACTATTCACAAGGACATGCGAAGAGGAGAGGAAATGATTCTGATGTGTTTTTCTACGTCTATCAAAATTTAATATTTAACCCTATCTATTAAACACATTTAAATTATAGTACAGAGCGAAAGGGTGTCGAACCACATGGACTAAGAGTACGTGAAATTATTTTATGACCTAAATTGATTTGAATAGATTTGAGAGGGTTTTGTGTCAATTAATCTAGAAAACGACGATTAAACAAAAGTAATCTACTTCAAATCGGGAACGTGTATTAAATTGGAGCCTAGGGTTTCGAATCCATCATTAGCCAATTATTTTTTGCGTTAACTCTTAAATTGAGATTATTGATTGTCACACAGGTAATGGTTTAGGCTACAAGCTTCAACCTACTAAGATAATGTTGTTAGTATCGCGTATTGGCCCTATCTAATTAAAGCATAAAAAAAATAGGCTTTACCTAACGTATTGTTAATTATAACGTATTGACCTTATCTAACTAAAGCATAGGGAAGATAGGCTTTAATTAACAATTCGGTTAATACTATTGCTTGATTAATTAATCCTAAGGCTACAAGCACAAAGAATTAATTAATAAATATCAATATCAACAATTAAAGGTTATAAACTCAATAATCATATCAATTGAATAAACAACTAAAGCACAATACTTCACAGTATTTCTCACAATCAAGCAATTCATGTAACAAATAATTATTCCAAAATTAAAAGTAATACAAAGTAAAAAGGCTAAGACTTCATCTAACCCAAAAGAGCAAGTTAGCTCTCCATCGAGGATGAACCGATGAAGGAGGAGATGTAGAAACTCATGTCGATCTTTACGCTAACTTCACTCTTACTCCAATTTAATGAAAAAAATAGAAAAATAATACAAAAAAAGAGAAAGAGAATTGAGAGGGAGAGAGAGAACTCTGGTGAATTCCAAAACAGAGCAAAATTGAATGAACCAGCCGCCACGCACACTCGTCCTCTTTCTCCCTTTACAATCGATGCTGCTTGCTTCCCCAAACCCTATCGGAGTTGGGCTGCGTCGGTGGTGTTTGGGCTGTAATGCTGGGCCGCTACTGGTGGACTCAAGCTTGAGATCAAAGATGACGATGGGCCTGGTGTCGGTGAAAATGGTGGTGAGCTTGGGTTGTTCTGGTGTTGCGGGGTAGGGCTGAGTCGGTGAAGTTGTGCCGTTGATAGAGTAGCGGTGCGGGTCGAGTCAGAGCAGGCCGAGCTTATACGTTGTTGTCCCGAATGTCGATTGATTTGATTTAATTGTTTGAGCGTCAAATTTATCTTATTTGCATCAAAATTTGACATTTTCTGTAACTTTAATTTCAAGCCTGTTAAACATAAAAATTGTCAAAATGAGTGTAGAACTATAATTAAATAGGTGCATAATAATTAAATTAACAATTAAAAGATGCGTGAATATGAGACGCATCAACACGCTCATACCTAACATTTGCTAGTTTTCAAGTAAAGCATATGATTTAACATAAAGACTACAGCGACCAACTACTCCAACTATCCCAACCCTTTCCAAGTTTTCCAAGATTAACACCTATATTACAATTTAAGACAAGATTAAATCATCTAGAGCATTCTCCAATTCCATGAATTCAGATTATTCAACTTTAGAACTCGTCACAAAATTTTATTAGCCCTGTATCAACTAATAGGAACTACTCATGCAATTTAAGCACACCAGTGAAAGTGAATAGGATTTCATGTCACAAAATTTCCTCGAATTCGCGCTTCCAACCAAATATATAAAGGTTTTGTATACCCACAACATTGAATCACCTAAACACATGCCCATACATAGAGATATTCTAAGTGGCATATGAGTGACCATTTTACAGCATTTTGACCTCGATATAGCACCAGAGAAGAACAACTTTATCATGAATGTACATCAATTTTCATTTTTTTCTTTTTCTTTTACTTTTTTTTTCTTTCTTTTTTTTTTCTTTTCTTTGGAGGAAACTTTTTTCTTTCTTACTTTTCATTTTTTTCTTCCTTTTTTTTTCGTTTCCTCTCCTTTTTCTGTCCAATTTTTGGACTTTCGCATAACAAGTACCTCAACTTTAAAATTGACATTGATCAACAAGTACTTTACATCGTATCAAAAGACGAGGATTAGGACAATCCAATAGGGCAAGCTTGCAAAACTCAAGATATATAGGGTTGTTTACTCAAATTCTTTGAATTTTCCAAAATACGAAAGTCCTGTGCTTAGTGAATATGTGAGCGGCATGAGTAGAACCCATTAATATAAACAATGATCAATAATACTCATTAACAAGTATGAAGTAGAATCATTTAACCTCATGGAATTAAGAAAATGAAATAAACAACTAATCCCACTATCATCATGACATACGCGTCGATCAAGGAAAACTTGGCTAAACGGTTATAATGCATGCTCAAAATACAAAAAGATGCCAAAATTTTAAAAGTTTGACCAAAAAAATGAGCACATGCAAATGAGCCTCACCCCCACATCTAAATCACGCATTGTTGTCAATGCGACAACATAAAGCATTAAAGCACAAGAGATATGTGAGATGGAGCGATACAACATGACAAGGAGGCACGAACATGTATATATGACTCTTTCAACACGGGACAAGAACCTAAAAGAGATAAAACAAGTCTCCAAGAAACTAATTAGTTCAAAAACTAAACTAAACCAAGAATTAACAAAACCTAGGCTACCTCTCAGGAGCGCTAAGTTTTACGCCTTCAGCCGGATGCAATGGGTCCAGCGAAGATCAAGTAATGGCATCAACCAAAGAAGCAACTTCACTGAGCTCACCTAAAACAAGATCTGCAGCACAATCAGAAGTGTCACACATGATTTCAGAAGGGAGAGAGTAGTCGGGTGGATGCCTAATGGGGGCAGCAAAAAGTGTAGATCGAAGCTTATGAACAGCTTCCAACCAAGACTCATCGAGCTCAACTGATATGTCTTTAGATAGCACACTAGTCAATGGTCTAGTTAACTTCCTACTGTCCTTAAGGAATCCCTTATAGAAACTTGACTGACCTAGAGAGGCTCTAACCTGCTTCACATTTGAGGGAGGGGGCGAGTTCACATTCAAATCTATCGTAGCTCTATCAACCTCAATACCCTCCTTAGACAACCTATGGCCTAGTATAATTTCCTCATGAACCATAGCATCGTGATTCTTCTCCCAACCCAAGACTTCTTTAATGTCTGGGTTCAACCTTCGTTGCATCTCTCTAAGAGGTTTTGCATTTTCATCAAGAGGATCGCTCACTAGGGTAGAGGGGAGTGTTCGGTCCACCAAATCTTCAGCAATATCCACACAAAAACACTCTGACTCATCCTCACTAGTTAGTGACAAAGAAGCCTTAAAAATATTTAACCTAATAGTCGTATTTGCAAAACTAACATCCATTACCCCAGATCTAGAATTAATTGTGGCATTGGCCATCACTAAGAAAGGCCGACCTAGAATGGCAGGGATATGATTTTTCGGATGACTAGACGGTTCCATATCAAGCACAAGAAAATCAGTAGGAAACATGGCTTTGTCTACCTTCACTAGCACATTAGTGAGCTCACCACGGGGGACTCTAGTTGATCTATCCGCTAACTGCAAGGTCACCATGGTGGGTTGTATCTCTCCCAAACCTAACTTCTCATAAACCGAGTAAGGAATAATGTTGACACTCACTCCTAAGTCCAGTAAAGCTTTATCAATTAGGTAGTCTCCAAGTGAACAAGAGATGGTGGGGACACCAGGGTCTTTATACTTAATTGGAGTGTCACACTTCAAAATAGATCTCACTTGCTCAGCTAAAAATACTTTTTTAGGCAGATGTGCTCTAGATCGTCTCTTTTGGTTCAGTAAGTCCTTAATGAATTTAACATAGGCCGAGATCTGTTTAATTGCATCAAGAAGGGGAATGTTTATCTTTACTTGCCTAAATGTCTCCAAAATGTCTTCCCACTTCTTGTCCTTCCCATTTGAATGTGATGCAACTAAAGCTTGGGGGAAGGGCACTCTAGGTACATATGAGGAAGGAAGATCAGAAGTCTTAGGAATGGGAGAAGGGTGCATGACCTCATCGGTCGCCTTCTCTCTTTCCTAGCTCCTCTTCTCCCTCACCATTTATGGGTACTTCACTCTCAACACTCACCCCATTGTCAACCTTCGTCCCACTTCTTAACACTGTAATGGACTTTGCTTGTTCTTGATGGGGAGGATAGTCATCTTGCCTCACACAGTTCCTAGGGTTTTCTATGGTTTGTCTAGGGAGTCTTCCCTCATCTCTCCTACTCAAAGTGCTAGCTAGTTGACCTATTTGGGTTTCTAACTTTGAGATCGATTGTGTATGGGAGTGGAGGAGTTGGGAATTAGCTTCCAAACCTTTCAGCGTACTCAAGACCTTCTCTTCGAAATTCAAATTGGAGCTCAAATTAGAAGGTTGAGAGTAGTTAGAGGTATACCCTTGTGGTTGGAAACTGACGGGTCGTTTCATACCAGGTGAGTGAGGTCGTGGGTGAGATTGTTGTGGCACAAATTGTCCTACTCCTCCTTGCCTCCAGGAGAAGTTAGGATGGTTTCTCCAGCCCGGATTGTACGTGTTAAAGTATGGGTCGTTTTGTGAGAATCCTTGGGCTGCATTGACTTGTTCCTCCGACCACTTCACATAAGGTGAAGTAGAGGGGCAGTCATGTATAGAATGAGAGACGCAAGAACATGAAGAGCAAGCACTATGCACATTCGAAACATGAGACATGTTAGGTACAGTAGAGAGGGCCAATGTCATCTTAAATAGGGAAGTTAACTGCTCTACATAAGAGGTAGAGAGTCTACATTCTTATATAACATGGAGGTGTGAACTATTTCATTTATTCCTCTATTTAACCTAGCAGCATTTAGACATGCATGTGTGACAGATTGTTGAGAATTCTCATATAAAAGTTCGAAAAGTTCCCACGCCTCGTCCTTATTCTTCCTAAGGAATTGACCACCACACGAGGCATCAACAGTCTGTTGACCCTTCTCATTCAACCCATAATAAAAGTTTTGGACTAGTTGCCATTTAGGAATAGCATGGTGCAGACAGGCTCGTAAAAGTTCTCTAAACCTATCCCAACTTTAGTGAATCTCTTCAATAGGAAGTTGGGCGAAGGTGTTAATAGCTCTCCTAGCAGTGTTAGTCTTACTAATGGGATATAATTTCTTAAGAAATTCTTGTTGCATTTGGGTCCTAGTAGTAATCGTCTCACTAGGTAAGGTGCCTAACCAATACTTGGTTTTATCCTTTAAAGAGAAAGGAAAAAGAGGAAGTAAGATGGCGTCATCACTAATGCTAGGAATCCTAAAGGTCGAGCAAACCTCTATGAAACTGTCCAAGTGTATGTACGAGTTCTCATTACCTAAGCCATGGAATGAAGGAAGCATCTGTATGGTATGTGGCTTAAGCTCGAATTGATGGGCTACAGGTGGCAACCTAATGCATGAAACTGAGGTGTATGTGGTGGGAGTAAAATACTCCATAAGTGGACGTGGTTATTGTTCGTCAACCATTGTGGTTTGTACTCGGTGTTGGGCTCTAAAGTCTCTTAAGGTCCTTTCAATTTCAGGCTCGAATCTAGTAAGGTCAAGAGACAAAGAGCGGCAACCGTGCATAAATAAGCAATCACAAGAAGGAAATAAAACTAAAAACTAAAACTAGCAAAACAAACAAAACAAACACTTAAAAAGAAAAAAAAAAGAAAAATAAATAGTAAACTATCCTAAAATCAACCAATGCACGAAAATCCCAAGATAAATAATATTTTAAAAATAAATAAATAAATAAATAACCTTTTGAAGAAAAGTAAAGAAAATATTTTTTTACTTTTTTATTTTTTAAAGGGAGGAACAATAACAATTAAAAATAACTAAAGAAAAATTAAAAACTAAAGAAAATCACAAAAATAAAATCATGAATGTTGCCTAGTGCCTGGCAACGACGCCAAAATATTGATGTGTTTTTCTACGTCTATACAAATTTAATATTTATCTCTATCTACTAAACACATCTAAATTATAGTATAGAGCGAGAGGGTGTCGAACCACATGGACTAAGAGTACATGAAATTATTTTATGACCTAAATTGATTTTAATAGATTTGAGAGGTTTTTACATCAATTAATCTAGAAAACAACAATTAAACTAAAGTAATCTACTTCTAATCGGGAACGTGTATTAAATTATAGCCTAGGTTTCGAATCCATCATTAGCCAATTATTTTTTGCGTTAACTCTTAAATTGAGATTATTGATTGTCACGCGGTTAGTGGTTTAGGCTACAAGCTTCAACCTACTAAGATATTGTTGTTAGTATTACGTATTGACCCTATATAACTAAAGCATAAGGAAAATAGGCTCTACCTAACGTATTATCAATTATCACATATTGACCTTATCTAATTAAAGCATAGGGAAGACAGGCTTTAATTAACAATTTGGTTAATACTATTGCTTGATTAATTAATCCTAAGGCTACAAGCACAAAGAATTAATTTATTAATATCAATATCAACAATTAAAGGTTACAAACTCAATAATCATATCAATTTAATAAACAACTAAAGCACAATACTTCACTGTATTTCTCACAATCGGGTAATTCATGTAACAAATAATTATTCCAAGATTAAAAGTAATACAAAGTAAAAAGGCTAAGACTTCATCTAACCCCAGAGAGCAAGTTAGCTCTCCATCAAGGATGAACCGGTGAAGGAGGAGATGTAGAAACTCATGTCGATCTTCACGCTAACTTCACTCTTGTTCCAATTTAACGAAAAAAATAGAAAAAAAATATAAAAGAAGAGAGAGAGAACTCTGGTGAATTCCAAAACAGAGCAAAATCGAACGAACCAGCCGCCCTTTATAATCGATGCTGCTTGCTTCCCCAAACCCTATTGGAGTTGGGCTGTGTCAGTGGTGTTTGGGCTTTAACGCTGGGCTGCTGCTGGTGGGCCAAAGCCGGAGATCGAAGATGATGGTGGGTCTGGTGTCAGTGAAGATGGTGGTGAGCTTGGGCTGTTCTGGTGTTGCGGGGTTGGGCTGAGTTGGTGAAGTTGGGCCGTCGGCAGTGATGACGATGAGTTTATGACAAGAGGACTGGGCTGCTTTGTTGTTGAGCTTGGGTTACTGTTGCGGTGTGGGTCGGGTTGGAGCGGGCCGAGCTTATACATGGTTGTCCCGAATCTCGATTGATTTGATTTAATTGTTTGAGCATCGAATTTATCTCATTTGCATCAAAATTTGACAATTTTCGTAACTTTAATTTCAAACCTGTTAAACATAAAAATTGCCAAAATGAGTTTAGAACTATAATTAAATCAGTACAAAATAATTAAATTAACAATTAAAAGATGCGTAAATACGAGACGCATTAGATTCACATGCTACGATTTAACTTGCAACGAGCTCAGCAACGTGCGAAGCAATATGTGGACAGGCATCATAGCAAGCGGACTTTCACTATGGGTGATTGGGTATTACGGGTTAAGCTCCAACCTTGCCGTTAGAATTCGGTGGCTAAGAGGTATTCCCAAAAGCTTAGTCTCTGGTATTTTGGACCATATGAAGTGCCGGAGCAGTTCGGCGCGGTAGCATATCGCCTACAACTTCCACCCGAGGCCAACGTGCACCCGGTTTTCTATGTATCCCAATTGAAGGCCTTCCATGGAGGCATACCGCATCATGATAATGGTGAGAACTAATGGTAAAAATGATACAACCTCAACTTAAGTTTAATATTATTGCTCGAAAAAATCGTCATTTACCGTTTTAACATTTCAGTTTAATATTATTGTTCGGAAAATTCATCATTTACCGTTTGAACATTTCAGTTTAATATTATTGCTCTTGTGAACGTTGCATGCTTAATTCTGCAATTTATCACCACCACAAGCGTTACTGGCCGTTGGAATTACAACAAGCTGCATATTATTAATATAAATACAAAAGCTTCACAAGGTTGAAAAGAAAAAGAAACAATTTCTTCTTCCTCTGCTTTTCGATCTTCCTCTTCCTCTGTTTTTCTATTCTTCTTTTTACTCACAAATACTTGGGCAAGGTTCTTCGGCTCTTCCACCCGGCGATTAACGAGTGCACGTTAACAGTCAGACCGTGTAAATCCTGGAGGACGGCCGTCAGTAAAACTGTTTGCACCAAAGCAGTGGCAAAATCGTATTTTAGGACAATGGTCATTTTCCACGGCATGGTATATTCGGTATTTTATCAATCTAATCAACTTTCGCTCTTTCGATATTATTTGATTGCTGTGTTTAGGTATTTCACTGTGCTTTTCACTAGAATTTTCGCTCACTGTTACTGCTGTTTTAGTTGTAATATTATTGAAATTCGTTGCAATATTTTACTGAAAGTTTTCTGAAAATTTCACTACATTTTACTAAGATTTAAATGCAGTTTTTTTTTTACTGTTTTACTGCAATTTTTGATTTAGTTTTACAGTTTAATTTACAGCAACTACTAGATTATTTTCCTGCAATTTCACTGCTTTATAGCTACGAATTTTTTTGTATTTTCTGCTGTATTTTCAGCAGTATTCTCGCTGTATTTTTGCAGTATTTTCAGCACTATTCTCACAGTATTTTTGCAGTATTTTTTGCTGTATTTTTACTATTCGCGTTATTATTTATAACAATCTAAAAGACGATTTATTTCACGTAATTATATTTAAACATGGCAACCAAATTGCCTCTTCCCAACATGTCTAGGGTTGAGCCCCTTGAAGGGAAGAACTATAAGAGGTGGTCCCAAAAAAAAAAAAAAACATTTCCTACAACAAGTGTGTATTGATTACATACTTTTCGATAAAAAAGCACCTAAAGATGAAAACGAGAAAAAAAGCTTACGAAGAAAAGTTCACCGTAGACGACCGAACTTATACGGGAAATTTACTGCATTATATGAGTGATGGGCTCTTTGGCATTTATGTAAAATTAGACTTATCAAAAGAGATTTGGGATTCCCTACGGTAAAAATATGGGGGTGACGATCAAGGACTAGAAAATATGTTGTTAGTAAGTGGCTAGATTTCAAATTCGTGAACAGTAAACCAATAATTGACCAAGTCCATGAATATAAAAACATAGTAACTACTCTCTTGTCAGAAGGCTTTAAAATTTGCGATATAACTCAGGCCTATGTTTTAATCGAAAAACTTCCACCTTCTTGGAAGGATTATAGAAATTTGCTTATGCATAAAAAGAAGGACCTGACATTAGAGGAGTTAGTTAACTACTTGAAAATCGAAGAAGAAAATAGGCTTAAGGACAGGAGGCACTCATATTCAAATTTTTCAAAAGCTAATATCGTAGAGGCAAGGCCGAGTGCATATGACAAGTTTATGAACGAAGGAAAAAAGCATCATTCAAACTTCAAACCTGGTGGAAAAATTCAAAATTCAAACAACAGGTTTCTCGAAGATTGCTTTCACTGCAGAAAACATGGACATATGGCCAAAGATTGCAGAAGCAAAAAGAACCAAACTAAAGACCCAAAGCACAAGGCTCACCTTGTAGAGACAAAGAACATCGTAGCTGTCGTTTCAGAGGTAAACTTGGTGAACAACATGACTGAGTGGATTGTGGACACTGGGGCTACCAGGCATATTTGCACAAACAGAAACATGTTCTAGGAATACCAGAAAATGACCAATGGAGAGGTGGTCTACATGGGCAATTCTGTAGCTGCACCTATCCTCAGGAAAAGGGAAGATTTCTTTAAAACTCACTTCTAGAAAGTCTCTTACTTTAACGAATGTGTTGCATGTGTCTAAAATACGTAGGAATCTGATTTCGGATAGTCTATTGATTAAAGCTGGTTTGAAACTATCCTTTGACTCAAACAAGCTAGTCTTAACTAGGAATGGAGAATTTGTGGGCAAGGGATATTGTAATGATGGCTTATTTGTTCTTGACACTGTTTGCATGAATAATAATGTTGGTACCTCTTCAGCTTATCTTGTTGAGTCTCTTGAATTATGGCATGCTCGTTTAGGACATATAAATGTTGAGTCAATTAAACGACTTAAGAAGATGAACATGATTCCTAACTTCAGTGACACTAACTTTAGCAAATGTGAAGTATGCGTAGAAGCTAAATATGCTAAAAAGCCCTTTAAGTCCATTAAGAGACAATCAGATCTTCTTAAACTAGTTTACAGTGATTTAGGAGACTTTAAAAGCCAAATGAGTAGAGGTGGAAAAAGCTACTACATGACTTTTGTAGATGATTATTCTAGGTACTCAATGGTATATCTCCTAAGCACTAAAGATGTAGCAGAAGAAATGATTTTAAAATACAAAGCTAAAGTAGAAAATCAACTAGGAAGGAAAATAAAAAGAGTTAGGTCCGATAGAGGAGGGCAATATGACCCAACTTCACTAGGAAAATTTTGTGAGGAAAATGGAATAATACATGAGCGAAGCCCTCCTTACTGTCCACAATCTAGCGGTATCGCTGAAAGTAAAAACAGAAATTTAAAAGGTATGATGAATGCTATGATTATTAGTTCTAGACTACCTGATAACATGTGGGGGGAGGCGATATTATCTGCTTGTCATGTACTTAATAGAGTTCCTCATAAAAAACTAGATAAAACCCCATACGAAATGTGGAAAGGTTATGCCCCAAATCTAAAATACCTTAAAGTGTGGGGGTGTCTAGCCAAGGTTGGATTACCCGACTTCAAACGTAGTAAAATTGGACCTAAGACAGTTGATTCTATTTTTATCAGGTATGCTCATCACAGTGCTGCTTATCATTTTTTGATCAAAGGATCTAATAATTCATATGCATGTGGTAGCATTATGGAACCTAGAGATGCTGAATTCTTTGAACATACATTTCCCTTGAAATCTAATGATGCACAACGTACTGGCTTGCCTTCTCATAATGTAACTGTTAATCATAATAATACTAACTGTATAGACACTCCTGAAATTCGAAGGAGTAAAAAAGCTAGGAAAGAAACCAACTTTAGACCTGATTTTTTTTCGACTTTTCTATCGGAAGATAACTTCTTAAATGAAGAAATCGCAAGTGTCTATATGTTAGAAGAATACCCTAAAACCTATGATGAGGCTATAAGATCGGTTGATTCTACCTTTTAGAAAGAAGCTATCAATAGTGAACTAGAATCAATATTAAATAATCACACTTGGGAACTGGTAGACCTTCCTAGAGGATGTTGTAAGTGGGTCTTTAGAACGAAAATGTAGGCTGATGAGACAATAGACAAGTTTAAGGCAAGATTAGTGGCTAAGAGTTACACCTAGAAAAAGGGGATCGACCATTTTGATACTTACTCACATGTTGCTAAAATAGCCATGATTAGAACCTTGATTGCCCTTACGTCTATTCATAATTTAGTTGTGCATCAAATGGATGTTAAAACGGCATTTCTTAACGGTGACCTAGACGAAGAGATTTACATGGAACAACCTGAGGCTTTTGCTATTCCTGATAATGAAAAGAAAGTTTGTAAACTTATAAAATCTCTATACGGTCTCAAACAGGCACCTAAACAATGGCATGAGAAATTTAACAATACACTAGTAGCTAATAATTTCCTCAGAAATAATGGTGATTCTTGTGTGTATTCTAAATCTGATTCAGATGGATGTGTAATAGTTTATCTATATGTTAATGATATGCTAATTTTTGGCACAAACTTGAATGTTGTTAGTGAAAAGAAAAACTTTCTATGCTCTAAATTTGATATGAAAGATATGGGTGAGGCAAACGTGATTCTAGGAGTTAAAATTGTAAAAACTCATGAAGGCATAAGCCTAAACCAGTCTCACTATATTGAGAAGATACTTAGAAAGTTTAACATGGTTAACACTGATTCTGTAAGAACACCTTATGATTCTAGCGTACATCTAACTAAACATAAAGGTGACGCTATGTGCCAATCTGAGTATGTCAAAATAATTGGTAGTGTCATGTTTCTAATGAACTATTCTAGACCAAACATTGCATATGCGGTAAGTAGACTCAGTAGATACACATATAATCCTAATTAAGAGCATTGGAACGTGTTAAAAAGATTGCTTAAATATTTGAAAGGAAATGTGGATTGGGACTTCACTTCGGAGAGTTTCCCGCTGTTTTAAAGGGATATTGTGACGCCAATTGGGTGTCTGATAATGACAAAATTAACTCCACTAGTGGGTATGTATTCACACTAGCTAGAGGTGCTATATCTTGGAAATCCTCTAAGCAATCTTGTACTGCTACGTCTACTATGGAATCTGAGTTTATTGCTCTTGAGTTGGCAGGTCATGAAGCCAAGTGGTTAAGAAGTCTATTGGGAGACGTGCCATTGTGAGGGCTTCCAACTCCATCAGTGTTACTTCACTATGACAGTCAAGCTGCAATTGCTGTGGCTAAGAATAAGGTTTATAATGGCAAGAGGAGACGCATTCGTCTCAGGCATAAGGTCATGAAAGATCTACTAGAAAGTGGAGTGATATCACTGGATTATGTAAAGTCTAAAAAGAATCTTACGGATCTGTTGACAAAAGGCCTTTGTCATAAAATGATTGTAGAAACATCGAGGGGGATGGGACTAAAGTCTATACATGTAAAACTATGATATATCCAACCTAGTCTTAACAGGTTCAATGTGAGAAGTCATAGTTTTATTCGAGAAATGCACTGTATTTTATATTGTCCCTCCCTATGGTGTGACAGTGCGGAGACGGGTCCATAACATTATGTTTGGTGGTGTAAGCAAGGCTTGCACTTGATGGACACTATCTGTATGTTACCAAGGGGTAAGGTTGAGCTTTAGCTCTTAATGAACCCATATCCATATGTTTGGTGATGTGTGGTAGCACACACTTGATGGGATCCACCTATATAGGTGTGGGAGTCTGGCCACTCCCTATGAAGGATTTAAGACTTGCCTTCTAGAGCGCCTATGAATATCCAAGACGAGCGCATGGCAAATAAAAAGTGCCAAACCGCAGGAGTTGCTGAGATCTGGAGTTTGGTATGTGTCCAAGTGGAAGACTATACAACCCGTTATGAGGTTCAAGATGAAAGTCACCTTACAAGATGTTGGTCTTAAACTTGGGTTACACTAGGTGACAATTCAAGTCGCGAGACATCGGCACTGAAAAACAGAACTCCCTTTGCTCATTCTATTCTTATTTTTCTCTTCCGCTTGTATCCTTTGTGGGGATTGTTGGAAAAAATGATACAAGCTAAACTTAAGTTTAATATTATTGCTCGAAAAAATCATCATTTACCGTTTGAACATTTCAGTTTAATATTATTGTTCGAAAAAATCATCATTTACTGTTTGAACATTTCAGTATAATATTATTGCTCTTGTGAACGTTGCATGCTTAATTCTGCAGTTTATCACCACCACAAGCATTGCTGGCAGTTGGAATTATAACAAGCTACATATTATTAATATAAATACAAAAGCTTCACAGGGTTGAAAAGAAAAAGAAACAATTTCTTCTTCCTCTGCTTTTCAATCTTCCTCTTCCTCTGTTTTTCTATTCTTCTTTTTACTCACAAATACTTGGGCAAGGTTCTTCGGCTCTCCTACCCGGCGATTAACGAGTGCACGTTAACAGTCGGACCGTGTAAATCCTGGAGTACGGTCGTCAGTAACACTGTTTGCACCAAAGCAATGGCAAAATCGTCTTTTAGGACAGTGGTCATTTGCCACGGCACGGTATATTCGGTATTTTATCAATCTAATCAACTTTCACTTTTTCGGTATTATTTGATTGCTGTGTTTAGGTATTTCACTGCGCTTTTCACTGGAATTTTCGCTCACTATTACTGCTGCTTTAGTTGTAATATTATTGAAATTCATTGCAATACTTTACTGAAATTTTTCTAAAAATTTCACTGCATTTTACTGAGATTTAAATGCGTTTTTTTTACTTTTTTTTTTTGCAATTTTTGATTTAGATTTACAGTTTAATTTACAGCAATTAATAGATTATTTTCCTGCAATTTCACTGCTTTATAGCTACGAATTTTTCTGTATTTTCCGCTGTATTTTCAGCAGTATTCTCGCTGTATTTTTGGGGTATTTTCAGCAGTATTCTCACAATATTTTTGCAGTATTTTTTGCTGCATTTTTACTATTCGCGTTATTATTTATAACAAGAACGTGTGGGAACTGGAGTCGATCTTGTAACGCACACCAATAAAACATAACAATCGGCTTGCAACTAAAGTTCTAGTTAAGGGGAAGAATTCAAATCCGAAGAATGCTTCGTGGAATTTTTTGTATGATTTAAAGCGCAAGTTTCTCTCTTTTAACCCTTGAGGGCAAGGGTTATTTTATAGGGGAGGGATTGATATGGGGATTTTGGTGTCGTTTGTATTTTTGTTTTAATTTCGTAGATTCGGGTTTGAAACGTAATGGTTAAGTGTATTTTTGGACCTGTGTGCTGTTTTTATTGTTTTTGGTATTATATATTTAGCTCTCACTTGTATTGAAGATTCATTCTAAAATGTAAGGCTCCGTTTGTTTCGAAGGAAGTACCTTTTTCAAGAAAAATATTTTCCTTTAGAAAAGGTTTTCCATGAAAAATGCTATTCTCGTTAAGATATTCCATTATTTGTTTCAACGGAAAACATGTTTTCACATTTCGATATTCCTCGTTTGTTTTAAAAAAAATTATCTTTTACCAATTATCTTATAGCTAGTTAAAGGATAGTATAAGTAGCAATTATTACTAAGATACCCTGAGGTTTTAACATTTATTACATATCATGACATTTGAATGTATGTAATAACGTACTATGAAGTTGAATATTTTATCACTTGGGTACTATACATCAAAATTTGGTGAATTTTTGTAAGAATCTGACCAAATATAAAAATACTAATATAATACATAATTATGATAATATTTACAAGTTATATCAATATTTTTAGCAAATTATGATAAAAAGTTCATCGTATATTGATGTAAAACTACCCAAATATGGTCGAAATCATATGCCGTGTTAGCATTTTTTAGGAAATCTAACGAGAATACTTATATATTAACGGAATCATATTTTTATATCATTCAGAATGATGACTTCCTTTCTTTTAAAAGGAAAGTTATTTTTTCCCATTTAAATCACTTCCTATAATGTGGTTTTCCTCCTAAACAAACAGAGCCTAAATTCTGGATTATTCTTCTCTGTCTTCATCTTCATGTCTGTCTCTCCTCTTTCCTTCTTCTTCCTCCTAAACCCCAGCAACCATTCATCCTGATTTTCTTCGAGATCATGATTGGGAAGCTCGGCTGTGTTCTCCACCCCATTCAAAGTGACTTTTGGCTTGAAGATTTCAATGTGGGTTACAAGGTTATGATTAGATATTGTAATTCTCAAATTTCATGAGAGTTGAAGTACCCGTTTGGGTCCGTGGTTTTTCCTATAGTTGAAAGAGATTTCTGCGTAAATATTGGTGTGTTGTTTTTTGTGACACTGTTAACAAAAAAGACAAGATAAGATGCTTATTTTACACATTTATACATTATCGTTTAGACTATTTCATAAAATACATATAACTTTTAAACTAAAACAATATTTTACAAATTTGTTGGATTGAAAATCTAATATATTGAGCGATACTTTTTATATGTATACATGCTAAAAAAATTATTTTTTATATATAAAATGAATAGAGAAATTTTTGTTATTGAGCTTTTTAATATATTTTTTTAGATATCTTTAATTTTGTGTAGCGTCCTCATTATTCCAGTATATAGTTTCGTCAGTTCATTCTAAAATGACAAATAACAATTTGGTGTTTATATTTTCAATAATTTTAGTACTTTTTAAATATTCCAGAATTTCAAAACATATTTGTAATCTTTTAGAATTTTTTAAATTTTTAAAAAAGTTTGAATAATTATATTTAGAAAATCATTTTAAATATTTAGCATATATTTTCAATATTTAAAATATAGTGCGTGTGTGTGTGCATATATATATATATATATATTTATGTATTTGAAAAAATGTAATTATTTATAATTTTAAAATATATAATTAAATTCTTATATATTTAAATATCATCAAGATAGTTAGAAAATATTTATAATAATTTATATATATATAAAATATTTTTATATTTAATAAAATTGTATTATTTGAAAATATTTACAAACAAATTAATATTTGAAATATATAAAATATTTTCTTAAATTTTAAACCATTTTTAAATTTTAAAGTAATTTACTACAATTAAATTATATTTTCAAATTTCAATATATTTAAATATATAAAATGTATAAAATATTTCAAGTAAATTCTTATAAATATATATATATGAACTAGCCACGGCTAAGAAAATTGACTAATAACAGTGAAACACAGTGTAAATTACTGCGATAATACTAAAATACTGCAGTGAAAAATACTGAAAAAATTGCACAAAATTTAGAAATAATTATCTAAACATAGCAATCAAATAATTGTCAAAAAATTGACCAATTTTCAAGCATAGCAATGAACATTGCAACTAGGAGAAAACAATTAAAAAGATCTTACAAAAATAATGATATTGCGCCGTGGTAAAACCCACCGTCCTCAAAGGCGATTTCGCCGCTGCTTCGGTGCACACAGTATAATCGGGTGCCATCCTCCAGGATTAACGCGATCCGACCCTTAACGTGCACTCGTTAATTGCCGGGTAGGAGTACCTTAAACTTTGCCCAAAATTTACAAAAGGGAAGACAACACTAGAGACTCTTATGAAAATGAACAGAATGTCACCGCTATAATAATTTGGTTCGTATCCTCTGTCATTCATATGATCCATATCCAAAGAAATGCAAGGTGGAAGACAACGAGGCCACTTGTTTGACGATTTGATACTCTACTATATCAATTTCTCATGTGCTGAGCAAGCATAAGATCTCAATTACATTGAAATCATTTTGCCGGAGTGAATTTAATGATCAGATTTTGAATTGAAAATTTGGAGGAGGAATAGTACAGTGGAGACGTAAGAAATTAGGGTTTCGCTGATGAAAATTACGTTTTTGGAGAAATAACGAATGGGTATATATAAATAGTGTAGAAAACGGTAACAAGCACTAAAAATCGAGTGCAATGAATTCCAACGGCCATAAACAGCTACAAGAATAAATTCCAACAGCTATATTATTAATTAATTCCAACGGTCACAATTTTAATGACCCCAAACGGCTAGTAACGGTCAACGGTCAGTAAATAGGTATGGTTAAACTATTTTTTCATAACACTTAAATTTAACTTGTATCATTTTTCCAACAGCCACTCCCCGTGCTATGCACGGTTATTATGTTAGAGAGCCTCATGTTTTGAAATTATTAGTTTTAGTGCTGGGTTGATGAAGATGTATACAATCAAAAGAAGTTTTGAAATAGATAAAACCTTTTGATAATTGGCTAATATGTAAAGCATTTTTATATTATAATGCTATGAGATAGTTTGTTTTCCTATTTATAATAAAAATAACCCAAGTGCAAAAGGAGTATTTAATAAAAGATAAACAAAATTAAAAAGTAATATTGACAGCATTATTAAGAGGCCCTTAACCTTATATACCCTCAATATTACATAATTGTTTAGATTTTTGTTTTTGCTTTAACATATTTTGAAAAAGAGTCCAGAAATAATTTATAGAACATTCTTCATATGTGAATATAAGTCATATAAAATATTCAACATAAAACACACTAAGAGTGAAATTATGGGGTAAGAGAACAACTACCAGCTTACAATTATTGAGGCCCACACACACATAGACGAACACGCACATGTACACACACATGTACACACCTATCGCACATATGCAAATGTAGATGTTGTTCTACATACTGATCTTAATATGAAAGTTAAAAGAAAATGAAAGTGGAAAGTAAAAAAGTACAACAATATAATACAAAGAATAATCATTATGCAGTATGCGAAGAAACAACTCATTCATCTTACCGTGTTCATAGGTCGATGTTGTTGACCAACATAGTATGTTAGATTTTTGTTCTCTATGTTTGTATTTCTCTGAGAATCACAGGCACTTTCGGCATTATGCAATTTTCAACTGCCAAATGTAATACCTCCCTGCCAAAATCACTCTAACTTTCATATTGTTGCAGCGCAAATCTGTAATGTACGTGATACAGGTTAATCTAGGAAGGGTCGGGTTGCCCCTCGAAGACCAACGAAGTGATGAAAAAGAATGAGGGAGGGAGAGAGAGAATCAGGAATTGGAGGGAGAAGAGAAGTAGTACAATTTGTATTATCATTCAATATACTATCTTTGATACAATATTTCCCCTTTTATAATATCTCTACTACTACTACCTTGGCCCAACAACTAATTAACTACTTGTAACTACCTAACTACTATTGCAATTCATACAAGAGAATATCGCCACTCATGGTCTTAGGTCCTATTTCCTGAAATACACTGTATCAATACACCCCCCTAAAGATCACACTTGTCCTCAAGTGTGAAGTTAGCAAGCGCTGCTGGAGGTCAAATAGGAATTTCTAGGTTGGATATTCCCTTGAACTGTACGACCCAGTAACATCCGCAGGTGTTTCATAATTTTCAGCTCTAGCCATTGCAATACAACTGTTAGTTTCTTTGGATCAGTTGTAACTAATTGAGTAGATATGTTGTATCCCATGTATTCAACCTAAGGGACTACAAGCACATTTACTCATGCTGACGAAACTAGTGACCCACCAGGGTCAAACACTATGGGTATAGATTTTACCCCCTTTAATTTTTCAAAATTAACAAATAATTTAATATGCTTTTTACTTAAAATGTTTAAGCACAAGCAAACTAGGTATTTATGTAAAAGTAAAGGGGTAATATCATAATTTTGCCAAAAAGAATTCAACCTTAACCCACGGCTTTTTCGGAGATTACTCTGACTTACTGAAACCTTATCTGGCTCGTGTCTTCGCGGCGGCGCTTGGTGGTCAGCAGGCGGCATCACCATCTTTGCTCTGTAGCATCGGTGGCTCATATTCGACAAGGTCCTACGCTTCATCAACTTATGTCCTAACGATGGTGGGATCGTCATCTTCCCCAGCGAAATACAGTGGCCCTCCAGGGTGCAGAATGAACTTCTCATAGAGGTCATCTTCTTCACCTCAACCATCATGGTTGATTCCTTATTCCGTGCACTTAAACCTCCGACAATGGCTTCGGTCGGTCTTAACGGCACCTCATTGATCCAAGCTGGTGGCTCCGGCATCTCAGTGGTGAGGGGAACACCGTCTTCCTCCTCCAATTTCGGCTCCGATGATTTCGGCTTGCAGTCTTCATTTTCAATAGGTGTTGGTACTTTCTTGACTAGATCTTGAGCAATTATTGAGGTAATTTGTTCTGATTTACCAATGTTTACAGATTTCTTTGTCACTGTCACCACCATCTTTGTTGTTGATTTTTCCTTCGTCACAACATCAATTTTCTCTTTAGTGATCAGTTCATCAGTTTTTCTTGATGACTTGACCAATTTTTTCAGCCATGGATCAAATTTAAGATCCTTGAGATCCATCCTCTGACATTGCTCAATGAATGCTGCTCCTTGGCGTTTTAAATCTTCATCTATTCAATTTTTGAGTTCCAAACTCACGTTGACAACCATGACACATTCCTTCCACAGGTCGAGAGGGTCGGGATGCTCTGATACCAATGATACAAGTTAATCTAGGAAGGGTCGGGTTGCCCCTCGAAGTCCAACGAAGTGATGAAAAAGAATGAGGAAGGGAGAGAGAGAATCAGGAATTGGAGGGAGAAGAGAAGTAGTACAATTTGTATTATCATTCAACATACTATCTTTGATACAATGTTTCCCCTTTTATAATATCTCTACTACTACTACCTTGGCCCAACAACCAATTAACTACTTGTAACTACCAAACTACTATTGCAATTCATACAAGAGAATATTGCTACTCATGGTCTTAGGTCCTATTTCCTGAAATATACTGTATCAGTACAATCCTTAAATTTGAAGGTATTTTTGTTATTCGGGAGTTTTAGAAATCAAGATTTAGAGTTTTCTTTTTGGAGCGAGAAAAGCAAGAACCAATCATGAGCAGTAGTAGAAAAAGATAACAAATTATAAAATTGGTGTTCAAAAAAACAAATTATAAAATATAATCTGTGGGAGTATATGGGCAGTTACATCCAAGTAAGGGGAAGCCAAAACCACCCATGTCCCCTATAGAATATTGGACGGTTATTAGTATTTTTTTCTTTTTAAAAAAATTACGTGGCATTTTAAAAAATTTTCTTTTGAGTTTTCAAAAATTTTGGGGAAAGTGACAACTTGTGATTAATAATAAAGATAGACAGGTCTTAAATGATAATAAATTATAATTTTAAATTAAGTAACATGTTTTTAATATTTGAAATATTTTTTCAATATTTATAATTTTTTTCAAATATTAAGATATCCTCTTAAATATTTAAAATTTTTTGTTATTTATATCTTTTAAACGTTTAAAAATAATTAAATTAAATAAGTATATTGATAAAATTCAAATAATTAACTTAAGTGTTATTTGTGCCAAAGGTCTATGTAGATATTACGCATTGTGTCAATTTAGTCTTGTACTGTTTACATTGTATCAATTTAGTGTAATGATCAAATTGAAGTTCATGATGTAATTTTTAATGGTATAATTATGTTAGATGCAAGTAATCTCACTATCAATCCACTCGTTAACTCAATATAACCTAATCCATATCCAAATTATTAAAAATATATGTTACAGCATATTGTATAGGATCATTAATATTGTATATGGGTCTAATGGCCCAAGCCATGTAACCTAGTATTGCGATGTAGTTTTGTCTATAAATACATGAGGGGGCAACCTTATTAAGGGAGATCTTTTCTGTTCTTTCATGGTATCAGAGACACAAAAATCCTTACAAAAATATTTTTTTTTTGCCCTGTCCTTCCCTTTGGCTAACCCCAGCTGTCTCCCTTCCCCTCTCCCAAAACCCTAGCCGCACCACTAGAGGCACATCCACGCAATAGCCTCTCCCCTCTCCAACACAATATCTTCATGGTAGATTCTGGCTCCACTCCACTCCTCCTATCGCGGGTGCCCCACCAGTGTCACCTATGTCAGTCACCGATACCAGTGGGCCTCCTGTTTTACCCGCTCTATTCAATGTCTCAAATATTCGTAATCAGATATCTTTAACTCTAGATCTTAATGATCCGTCTTCTTTCCTTGTATGGCATTGATTTTTCTCTCTCCATGTCTTGGATACGCTGTTGATGGTCATCTTGATGGTACTTCGACCTTGCCCCCACCGACAGATCTTCTATATGGCTATTGGAGACAAGTTGATAATCTTTTAGTCTTCTAGAAAATCAATACTATATCTTCTGATCTTGCTAGTAATGTATGTGATGATGATGATAACATGACTACTGCATCTCTTTAGATTGCAATTTCTCACCTTTTTACTGGTTTTCCGTGGTCTCAACAGTTACTATTTAAACAAAAATTGGCTAATATCATGAATGGAATTTAACTATACTTGCTTACTTCACCAAAATTAAGTCACAAGCCGATAATCTTATTTCTTTTAATGCATCTGTCTCTAATGTTGATATGGTTCTTACTGTTATTGACAATCTTTATGATAATAAGGAATTCAGTGATGTATGTATATGTGTCATGACCCATGTTCCGTTTTCTTTATTTGTTGAGGCCAGATCTCTATTATTAAACGAAGAATCCTGCACTAAAAATGATAAGGTTAGCACTTCTATTGTGTCAGCTGCAACAAGATCTATTCTGGAAAATCGGGGTGTCACTTTGGACACCAACACATCTAATGCCCCACACCCACAGCCATTCTAATCGGTAGCTTTACCGATTTAGCAGTACTCGCAACAAGGCAATGGTCGGGGTAGAGGTTGTGGTCATAGTCGTGGTCGTATTAATGGTAATGGTCGCAGTTTCAATCGTAATGGTCGTGGTTATGGAAACCGGTGGAATCAAAACATGCGCGGTCTAGGCTATGGAAAATGCCTCCTCCATTTCATCCTTGATATCTTCCTCCTCAGTTTGGCATGACTCCTCGGGGTGGTAATGTGCCTTTTTATTTACAGTTTCATCCAACTAATAATAATTTTACCACTAGCTATGATTTTTATCCCGGATTTGATGATACATAGTTTCTATCTTAGTCCTACTCTACTCTTATTCTTGACTTTTCATGGGTCGTGATAGCGGGGCTTCCTCACACATGACCAGTAATCCGAGAATCCTTGCGTCTTTATCACCTTAACGTGGCCTTGAAAAAATTCCTGTTGGGAATGGTGCATCTTTATCTATTTCAGGGTTGGATTATGTTCTGTTTTCACACCGGTGGGTAGCTTTATCTTAAATAATGTTTTATCTGTCTCTAGTCTTTCCAAAAATTTATTATATGTTCGTCAATTCTGTTTCGTTAATAATTATCTTATTGAATATGACGTGTGTGGTTTTTCTACCAAGGATCCCATCAAAGAAAACCATCAGCATATGTGTCAATTCGGGGCCCCTCTTCACTGTCCCTTCCAATCTAGTCTTGCTCATTGCGTCCTGTGTCTCCTCCTCACTGTGGCATTGCCGTCTAGGCGATCCAAGAGATCCAATTTTGTCTTCTTTAGTCAAACAAAATTTTATTTTTAATTCTGGTAGTTTATCTAAGTCAAGTCTATGTCATGCTTGTCAATTATGCAAGCACAGTCATTTACCATTTTAGAAGGCTGTTTCACACATGACTAGTCCTTTTGACATAGTTCATTCTGATGTATGGACATTACTTGTTTTAAGTTTCAGTAGTTGTAAGTATTATTTGCTATTTTTGGATAATTATTCTTATTTTTTGTGGATTTACCCTATGTGTGCCAAATTTGAGGTGTTCGATTTGTTTGTTCAATTTCGCAACCTAATATTAAATCAATTTGGAGTTCAAATTTAAAGTTTCAATGTTATAATGGGATCGAATATTTTAATTGAGATATCAATGGTTTACTCATGATTCGAGGGATACTTAGTATAGTTTCATGTCCTTTTAACTCCCAAGAAAACGAAAAAGCCAAACAAATGCATAAGATAATTGGTAATATGATGCGTGTCCTGTTATTTCAAGCTTGTATGCTACTAAAACATTGGGTAGAGATGTTCTTGTAGCTACTGTTCGAAAAATGATATAAGCTAAACTTAAATGTTATGAAAAAAATTACATCCCACATTGGAAAAATTATAAAAGTGCTCTATCCCACAGAAAAAAGGGGTTTGGTTGGGTTTAAATAGATATATATATCCCTCAACCGTTTGAATTAAATTAAGGGTGAAAGAATGATGGAAATCACACGCACGCTGCCCGCCCTCCGTGCCATGCTCGGGCGAGGGTATGGGTGTGGGTAATCTTTTTCTCAAATAGACATATTTATTTTCGGAAAATGATTTCACAAGCCGTTACTATTTGTTGGTTGTTCAATATCCATTACAATTACATGGTGTTAATTGCATCCATTTCATATCTATGCACATTCTTACCTTCTGTCGTTGACAGCCCCTACTATTGCCATAAATTCAGGTCTCTAGGTTGTAGCAAATAACACAGAACAAAAACAACTTCTTCTTTCTCTCTTCTCCAATCTACACTGCTTTCGTTTTCGTTCTACTCTCTCTAAAATACTTGGACAAAGTTCTATTCTCTCCTAACTGAGAATTAGCGAGTACATGTTAAGAGTCGGATCGTGTTAATCCTGGAGGACGGCTGCTGGTTATACTGTATGCACCGGAACAGCGGCAAAATCTTCTTTTGGGACAGTGGTATTTCCCACGACACGGTATCTTCAGTATTGTGTTTGGTTTTCCCCCTTACAATATTACTTAGTTGATTGCTGTGTTTAAACATTCTCTGTCATTGTTTTGCTGCTGTTTTTTCGATTCTTTGGCTAAATTTTTCTCCAGTTTTATAGATTTTACTACAATTTAACTGCAACTTGCTATTTTTTGGCTGTAAGTTTACTGTATTTTTATTGCAAAATTAGCAGAAATTTTATAGCATTACCGCTGAATATTTCCGTTATTTTAGCTGCGTTGTATTTCTGCAGTTTTATCGAATTTTACTGAAATTTTGGGCTGTAAATTTCCTTTTTTTTTTTTTTTTTTACTGAAATTTGACAAAAAAAATTTCGGGAATTTCACTGCAGTAATTTACTATTTTACTGTTTGTCCAACATTCTAAAAGACGATTTACTTTTACATATCTATATTTAAACATGGCAACCAAATTACCTCTTCCCGACATGTCTAAGGTTGAACCCCTTGACGGAAACAATTATAAGAGGTGCTCTCAGAAATTTGTGTTTTTCCTATAATAAGTTTGTATAGATTATGTACTCTACGGAAAGAGGGAATCCGAGGGTGAAAATAAGAAAAAGGCTTATGAAGAAAAATTTACCGCAGACGACCGAACCTGTAGGGGAAATTTGCTGCATTACATGAGTGATGGGCTCTTTAACATTTTTGTAAATTAGACTCGTCAAAAGAAATTTTGGATTCCCTCCAGAAAAAATATGGGGGTGATGATGTGGGGACTATAAAATATGCGGTTAGTAAGTGGTTAGATTTCAAATTCGTGAACAATAAACTAATCATTGATCAAGTCCATGAATAAGAAAATATCGTAACTACTCTTTTGTTAGAAGACCTTAAAATCTGTGAAATTACACAAGCATATATTCTAATTGAAAAATTTTCACCTTCTTGGAAGGATTATAGAAACCTACTTATGCATAAAAAGAAGGACCTGACATTAAAGAAGTTAGTGAACCACTTAAAAATTAAAGAGAGAATAGGCTTAAGGATAGGGGGTACTCTTTCTTTAGCCAATCTAAAGCTAACATTGTCGAAGCTAGGCCAAGTGCATCTGACAGGTTCAAGAACAAAGGGAAAAAACATCATTCAAACTTCAAGCTTGGTGGAAAGATTCAAAAGCCGAACAACAAATTCCCCGGAGATTGCTATCACTATGAAAAACATGGACATATGGCGCCAAAGCACAAAGCCTACCTTGTAGAAATGGAGAACATTGTAGCTGTTGTTTCAGAGATGAACCTGGTGAACAACATGACTGAATGGATGGTGGACACCGGGGCTACCAGGCATATCTGCACAAACAGAAACATGTTCCAGGAGTACAAAAAAGTGACCGATGGAGAGGTATGTCACGAACCTAGGCCCGTGAATCAGTTAGAATTTGAGATAGAAGGGAAATTAGAGGAGAGTTAGAGGAAGAGAGTAGAAGTAGAGGGAGAATTAGAAGAGTTAGGGGGAAAAGAAGTTGGAATTAGAAGGGAAGAGAAGAGAGAGAGGGAGAGACGGTTAGAGAGAGAGAGAGAGAGCAAATTTGATAATTTTTCATTGATGACCAATGCAAGGTTACAAGTGGTTTAAATAAACATGCTTGGGGAGTTTTGGAGGGAAAGGGCCAGCCACCCTACATCCTGGCCCTAAGGTATAGCCCCATTTCATTAATGTAATTACATCATTGTGTTTCACTTCCTTGTCCTCCTCCTACAACCGGACTCCCCCATTCAAAATTACAACAATGTTATGTTTAACTAATTCTACATTTACATTACATAATTGTTACAAAAAATTAAAAGTGAAAATAACAAAAAATAACTCGTGCTTGTGACATCCCCCTTCCCTTCAATTAATCCTTGTCCTCAAGGATTGAAGGTCGGAAATTGTTTGCGAATGAAGGTCCAATCTTCCCAAGTGACGGCGTCTTCCCCCATGTTTTTCTATCGGACTTGAACTTGCTTGATTTTCCTTTTGTTGCGGGTTACGGTCCGTTGATTGAGAACGTCTTGTGGAGTGACTTCGGTTTCGTCGTTTTGGTCAATCTGCGGAAGGTCCGAAGTGATGCGTATGTTGTCTCCTACCTTTTTCTTCAATCGGGAAACATGGAAGACTGGATGGATTTTGGAACCTTCGGGGAGCTCGAGTTTGTAGGCCACTTCCCCGATCCGGGCTTTAATTCGGTATGGTCCATAGTATCGAGCGGCCAGCTTTAAGTTTCTTCGTAACGCGACGGAGGTTTGTCGATATGGCTGCAGCTTAAGGTACACCCAGTCACCTATTTCGAACACTCTCTCGGTCCTCCGATGGTCGGCTTGCTGTTTATAGCGGTGTTGAGCCTCTTTTAAGTTCTCCTTTAATAGGCCAATCAAGTTCTGCCTTTCATTGACAAAGTCCTCCACGTCCCCGGATGTAGAGATGCAAGGGACGTCGAGGGCGAGGAACTTAGGTTCATAACCGTAGAGAGCGTGGAACAGAGTCCCCTTCAATGATGAGTGATAGTGGGTGTTGTACCAGAATTCTGCCAAAGGAAGCCAGGGAGACCATTGTTTCAGTTTATGGAGGGCCATGGCTCGAAGATAACTTTTGAGACACTGATTGACCCGTTCGGTTTGTCCGTCGGATTGTGGATGATAGGCACTACTCATTCTGAGCGCGACCCCGGCAAGGCGCATGAGCTCCTTCCAAAAGAGGCTCTGGAAGGATGCATCTCGGTCTGAAATAATATCCTTGGGCAACCCATGAAGTCGGTAGACCTGGTCCACGAACAATTGGGCTACCTTGCTTGCGGTGTACGGATGTGTCAAGGCGATGAAGTGAGCATACTTGGTAAGTCGCTCCACAACCACCATAATGACATCCTTGCCCCCGGACTTGGGCAACCCTTCGATGAAGTCCATACTAATACTTTCCCATGCTTGGTTGGGCACGGGTAGTGGTTGTAGGAGTCCCGGGTAAGCCACATTCTCGTGCTTGGTGCGTTGGCAAGTATCACACTTCTTTACCCATTCTCGGACACTGTCTTTGAGGTTGGGCCAATAAAACATGCGTTTGACCCTCATTAAGGTGCCAAAGGATCCTGAGTGACCCCCCGTGGGAGAGTCGTGAAGTGCTTGTAGGATCTTTTCTCTCATTCCTCCATCCTTTCCCACATAAAGCCTCCCCTTGTATCGGAGGAGTCCTCCTTCAAAAGAGTAAGGCTTGTTGCTTGTTGGGTCAAGAACAAGTTGCTCTATTCGTTCGGTGGTATGGGCCTCATCTTCGTAGCTTTGGGAGAGCTCTTGCATCCAAAGGGGAACCGAAGTGGTCATGAAGGCGTAGGCGGCAACAGCTTCGTCTTCATCCCGTCTTGAGAGTGCATCGGCAGCTCGGTTTTCGGCTCCCTTGCGGTAACGGATGCTATAATGTAGGCCCATCATCTTCGACATCCCTTTGAGCTGTAATTGTGTGGTGATCTTTTGCTCGAGTAAGTGACGGAGGCTGGCATGGTCGGTCTTGATGATGAAATGATGGTCCATCAAATAGTGTCTCCATTTTTCAACCGCCATGAGTACTGCAAGGAGCTCTTTCTCATAGGCCGAAAGCCCCAAGTGGCGTGGGCTAAGGGCCTTACTGAGGTAGGCGAGGGGTCGGCCCTCTTGTGATAGGACCGCTCCAATCCCTACCCCGCAAGCATCGGTCTCAAGGACAAAGGGCTTGGAGAAGTCGGGAAGTGCCAGGACTGGGGCGGTTGTCATGGCCTCCTTCAAGGCCTCGAATGCTTGATCGGCTTCCTCATTCCAATAAAATCCCCCCTTCTTGAGGAGGTTGGTCAACGGCTTGCTCATGGTCCCATACCCACGGATGAACTTCCAGTAATATCCGGTGAGTCCCAAGAACCCACGGAGGCTCTTGACATTCTTCGGTCTTGGCCACTTCTTCATGGCCTCGATCTTGCCTTCTTCGGTTGCGACCCCTTCTCTTGAGATTACGTGTCCCAAGTATTCTACCCGATCTTGGCCGAAGGTACACTTGCTCCGTTTAGCATAGAGGCGGTGCATACGAAGGGTCTCAAGCACTTCGGTCAAGTGCCTAAGATGTGCGGAAAGGCTCGGGCTATAGACCAAGATGTCGTCAAAGAATACGAGCACAAACTTGCGTAGATATGGCTCGAAGACTTCGTTCATCAAGGCTTGGAAGGAGGCGGGGGCATTAGTGAGTCCGAAAGGCATGACACGGAACTCATAATGCCCTTGGTGAGTCCGGAAGGCGGTCTTATGCTGGTCTTCTTCATACACTCGGATTTGATGATAACCGGCGCGGAGATCGATCTTGGAGAAAATGGAAGACCCTTTGAGCTCATCTAGTAAATCGTCGATGACCGGTATCGGAAACTTATCTTTGATGGTGATGTTGTTGAGTTGCCGATAGTCCACGCAAAAACGGTAGGACCCGTCCTTCTTGCGGACCAAGAGTACCGGGGAAGCAAATGGGCTTCGGCTCGGTTGGATGATGGAGGCTTCCAACATTTCCTTGACTTGCCTTTCGATCTCGTTCTTTTGCCCGTGCGGGTAGCGGTAGGGCCTTATGTTCACGGGCTTGGCTTCGGGCAAGGTGGGAATGCGGTGATCATGTGAGCGAGGAGGAGGAAGGGTCTTTGGTTCCTCAAAAACATCTTGATAGCGGTCGAGGATGCGTTCTATCTCCGGATGAATGACGGACTTGGAGGTCTCCTCGGCGGTAGCCATAAAGAGGTGACCCATCACATGTCAGGCCTTCTTGAAGAGCTTGGGGAGGCCTTGACCCGAAATTGATTGTAAGGCGGCTTTCTCGGATGTGCCTTGTAAGCGGACTGCCTTACCCTCCTTGAAGCAAGCGAACTTGAGGTTGGTGAAGTCAAATGTTACGGGCCCATATCGTTGGAGCCAATCAACCCCAAGGACCATGTCACTGCCCCGGAGTTCCAATACCCTCAAGTCATCAACGAATGTTGTGCCTTGGACTTTCCACCTTACGCCCGGGCATTTCTGATAACTAACGAGGCTCTCCCCATTTGCCACCGTCACGGTCATGACGACGGTGGGTACGGTTTCGAGCTGAAGCTCCCGGACCACATTAGCATCTAGGAAGCTATTAGTGGACCCGCTATCGATCAAGATATTTACCTCCCGCTTCTTAATCAGGCCCTTCAATCTCAAGGTGTTGTGCGTGACTTGGCCCGAAAGTGCATTTAGAGAAATCTCCATAGCTCCGTTGTCTTCTCCTTCGGTTTGCTCTTCACCGGCAACTTCCTCTTCTTGGGCTTCGTCTTCGACCTCTTCTCCTTCCATACTTTGTAAGGCCTTCTTACAAACGTGCCCCGGAAAGTATTTTTCATGGCACTTGTAACATTGGCCCGAATCTCGTCTTGGGGCGCTGGAACCTGTGTTGCTGCTGCCGCTGGTTTTGGACACGGACCCGTGGGACTGGGCCCAGCCCTGGGGCGCTGCCGAGGACACTGGTCGGCTACTGGAAACAGGCCGGGCGCTAAAACTGGGTCGATTGACAGGTCTGGCAGCATTCCTGATTTCGGCTACCGCAACCTCCTGGAGTTTGGCCTGTTCAAAGGCCATGCTAAGCTCGGTTGGCCGGCTTGCCTTGACGGATGCTCGAATGGCGGGCTTAAGTCCGCTAATAAAGCTCGAGACAAAGTATGCCTCGCTCAATGTCGGGTGATGGATAAGCATCCAGCTCCTTAGCTCTTCAAATTTCAAAATATAATCTTCAACCGGCCCGTTTTGTGACATCTTGCTAAACTCCTCCACTATGTCTTGGAGTGATCGGTCCCCAAAACGTTTGCACAATTCATCCATGAAAAAGGTCCACGTCATATGAGGGTGTCTAAGTTCCAGCCCGCGGAACCAAATGTTCCCGTGTTCATGAAGGTGGCTTGAAGCATATTCAACCCACTCGGTTTCGGGCACTTGGTACCAACGAAAGTATTTAAGGCACTTACGGATCCAGGCTCTCGGGTTCGTACCTTCAAACTTTGGGATCTCGAGCTTGGGCGCATGGGAGGTCAAGGTGTGGTTGCTTCCGTGGCTTCGGCAAAAGTCCCCTTCATCCGTGACCCGCGGAGGGGCCTGGTTATTTCTGAGTTCTGAGGAGTGTATTGGAGGCGGTAGGATCCCATTGCCGGTTCTCGGGTACGTGCCTGACCCTCCTGGCGCGGCATTGTCACGGGCTCCCACGGGTGGTGCCACGGTCTCTACCTCGGTCCTCTTTTCCTGGGCCTTCACCAACTGACCCACGGCATCGGTTAGGGCCCTCAGGTCAGCCTTCACGTCTGCCATGTCTGCTTTTATCTCGATGTTGTTTCGGTTTTGTTGCTCCTCTAGTCGGTCCATCCTTTCCTCCAAGCGGACCATCCGATCATCAACGGCGTCGACCCACTCGTTGGTATCGGTGTGACCGGTTGAGGACATGCTTCCTGTTATAGCCGTTTTTTTTTTTTTTTTTTTTTTTGATTCGGTTTAACCGGATGAGAGAAAAAGGATAGGTTAAGCACTTTTCCGGATCGGAAGATGGCTCTGATACCACTTGTCACGAACCTAGGCCCGTGAATCGGTTAGAATTTGAGATAGAAGGGAAATTAGAGGAGAGTTAGAGGAAGAGAGTAGAAGTAGAGGGAGAATTAGAAGAGTTAGGGGGAAAAGAAGTTAGAATTAGAAGGGAAGAGAAGAGAGAGAGGGAGAGACGGTTAGAGAGAGAGAGAGAGAGCAAATTTGATAATTTTTCATTGATGACCAATGCAAGGTTACAAGTGGTTTAAATAAACATGCTTGGGGAGTTTTGGAGGGAAAGGGCCGGCCACCCTACATCCTAGGCCCTAAGGTATAGCCCCATTTCATTAATGTAATTACATCACTGTGTTTCACTTCCTTGTCCTCCTCCTACAACCGGACTCCCCCATTCAAAATTACAACAATGTTATGTTTAACTAATTCTACATTTACATTACATAATTGTTACAAAAAATCAAAAGTGAAAATAACAAAAAATAACTCGTGCTTGTGACAAGGTAGTCCACCTAGGCAATTTGCAGCAGCGCCTATCCTTAAAAAAGGGAGGATTTTTTTAAAACTCACTTTTGAAAATTTTCTTACTTTAACAAATGTGCTGAATGTGTCTGATATACGTAGGAATCTGATTTCGGGTATTTGGGAGACGTGCCATTTGGGGGCTTACAGCTCCATCAGTATCACTTTATTACGACAGTCAAGTTGTATTTATTGTGGTTAAGAACAAGGTTTATAATGCAAGAGGAGACACATTCCTCTCAGGCATAAGATCATGAGAATCTTCTAAAAAGTGAAGTGATATCACTGGATTATGTAAAGTCTAAAAAGAATCTTGCAGATTCATTGACAAAAGGCCTTTGTCGTAAAATGATTGTGGAAACCTCGAGGGGGATGAGATTAAAGTCTATACATGAATAAGCTGTAATGTATCCAACCTAGTCTTAATAGGTTTAATGTGAGAAGTCATAGTTTCATTTGAGGAATGCACTGTATTTTATGTTGTCCCTCCATATGGTGTGACAGTGTAGAGACGAGTCTATAGCCATATGTTTGGTGGTGTAAGCAAGGCTTGCACTTGATGGACACTGTCTGTATATTATCAAGGGGTAAGGTTGAGCTTTAGCTCTTAATGGACCCATAATCCATATGTTTGGTGGCGTGCGGTAACGCACACATGATGGGATCTACCTATATAGGTGTGGGAATATGGCCGCTTCCTATGAAGGTTTAAGACTTGCCTTCTAGAGCGCCTATGAATATCCAAGACGAGCACATGGCTGATAAAACGCGCAAAATTGCAGGAGTTGCCGAGATCTGGAGTTTGGTATGTGTGTGAGTGGAAGACTATACAACTCCTTGTAAGGTTCAAGACAAAAAGTCACCTTGCAAACTGTTGGTCCCAAACTTAGGCTACATTAGGTGACGATTCAAGTCATGAGATATCGGCACTGAAAAACTGAACTCCCTTTGCCCAATCTATTACAGCTTGTATCCTTTGCGAGGGATTGTTGGAAAAATGATACAAGTTAAACTTAAAAATTGTGGGAAAATTACATCCCACATTGGAAAAATTATAAAAGTGCTCCATCTCATATGGAAAAAGAAATAAGGGGGTTTGGTTGGGTTTAAATAGTTATATATCCTTCAATCCTTTGAATTAAGTTAAGGGTGAAAGAATAGTGGGAACCACATGTGCCCCGCCCGCCCTCCGTGCCATGCCTGGGAGAGGATATGGGTGTGGATAATTTTTTTCTCAAACAAACATATTTAATATTCGAAAAATGATTTCACAAGCCGTTACTATCCGTTGGCTTTTCAATATCCATTACAATTACAAGACCTTAATTGCATCCGTTTCATATCTATGGACATTCATACCTTCAGCCGCTGACAGCCCCTACTATTGCTATAAATTCAGGTCTCTAGGTTACAGCAAATAACACAGAACAAAAACAACTTCTTTCTCTCTTCTCCAATCTACACTGCTTTTGTTTTCATTCTACTCTCTCTAAAATGTAAGATTAAAATATCAAAGACATATTAGGATAGACAAAAAACATCTGGGCAAAAATATAAGTCTACTATAATCAACATAAGAGTCTGAGACGAGCATTACATTTTCCCCTTTGGGTGGAAAATAAAACATGTCCTCTTATCTTGGGTGAAAATCGTAACTATTCCTCTCATTGAACAATAAAATATTATTTTAATGTCAAGAAATTAGTCCCCTTTAGGTGGACTAATCCACTTAACATTAGGAAATTTATAACTTGCTTAAATCAAATAATTAACTCCTTTTGGTGGATAATTATTTATCAACCAAAGTTACAATTTTATAATTGAAGAAAGAAACAATTTATATCATATCGTAAAAATAATAATAATATAATGCTCGCTGGGTGGTATTAGAAAATAAACCATAAAATATTTCATCTTAAATATTATTATTTTTGCAAGGAAATCAAAAGATAACTTCCCATCCCAAGCGGTTAGCCCATGTAATATGAAACATAAGCATGCACGTTCAATTCTTTGTAAGTGCATGAATTTACTTGGATTTTTTTTATTTTATTTTTTTTAATTTAAATAACCGACTTTTCTTCTTAATAGTAAGAATAAGAACTATTGATTTTCTTTTCAATATTGTTCATCATATTAACACTAAGACATGGTTTAATTTTGCAATAATTAAAACATCATTTAATTTTATTGTACGCATCAATTTTGGATTAATGATTCTTTTATCTCAAATCCTTTTTGGCATCGCCTTAGAGTCTGGTTTCAACAACCACCAAAAATAAGGATTTTTCGTATTGATCACTTCAGCGTCTGGTTTCAACAACCACCCAAATGAGGATTTTTCATTTTGGTCGCCTTTAGATCAGCACTTGGTTTCAACAACCATCCAAAATAAAGATTTTTCTCTTTGGCCGCTTCAACTTTTATTATTATAAAGTGACACATGATTGTATATATGTATTTCCAACCATTACAGTCTCAAGTATATGCAGGTTAATAATTTATAGAGAACACGGTCATAGTCTCTATTCATGATTGCTCTGATACCACATGTAAGATTAATATAAAATACTTGGGCAAAGTCCTATGCTCTCCTAACTGACGATTAGCGAGTGCACGTTAAGAGTCGGATCGTGTTAATCCTTGAGGACGGCTGCTGGTTATACTGTGTGCACCGGAGCAGCGGCGAAATCGTCTTTTAGGATAGTGGTATTTCGCACGGCGCTATATCTTCGGTATTGTGTTCGGTTTTCCCTCTTACTATATTACTTAGTTGATTGTTGTGTTTAAATATTCTGTCATTATTTTGCTGCTATTTTTCCACTTTTTTGCTGCTGAATTTTTCTCCAATTTTATAGATTTTACTGCAATTTAACTGCAACTGTGCTGTTTTTTTAATGTAAGTTTACAGTATTTTTATTGCAAAATTAACAGAAATTTTATAGCATTACTGCTTAAATTTCTATTGTATTTCCGTTATTTAGCTGCGTTGTATTTCTGCAATTTTATCGAATTTTACTGAAATTATGGGCTGTAACTTTACTTTTTTTAGTGAATTGACTAAATTTTTTTTGGGAATTTTACTGCATTAATTTACTATTTTATGTTTATTCCAACAACTACTCACATCATTAATATGCCTTCTACTTCCATAAAGAAGAAAATACCTTTTCAATGCTTTTATAAAAAGAAGGCCACCTATGATCATTTTTGAGTTTTTTGGAGTGTTTGCTATCCAAACTTCAGTGCTACTGCACTGGATAAACTTGCCCCTCGGTCTTTATTGTGTGTGTTCTTGGGATATCCATCTAATCATAAGGGTTATAAGTGTTTACATCTTTCTAATAACAAATTTATTATCTCGAGACATGTTGTTCCTAATGAAACAGATTTTCTCTTTGCTCGGATGAGTGATTTTTCATGGCATACTATTCATCGGTTTCACCAAGTATTCAAGCAGCCACTCCGGGTATTGGGTTGTTAAGCAAATCAGTACCCGTCGTGCCCACCGCCGGCCCTACTGCACTGCCGCCTCGAAACCCAGTCCATCTGCGGTGCGCACTGCCACCACCGCCTACCGACAACCCTACGCACATTGAGAAAACTCCGATGATGCATCCAGCACCACGATTCATCCCATGTCACACTTTCCAAGGCTAGTAATCTTAAACCACTTTTTAAGCCTTCTATAGTTGCCCTTTCTACTTTGTCGGATATTCCATACTCTTATAAATGGGCTCTTAGTGGTGATAACTGGAAAAATGCCATGCTAGATGAGTATAATACCCTCTTATGCAATAATACTTGGACTCTTGTTCCAAAACAACATGATACTAATATTGTTGGCTCCAAGTGGGTTTTTCTTGTACAAGCACACTTCCAGTGGACAAATTGAAAGATACAAAGCTTGTTTAGTTGCTCAAAGCTACACATAGAGGTATGGCATTGATTATGATGAAAACTTAAGTCCAGTTTTTAAGCCAGCTACAGTGCGCATATTTTTATCTATAGCCACTTCAAGAAAGCGGCCCATTCATTAGCTTGATGTTAAAAATGCATTTCTCAATGGCACTTTAATCAAGGAGGTGTATAAGCCATCGAGGATTGTGAATTCCAATTTTTCAACTATGTATGCAAGCTAAATAAGTCTTTGTATGGGCTCAAACAAGCACCATGTGCATGGTATAATCGTTTTGCTTCATTTCTTCATCATCTTGGTTTTCTCAGTTGCAAGTCTGACTCTTCAATGTTTATACTTCATTGTGGGAATAATATGGCTATTTTATTGATTTATGTGGATGACATCATTCTCACTACTCCTTCCATTACCTTCCTTCATGCCTTGTAACATTCTCTACGACTTGAATTTGATATGACAGATTTAGGCCGCCTCAGTTAGTTCCTTTGAATTTTTTTGACTCATATGCCTGATGGTTTACTGTAAGCCTATTGCTTGGTCAGACTGACATGCTTTCCTGTAAGCCTGTTGCTACGCCCACTGATTCCAGATCCAAGCTCTCCTTAACCGAAGGGGAGCTCATGACCAATCTTTCCATGTATCGGTCAATTATTGGTGCTTTGCAATATCTCACTTTCACTAGTCCTTTCTTATGTAGTGCAGCAGGTGTGCCTCTTTATGTATGCCCCTCGTTCCTCTCATTAGTGAAATGTATTCTACATTATCTTAAGGGCACCATTGACCTTGGTTTTATTATCTCTCCCAATACTGTGGATCAACTTATGGTCTATTCTGATGCTGATTGAGCGAGATGTTTTGATAATCATCAGTCCACATTTGGATTTTTGTGTTTTTTTTAAGGGGGTAACATCATTTCTTTGTCTTCCAAACGGCAGCCTATTGTCTCTCTTTCTGGTGCTGAAGCAGAATATCATGGGGTTGCCAATCCTGTTTCAAAATGTTGTTGGTTCCGCTCCTTACATGGCGAAGACATTACTATTCACAAGTTTATAGTGGTTTATTTATAATATTTTAGCCACTTATCTTTCCACGAATACTGTTCAACATGTTCGCATCAAGCATGTTGAAATTGATATTCATTTTGTCCGTGAGCATGTTTAGATGAGTCTTATTCGTGTTCTCCATGTTACTTCCTCACTACAGCTCGCGATGTCTTCACCAAGAATCTTCCCCCGCATTTGTTTCTTTTTTTATGCACAACCTTCACATTAGGTTACCTCCTGCTATAACTGAGGGAGGACGTTACAATATATTATATAGGATCATTAATATTGTATAAAGGCCTAATGGCCCAAGCCTTGTAGCCTAGTATTGTGATATAATCTTATTTATAAACACAAGAGAGGGCAACCTCATTAGGTCGGTTCCCTTCGATTCTTTCAATTTCATCAATAACAAAACTAAAATTTTACCCTAAGAACCAAATTGACACAATAAAAATAGAGATACTAAATTGACACAATTGAAAGTACAAGGACTAAATTGACATGATGGGTAAGGTACAGGGATCTTTCGCGTAAATAATCCTCAAATTAATATAACTAAAAATTAAAAGACGGATAACATACTAGATACAATATAGAAATTGAAGTCATAAATAACTTTGACCAAAAAGAATAAGAAGTTACAAATAACCTTAGTGTCAAAGAACATCTTTCCCAAAAGATTAAACTAATGCGTGAAAGCTCATGATTGGTTTTATATTTTAACATGATCCTTCGCTCAAATGCCCATTTGGGCTTGAAGTGTGGATACTACACTGGCCCACCTCATACATTGTACTTAAATTACTTAATATTAAAGTGAGGACTATTGGGTTCGAACTCATGGCTTCTTGATCACAAAAGGACTCTGATATCATGCCAAAAAACTATATTTTTCAAAATTTTAAGCTAATGAGTGAAGGTTTATGATTAGTTTTATATTCTAATACTTATAGGCTATATATAAATTAAATATTTAAATTGAATATTTATAGTCTTTTGTTATGAATAAGGGTAGATCTAATTGAGTAAAGATCCACGTGGTCCAACCATCGTATTCCCTTCAGATTTTACGTGAAAATGAAATCACATGTTGGAAAACCTAATAATGACAATGATTATGATACTCCAACAAACAACATTATCATGCATTTGCATAATCACAACCAAAAATAATATAAAATTAAATAATTAACAAATTCAATTCATCAAAATTCATATCTTAATTTTCCATCTTCTTTTTAATGCAATATTCTTTATGTAATGTGAAAAATTAGTATTTGCTAAATGTTGAAAAAATTCACACAACAGAAGCGAAAAATATAAAAAGAATCAAACAATCAAGCAATATCTACGTGGAAACATTCTCGCAACTAGAGGGAAATATCAAGGGACCCAAATGAGTGCCTTATCTACTATGAAACTTAAGGATTATAATCTCTAATTATAACACCAAACCCTATATACAATCAATCATCATCAATATTACTATTGCATGGCGAGTCACCAACACTCTCACAATGTAACTTATGCACGGCAAGCCACCAACCCTCTCAAAGTATAATTGATGCACATTGAGTCACTAACCCTCTAAAAATGTAGCTACTACACAGTGAGTTATCAACCCTCCCATGACGTAGTTTTGGATAGAATAAACTACAAAACTCTCATAAATGTCTCTCAATCAAAACACATCTTAATCATCACACACCTCACAAAACAAATCATCTCTCCACTTGCTTGAGTGCCCCCACGGTGCACCCCTTTACAAATCTCACAAGCATCTCACATTGTTGCTCTCTTTTTTTTTGTTTTTTTTTTTCTCTCTCTACCCTCAATCTCATTCTCTACTTGTAATGAGTATCTAAATCTAGCATGACTCAAAATATCAAATCAAACTTATTTGGGTTACTTAATATAAACCATATGTCATACAAATCAAATCCTAATCATATCAAATCAATATTAATTTTAAAATAAATAATATCCTAACCCTAAAAATTTAAAGCGATATTTAAAATTGACGAAAATGTCAACAAAAGAACAAAACCTTGTCGTAAGTATTTTTCTATGTTTGATATAAAAAGAAAATGTGGAGAACAATTACTATGAGAACTGAGAGAAATATTAATTAATTCATGGAATTTGACGTTTTTCAAATATACAAGAAACATAAGAAAAACTTTTCTAGGACAATCGAACCTTGATTTTCACCTTTAACTAAGTAAACTTGACATTAACAATTTTGGAGTGGATCAAAATCTTCGACGAGACCGAGTTATTTGGTTTAAAACTAGATTAGGTTGTGTTTTGGGGTTTTTTGGGAGGGTTCTTTTAAGGGAGGACCGCGCTCAAGTCCCCTCTTCTGTGGTAGCTGAGGTTGTATTTATAGTGATTTGGGGGGGGGGGGGGGGGGGTGGGGAGCCCCCTTGGCGCTTAAGTGGCAAAAAAAGGGAGAGTTTGGGTATGGTCGTGCGTGAGTACCGTCAAGGTAGGGACTACCGCCAGGGTAGGGGAGTACCGCCAGGGTGTACTTGTGGTGGTTCCCTTTTGGGGAGGTGGTAATCCTAGCAAATAGGGTCCTCCCCTAACAGTTAGCCCCCCACTTTGGGAAAAAAAGGCACTTTTTATCCCAAAGTGTTTTGCTATAAATATCCATGTATGTGGGGCCAGTATTTCATAGGTTCTGTAATCCAAATGGTGTGTTGCATTGGGGATCATTTTTAACAAAGCATTTGTTTAACAAAAAGGTCTCTTGAACTTTTGTTTTTGCTTGTTTCTTTTCCTTTCCATGGACGAGTTACTTGCGAAATCTGGTTGTGTCTTCCAGTTAAATCAATCCTAAGGTTTTCCTGTGTTTCATCTTTTGCCCGTAATTTGTTGTTTAACTATGATTTTATTAGGTGGCAGTCTTTCTACTCTTTGAGCCGTACAGCGGATGGATTCTTTTTGCAGCTCGAGACTGATGTGCGCCCTGACGACTTGGAGGCCTTTTCTTTTTCAGTAGATTTTTCTCCAGTTGTACCTGTTGAGGTACTAGAGATCTTGACTGATAATGTTCGCATATTGGGTGTTGCTGGTGGTTTGTTGTTATACCGTGACTATAACCTTTCTCGGTTGTTCGTTTGTAATCCGGCCATGGGAACAGGTCAAATGGTTCCTCTTCATGACAGGGTTTCTATGGGCTATGCAGATTCTCCTTTAAACCTAGTGTTTGGGTGTTTTGATACTGCCATGGACTTCGGTTTTTATCTTTACCTGCTTGTGCTTGATTTGTCCCAATCCTATTGGGGGCCTTGGCCTAGTGCGTACCATGTGTACTTTTGGGAGGGCAGTTGGAACTTTTGGGGGAGTTTGGACGTGGGTCCTAGGAACGTTTCCCTTATAGACCATGTTTGTTTGGGTGGAGAGCTATATTTCTTATCGGATTGGGGACATTATTTGGGTGATGCTCAAGCTTGCCCTTACATAGTCCGATGGGACACTATTGCCGGCATTTCTCGTAGATTGCTGTTTCCAGCCCGGTTTGTGAAAACATTTTTGCCTGTCGGGATGCTAAGCTTTCTAAGTGGTGGGAGACTTTAGCGGATCTCCCTATTCTTTGCTTAGTTACATTACGAAGCCCGGTGTTCACTGTGTGGACGCTGTCTCATTCAGAGGATCCTTCTTCCTGGGAGAGACGCTTTCGTTTACACGTGAGGTTGCCATGGTCTAGAGGTAGGTGGGATCCGGTGATTACCAGTTTTATGGTGACTAGGGATCATTCAAGTTTTACGGCTCATAATCAAATGTTCCGGTGCGCACTTCATGGAGATCAACGTGGTCGTATAGTTTATTTGGGGAACCACCGCTGCACTGTGCAGGCGCAGCTATTTCCTTACTCGGGATCTCTATTCCGTTGTGGCGATGATCCTATGGCGCCTTTTGCTGCCTTTATGTGAGATAGGTTCTTGGCGGGAGTTTGGCTTTTATGAGTACTGGTGTTCCTTTTGTTTTGCTACAGCTTTGCATAGTCACGCTTTGTGTTGCCGGCTTTTTAGTTTTGGTTTGTAAATTATGACACAGTCCTTAGGTTTTATCGGAAATGTATTTTATATCTTTCCTTTTTCTGCTTAGTGCTTTACAAAATTATTCTTTGTTGCTTTGCCTTTTGTGATATGATGGCTTTCCCTTTGCTATGAGGGGGGTTCCCATGTTGGTAGGATTAGATACCGCTGCTCCCTCCGTTAGGTGGGGCTTCCTTTGTTAAGTGTTTCTAAATTTGTTGAGAGTTTCCGTTAGTCCTAATGTTGGGCGGGACTTAGGCTGTTAAGGCTTTTCGGTAAACGAGGGCTGCCGTTAGTTCCAATGTTAGGTGGAACTCATATCGTTAAGGCTTCTCGGTTGACGAGAGCTTCCTTTAGTTCCATTGTTAGGCGGAACTTATGCCGTTAAGGCCTCTCGGTTGACGAGAGCTGCCCTTAGTTCCAGTGTTAGGTGGAACTTATGCCGTTAAGGCCTCTCGGTTGATGAGAGCAACCGTTAGTTCCAGTGATAGGTGGAACTTATACCGTTAAGGCTTCTCGGTTGACGAGTGCAACAGTTAGTTCCAGTGTTAGGTGGAACTTATACCGTTAAGGCCGGGAAGATGAAACAATGTACAAAACCAAGGAAAAAGAACCGGCTAGCGCTAAACGACGGCTGCGAAAGATAAAACAATATATAAAACCAAGGAAGAAAAAAAAACTAACTAACGTTAAACAAAACCCCCAGCCGTTAAGGCTGGAAAAGATAAAACAATATATAAAACTAAGAAAAATTACCTAACATTAAATAAAGGCCCCCAGCCGTTAAGGCTGGGAAAGATAAAACAATATATATAAAACTAAAGAAAATTAGCTAACGTTAAACAAAGCCCCCAGCCGTTAAGGCTGGAAAAGATAAAACAATATATGAAACTAAGGAAAAAGAACTAACTAACGTTAAACAAAGCCTCCAGCCGTTAAGGCTGGGAAAGATAAAACAACAATTTATAAAACTAAGGAAAAAGAACTAATTAACGTTAAACAAAGCCCCCCAGCCGTTAAGGCTGGGAAAGATAAAACAATATATAAAACTAAGGAAAATTAACTAACGTTAAACAAAGCCCCCAGCCGTTAAGGCTGGAAAAGATAAAACACTATATGAAACTAAGGGAAAAGAACTAACTAAACAAAGGGCCCAACCGTTAAGGCTGGGAAAGATAAATCAATATATGAAACTAAGGAAAATTAACTAACGCTAAACAAAGGCCCCAGCCGTTAAGGTTGGGAAAGATAAAGCGATATATAAAACTAAGAAAAACTAACTAATGTTAAACAAAGCCCCCAGCCGTTAAGGCTGGGAAAGATAAAATAATATATGAAACTAAGGAAAATTAACTAACGCTAAACAAAGCCCCCAGCCCGTTAAGGCTGGGAAAGATAAAGCGATGTATAAAACCAAGGAAAAAGAACTAACTAACGTTACACAAAGCCCCAGCTGTTAAGGCTGGGAAATATATAAAACTAAGGAAAATTAACTAACGTTTAAACAAAGCCCCCAGCCGTTAAGGCTGGGAAAGATAAAACAATATATAAAACTAAGGATAATAAACTAACTAACGTTAAGGCTGGGCTCAAGGTCTATTTAAAACGTCGCTGCACTTGGAAGCCCTTAGTGGTGGGGCGACGTGAAGCTATCCCCACATTTTGGGGTTGTCACTTTTAATTTTAGGACATTCACTGCCGTCCTGTTTTTAAAACCCTAAAACCCCCTTTCTTTCACCGCGACCCTGTAGCTTTTGCGCACTTCCCTTCTCGCTTTTCACTCATAACCGGTTTTCATCTTGTTTTCAAGGTAATTTGTGGTCGATTTGTGAGTATTTTGTTGAATTTTTGGTGTGATTTTGGTTTTCCAAATGTTTCTCTGTTTTTCTTCAAAGATTTTCGAGTTTGGTTCTGCTTGTCAGAGCTTCTCATGGAGGATTCTGATGATAAAGACCAGATTATTTCTGATTTTTTGGAGAGCATAGCTGCGAGCCCCGCGGTAGGAGAGAGGGGGGGGGGGGGGGGATGCTTCTTGACCAAGCGGTATCCCCTTCCTTTTGTTGGTCTGGTTTGGGGAACGCCTCCATGCCTTCAGGGACGAATGCTCTGATTCTGCCCGCGGGGATTAACGTTGGGCTATCTCAGAATTGTCGGGGTAAGACTTTCTCGTTCTGACCTCTTTTCTTTTTATCTTCTTTTCTTTGTTGTTTCTTTTTAGAATATGGCTCCGAAAAGGTCACGGCCGGGTCAAAGTAGTCAGGGCGGTGCTGGGGAGGTGTCTGCAGATGAAGGTTTGGCGGTAGAACCGCTGTCTTGGCTGGCTTCTTCGCCTGCGCAATCCCCGGAGGAGGAGGCGGTTCGTGCCCAGTTTTCGAAGGCGGCGTTGGTGCTTCCTTTGGGGTCGCTTGTATCCTCTCTGTCTTCTATCGAGGGGATTAAACAATTTTGAGATAAGTTCTACTTTCCTAACGACTACAAGATTATCGGTCTAGGGGAGAGTGACAACATCTTGTTTTCTTGCCACCCGGGGTCTTTTTCGATTACCTTAGATTCTTTGGAGGTGGGATTAAGGTTCCCCTTGCCTAGTATTTTAGAGTGGGTTTTTAGGTAGTATTCTTTTTGTCCTAGTCAGATTAGCCCAAACGGGTATAGGAACATTTATGGATATCTAATTACTTGTTTTGTGGAGGGACTGACCCCATTCACTCGCAGTTTTGATTATTTATTCCGGGCTAGGCAATTAAGGGGATTGGTCACATTTGAGGGAAGGTTGGGAGTGAAGTTTGTAGAGAATAATCCGTCTAAGGTAAATTTTTGGCAAAATAAATTTGTGTGGGTGAAGCCTTCACAACCCTTACTCCTTCCTACGTACTGGACAAAGATAAATAAAAGCAATACCCCTTCCGCAGATGCGCTCTCGCCTCTTGACAAGGAGGTGGTCCGATATTTTGAAAGGGGACTGGATTCTCGGTTTGTGGCAACCAAGGAAATTTTTGCTCAGGAAAGGGTGCTTATAAAAGTAGGTTTATGTGCCTGACCAGTAAGTGGTAAGAGATTCTTTGGCCCAGAAACCGGGGGGGGGGGGGGGGTGTTTCCCCTTTTCTTTTTTTTCTTTTTTTTTTGTTGTTGTTGCCAGTCATAGGGATTTGTTCTAACTAACTCTTTTTTGTTTGTTGTTGTTCTTATAGGGCTAGAGGCTGACGTAGACATTATTCAGCTTACCGAAGATTATCATAAGGGCGGCGATAGGGTAGTCGAGAGAGAGAAAAGGGGCAGCATTACGAGTCGTGTGTCATCCAGGGTGGAGAAAGGAGCGTCCGTAGAAAGCATAGAAGAATCCTCTAGGCCACGCCCAAAGAAGCGGAAGAAATCTAAGGCTGCAGCACAGGTGGAGGAAACTATGGAGACCATGCCTTCTTCACAAGGTGATGTGACAGAGATTCCTGTGGTACAAGCCTCCCCTGCTTTAGGGGGGTCTGTTCCTTCTTCGGATGTTGGGGTGATTGTGATAGAACCGTCTCGATCAGTGGGTGGTGCCTTGTATCTTCAAACAATGGTGGTAACAGGTAGGCCTGTCACTGGTGATGAAGGGCCGAATACTTGACCTGAGGTCATGGCTGGCCCTTCAGAGGGTACGGCTGCTGATACTGTAATGGCCCTTGATGAATCATTACCCCCCTCTTCTGAGGGGAGGACCGGTGATGTACCTACGGTTGCTGTTACGGAAGCAGCTGGGCCTCCACTTTGTGGAGCGGAGGTGACAGATGTTGCCGCTCCTCTAGAGCCCTCAAGACTTTCACCTGAAGACATACCAACAGGTGTTCCTGTCACCGCTATCCCAGAGGCGACCGACCCCCGAGCTCTGTGCGAGTTTCCGGGAGCAAGTGAGGTACCGATATCTGAACGGGGTCCCGAGAGGCCGGTTAATATTGAGGTACCTTTGGGAGAAGGCGGTGTAGAAGGGGAGCCTGTTCGTACCGAGTTTTTAAGCCAAACACCTCCTTTGACTCCTTTTCTTGGCGATCCGGAGGTCGGGGGTGATGATGGTGCTGACAGGTTTCCACCTTTCTTTCAAATCGATCTATCGTTAGTACCGGACCTTTTTCATGGTACTCCGTTAGGGCAAGAGCTGCCCCCCTCGCAGGATGAGGCAACGGCTGGTGATGGGAGCTTTCCTCCTGGAGTTTCACCTTTTGACAGCTCTTCCATCCTTTCTCCTCGTGATAGTGTAGACCTTATCCAAAGGGTGAGCCATACCGCGCTTCCTTCTGAAGCACCCCAGGCGGCTACGGGGGACACGGTTGCGAACTATGCCCTGAAGGTAGTGTCTTTACTATGTTGGAGATTTTATGACCGTTTTTTGAACTTACCTGCCCATGTTTACGTTGTGGTTGCAGGCTACCTCAAGGATTACTGCTATGGTTTCGGGTTGGTTCCAGGAGAAGGACAAGGTAACTAAAGAACTCGTCCGGTTAGAAGGTGAGAACAAGGATCTTGCCGTTAGGGTGCAGGAGCTGAGATTGGCTAGAGAAGAAGCCCTGACGCTGTCTTTGTTACAAAAGGAGAAGGACATGGCTCTAGAGGGGGCGAGGCGGAGTTGTGAGAAGAAAAAGAGGATAGCAAAAGAGAAGGAAAGAGAGACGCAAGAGTTAAAGAAAGAGCTAGCGTCTTACCAGATGCGCTTAGAAAGATTACATGACGAAATGCAACGATGTCAGGTAGAGAGCTTAAGAGCTGCGGAGAATGCTGCGAATGCCGTTACCCAATTTAAAACTAGCGTGGAGTTTCTTGGCTTGATGAATTCTTCCTACTGGTGGGGTTTCACTTCGGGTCTTTCATGCTTTGCCAGTCGCCTGCTTCAGAGTCGTCCTGGCTTGGGTCAAGAGCTGCTTCAACGAGTGGAGGATCAACTTCATCAGGACCTTTCACGTACAAGAGGAGGATCTAGCAGCCGGCAGCCATAGTTACCTTCCTTTTTCCTTCTTTCTCTTTTTCCCTTGTTGATTTTCTAGATAAGGGTCGTTCTCAATGTAGGGAAGATCCTCTTTTGGGGCCTATGTCTATGCCTCTTTTTGTAATAGAAATTCATAGGCACATTTTGTAAAGTTGTGATCCGAGGGATGTATTCTTATGGTGGTTTTTTGAACGCAGCCTATAATGGCTTAGCACACAATGTTGTAGACGGGACGCTGTATCATACTATACTATATATATATTAGCATACATTCTGAGATCGTACGAGTTCTAAGACCTTTATGCCTATTATTGAGTAATTCATAAGGCTTGACTTGTTAACTACACACCTTGCCTTCTATACATAATATTTTTTAAGATTCTTCATTTTCCAGGATCGCGGCATTTCGAGACCATTGAGGCGTTGCAGCTTATAGCTCCCATTTCCTAGTTTCGCACTCACATGGTAAGGACCTTCCCAATTTGCGGCTACCTTTCCTGACCTGATGCCATGGGTAATGCTTGCCCGATGGAGTACTAGGTTTCCTATTTCCATTCTTCTAGGCCGTACATGCTTATTGTAATGCTGGGATATCCGCTGCTTCTGAGCCGTTATGTGGAGAAGGGCATTTTCCCTGGTTTCATCAATTAGATCAAGGGAGTGTCTTCGTAATTCTCCATTTTCGAGCTGACTGTACCCTTGGGTCCGATGGCTGGGCTCTCCTACTTCTATTGGGATCATGGCTTCTGCGCCAGAAACCAGTATGAAGGGAGTTTCTCCCGTGGCTACACGATAGGTGGGCCGATGGGCCCAAAGAACACTAGGTAGTTCTTCCAACTATTTCCCTTTTGCCTCGTCCAACCTTCACCGTAACCCCACAGGTATCTGCTTGTTCTCGGCTTCTACTTGCCCATTGCTTTGCGGGTAGGCCACTGATGCGAAGTGGAGTGAGATCTTCAGATGCTGACAATAATTGCAGAAATGCGGTGAGCTGAGCTGCGTTCCGTTATCCGTTATGATGGCTCGTGGGATTCCAAAGCGGGTTACAATGTTCTTCCATAGGAACCGGCTGGTGGCGTGGTCAGTGATACTGGTTACCGCCTCCGCCTCTACCCATTTGCTAAAGTAATCTATGGCCACTATCAGGAATTTTCTTTGGCCACTGGCTATCGGGAATGGGCCCAAGATGTCCATCCCCCATTGGTCAAAAGGTATGGGGTCAATGATGGGGTGTAGTGGTACCGCTGGGGTGTAGATCAATGGTGGGTATCTCTGGCATTTATCGCACTTTCGTACTAGCACGGTGGCATCTCTTTCCATAATGGGCCAAAAGTACCCAGTTCTGAGCTCCATCCTTACTAATGTTCGCTTCTCGACGTGTACTACACAAATTCCTTCATGGATCTCCCTCAGCACATAATTTCCCTCCTCTAGGGTTAGGCATTTCAGCAGGGGGTATGTGAATGACCTTTTATAGAGCTGTTGGTCGATTATCACGAAGCGGGCAGCTTGTCGTTGCAACTTTCGTGCTTCCTTTTTGTCCTTGGGTATCTTATTTTGCACAAGGAAATCCACAATAGGCCGCATCCATCCCTCTTCATATTGTATTTGCATTAAGTCTCAAGGAAGGGGTCGGTTTAGGTATTTCACATCGACTTCCTGTATCTAAACCTCTCCTTCCTCTTTTTCTACTATGTGTTTGAGGCCAGCCAATCGGCTTAGCTTATCGGCCAGCTTATTGTCTTTGTGGGAGATTTCCCGTATACTGAAACTTTCCAATCCAGAGATCCGCGTCTGGACTAGGTCGAGGTATTGCGCCAAGTGGGGTTCCTTTACCCCGTATTCCCTAGTTACCTGGTTTACTACCAACTCTGAGTCACTGAAAGCCTCGACATGCTTGGCGCCTGCCGCTATAGCGTAGTCGATGCCTAGGAGTAGGGCCTCATACTCAGTTTCATTGTTGGTGGCATAAAAGTTGAGCTTTACCGCATACTCCATGGGCTCGCCTTCTGGGTTTATCAGTACGATACCCGTGCCATTGCCCCCCTGGTTGACGAAACCATCAATGAATAGCCTCCAAAGGTGATCTTCTTTAGGGAGGATTGTTAACTCGGGTATTTCAAAGCTACATTCCACCAGGAAGTCGGCCAGGGCTTGTGCCTTGATGGCGTGGCAGGGCGAATACTGTATGTCATGCTCTAAGAGTTCCACTGCCCATTTCAACATTCTTCCTGAACAATCTAATTTTCCCAACAATTTTCGGAAGGGAAGGTGGGTAAGCACAGTGATAGTGTGGGCCTAAAAATAGGGTCTCAGCTTTCGTGCGGTGGTAACTAAGGCCAATGCCGTTTTTTCTATGGCAGGGTATCTCTTTTCTGCGTCCTTGAGGGACTGGCTTACGAAGTATACTGGGAGTTACTTGCCTTCTCGGTTGGTTATTAGCACAACATTGGTGGTGTTTTCTGAAATGGCTAAGTAAACACTCAGCCGCTCGTTTGGTTCGGGAGAGGTAATGACAGGAAGTTGAGCTAGATATTGCTTTAACTGCTGGAAGGCACATTCGCACTCCTCATTCCAGCGGAAAGGCTGCTTCTTTCTTAATGCCTTGAAGAACGGCATGGCCTTGTCGGCTGAGCGGCTAATGAACCTGCTGAGAGAGGCCATGCAGCCGGCCAGCTTCGGGACGTCCTTGGAGGAACTGAGTGATCCCATTTCAAGGATAGCACTTATCTTTCTGGGGTTGGCTTCAATTCCTCTGTTGCTGACAATAAACCCAGGAATTTTCCTTCAGGCACCGCGAATGAGCACTTTTCAGGATTGAGTTTCATTTTGTACGTTCTAAAAGCTTCCAGAGCCTCCCGTAAATCCTCAATGTGACCCAGGCTCTTCTGGGATTTAACTATCATGTCATCCACATAGACTTCCATGTTACGGCCGATTTGAGACTTAAAAATTTTGTTGACCAGTCTTTGGTATGTGGCGCCAGCGTTTTTGAGGCCAAACGGCATGACCTTATAGCAATATGTGCCTTCGGCTATTACGAAGGAAGTTTTTTCTTCGTCATCTGGATGCATGTGGATCTGATGGTAGCCTGAAAAAGCATCCATGAAGCTGAATAGTTCACAACCTGCTATTGAGTCTACTAATTTATCTATCTTAGGCAGAGGGTAAAAGCCCTTTGGGCAGGCGTTATTAGGTCTTTGAAATCGACACACATTCTCCAATTTCCATTTGCCTTTTTTTACTAGGACTACGTTAGCCAGCCATTCTGGGTAGGCCACCTCTCTAATGGATCCTGCGCGGATCAACTTTCGTACCTCCAATTTAACGGCCTCGTTTCGCTCAGTGCAAAAGTTGTGCTTTCGATGTTTCACAGGTTTTTTGTCAACTTGAACATTGAGCTGATGGGTGATCACGTTTGGTGGTATTCCGGATATTTCGTCAGCAGAAAATGTGAAGACGTCCCGATACTGCTTTAAGAGTTCGCCAATTCTTTCTTTCAGGTGGGGAGGGGCCGTGGTGCCTATATAGGTGTGCCGCCCTAGTTCTAATTCATACTTCTCTAGAGCTGAGGAGGCCAGGTCTGAGCTTGAGGATGACTGAGGCTCCGCTGGTTCGGCAGTGATTAAGGCTGAATCGGGAAAGTTGTGGTAATATTCGGAGAGGGAGCCTTGCCTGTTACGAACGGTCATGATGTTGCCAGAGTTGCTTTCGAACTTCATGGCTAGATGATAGGTGGAGACCATGGCTCTTAGTCGATTCAAAGAGGGTCTTCCAAGGATAGCATTATAGGATGAAGGAGCATCTATGACCAAGAATTCAATCTTGATGGTGCGTCGTCCCCCTTCGCCCTGAAAGGTGGCGGATACAAGTATCTTTCCCTTAGGTATAACATAATTTCCGGTAAACCCTACTACAGGGCTTGACGTGGGGACAAGGGAAGAGGCGGACATCCCCATCCGGGTGTAGCAACTTAAGAAGAGCACATCTACAGAACTACATTGGTCGACCAGGATTCTGTGAATGATGTATCCCCGGATATCAGCGGTTATAACCAGAGGGTCCTCCTGGTTTGCGTCAATCCCTTGAGCATCCTCCTCTGTGAAACCTATGCACTTGGGTTTGCCGAGTACTGGGAAGGACCCCTTCCCTTTTTCCTAGACTTTTGATTCTCCTCTTGCTGGCGGCTCTCTCTTTGTGATGGCGGCGATAACCGGGGGCACTGTTTTGCTTGGCCCTGGGTCATGGATATCTTCGTCGTGAGTTTTTCCTATTTTTATCCTTTGTAGGTTTGCGTATTCTATCCACTGTCCAGTGCGCTCTACTTCTTCTAAGCGGGCTTTTAACACGCGGCATTCTGCGGTATTGTGGGTGGTCATTCGGTGGTAAGTGCACCACTCATCTTTTTTCTTGCTTTTTGAATCCTTTGGATGCTCTCCTTCTTTTATTGCCAGCAACGGCCTCGCGGCTTCTGGCGGGATTTGCTTTTTAAAGATGGGCTTGTGCCGCTTTGGGGGCCGGGCACCTCTTGATGGTGGTTTGAAACCCTTTCTCGGCCTCGGAGAGGTCCCCACCTGAACTTCTTCAGGTCTTGGTGTTACCTGCATCACCTCTTCGACGGTGATATACTTGTTGGCCTTGAGCCATAGGTCGTCCACAGTTACCGGCAACCCCTTAGCCAGCACAAATTTGAAGGGGGAATTCTGTAATCCGTTGACAAAGGCAGTGATGGCCGTCTCGTCAGAGAGGTTGGCAACATCGATCGTGGCGTGTGTGAATCGTCTTACATAATTTCTTAAGGGTTCGAACTCATTCTGCTGTAGCGTAAGGAGATGTGCAGCCGTTCTCCTTCTTCTCTTATTGCTCACAAAGTGGCGTGTGAACGGCTCAGAGAGTTCCGTAAATCCGTCAATGGATGATTGCGGGAGGGAGGAGAGCTAGCTTTGCGCTGCCCCTTTGAGGGTGGCGGGAAAGCATTTGCACCAGACCTCCTCCCCTACGTCCTGCAGGTACATCCGCGTCGCAAAACTGGCCAGATGATCCTCAGGATCCTGAGTCCCGTCAAATGCATCCATATTAGGGATTTTTACCTTTTCCAAAGGTGCCCGGAGGTGTCGGGATGTAAAAGGTGAGTGGGTTCCCGGGACTAGCGGCATTACTCCTGATCTGGCGCTTTGCTGGTGGTTACGGCTCACATGGTTGTAGTGAGTGTTAACGTTAGACTCGGTGGCCAGATTTTGGCTTTCGGTTGGAGTGTGCAGGGAGGCTCCGGGAGTGGTGGTGGAGTGGCCGACGTTTGGGACCCTTCCGGTGCCGTTATCCGCCATTTGGGTAAGAAACTGACTGAGTTGATGTTGTAATTGATTGAATTGCTCCTGGGTTACGTATTCTGCGTGGTGGTCCCCCTGATGGAGGGGGATAGAAGGACTGGTGTTTGACATGAAGGAAGTGTTAGTACCCTTCCCACAGACGGTGCTAATTGTTTTGGGGTTTTTTGGTAGGGTTCTTTTAAGGGAGAACCGAGCTCAAGTCCCCTCTTCTGTGGTAGCTGAGGTTGTATTTATAGTGCTTTGGGGGGGGGGGGGGGGGGGTCTGAAGCCCCCTTGGCGCTTAAGTGCCAAAGAAAGGGAGAGTTTGGGTATGGTCATGCGTGAGTACCGTCAAGGTAGGGAGTACCGCCAGGGTTGAGAGTACCGCCAGGGTGTACTTGTGGTGGTTCCCTTTTGGGGAGGCGGTAATCCTAGCAAATAGGGTCCTCCCCTAACAGGTTGTTATTTGGTTTTATTTTTAGGCTTGTTTTGGAACTCTGTATTCAATCTCAAGTCTAATATGTCCATGTGTAATTTGACAAATTAAACATGTTTGACGCATAAATAACCTTAAATATTGATCAAATTATCAAAAGAAAATCTTGATAATAATATTAGTAATATTATTATTATTATTATTAACTATTTTTTTTCTCATGCCATACATGAGTGTTTCTTAAATTTGAAATAACATAATTAATGCTAATAAAAATTAAAATAGATGAGATATATTTTTCTTGTTAAATTTTGTATTATAAATTATATTGAATACATATTGGCATTAATAAAATGATAAGAATGCTCATACTCAACTCATGTACAAATAAACAATAATTAAATGATCCACTAAAACAGTAAAATATCATATTGGGTGTCCTATCATTTTATATTATCTCTTAATTTTCTTATATTTTGGGAAATAACAATTAAAAGGTAACACAAATGAGAATATAGAATTTGAATTTTAAAGATTTTAAAGAAAGAACTTCAAAATAATATATAAGCAAGCTTATAAATATACATATTTAAACATATTTTACGTGGATCTACACATTGATGTTCCACCTTTCCACGCTGACTTGGATGATGCTTCACGTTATGTTTAGCGAGACGCCAAACATATATGGGCCGCGTGGCCTTCATCATGTCCCGTTTAATTTTGTGATCAATTTAAGAGAGTTTTTTTTTTTAAAAAAAAAAAAATATCAATTTAAGAGTATGATCCACGCTCTACTGCCAGAATAGAAAAACATTTTTCTTATATTTTTAAAATTTTTTAATTAAAATATATTTCATTAAGGGTGTTTGTTATTCTAGTTAAAAATTATTTTATTTCATAAATATTTATAAACAAATGTTTAGCATAGTTGAAGTTAAAACGAAATATATGCCATGGGATTATAATAAAGAAAATTTTCATGCATAAAGGAAAATGATTTCTACTTTTTATAAGGGGTAATCAATTTTCTAGGAAAAATATATTTTATATAAATAAAATTTTATAAAATTATGTAAAATCGTTAAAGTATAAAATCTATAAAGTAAATAGTATAATATAATTCATTAATTTATAAAATATAATGTTAAATTAATTTTTTTTTTTTATGAATCAACAATTTTTTGTTGTATATATATATATATTTAACAGATATTTTAAAAGCTATAGCTTTTTTTTTTTTTGGAGCAACAGCTTATAGTATTATTCAGTGTTATTGTCTGACACTCAAAAACCCAGAAGGCATTAGTGTATCGAGATTTGCCTTTAAAAATAAGTTTACAGTGGTCATCCCCACAAAACTTGTCCTTTCATGTAGTTGAAACAACTTTTTTATTTTTTTATATATCTTATTGTTAAGTCTTCACTAAGTTCTGTTAAATTCTATATTAAAGTTGTAAGAGAGAAAAATCAATAAATAGGTTTAATAACCTATTACACTGAACACTAATTGATTTTAAAATGGAACTCATTTGAACTTATATGTAGACTTTTATATAATTTAAATATGTGGATCAGACATAAAGCTCAGTAAAGTTTAGCAATTATATTTAATCTATCTAAATTATTCCAATGAAAAGATTATTAAGTAGTAAATTAAACTAAACTATAAAAATTATATTAAAATAAACTATTTATTCCGAAAGCAGACCAACCTGGGCGACACATGAACGACCTCGGTCGACCAAACGGTTGTTGCTTTGTACTATCGGATGTACTATTTCCGGAACTTCTTTCCTTTTTTTTTTTTTCTCCTTTTCTTTTAGAGGGCGTAGGTTAATGTTATTATATAGTAAATTATTAATGACAAAAATAACTTTATGAAAATTTGTAACTATTATCAGTGGTGAATCTAAATTTTTTTTTCAATAGGGGCGTGTTTGAATGTTGGTTGTTGTAATACTTTCGAGCATCTGGTAAACACAACTATGTGACTACAAGTTTATGTAGTACTAGACCACTATTTTATAATTCTATTGGATTTACAAAAATAAAACCGATATTTTTAGTAGACATAAGAAAAAGGGCAAAGATATATATGTAAGGAAATGTTAAGAAATAACTAGGGCTATGATCGAGTTTCAAAAGTATTTTAAAATTGCGTATTCACAAGCGTACAAGATTATCGTAGCTTAGTCGGATATACGGGTGTCGTATCTCAGAGAATCGATATAGAGTTGATTCAATTATTAAAGAGTTATCCGGTTTTGGGTTTTATTGATTGGTTGACCAATTAATGTAAGAAAGTAGTAAATTCTATACTAAAGTTATCTATTCAATTGAGAGTAGCTCAGGGAAATAATTCAGTGTGCATTTACTTTAATCCCGTCATTATATTTTATAATGACAATGCTTTAAGAGGCTTAGGCTACAAGTTCTAAGCCTGAGTTAACATTTAAATTAGGGCTTAGTGCAATTAACTACTGTAAAGGCATAACATATCTTTAGCATAGGTTATCTCATAGCATTACTTAATTATTTTCTTGCTCCTAATTTAACATTAACCTGTATAAAAGATTGTGCTTAGAGTTGGGTAAAATCACAATCCTGACTATGTGTGAAAACATGTTACGTTATGGTCTAAGCTACAAGTTCGTAGACAAAACGCATACAAGTTTGAAATTTAAACATGCCTCCAAACACATCCAAAGAAAACCAATTAACATGAGTAATTCCCCCATAGGGATGCGAAAATAACATAACTCAATCGTCAAAAATATAATATAAATCTAGGATATGCACGGCTACATGTCCTTCATCCCTAAACTAAAGGTATACTCCTCCATGGGAGTTTCAAACATCACAAAACTAAAAGGAAAAACAATGAACAAAACTCATAAGCCAAGACTCCCTCAATTGTTATCGACGTTGTTCCGGAAGGAGTGGAGGAGAAGAGAAGACTAGGATCTCATGGCGACTTCTAGAAGGAGTGGAGGAGAAGAGAAGAGGCAAAGATGTGAAAAAGGACGCACCCCCCCCCCCCCCCCCCCCCCTCTCCCCCCAACCTTCTATTTATAGTTGCGACGTAACCTAGGGTCCACTGCGGGTATATGCCTATCGATCAGTAGTCCCATTGTAGGCTACCGATCGATCCGCACTGTTAGCTGATCGATTGGCAACCAATAGTAAGCTAATGTTGCCTGTCGATCAATCGGATCTTCATGTTGATTGGTCAATTAGTTCCCAAACCCTTACGAGCTCTATTTGGGTTATCAAACTAGGACCTGATGGGTCCTTCTTTAACTCACGTGGTTAGGTTTCTCAACATAGTCTTCAAATATTCCTAAATTAATCTTGATTTTGCCACTTTCAATCCTTGTCTGCTCCATTGCACTCCATGCCTAAATGTACCTAAATTGTAATAAAACACATATGTAATAGCCGAAGATGTCACAGGAACAAGGTATAAAATATATAAAAATAAGATATATCAACATCCCCAAACCCAAACCTTGCTTGTCCTCAAGCAAGATTAAGCTCAAAGTAGTTAAAGATTGAAAATTTTAATCAAGAATGTAGTGGCAAGAATTACTTGTGAAAGATATTTCTGAACATATATGAAGGTATACCTAAGAATGAAGAATCTTTATATAATGTTATTATTAAAATTGTTCCAACTAAAGTTTTCATAATTCAAGTTTTTTTACTCGTGAGTGAGCTTAAAACTTTTCTTCCCTTTTTCCTTATTCCAAACCTTCTATATTTAAAACGAATAGAGAAAATAATTAAAGGAACAAGTTACCCTAACAAATTACGTCTAATCAATAAAGAAATCTCAACTCGTTTCTTTTCTCCCTTATTTTCTTCTTTTTCTTCATTGTTTCTTTTTTTTTTTTTTTAAGTAACTCATTGTTAGGCATGTCTCCATATAACCCATGTACTGAGTTTTTGGTTGGTGACTCTTGATCCAACTGGCTCATGGCAATGAGTGAAGAGCACTCATCAGACCTAATGGGTCGAGCCAAAGGAGTTCACAACCTAAACCATTGCTAGCACATACCTTGAAAGAATATTACACTCACATAAGGCATTGGTGCTTGTTGGCCTTAAAGCTATTTATATTGTAATTTTGATGATAACTACCATTTAGTGAGTCATAGTGTTTAAATTGCTCTAATCTTGGCTTTAAATGACTCATAAGAAAGCTATGAAAATCAAGGTTAATCATGTTGATACGAAGCTTTATAAGATGATGAATCGAGAGGAAAAGAGGTCAAAGTTGGAGAGAAGATTCATTCAATTTCAAGAGAATGTGATCCAACTTCAAGCGCCTTAAAGTTATTTATTTTTATTGTCTAGGACTTAGGATCGGGATATATCAATTGAGTCCAAGTCTCAAAATTGATATGTGATGCTCCAACAAAAATGTTTTTGAAATAATTTTGAAATTTTATTTGAAAAAAATTTAAGTTAAAATTAAACCAATCTAGCTTATCAATTAAAATTCTTTTTTAAGATTGGCACTTTAAAAAGTATGATTAAATCAAATAAAAATAAAATTTTAATGGCTGAAAAGTATGATTAAATCAAATAAAGACAAAATTTTAATGGCTGATGATTAAGCTTGATTTACGGAACCAACTATTATGATCAAAGCAAAATAGAAAATAAATTCAAAAATTTGAATTAATATGGCAATCAATTAATCAATCAATCAATCAACTTAGCAAATATGGTAAAAATATCATATCAATCAAGCAAATTGAACAAAATTGTGTAGATTTAGCCAGGCAAGCTGAGTGTCGAAACACAGATAGTATGTGTCGGTACATAGGCTTACAGTAGCCACCAAGAGCTCCTATGTGTCAACAAACAGCCCTTGTGTGTTGACACACAAACCGAAAAAGCTCTAAATGGCTACTTTCAACATGATTTCTTTCTAAAACCTTCTTCCAATCTTTTGAACGTCCCCTTGGCCCTCCTTTACCTATAAGTAGGGTTTGAATGCTTTGGTTCAAATCATCCAATACTCTCTAAGTATTATTTGATAAAAGTTCTCTTACATTCTTGCGCTTTAGCGGTTTGATTTTAAGTTTTTTTTTAAATTTTTATTTGAGCTTCACTTGTTCTCTTATTGTTGATCTTTGAGCTTAATTGGCATATCCTTAGCTTTGGCTAAGCTTGATCAAGTGTCAATTCACTCTTGAAAGAGTGAAGAAATTAAGTGTTTTAATTCTTCTATTACTTTACTCTAATTCATTTTATTGTAAAGGATGGATCCTTAGCCTACGGTTACAAACGGATCGGTCGTAAAGGTTGGGTCTTGAGCTTACGTACAAAAAGACTGGTTATAAAGGTTGGGTCATGAGTCTGATTTTAAAAAGGATCATCAAGCTTAGTTAAAGCCTCAAGTGACTAAGAGTAGTCACTTGAGAAGTGGATTAGCTTCCAGTTTGAAAATGAACCACTATAAAAATCTTTGTGTATTGCTTTTATTATTGGCTTTATTTTTGTCATTTCATACTTATTGTCTATCTATTAATTTAATTCTAGGTTCATTAATTTAATTTTTCATTTATTACTAAAGAACCTAATTCATCCCCTCTTAGGTTGCTTTTTAGACTTTCAATTGGTATTAAAGCTAGTACTCAAATTTTTTTTCGATCTTGTGGCAACCTTCACTCCGGTCTTAGCTGAGGGTCAATCGACCAACAAGCCTCCTCTTTATAATGGGGAATATTTCCCCTACTGGAAACAAGGCGAGAAAAAATGGGAATTATGTACCTTCCAAGAAACAAGGCGAGAAAACCTTTGAAAAAAGGGAAAATGAGCTTATGTAAGATGATAAAGAAAAACTTGCAAAAAATGTAAAAGCTCATTATCGACTATTGTGTGCTATTGCCCCAAATGTCTTTAATCATGTGTTCGGTTGTCAATCGGCAAAAGATATTGTCACAACCTTACGGATGTAACGGCCAAAGTTCAAGACTTGGGCCCGAATGAAAGAGAGGTTAGGTGAAAAAAGAAAGAGAAATAGAGTTTAGATGAGAGAAAGAATTAGAGTAAGTTGAGAGAGATGTGGAGTAAGATGAGAATTGAGAGAATTAGATGAGAAATGAAAGAGATATTTCATTAATTGTCAATTGATGAATACAAATGAATACCAAATACCTACTTATAGAAATACAAGGATTACTAAAAATAATACTAAATACATTAATTAAATCTAGATAATATCTTGAAAATATTCCCTAATGGCTAGTAGGGGAGCGGGCCTCTAACAGCTAGCTTGGAGAGTGCCCAACAGTCAAGAGGAGCGGGCCTCTAACGGCTAGTACAGGCTGGATCCAGGGGAACGCCCAGGCACGGGCTCAGGTGCGGCACAACACTGGGGAAGGACGCTGGGGACGCAGGCCGACACGGGACTGGGGCACGACTGGTGCGCGAACTGGGACAAGCCAAGACAAGGCCAGGGTGCGAATTGGGCGTGAACTGGCACGGCACTTGACAATGTCTGGACACGAACTGGGCAGCGACCTGGGATAGCACCTTGACAAGCACGGATCACGGACCTGCTCATATCTAGACAAAGTAAAGGAATACCAAGAGTGTCATGACCATGACAATACCCCCTCCTCAAGGCAATCCTTGTCCTCAAGGATTGAAATGAAGAAATTGGCCTTGGATGAAGGCCCAATCCTCCCAAGTTACGGCCTCACTTGGCATGTTTTCCCATTGCACAAAGACTTGAGTTATCTTCTTGCCTTTGTGCGTTAGGGTGCGTTGCTTGAGGACCCTCTTGGGTTGAACTTCGGGATGGCCATCCTGGTCACAACTAGGCAAAGAGACTCTAGGCACAACATTATCACCAATTTTCTTTTTAAGGCGTGAAACATGAAAAACGGGATGTATTTTAGATTCTTGAGGTAGTTCTAATCTATAGGCAACCCTTCCTACCCTTGCAAGTATCTTAAATGGGCCATAATACCTAGCAGCTAGTTTGAGGTTACGCCTCATGGCGACCGAGGTTTGGCGATAAGGTTGGAACTTTAAGTATACTAAGTCTCCTACGTCAAATTCTTGTTTGGCTCTATGTAGGTCGGCTTGTTGCTTATAACGGTGTTGCGCCTCCACTAGGTTTTCTCTTAGGAGGTTAGCCAAATTTTGCCTCTCATTAAGCAAGTCTTCTACTCCGGGGGAAGAAGATACACATGGGTAATCAATAGCTAAAATCCTAGGTTCATACTCATAAAGAGCTAAAAATGGAGTAGTTTTAATAGATGAATGGTAGTTAGTGTTATACCAAAATTCCGCAAGTGCTAACCATTGAGCCCATGCCTTCGGTTTGTTTAAGGCCATGGCTTGTAAATAGTTCTCTAAACATTGATTCACACGCTCGGTTTGGCCATCCGATTGGGGATGGTAGGAGGTACTCATGTTGAGTCCTACACCCGCCAACCTAAATAATTCCTTCCAAAAGATGCTTTGGAAGGTGCTATCCTAATCCGATATTATGTTTTTGGGTAGCCCATGCAAACTATATATATTATCAAGAAAAATTTGCGCTACCTTAGTGGACGTGAAAGGATGAGTTAATGATATAAAATGAGCATACTTAGTAAAGCGATCAGCCACTACCAATATTGTATCCTTACCCATGGACTTAGGCAAGCCCTCAACAAAATCAAGACAAACACTTTCCCAAGCTTGGCTTGGAATGGGTAACGGTTGAAGCAAACCGGGATAGGCGACATGCTCATTTTTGGTGCATTGAAATGTATCACACTTAGAAATCCAATCACTAAAGCTCTTTTCATATTAGGCCAATAGAATAAATGTTTTGCTCTTATTAAGGATCCTTGGACACCGGAGTGCCCTCCAATAGGTGAATCATGTAAAGTGTGCATAATTTTAGTTCGCAAGTTCGTGTTTTCACCTATGTAAATACGACCTTTATATCTTAAAATACCGCCATGAAGAGTGAAGGGGCCTTGAACCGAAGGTTCAAGGGTGGCATGGGAAATGAGATCTAGGGCGCGCTTGTCGTTGTCATAACTTGCCTCGACTTCACGTACCCATTGAGGTACCACGCTAGTGAGGACCGAACAAGACCCTAACTCACATTCCTTATCACCTCTAGATAGTGCATCCGCGGCTCTATTTTCCACTCCCTTACGGTACACTATAGAGTAACTAAGGTCCATGAGCTTTGACATACCCTTTTGTTGCAATTGGGTTGTCACATGTTGGTCTAACAAGAATCGTAAGCTAGCGTGATCGGTTTTGATAATGAAATGGTTGTTAAGTAAGTAATGTCGCCATTTTTCGACTACCATGAGGATTGCCATGAGTTCTTTTTCATAAACCGATAACCCTAAGTGATGAGGACCTAAGGCCTTACTAAGATAAGCTATAGGTCTACCTTCTTGACCTAAAACCGCACCAAGGCCTACGCCACAAGCATCCGTTTCAAGTGTAAAAGGTTTAGTAAAATCGGGGAGAGCTAGAACCGGTGCCGACACCATAGCATGTTTGAGGGTGTCAAACGCAAGTTGGGCACTCTCATTCCATTGAAATTTACCTTTGGAAAGAAGGCAATTTAGTGGTTTACTAATTGATCCATATCCCTTAATAAATTTTCGATAGTAACCGGTTAGACCTAAGAAACCCCTAAGACTTTTAAGACTCTTCGGTTGAGGCCAAGCTACCATAGCTTCAATTTTACTAGGGTCCGTAGCTACACCGTGTGGGCTAATGATATGTCCTAGGTACTCAACATGGGCAATGCCGAATGCACACTTACTTCTTTTTGCATACACCGTGTGGGCTAATGAGTTGTCATGCTAGGACTATATACCAAGATATCATCAAAAAAAACTAAAACAAATTTACGAAGGAAAGAAGAGAAGACCTCATTCATTAAAGCTTGAAAAGTGGCCAGTGCATTGGTGAGACCGAAAGGCATCACCTTGAACTCGTAATGACCTTGATGCGTGCGAAAAGCCATTTTGTGGCGATCCTTATCTCGGACACGAATTTGATGGTAACCGGCTCTTAAGTCTATCTTAGAAAATACACGTGCTCCATGCAACTCATCAAATAAATCATCAATAATGGGGATGGGGAATTTATCTTTTATTGTTATGTGGTTAAGTTGTCTATAATCAACACAAAAACGATAAGTACCATCCTTCTTACGTACTAGCAAAACGGGTGAAGCAAATGGGCTATGGCTCGGTTGAGTTATAGAAGAGGAAAGCATTTCCTTAACTTGTTTTTTCATTTTCATTCTTTTGACTATGAGGGTATAGGGTCTTATAGATACGGTTTTGGCATCGGGTTGGGTGGGAATAGCATGATCATGGGCTCGGTTAGGTGGTAGAGTCCTAGGAATATCAAATACATCCTCATATTTGTTAAGTATAGGTTCAAGGTCTAGATGGGCATAAGTAGCTTTTTCTTCACTACCAATGGCTAAAAATAAGTGACCTACTAAACTATGAACTTTCTTTTTAATAAACCGTGTTAGGCCTTTTTCGGACATAGCATGTAAGGTCGCATTATCGGATGTGCCTTGTAAGTGAATAGGTTGTCCATCCTTAAAGCATGAAAATTTAAGGTTAGTAAAATCAAAAGTAACCGGTCCATATCTTTGTAGCCAATCCACACCTAAGACCATGTCACTACCTCGTAAATCAAGTACTCGTAAGTCATCAGAAAAGATGTTACCTTGCACTTTCCACTTCAAGGTTGGACATTTTTGGTAGCTTACCAAGCTCTCTCCATTGGCAACCGTCACTGTCAGCACCACGGTAGGCACCGTGTCAAGCTTGAGCTCTTGGACAACGCTTATGTCCAAGAAACTGTTAGTGCTCCCGCTATCTACTAGGATCGTAATAGGCCTTTTCTTGATTGAGCCCTTCAACCGTAATGTGTTGTGGGTGATGCGTCCGGACAAGGCATTCAAAGAGATCTCCATGACACCATCACCCTCTTCTTAATGAGGAAGTTCTTCCTCAATATCTTCGAGTTCATCATCCACTTCCTCTTGACCTTCCATACTTTGGAGCTTGTTTTTGCATACATGGCCTAGAAAATATCGTTCATGACAACGATAGCATTGTCCCGGGTCTCGCCTAGGCACATTAGGCGCTGTCGGGGTGTTAGGCGCTGGTCTCGGAGGCACGGCCTGGGACGCGCCAGCAGGGGCCTGGGCACTGGACTGGACAGGGCCTACTAGGTGTGACTGGAATGAGGACCCAGCTCAGGACCCATACTGTTGCTGCTGCTTGTATGAGGGTCTAGGGACCGTGGCACCCCTAATCTCTGATATAGTGATTTCTTGAAGTTTTGCTTGCTCAATGGTGGAATTCATATCGGATGGACGGTTGGCTTTAACAGCAGCCCGGATTGTGGGCTTTAAAACCCCAATAAAACTCGAGACATAATAGGATTCACTTAGGTTGTGATGATAAATCATCATCCAACTTCGTAATTCCTCAAAACGGACTTCATATTCCTCCATGGTACCGGTTTGAGTAGTTTTATTAAATTATTCCACCACATCTTGTAAAGATTTATCCCCAAACCGTTTACATAATTCGTCTATAACCGGGTTACTTAATTCTAGAGCATGGAACCAAATGTCACCATACTCATGTAAGTATGAAGAAGCAATGTTAACCCATTCCTCAACCGGAGTTTGGTACCAACGAAAGTATTTTAAACATTTACGTATCCAAACTCTAGGATTCTTACCATTGAATGTTGGGAGATCAATATTTAAGTTGTGATGGGAGGACCACGATCGTGTATTGAATTCATTGCGGCTATGATCACCATCTTCGGATCTCGGTTGGTGCCTTATTTCTCTTGGCTCAGGCACACAGATAGGAGGAGGTGGTGGGGGTGGGGGTGGTAAAATTCCCGAACCACCCATGTGCATATAGTTACCCGAACCAACTTGCTCACCATGCGTTGCAACATCGGGTGCGGCCACAGGAACACTTTCGGGTTCTTTTCTTGGTTCATCAAGATTTGGTTGATGGTCTCAGCCAAGGATGCCATTGAAGCTTCGAACCCACGTTGGCTACGTCCAATGCCCGTGACCTCAGTGGCCAAGTCGTCCACTGATGCCTTCAAACTGTCGCTCACCACGTTTTGGTCTCGGACCAACGTGTCAAGCCTATCCAATCTTCTTTCAATAGCCATACTTTTATCTTGTGAACCGGAAGTCTCCTTAGATGAAGACATATTGTTGGAAGCTCGATTGTCTCTTGTAATCGCAAGTTTTGAGATCGCAACGTACTCTGATACCAATTTGTCACAGCCTTGCTGATGTGACGGCCAAAGTTCAAGACTTGGGCCCGAATGAAAGAGAGGTTAGGTGAGAAAAGAAAGAGAAATAGAGTTTAGATGAAAGAAAGAATTAGAGTAAGTTGAGAGAGAAGTGGAGTAAGATGAGAATTGAGGGAATTAGATGAGAAATGAAAGAGATATTTCATTAATTGTCAATTGATGAATACAAATGAATACCAAATACCTATTTATAGAAATACAAGAATTACTAAAAATAATACTAAATACATCAATTAAATCTAGGTAATATCTTGAAAATATTCCCTAACAGGTAGTAGGGAAGCGGGCCTCTAACAGCTAGCTTGGAGCGTACCCAACGGTCAAGAGGAGCGGGCCTCTAACGGCTAGTACAGGCTGGATCCAGGGGAGCACCCAGGCACGGGCTCAGGTGAGGCACAGCACTGGGGAAGGACGCTGGGGACGCAAGCTGACACGGGACTGGGGCGCGAACTGGGACAAGCCAAGACAAAGCCAGGGCGCGAACTGGGCGCGAACTGGCACGGCACTTGACAATGTCTGGACACGAACTAGGCAGCGACCTGGGATAGCACCTAGACAAGCACGAAACACGGACCTGCTCATATCTAGACAACATAAAGGAAAACCGAGACTGTCATGACCATGACAGATATTTGGGACAAGCTAGAGGTTACCTATGAAGGTACGGATCAAGTAAAGTCTTCAAAAATAAACATGTTGATAAGAGCTTACAAACTTGTCAAAATGAAACCAGAGGAGTCAATAAAAGAGATGTACACTAGATTTTTCGATATTACTAACAAACTCCAAGCTCTTGGAAAAATGTATTCAAATGAGGAGCAAGTTAGTAAAATCCTTAGATGTCTTCCTATTTCATGGCAAGGCAAGGCTACCGCTATTCGAGAAGCTCATAATCTGTCCACTTATAAACTTGATCAACTAATTAGAAATCTCATGACCCATGAGATTGACATGGAAGAATTTAGAGAATAAGAAAAACCAAAGAAAAATAAAGACATAGCATTTAAATCATCTCTAAGCAACGAAGTGACGAAAGTGATGATGAAGTTGTTATGTTGGCAAAGAGGTTTTACAAACATCTTGAAAAAAAGAGGTTTAAGAAAAGTTTTAAAAAGATCTTCCTCCAAAGATGAACCAACTTGCTACGAGTGTGGAGAAATCGGACATCTCAAAAGAGATTGTCCCAAGCCAAAAAATAAGAAATTCTTCATCAAGTTCAAAAAGAAGGACAAAAAGGAAGAACGTAAGAAAGCATTTGCGGCTTGGGGAGATAGCGATGATGATTGTGATGAAGAAAGTGAAGAGGAAGTAGCTAACTTTTGTCTCATGGCTATTGATGACGATAGCATTGAAGACGATGAGGTAAACGACCTATCCTATGATGAACTTCTTGTTGGTTTTCAAGAATTGTGTGAGAAACATAAAAAATTGAACAAACAACACAATGCTTTCGTAAAAGACGGGATTGGAAAAAGACTCGAAACAACATTTATTGCTTGAACTTGAAAATGAATCACTAAAAAAAAGAATAAGTCTTTGAATAATGAAATCACTAAACTAACATTTGAAAAGCAAGGATGATCCTCTAACCTAATAGCAAGTTTTAAACTATGGCCATTCGTAGAGAGAAGAGGGCCATCGGTAAGGTCTCGAATCTTGATCGCCTCAGAAGGCTAGGCTTAGACCACTTTATAAGTTCCATCCAATCGAGAATGTAGTTTTCTAAGAAAAAAACCAAAGTCTTAAGTTGTAAAGCCACAATTTTTGTCGAACTTCAAAAGTGTTCCGAGAAATACATTTGTCATGAAAAACCTTGGTTCTTTCTTTGTGGAGCTTGGCATTTTCGTGTGCCTCGTACCACATCTTTTCCCACTTACTGAGTTGAAGTCGTCAATGCAACCCAATGGTGTGCATATTATGATTGAACTGTTTTACGGTCCAATATGCATGATGCTTAAGCTTTACTGGCACATGGCATGCCTTCCTAAAGACTAAGCGATAGGGAGACCTATCAATTGGAGTCTTGAAAGCTATATGATAAGCCCAAGATGGGATATTGAGGCATCTCATCATGTTTGTTAGGGCACTAGTGCACCGACATCGATCATAGGCCCTACGAAAATCACGAGCGTTCGAGAAAAGAGTCGGCAAGGAGAAGCCACTTTGTAGGACTTTCGTAGCAGTGCGCCGTCCTCTAAAGTGTCTTCCATAAGCTAAACTATGTCCAAAACCATGATATACTCTCTTGCTCAATTTCTGGGACACAACAACATATTACCGGATCAGAACATACCTTGAGCAAGACTTGGTCGTCCCAGAAAAAAAATGCTTCACTTGTTACAAGAAACAATCCCTTGCAGGATTTTGCCAGTGGGTAGGTAACTTCCCTGTTGCCAAGTAGTTCAGGATGTGTGTGTACCACGAGCGTCAATCTCTTGCTACGGGAAATAATTGTTCATAAGAAAACAGTCACCAATAGGGCCCATATTGGAATCAGATGGAAACACAATTCTCAATAAATGATTGACCACTACAACATAAGAGCCTTTCCTAGCCCTAATCTCTAGATTAAATTCTTGGAGTAATAAAACCTAACGAATCAACCTAGGTTTTGCTCCCTTCTTGGTAAGAAGGAATTGAATGGCAACATGATTAGAAAAGACTATGACCCTACTGCCGAAAATATAAGGTTGCAACTTGCCAAGGGCGAAAATTATGGCCAGAAATTCCTTTTCTGTAGTGGTGTAACTCTTTTGCGCCTCATCTAAGGACTTACTAGAATAGTAAACAATGAAATGTTTTTGATCCTTTGATTGACTGAGCATGGCTCCTACAGCATAATTCGACGCATTACACATAACCTCAAATGGCAAAGGTAGTCTAGTGGTTAGATAATTGCAGTTATAGACAACAAGGTTTTTTACTCAGTAAAAGCCGCTAAACATTCATCAAGGGCACATTAATAGCAAGCAAGTTTAATAGAGGTTTAGCTATTTTACTAAAGCAGGTGTTAAAACGCCAGTAAAAACCTGCACGGTCGAGGAATGATTGAGCTTCCTTTACTGAGGTAGGTGGAGTAAGGTTGGCAATTAAATCCACCTTGGCCTTGTCTACAGTGTTTGGATACTACATGTCCTAACACTATATCCTGATGACCCATGAAATGGCTCTTCTCCCACCTGAGCACTAGGTTGTACTCTTTGCACCTCTATAAAACAAGGTTCAAGTGAGCAAGACATCCATCAAAAGACCACCAAACATAGAAAAATCATCCATAAAAACTTCCAAGTAATGGTCCGACATATCAGAAAAGATGGACATCATACAACGCTGGAAAGTAGCGAGTGCGTTGCACAGGCCAAAAAGTATCCTTCAATATGCGAACGTACCAAAGGGATAGGTGAGCGTCATTTCTTTTGATCCTCTTGGTGTACCAAGACCTGGTTTTACCTTGAGTAACCGTCCAGAAAACTATAGTAGGCATATCCAACTACTCTGTCTAAGATCTGGTCCAAAAAGGGAAGGGGAAATGGTCCTTATGCGTTACAGAGTTTAACTTATGGTAGTTAATGCACACTCTCAACCCCGTAGTAGTACACGTAGGAACAAGTTTTCCCTGAGCATTTGTAACAACTCTGATTCCTTACTTCTTAGGAACCACTTGGACTAGACTAACATAGGGACTATCAGAAAATGGGTATATAATACCCGCATCTAGCAGTTTCATGACCTCTTTCTTAACTATCTCCCTCAAGTTTGGGTTAAGCCTTCTTTGCATCTGCATAGAAGGCTTAACATTTTCCTCTAGATGTATCCTATGCATGCATATAGTGGGGTTGAACCCTCTCTGGTCAGCGACCGACCACCCTCTGAGTCATTTATCTATATGACTGCTAAAACCTAGATTTTGATGTCTCAGTTAGGTCAGATGCAATAATCACAGGTAGGGTGTCATTAGGCCCTAGAAATATGTATTTTAAGGTGTCGGGGAGAGGTTTGAGTTCCAGCACTGGTGGACGCTCAATTGATGGTTTAGCAGGCTCACTACGGAGGCTAGTTAAGGGTTCGAAAATTGGACCCCTAGCCTCAACCCTCAACACATCTTGCACGTCAAGAAGATCATCAATGTTAGCATAGATATCAGTTACAGTAAGCAAATCAGAAAGGTCATTCCCTCTGATATTGGAAGAAACTGACTCTACCAAAGGGTACACAATAAAGCAATCAAAATCATCCTCATCTCTAGGGAACTTCATAGCATTCAATAGATTTAATTTCACCACAAGATTTCCAAACAAAACCTCCAACACCCCACTCCTACAATGGCTAATAGCATTGGCCGTTGAAAAGATCGATCATTCTAAAATGATGGGGGTGTGGTTCCTCTGATGAGGAGTGTAGTCCATGCCTAGCACAATAAAGTTGATGGGGAAGACGAACTTTTCAACCATGACAAGTACATCTTCTAGCATCCCTCTAGGTAAAAACTCTGATCTATTAGCCAACTGGAGAGTAACACTAGTTGGTTTAAAATCTCCAATACCTAATTCTTGAAAAATTGAGTATGGGATGAGGTTCACACTCTCCCTTAAATCAAAAAGAGCTCAACTATTGTAGCTTTCTCCTATGGTGCATGGGATTGTAAAAGCCCCCGGATCTTGACACATGGGCGGATGCTGCTAATCACTTTCTCAGTGAGTCGAACCTTTTTAGGGACATGAGCTTGTGCTCTCTTTTTCCTAGCACACAGGTCCTTGAGGAACTTCACATATATTGGAGCGTGTTTAATAGCGTCAATCAACTGCAAGTTGATTTTGACATCTTTAAACAGGTCTAGTAGCTCAACCCTCTTCAGATCATCCTTGTCCTTTCATCCTAGAAGGGCTTAAGGAAAATTTGACGAAAAGTTAAAGGGCTAAACCCAACGAAGGAGGTGGTGCTCCATCCCTGTCAATAGTGGGGGGTGGAGTCACACCTTCCTGCTCAACTTCTATCTTAACCTCTCTCAGATTATCCTCACAGGAAACCGACACAACCTTAGCTTGCTCATGAATGACCTGGCTAAGTTTAGAACTAGTTCCTCTCGTAGGATTTGCAAGAGATTGGAGGGTAACCTCCCTTTCTCTCTCATGTTCAAAGCTTGAGCTAATTGTCATAGTGGGTTCTCTATTTAGAAATAGATTGCGAATGGGACTGAACAACTATTGGTTTTCCTCCAAAAAGCAAGCACATGCTCCTCAAATGGAGAGGCATATCTCAGAGGCTAGGGTGGGGGTTAGTATTTGTAGCTGGAGGGTTTGAGGGAAGAGCCATACTTTTTCCCTCTTTGAAAACTTGGAGGGGATGCATTACCTACAAATCCAGCTGTTGGTTGCCTCGTGGCTTGACTCTGATTGGCGTTCTTCTTCTATGAGAAGTTTAGATGGCGGCCACTCGAAGTTGTAGGAGTTGGAGAATGGATTATTATTCTTTCAATATCCTTAAGCTGAATAAACCTGGTTCCGCAGGTATTTAGGAAACTACGACACATATAAAGAATCAAAAACAAAGAGGTCTTCACCCGAATAAATGCCACACGGAGTAGCACCACCCGATGACTTAGCTGCATTGACTGGGTGCACATTAGTAGGGTTTGCATGCAAATTCATTATCTGGTCCATCTTCCTACTAAAAAAGTCCAATCTAAGGTTAATATAATTGTTAGGTGCTACTTCGTAGAGAACTCGCATGCTTCCTCTAACCATCCCGACAAAGAGGCTTAGTCGAGGGAGTGTTCTCTGAGGTGCTCAAATAACATCCAAGCCTTGTTCTCCTCTTGTTGGTGGAATGCGCCCCTGCACAAAGCATTCACCATTTGCTTGTTTGAAGTTGTCAAACCATCATAGCAACACGCCGCCCATGCGCGCACCGGCCACATTTTGTTTAAATATCGAAAACCTAATTGTTTTAGGGAGATCTTTTGGCATGCCTCCTCTCATCCTCTCCTTCTTGAGCCGCTATGAGATCCAAAGTGTTCTCAAACACCGAAGCGCAGGTTCTCGGTGTACTAGGGGAATTAAAGCAAGGATCAAAGTCAACATCAATTGGGGGAGTCTTCAAATGCTTAGTTTTATTATTATTGTTTTCTTTCTTGGATTTCATGATATTTAGAACTCCTACGGAGGAGCAGAATTTTAGTTTAGGGATGAAGGATGGGTAGCCGTCGGTATCCCAGATTTATATTTTATTGCAAACAATGGTTTTGTTATGTTATATACACACCCCTGTGGGGAATTTATGATCGTTGTTTGGTTTTTGTTTGTGTGAGTAAGTAGCCATGTTAAGATTTCCAAATTATTAGCGTTAGTCTACGAGCTTGTAGCCTAGACCATAACATAACAGGTTTTCAAGCGTAGTTAGGGTTGAGGTTGTACCCAACCCGAAACACAATCTTTATAGAAATTAATATTTGGTTAGGAGTGACAAAAGAATTAAGTAGTGCTAATGAGATAACCTATGCTACATGTAGGGGTGATATGATAAGTTATGCATTTAGATGAGTTCATTACCCTAAACCATAATTTAAATACTAACCCAGGCTTAGTGCTTGTAGCCTAAGTCTCCTAAACCATTGCCATAGTAGAATATAATGACGGAATACGAGTAATACTACCTTGAATTCGTTCCCTAAACTAACCTCCATTGAATTGACACTTTTAGTTTATCATCAGTTTTGTTATTTTAGTTAACAAACCGTTTAAACCAACTCAAAACTCGATTTCAACTGCTCATTAATAGCAAAATCGAACTTGACTCCGATTCCCTACGGATACGACCCGTATACACGATTTAGCTACAACGATCTCATACGCTTGCGAGTTAACGGTTTTAAAACACTCATTTAAAACACATCACTTACTTACCAACAACACGAAACAGCACAACATAAAGTTGTCAATTAACTATACAACCCTTCACCTTTTAAAAGGAGAAAACTACCATATACTTATCAAGGATACAAAACAACCTGATGTTAATTTAACAACACAACTCTCCACCTAATAAAAAGGCTATCCTACACCTGTTAAAAGTACAACCATACATTCTCATACAAAGTAAAGCATACCCATTTGCAAAACAAACTGCCCATTTGGACATACAAGCGTCTCACATACCAAGATAACATCACCCATGTTTATCCACCATACAACCAATAAAACCATCACTCTACCAACAGGAAAAGAAGAGAGAATAAAAGAAAACTATAACCTCATAAGACCTAAGTTCGCGAATGAGCATTACCTCCAGCAGAAGGTCAAGCATCCCTCAGAGATGACTCCTCATTAATCTCATTAGGAATTTGAGAGATTATGGAATCTACCATAGGTCGTGTTAAGTTAGGGCCACCATCACCAAGCTTCTGGGATAAGTGAGCCAAAGCCAAATCCATGCTGGCCCAATAAAAGTCACTTCGGATGATCTGAAATTCAAAGCTAGACTTAAAGGTAGCAACAGCCTCCTTGTGAGCTTGAAAAAGTGTAACTCTAAGATTGTTAATCTGCACACCTTTATTATGTAAATTTCTCGCTTGATAGTAGTTATCAGCCCTCGCCTCATCCAACATCCTTTAAAGTTGCTCCACCTCATGATGAAAGTCTTCTTGTTGCCTTAGAGATGCACTTCGAATGCCCTGGAGCTCCTCCTGAAGGTTCTGATAGTGGGCCATGGCGTCTGTATGAGACGAGGCCATTTGACTCAAATAACCCAGGACACATAAATGCTGCAAAAATAAGTCATATAAACGTACCAAAAGTAAGCAATAGTACTAAGAAGAAGAAAGAGAAGAAGAGGAATGAAAAAATTAAGCATGAGGAGGTGACAATTCTTCAAAAACTCTGAGCAAAGACACAAAATCTATTAGGGGACGGAGGAAAGTAGAAGTATCTCCCCCGAAGCTGAGGTCTCGTGTATTAAAAAATTTCTCACAGAAGGAGAGGGAGGAGGTGGTAGCAAATGAATGACAGCGGGTGCATCCAGTATAGCGAGATTTTGCTACAACTTGGAACGTGCTCGAACGTTCCTTCCTTCAGGATGTAAGTCTAACTGAGTAAACCGACCCCGAGGAGGTAGCTGTGTATTGTCGTGGCGTACGCGACGTCGAGCAGAGCTTTAACCCTCAGAAATCGGTTGTGTAACATGAAGTGGGGGGTCCTCAGAAGGAGGTTGTACCGAGGGATCGGCATAAGCGCCCATATTAGAATGCTCTGAGCTGCCTTGAGGAGAGTCCGAAACCAAGCAGCAAGCAATATTCAAGTTATCTACTTCTTCCGTTGCATTAAAAAGAGAAAGAGTAGCAAAAGTCAAAAACAATAAATACTCACCGTTATATAGTAAAAAACAGAATAATTTAAAAGAAGAACTCAAACATTCGAGACTCGTATGCCTGAAAAAGGTCTCCTGCTTGGCCTGCCTTTGTGAGCACTATCTCTTTACTAAGAAGTGAGCGAGTGGCGACAAAACGATCTTCGTCATAATGCATGCCAAAATAGTTGATAATCGCCCGTGGGCTAGGGGCACGGGTTAGTGTATGCCACACCATGGGATAACTAGGAAGAGTAGGTGGTCAAGCCCATAAAAACTTGTTCAACCGAGTCTTAAAGTTGGACGAATTGTCCTCAACAAAATGCCAACTACCACGACTCTTGAAAGAAAAGGTGCCCTGGCTCTTTTTGACTTAAAAAAATATTCAAAAGCCTAGTCAGAAGCTATAAAACACTTAACAAAACAAGTAATCAAAAATTCGTATACATTCGGTAGACCATTAGAGGTCACTTGGCTAGGGCACATGGTGCACCGCTCCAATAAATTAGAGACACAAAAAGGAAGCGGAAACTTAAGCCCGGCACTCAAAGACTCCAGTATCACAGCAAAACAGTCATGCTGAGAGAGAAATAGTATACAATCAGTTTCCTTAGGATCCCATATTTCGTAATTCAAAAAAAAATAGTACTTCTCTCTAATAACAGCAATCTTCTCTACATTCGAATGACACTGAGAAAACTGTTTAAAAGGCCTAATATTCGCAATATGTGGGAATTCGGCCCGCACTCTAGCTTCATTAAAAGTTATGGCAGTGGAAGCAATATTGGATGCGGGACCAAAAGTGGAAGGCCAGTTTTCGGCTTGATCACCTCGATTCATACTTCGAGTCCTACTTCTACCCTGAATCATTTTTAACCTTCATTAAAATCACCCTAATAAGTATAACATGAATCAAAGAGCACATATGCATACGTGAATAGAGGCAATGCTCCTCCCTCTGGATACAAAAAGAAGGTAAAGGTGAGGCGATAACCGATCCCTGATTCATTGGAGATAAAATATCTTCTAGCCTACTAGGAACTGCGGGATTATCTAAAACACGCCGAGAGTAGGAAGAACTATGGCTGTGGCACTCGAGTTCATTTTCACAAATAAAACCACCTTAACCACAATAAAAAAAGAAATTACATCTTTTAAGATGAGTAAGAAACAATAAAAAGGTCAGGTAAAATAAAGTTGTAAACACCCACAAGCCAACAGAGCACATGTTACAAAGGAGATTTTAACCAAGTTAACAATTAAAAACATCCACAAACAGTTAATAACATATGTAAAACAGCACGACAAAGCACATGTTATATTAGAACATGAGAGATTTTAATCGAAGACATGTAAACTAAAGTTGTTAACATCCATAAGCCAACAGGACACACGCTACAAAAAAGATTTTAATAAAACTATAACGAACCATCACAATAGGCCACATGCTAACAAGACAAAAAGAAGACAGGTGTAACTCGTAAAACTACTATATACTCAAAAGACAAACTCTTCTACAAATCTAGGGCAAAATCAAAATTAAAACTTAAACTAAAACCCAATCCGCACTGAAACCATAAGAGTCATGACTAACAACTTCCATTTTCAACATATGGTAAACAACCTCATATATATACACGAAATTAGGGCAAAAGGGATAAAAGATGCCATACCTAATACCAAAATCCAATGAAAAACACATGAAATGAAAGAAAAGCGAGACAAACAACCACTAGAAGGAAAAATGAAGGAAGGCTTGACCAAGAAGAAAAGAGGAGGTGAAGACGGGGAGAAGAAGAAGGAAATAGAAAAACAGGAGGAAAGAAAGGAAAAGAAAGAAAAAGAAAGAAGAAATAAAAAGGAAAAAGAAAAAAAGAAAAAAAAATAAGAAGACGGGAGAAAAAAAATGAAATATTAGTATAAATTATTTTATACACTGGGGACTACGTTAAACGCTCACCAGTGTAAAAATGAGAGATGTAAATGATTGAAATTATAAATAATTTTATGCACTAGGGCTACGTTAAACGCTCACCAGTATAAAAATGGGAGATATAAGTGATTGAAATTATAAATAATTTTATACACTAGGGGCTATGATAAACGCCTACCAGTGTAAAAATGGGAGATATAAGTGATTGAAATAATAAATAATTTTATACACTGGGGGCTGTATTAAACGCCCACCAGTGTAAAAATGGGAGATATAAGTAATTGAAATAATAAATAATTTTATACACTAGGAACTGCATTAAACGTCCACCAGTGTAAAAATGGGAGATATAAGTAGTTGAAATTATAAATAATTTTATACACTGGGAGTTACATTAAAACCAATATACAAATGAATAACATAAGTAATTAAAATGACAAATAGCTTTGCACCCTCAAGAGCTACGTAAAATGCTTACTAATATAAAAATTAAAAACAAGGATAACCTCACACACTAAAGATTATTCATAATTTGTAACCAAGTTATTTGCTACGGGAGGAAAACAAAAGAATTTCCCAAGTACCCCAATAAAAATTATCAAACAGTTATACATCTCTAATTCATACAATTCACCTATTTTATTTCCCTCGCAGCGCATCCAAAACACTGTCTTTCATTCATACAAACAAGTTTACATAACAAACCTAAGATAAGCTCGTCCAACAGCTCAGGACTAACCACGATAAAGTAAAGAGTTATTTATCTACAACACCTACCTTCAATATGCACAGGAGGTCATCAAAATAAAACAATAACAACACACTTAAATAGAGAAATTACAAGCAAACTTGTACAGGTAAAGTTCAAAATACATCCTAGTCCTAAAGTATCCCACGAGCTTAAACTAGAGCGCAACAAGAATGGAGTGAACTCCAATATGCATACAAGCACGCCCATTCCCCATATCCATGCAAACATATGACCCGAAGTGCTCCATGATGAGGCCCAGAAAAAGCATAACTATAAACTTTAAACATAGAAGAAAAGATTACGAGAATCAGTCACTGTAAAACCTGTTACACCTACATTCCCTTGCACGTTCAAATGACGGATGTTGAAGAAAATGTTTTGAACCAAAAACCATGAATTCACATCCCTTTGATCTGAATAACTCCACAAGGAAAGAGCCAAGCCATGCAACATGGCCAAACAAAAACGTCCTTGCCAACAGAAAATTCCTAAACTTTAACTAGAAACGACTTCCTCACGAATATTCAGAGGAAGGAAAAAGAGTGTAGCAGAACCCTCCCTTATATCCCATGACACAATATATAGATAAAAGTACGGGGAGTCTAGGGTAAAATAACCATTGTGTTATGATAAAAGGTACAATACCTCGTCACAAAACACCGGACAAGTAAAATCTCTTCTACCTCCACCCATATTAACGTCAGCCCAAGAGTCACTTCTTAAGTTGGCCTCAAGATTATGAGCAAACACAAAAATATGGTAATTAAAAGGGTAAAGAGAAACATCTTCAGAATAAACAAACATCACATTAAGAGTACTACTCAGATAGCATAATTCTTCAGGTAAGAAGAACGAAAGATATGTTTTAGTAGCTGAATTGCATACAGATAAGCCCATAGGCCTATAAAAAGGGATGCCCCAACACAAGACTAATCCATTACTCACCCCCACGATTTGTTTATCCTCCATAAAGATATGTAGGGGCCTAGGAAGAAGGCAAGGTGTGAAAAAAGGCAGGTGTAACGAATGCATCTCCACATGTTCTCCAAAGGGAAGTTGATACCCATTTAAGATAAGCACATTATCTGCTGATGCCGGAAGCAGTTCATGGATTGATCTTTGACAAAATTTGCCCGTGAGAAAAGCTGACGACAAAATTGAGAAACTGGCAAGACATCAGTTTAAGGCCTTAACAGACAACCACATGAATATTAGAGACAAAATATCTATCAGAAATATTTCCATCCTAAAACATTACAAGCAAGAAAACCGAAAATAAAGGAAAGATTATCGAAAGTGGTTTTTATAAAAGAAAGGAAAAAGAAGTAACTTAAACATTAAAAGTAAAAATTGAAAGTAAAAGAGAAAATATCATATTAATTTAATAATTATAAAAGGAAAAGTGGAAGAGAGTAACATGCAAATTAAAAAGAAAGGGCCATATTCTAACAGGGGTATTTAAAGAAAAAAGAGGGAACAATAATAGGTTTACACTTTCCAAACAGAAGAACAAAACTTATTTCAAAAGTGGGGGCTAATATGTTTGTAATTCAGAAAAATAACTAGAAATTAACACAATTTGCCCGATAGGAGTAAAAACAACATTATTCACCCAATAGAGGTAAAAAAAAAAAAAAATTGTTATTCGCCCAGTAGAGGTAAAAAACAATGTCATTCGCCCAATAGGAGAAAAATCAATACAATTCGCCCAGTAGATATAAAAATCAATCTTATTCGCCTAGTAGGGATAAAAATCAACACAATTCGCCTAGTAGGGGTAAAAACAACATTATTCACCCAGTAGAGGTAAAAATAACATTATTCCCCCAGTAGAGGTAACCAGTAGGAAGAAAATCAAAACAATTCGCCCAATCGAGGTAAAAAACAACGTTATTTGTGTAGTAGGAGAAAAATGAATGCAATTCACCCAGTAAAGATAGAAATCAACATTATTCGCCTAATAGGGGCAAAAATCAACCCAATTCAATCAGTAGGGGTAAAAACAACATTATTCGCCCAATAGAAGTAAAAATTACATTATTCGCCCACTATAGGTAAAAAAAAAACATTATTTGCCCATGAGTAAGAAAATCAACACAATTCGCCCAGTAGAGATAAAAATCAACATTATTTGCCCTGTAAGAGAAAAATCAACACAATTCGCCCAGTAGGAAGAAAATCAACACAATTTTCCAAGTAGAGATAAAAATCAGCATTATTCACCCAGTAGGAAAAAAATCAACACACTTCGCCCAATAGAAGGAAAATCAACGCAATTCGCCCAGTAGAGATAAAAATCAATATTAATCGCCTAGTAGGAGAAAAATCAACACAATTTGCCCAGTAGGGATAAAAATCAACATTATTTGTCTAGTAGGGGTAAAAATTCACACAATTTGCCTGTATAATGACAAAATAAATTAAACTTATCCATCTTCACTTCTTTTAAGATGCATTTTAAAAAAAATAATAAAAGAAACTTAATTTGTAAGAAAAGAAAAAGGGCACTTATCCAAACACTAAAAACATCATCCTACCACTTTAAATAGAAAAAAAGGGGAAGTGAAAGAAGGACAGAAAAAACCAAGGGATAACAAGGATCTCGATAATCTTTAAGTAGCTTGAGTTAGCTTCTTCCCAAACACCTACTAAACACCACAAACACTTGCCCCCTATGAGAGACATTCAACACCAAATTGACTTGATCCCTAGAGCCACTTTGCCAGAAAAGCCGACCTAGAGTACAAATCTAGCCGTGGCTAAAGAGTTGAAAAGGCAGGTTGATGAGCTTATTTCTAGGGGGTTTGTGAGGGAAAGCATGAGTCCTTGTTCTGTTCCAGCCTTATTATTCCCAAAGAAAGATGGAAGCATGAGGATGTGTGTGGACAGTAGGGTTATCAATAAGATCACATTGAAATATAGATATCCAATTCCTAGATTGGATGACATGTCGGATGAATTGCATGGTGCCATTTTGTTCTCAAAGATTGATCTCAGAAGTGGATACCATCAAATCAGAATGAAACTTGGGGACGAATGGAAGATAGCCTCTAAAACCAAGGGAGGATTATATGAATGGCTGGGTATGCCATTTGGGCTATCAAATGCTCCTAGTACTTTTATGAGACTAATGAACCATGCGTTTAGACCTTTCATTAGCAGGTTTTGGTTTACTTTGATGACATTCTTGTGTATAGTAAGAGTGAGCAGGAGAATCTTGACCACCCCCAACTAGTGTTTCAAACACTAAGGCAATAATGGCTATATGGAAACCTCAAGAAGTGTCATTTTCTCACTCAATGTCTGATCTTCTTTGGCTATGTGGTTTCAATTGAAGCCATTAAAGTAGATGAAAGCAAAGTGGAGGTTATCCTGAACTGGCCAGTTCCTCAATCCACGCATGATGTTTGAAGTTTTCATGGACATGCTTCATTTTACAAGAGATTTATCAAATCCTTTAGTTCCATTATTGCTACTCTAACTGAATGCTTGAAAGGGAAAGTTTTTAAATGGACAACTATAGCCTAATCAAGTTTTGATCTCATTAAAAAGAAGCTAGCCAAAGCTTCTATCCTTGCACTTCTATTTTGATAAAGTGTTTGAAGTTAAGTGCGATGCATCTGGAGTTGGTATAGGTATTGTTTTAATCCAAGGTCTTTCCCTTGCATATTTCAGTGATAAGTTCAATGAGTCATTGCTTGCTTCCAAAAGAACTCATCTTGCATTCAGATCATGAGGAATTAAAGTACATCAATGACCAATACAAGCTGAACAAGAGGCATGCCAAATGGGTGGAATTCTTGCAACCTTACACATTTGTTATTAAGCATAAATCTAGAACCTTGAACACTGTGGCAGATGCACTATCTAGGAGACATTGTTTATTAAGTGTATTGGATGCAAGGCATTTTGGGCTTGAAATGCTAAAGGAACTTTATGCTACTGATCCTAATTTTGGTTCCACTTACCAAGCTTGTTCTCAAGGTTCCATTGGTCACTATTTTCAACAAGAAGGATATCTTTTCAAAGACAACCATCTTTACATTCCAACGAGCTCATTAAAAAGCTCTTGATCAAAGAAGCACATGAAGGTGGTCTAGGAGGACACTTTAGTAGGACAAAACTTTATCTATGTTGCAAGAGCACTATTATTGGCCTAAAATGGTAAGAGATGTCCATCAGCTTGTGGGGAGGTGTACAGTGTGTCACAAAGCAGAAAGCCATGCCCTTCCTCAAGGATTGTACACTCCACTTCGTAGTCCTAGAAAGCCATGGGAAGATGTTTGCATGGACTTTGTACTTGGTCTACTAGGACTCAAAGACACAAAGATGCAATCATGGTGGTGGTGGATCGTTTCTCCAAGCACGCTTCATTCCATTAATGAAACTAATGATGTTTCACATATTATTGATTTGTATTTCAGGGAGATTATGAGATTGCATGGAGTCAAAAAAACTATAGTTTCCTATCATGATGCCAAGTTCCTTAGCCACTTTTGGAGGATTCTTTGGAGGAAGTTAGTAAAAAGCTATTCAGTACCACTTGCCATCCCCAAACTGATGGCCAAACCAAAGTCACCAATAGGACCATTGGCAACTTACTTAATAGGTTTGATGAAGAAGAACCTTAGGAAGTGGGATATTGTACTTTTACATGTTGAATTTGTTATAATCATGCACCAAGGAGAACTACTGGTCATTCTCCTTTTCAAGTGGTCTATGGGGTAAATTCAATTTCTCCTAAGAAGTATTTTAGTGCTGAAGCCAAGGAGAGAGCTACTCAAATTCAGCAATTGCATGAAGAGGTTAGGTACAGGATTGTCAGGCAAAATGAAGCCTATAAGAAGCAAGCAGATGAGCACCACAAGCATGTGGTTTTCCAACCATGAGATCTTATTTGGCTCCATTTGAGGAAGGAAATATTTCCTTCCAAAAGAAACTCCAAGTTGATGCCAAGAGCATATGGTGTTTTCAAAGTGCTAGACAGGGTTGGTCCTAATGCATACAAGGTTGAGCTCCCTGGAGAATATGAAGTTTCAGCCTTTTAGTGTTGCTGATTTGATCTCTTATCATGAAAATGAAGGACTTCAAGATTTGAGGGCACATCTTTCTCAACAAGGGGAGAATGATGAAGATTTAGCTCATATTGTATCTAACTCTTAAAGAGAAGAAATTTAGCAACAGGGTGAGAGAGGGGACATGGCAAACTTGCTAACTTGGCAAGATGACTTGGTAGACATGGATACATAATTTGCCAAGTTGGTGCCGCAAAACTAAAATATATCAGAAAAGCAAGCAGCCTCATTTAAGCTCTTCTATTGGACCACCAAGCAAACAGTTCCTAGGGAGACATCTCATTGGACCATTTTTAGAGGCTAGTGTTCTTTTTGTTTCCCAAAAACACCTAGGGTGCTAGATTTTGATTATTGTTTATTGACCTATGTAATGAAGCCAATTATTTTATATTTTTATATGTTCACTTTGTTGGCTATAAATACCAGCCATGTTGCTTGTAATTCTCATCCATTTGAATGAACTAAACACAACTTAAGACTTCTCTCTCTCTAAAACTATATCACTCGGTTTTTTCCTTAAGTGGTGGTTTCTTAGCTTTATATCCTTTGTGGAGGTGGCTTATCTCGTATCCACATTGGTGGTAGGTCTTAGTGATCAAAGCAGCTAGGATGATGTATGCTTATCCTTCGGGGGTTTGACACATATTCTTAGGTATTTGAGAACCTTTATCTTAGTGCCTCAAGTATCTTTAATTTTCAGTTTTTATACACTCCACAAAAAGCACAAAACTCTTATAACTACATCAAGAAAGTATTGATACGTTTCAAATTTCCCTCCAAGTTTAAATTTGAATTTCTTGATAATATTTTAATCTTCCCTCTATTATTCAAATTGCCCGCCACTATTTTCTCTACTATCTCTATAAATAGGCATAAGTTTGTATTGGAAGAATCATCAATGAAACCAAATGCTATTTCCATTTCTTTGTTGCTTTCACTTACTGCTTTTTAGTTAATTCCTGTCTATTTTAAGTTTAGTTCATAACAAAGCTGGATGGTGGTAGAGATGTGCGACTTGTCCCATATCATGCCTGAAGTGTTTCACTTTATATAATCTTTACCCTCTCTCATAACTTTATTTTTAGCAATTACATGTATATCATAATGTGAATTTTGTGTTAATGGGATAAGAACATGTTGGGATGAACCGTCCAAGTCACAAGTTCGACCTCTTGGTGCTAGAGGCATATGCTTGATTTCATAATGTCTGCTCTAGGCTTTCGGGCATATTATTGATGATGCATGGGTTGAACACTACTCTTTGGACTAACTACCAGCTCCTTCATATTTTGGACTTTGTGTACTTTAGCACGTAAGTGGCCATTGTTAACCATATTCTGTGGACGTGTGACCCTCCGGAGAAAGTATCCACCAAGCTTGATTGGCAGATGATTAGGATAGAAGAGTGAGGGCACAATCTATCATCTTTTGTTGTTTAATGCCCATATCCCTTTGGTTGGTCTGTTGTGAGCACCTTTTGATACGTGATAGATTACTGATGCATGGTGTTTAGTATGTTCAGGCTTCATGTGTGTTATGTGCTCTCACTGCTGAGCCACACAACCATCTTTTCTTTGCCTGCTTATCCTTGACATTTGTTTCAACCCTTCAGCCTTGCTTTCTTTGGATGTTTTCTTTTCACATTTTTTGTTTCTTTTTTTTTTTTATTGTCTTATAGCATTTAATTCTTCTTGTAGACTTCGGGCATGACTTAGGGTGTGCCCCTCATAAGCATGTACATATCTTTTCATTTATGATACATTTGTATTGATTTACTAAAATAATGGAGCAAATTGGAAAAATTTTAAAGAACTCACAAGCTAAGAATTTTCGAAGATCCCGCATAGAAAACCTGACACCGTGCATGAAAAGAACCAACTAGGTTTAGATCCAGACTGAGGAAATCGCTTTTTAGGTGAACACAATTGATTGACCAAGAATTTTGTAAGACTTGGTCGGCCAATCAGTGCACATGTTCGTTCAATCAATCAGTGCATTAGTCTTGATGGCTATTCTCGAAAGAGCTTTATGGCCATGCGCAATCAAAGGATGCAACCCATTGACGAGAGGATAGAACAATCTTTAAAAGAACTCCTCGAAAGGCAATGTGCTGAGACTTATTGAAATCAAGCAGACCACCAAGAAAACACGGCCGATCTAGGAACCATCGTGAAGGATGTTGGAACCTCAATGAACGATAGAATGCATAAGGAAACTGACAGAGTTTTGGTAGAGATGAATGCAACCCTGTTGTTTGTGATGCTTGGGGTAAGTGTGCCTGCTCATCATAGTTTGAGTTATGTATGAGGTGGGGTTCATTAAGATAAGCTGAACTCAAGCTCTACATGCCTAACCTGATATTTTCTACAAGATCAAACAAACGGTTATAGGGGCCCATGGGCAACCCAAGGGGGACCCCTCTAACACTCAAGTCAATATCAATGTCAAATAATAATGAAGGCGGGTAATAAATAAATATAATAATGAAGAGTTAATAAATTAATAACATTGAAGAAATATACCAGAATACCTAGTTGGAGCCCCTAAGAGGATATGATAAAGGGGATAATATGAGATAAGTAGGCAAGATTGAGCCTTATTTGATAATGGGCACAATAGACATAAAACACTTCGCTTAAGAGGAATAAGAAGCCTAAATGATTTATTGCTCTTGAGTGGTGATCAGAAGTGAGCGAAAGGGAGGTGTGAGGGAGAGTTCGTCTTCCGGATGTATATATCCTTTCATGGAGGATCAATATCCTCCTTCTAAACTTCCTCCTTTCTCAATATTTTACCACGTCCACCCCAATTTGAAGATGGGATGGATTTTTCTCTTGTTGCCATGTGTCACGTAATGACACATGGCAACATCTGGAGCAATCCATCTATTTGGCATTTTCAAGTTTGATTTTCTAATTTAAGTCTAGCTTATTGTTACCTAATTTCTATAAATTAAGTACCTGCTTATTATACTCATAGCATCAAGGTTATGAGTACCAAGGGTGTAGGTATTGGGCGAGTACATACTAGATGGTTAACCGAGAAAAAGTATAACCATCAATCCTTAAGGTTTATGGCTAACCAATTTATTATCCATGTAAATTACTCACCTAGCAAGGTATCCCCTATATTATAAACATATAGTCTCCCTATTCCGTGGACGAACTTCCATCATTCCAAGTTTGACCATGGAGTACATTGCAAGCCGGTCTTTAACCATAGCTTGTCTATACAATATTTGCCCAAGCGATGGAGGTATTTCACGTTTTGTTTTTGGCACTTTATAGTTATCATTTATGTGTAGCTTGAACCTTGCCCAAAGTCAATGGAACGCATGACCTAAACAGGATGTGTAATGGGGTATTTGACATTTAATAGAGTGTTCAAGTCATTACAGCTTGTAGATGGACACTAACCCATTATGAACCTGAATAGGGAATTTAGCCCAACTTAGATCTTAGTAGAGTGTTTAACCCATCGTGAACCTTAGCAGGATGTTTAGCCCAATTTAGATCTTAATATGGTGTTTCACCCATCTGGGATCTTAAGAAGCATTTAACTCATTGTTTATTTGAATAGAGCAGTTTCGGTTTGTGTAAGAATTTTAGAGCAATCTGAGCCTTTGAAGGCATTCTGGAACTAGAGTATTAAAGCGTTGTGATCCTTTATTCTTACAAGTGTTCATGGCGACTTATGGAGAGTAGCTAAAATCATATTATCCTTGTGGATAACTATAGGGTTAGTAATATGTGGGTATCTTAATCATGTTGTGCAAGATTAAGTATAGCATAATACTCATGGACAATAGTTAGACTTTATGTCTACATCTCCCATACTTGTTTAAGTGTGATACTAACTTAGGTAGCTGTGGTGATCTTGACATACTTAGCTGATAACTAAATGAAGTACTTTCTCCATATGAATAGGTCTTTAACTGTTAATTGAATAAATTATTTGTAGTATTGTTGTACATATTGGCACTTGAATACTGCTTGAATGCTTTCCAAGGACATATTTGTTAATCATGTGCATTAAGGTGTATGGTTGGCATGTGATACTTGATTTTAATTAGACGACCCTATGTTCTTGTAGGTGTATTAGCGTACAAGGTTCGTAATCTTCAACAATGAGTTGCTAGTTACCAAATAATCAAATGGGCTGAAAGATTGCCAAGTATTAAGTCGTTGATAACTGACAAATGAATGGATAGATAATTATGTATGATGTTAAATGTTTAAATGAAAACTTGGCTCTATATATAAAAATTACTACCATGACCAGCCAACAAGTATGTGCATGTTTAACTAGTAACGCTCCCAATGTGGCGAGTATGATGCATTTAGTCTAAGTTGGTTTAACAAATGAGGTACACTTGGTTGGAACCAGAAGTGGTCAATTCAATATACTTAGTTAGTACATCAGTAATATGTGTAACATAATGAAACCAAGGTGTCTAGTACATTGTGTTGCTGGTTTATTGCCAAACTAAACAGCACATGAGTGTTGGGTTGGAAATTTTTATTTCATAAACTAAAATAACATACAACGATTGTATCTTGCAACGCAAAATCTCGATTTAAAATTCTCTAATTTTAAATACATACAAATCTTTTACTCTAATTAGACATAATAATGCATAGCATAGAAGAGATACCCATGAAAAACAATTAAAAACGAATATAAAAGTATAAGTCAAGAAATCTCATTCCTCATTGTAGACTGCAAGTGTAAAGGTGCTCTAGATGATACCTCCGAGATCTTCTCTGCAATTCCTCTTTTAGCACCAAACAAGTGGGCATCTTGAAATCAAGCGGTTCTTAATACTATTTTAAGACTTAATTGGGAAGAGATTATCTCCTTTTCAATTCTCTAATTAATTGGGAGAAAACTGAACCAATTGAATTAAATCCGAATGAGCCAGGAACCCCTATTTATAGAAGTCTCAAAACTTGGCTAATTTAGTTAGAAATATAAATAGGTAAAATTGTATTTTCATTAAGATGAAATACCTCAAAATCTGCACAAATTTGTGCGCTTTACAAATCAGCCACACACATGGTGCCATGTGGCACCCTGCCACTGGTACACGATACCAATCCCAGGGTGCGGCACGTGCCGCTTAGTGGTTGGCCAAGGGGAGGGGACACAGATCGTCACCCCCTAGGATCAATCAGCATGCAACTCGCCGTTTTTAATCCGTTTTACCTTTTTTTTATTTTTATTATAAAATTCATCCCATTAATTTTTGGATTTAATATAAAAATAATTTTTTTTAACTCTTTGAATAAAATAATTCATCTTATGAATTCTCTTGATTATTGTAAGTGTGTAATTTAGAGGCTTGCGTAGGGGCAATTTTTTCTTAGCTCCAAATGGGTCAAACATAATTATCATCTTATGATAGCAATTGATTATCATTTAATAAAATTTAATTCCACCAAACAAGTTTTATAACACTATAAAAATAAATATATTTACTCATTAAATTTTTCTGGAATAGTTTACTTACAATTGACCCCTCTAATGAATGTCCATGAGAAAAGTTACTTAAACCATTGTTGTCATTTCTTCACTTTTCCTACTTAATTCCCAACTCACCCTTCTCAAATAATTCACTAATTCAAAAACATATTTTTGTATTGATTTCAAATGTCCAACATAAGGAATGCTCTGGGAAAATACTCTGGAATAATTCGAATACTTGCGAATCAACTAAGGGGACGTTTCACGTGGTAGATTCCTAGTAAAATATCCGTTCCCCCCACACTTAATGCAATTGCCCATCGAATGTAAGATCCCGGTTAGACTTAGTAACATCATCCTTTTAGTGCATCAAATCAATTAATATTCCGTGCATGAGTCCGGACCATTTTTTGGATTAAAAGTCATTATATAAATAAAATATATGAGTCACCCACTTCTGATAGTAGTACATAAACAAGCAAATCATGTGATCATGTTCAGTGTAACAATCCCATTGTAATACACCAATACAACATCCTGTGTCACTATCAATATAACAAAGACAAGTTATGCGAATGTCATGTTGTAGTCTTAGCAGACAAGTAGTCCAAACTAATTATTAAATTACATTCTTGTCCGTTATTTAATCCATCTGTGGAATAATCTCATTACCCACTAAAAACAGATATCCCAATTGTCATTTAAGTACTTCATCCATCTCATGGTACGTGCTTTAAAAGAGAACAACATCACATGCATAAAGACTCGTAAATAAATAAACGATAATGATAAACAACTTTTATTCACTAATAAAAATGTTTACGTAAATTGGATTCCCTAGGACATCAGCTCTAATAATGACATACCTGAATCAAGCCAAAGTGGCAAGTGTATTTATCGTTCTAGAATCAAGGATGGCGAATATATCATACTAGGCCCATTGGCCAATGGTAATGAGCGTGTCAATGATGTAACTACCATGTACCTAGATAAAAGTTATACTATAGAGACTGGTATATCGTTGAAACCTATAGATTGTATGTGTTAAAACTATAAATCATATGTGCTAAATAAAAATATAATTGAATAATGGTGATGAGTGTGTTACACTCAGATAACCCTTGGGTATTGCACCAGTTGCGAGTTATTGTACTAGGGCGGACCATGGTCATAAATATTGCACCAGGGCGGACCGTGGTGATAAGTATTGTACTCATTGTGGGTGATTGCACTAAGGTGGACCATAATAATGAGTATTGCACCCATTGCAGGTGATTGCACCAGAGCGGACCGTGGTAATAATTATTGCACTTATTGTAAGTGATTACACTAGAGCAGATCATGGTAATAAGTATTGCTCCCATTGCAGGTGATTGAACTAGGTCGGACAATTGTGCCAAGTATTACATCCATTGCAGGTGATTGCACTAGGGCGAACCGTGGTGGTAAGTATTGCACATGTTGCACGTGTTTGTACCAAGGCGGACCATGATGATTGGTATGTATCTGGATAGTTGTCAGGTGTCATGCATAAAATACCTGAATAAAGTTAAGATGGTAAGCATAATAAGGGTAATTAACTGATTCCAACAAGGTGATATACCGGTTTGGTGATGAGTATATTTAGGACATATATCAAAGCAAAGAGGAGTTGCTTGAAATAACACATTTTGAAGGGTTTAAATTATCTATCGGATAAGAAACGTAATGAACCAAACCTGTGAGCACCACCCTTAAAGAATGTCCATGACTTATATTCTTTTGTCCCTGACATTGAACTGGTGAGCAATGTGCGACTTATATTGACTGATTATAAATAACCAAATCTTAACAACTGATAAAACCCATATGTCATTCCCAATGAGTAGAATATCAGCCACACATAACACTAAGTCACCACTTTCTCATTATTTCTTTTGTACACACATGGTTGTTTTAGTCCATAGGACTTGATTGCCTCATTGAATCTTATGTTCCATGAGTGTGATGCTTGTTCTAGTCCATAAATGGACATCTTTAGTTTGCATACCAAATGCTCCTAATTTTTGGCAACAAAACCGTCTGGTTGCAATATATAGATGTCTTTCTCAATATGATCATTCAAAAAGGCCGTTTTGACATCTATTTAACAAATCTCATAATCATAATGTGCAGCAATGAATAAGAGTTTCCTAATGGACTTTAACAGGTCTACTGATGAGAAGGTTTCATCATAGTTGATACCTTTCTTTTGGGTATAACCCTTAGCAACCAGTCTTGCCTCGAAGATCTCCACCTTCCAATCCACTTCTCTCTTTCTTTAATAAACAATTTACATCCAATGGGCTTAATGCCTTTTGGCACCTCTAATAGTTCCCATACATGATTAGAGCACATGGATTTCTCAATTTTCATTGTGGAGACCCATTGTTAGCATCTTTGTCTTTAAAAGCCCCGGTAGAGGAAAGGGGATGAGAAACAATGTCACGATGAACCATTAATGCCTCGAACATGTATCTGTCAAGTGCAATGACAATGCTACCACTATGTCCAGGCTCTCGTGTACTCAAAGCAACCTCAAGACTGGCTGTAGGTGTATCTAATACATCTACCATGTCTCGAGGTGCGTCTAGTTGCTGAAATGTAATGTCTATTTCTCTCATATCTTCTAACACCACCTTACTTTTACTTTTGTACTCTACTACATAATCCTCTTCCGTATACTTGGCATTTGAACTTACAAACACCTTTTGGTTTAAAGGACTAAAGAAATTCGTACCTCCAGGGTAACCGACAAACAAATATATCTATTTCGACTTGTCAGTATTCTTTTTCAACACATGCGCTGGATGCCCCAAATACAAAAGGTACCCAATACTAGGCTTTCACCAAGTCCACAATTCCACCAGTGTTATAGGAAAAGTTTTCATGGAACCAAGTAAAGAAGGTAAGCTATTGTTTCCAAATCATAACCCTAAAAGGGGAATGGTAAAATGGCATGACTCATCACGGACCTTACCATCTCCAATAGTGTCCTATGGCTTCTTTCTATAACACCATTCTGCTGCAGTGCACTTGGTCTAAAAAGTTCAGATCTAATCCCATTTTGCAATTAAGAAATCAAGAAAATCTCCAGTAAGGTACTCACCACCTCGATCTGATCGAAAATGTCTAGCATGCTTACCCAATTGATTCTCAAACTTCAGCCTTGAACTCTTTTAAACTTTTCAAAAAAGAGTAAAACTTTTGTTTTATCAAGTAAACATATCCATACCTAGAATAATCACATATAAAAGTGATAAAAAAAAAAAACTCATACCCACCTCTTACTTGAACATTCATTGATCCTCATAGATCTGTGTGAACCAACTAAAGCATGTCATCAACCCTGTTTCCTTTATTCTTAAAGACAAACTCAGTCATTTTTCTTTCTAAGCACGACTCATAGACTGGTAAAGAATTCAAGTGTAAAGGCTCTATCAATTCATATTTTACCGGTCTTTGGATCCTCTTCGAATTAATATGACCCAAGCGTTGGTGCCATCTACGTGCATTGTCTATTTCTGGACATATCCTTTTACAAGGTGGGAGAACTCTGCTCGTCTAAGATTCATACATACAATCAATAGAATTTTGATCAAGAAACAACATAAAACAAGCCCTTCACAAGTGTTCCCTTGAAAACTGACAATTTACTTTGTTTGATGAAACGTTCAATACCAAAATTGACCGAACAATCATCATTACTAACTGCGATGCCGAAATCAAATTCTAGCCTAACACAAGTACATAAAGACAGGACAAAACTCTGTCACTAAATAGTACGCTAATGTCTCCAACTCCCTAGACTGAAACCCTTGTACCATCTCCCACCATCAGGTACACCTCTCCATCATGTAGCCTCCTGGTTAGCTTAAGTCTCTACAACATATTGCAGATATGATTAATTGAACCCAAGTCCACACATCAGGTACAAAGTGGACTCCCAACCACAGGTGACTTAATAAGATATCACCCTACATTCTCCAAATGATTTACCAGCCTTGGCAAGAAGGGTAGCTAGGTACTCTATACAGTTCCCATTCCGTTGGCTCATTTTGCTGCAAAAGAAACAATTTCCTTTTGCCTTTTTCTTGAGAGGCTCAGCTTCTACACTAGTAATTTTGTCGTTCCCTTTCTTTGTAGTCTTTCCCTTAGTTGGTTTTCTATCCCTCATTCTTCATATGCCTAGGTTAAGTGGGCACTCCCTTAGCCCTCATTACCCCTTATGCTACCTACGGACTCTTTCATCAAATCAGGTAGTAAATAATCTTTATTATTCATTGAGCAATTAAGCATGAATTGAATGAAGGAGCTTCACAGAGTTGAGATTGACTGTCAATCTTAGCGCCGAGAATTTCTAGCTAACACACGCACGCCATCTTTTTCACAACATGTTCTTCGACTGGTTTTCTTTCTAACATCTTCACATTTAGCATCTTCCTCATTAGTTCCTGCCTTGTCGCTCTATCTTGACCTCCGAACATTTGCTTCAAATGTTCCATCATCTCTGTCGTTGTTTGCATCTCAAACTGATGCTTAAGAACATTTGACACTAAGGCCATTATGCAACGTCCAGCTAACTCATAAGCCTTGTTTCAACGTTCATGATGCTCTTTGACATCAACGACGGAATTAGTAGCAAGCGCATGGGAATGAAACTCGGTAAGCCCAAATTTGTTCCCCTCATGAATAATGAACATATCCAGATTCATTTTCCAATTAGCATAAATTATTACTCTAAAAATGCAAGATTTATATAAAAAATTGCGAGTCAGGCAATATGCTGGGACATGCATTCTTTTAAATATTTCAATAACCAATTGTTGGGAAAAATGTTTCAACATATTTCTTAAATTAATCAGAACTAACGCAGCAAAAAGATTTAAAATTCAAAATTCTAAACCTACAGGCCTCTACCCTAATACATTCATAATAACATAGAATAACTAACATGATAAATAGTGTAACTAAATAAATAGAGATACGAACATAAAAGGAAAGGAATGAAAAATTATCTGAATGTAGATCGCAATTTCGCCCAAGAGAAAATCAACGAGACCACAAGACCTTCTCCGAAATTTCCTCTGAACACCCATAGCGTGGGCTCCGAAAATATTAAAGAATAATTTTTTAATTTTCTTTCAATTCTCTGAAAACAATACTTTTAAGGGGAAAAAAACTTGATATTGATACGCTAAATTTCAGTTTTGAATACCCTATTTATAGAAATTCATGGGTCCTTAAAAATCCCAAAAAAAATAAAGTGGGATCCAATTAAAACAACTAAAAATTTGTTTTTTTAAATTGAAATCAAACATATTCACTTCGCACAAAAATGCGTTCTGTTAGTAGCAAGAAAAAAGGACACGTGTTAATGCTTGATCTATCCGTGTCATTTGGCGCGGATACCTGACGGAGGGGAGGCCCATCCCATGACATGTGTTGCGCCATGATTAGCTCAACTTAAATGCCTCATGCTTTTTTTTTTAACCAAAAGATTTATTCATCTTATTAATTTTTTTAAATATTTTCAAATGGTGAAAATTTTAGGGGCTTGCGCATGGATATCAGAGTTAACTTAATTCTAGCTTTAAATTGATCAAATCTAATTATCATCTCATGATAATATTTGATTTTTATTTAGTAAAACTTAATTCCGCTAAATAACTCCTACTGAACTCTAGCATTAAACATATTTATTCGATAATTCTCATATAACTTTTATAATAACAATTAACCCTTCTATGAGACATCCATGAGGGAAAAAAATTTTAACTACTGTCATTATTTTTCTCATAGTTTTTCATTTAATTCCCGACTCGCCCTTTTTCGAATAATAATTTTGTACTAAAACATATTTATTGTATTGATTGCAAATGTCAAACACGTGAACGCTTTGGCCAAAGTTTCCGAATTTATTCAAAAACTTGTGAATCCACTAAGGGGATATCTGTATTATGTAAGAGACTATAAATTCCATTCCAAACATCTATTTGCTGCCAAAGTTTATGACATTACCAAATACACGTAAGACTTCGGTCATTATTAGAGACCTAACTTTTGGGTGCACCAAGATAATTAACACTGCATGCACAGATTTCGAATGTTCTCGGGATTTAGAGTTGTCATCTAAATAGTACAAGATGAATTACTAATTAAATCGTAATCTAGATACAAGTAATTCATGTAGTCCATTTCAGTGTATTACTTTTTTTTCGATAATTTAAATATGGGCCTTAGATAGCAGGATAGCACAGGGCAGGGTTCAAAAACAAAAACAAAACCCTGGAACACCTAGGGCAGTAGGCAACCCACAGCCAAACACCATACAAACGAACGCCTTGACAAGGGTAAGCCTAGCACTAAAGACACAAAAATTAAGCACCAAAAGACCATGGAAATGAGCTACCTTTAAAAAAAAGACCCAAGAAGGCCTACCCTAGTGACACACAAAAATGCTAGGCTAAGAAGGGCTAAAACACCCGAAAGAGACCACAAAAGGACAACAACAATTTATAAGAAGGACAAACCAGAATAGACGCTTAATACACTTAATAAGACACCTTCGACTCACCTTATTCAACGGCTTACTTTTTCTTGATCCTCTTTATAAAAAATTATTTTTGTTCTTCTTGTATCAATCTTATTGTAAAATGCCAACATAACACTTCTGGATCACTATCCACATGACCAAAATAAGTCATCTAAAGTGTCACATTATAGTCTTAGCAAACAAGTAGTCCAAACTTGTCATTGACTACTAATCACTAAATAACATATCATTCCATTTGTTCTAAGTCGATCTGTGGGATAATCACATTATCCATTTAAAATAAATATTCAAATGTTATTTAAGGGCTACGTCCATCTCCTGGTACGTTGCGAAAAAGAAATTCAAATGCATAATGAACTCATAAACACAACAACCAAATAAATGAATACAAAAAAATTTTATTCACTAACAAAATTATTTACATAAGTGGGTTTGTCAGGTCATTGTTTCCAACAAGGCATTCATTATGAGAAACCAATACCCTACTCCCAGGACCAAACTAGTCTATGAGACTAGGGCGCAAGTGAATGTTACATGTCACCAAATCTATAACAAGAGACAAATCATTTCAGGTTTTTCCAGCAACCCTCGAGCTCGGAGTTCCTCAAGGAATCCCTCAAACTCTAGCATCTTTAGGGTCTAAGGTACCAACCAATGAAGGGACTACTTTGGCCAAGGAGGGCATAATCCTCTTTATTAAGCCTAATCTCCCATTTCCTAACGCAATGGTCACAGAAGCCCAAGCAATGGCCAGTGCACAACCAGGCACAAAACCTACCGCGCCAAGATCAGTTGGAAGCTCTCATCGAACAGATGTATGGGCCAAGCCTGCAAAGGATCAATAGAACCATCTATAGTAAACCGTATCCAAATAACGTGGACAGGGATTATCCATTCCCAAGAGGGTATAAAAAACCTAGATTCACTCTGTTATCTAAGGAAAGGGGCATGTAAGCTCTAGAGTACTTGGCAAGATTTGATTACCAAGGCAGAGAAGTGGCTGATAACCATACCTGAAGTTGAGGCTTTTCCAAGTTCTCTGACTAGAACGGCTTTTCAGTGGTTTATTAGTCTACCCCCTAATTCTACATGGTCCAAACAATTTCTTGCCTAGTTCCAAGAATGAAGTTAAGCACACCCATTTGTAACCTGGCTCGTCTGAACATAAGCCAGGTGAATCAGTGGAGGACTACATCAACCGGTTCAAAAGAGCTAGGTTAAAATGTATGATGGCACTTCCTGTATTTGAATATGCGAAATTGGCTTTAAACGGTTTGGATATCGAATTTAGGAAGAAGTTTGAAGGATCAAACATTACTAGTTTACTCCAACGAGCAGACTACGCTATGAGGTATGACGAAGTCTTAAAAGAAGAAAGCCTCAGGAAAAATAGTGTACATGGCAGCTACATACATGAGGTCGTAGACTAGGACGAAATACCTCCCTACGAGATAGACGTCGCTAAACAAGTCAAAGGACCCCCTGTTGTGAGTAATCTTTTAGTGAAAAGGATGTCAAGGCTAGAAAGTCGAACCAAACCCAAGAATTAAAATGTACTCGTCTGATTTGTCAAGAGCTGACATAATATTTGTTTGGCTTGAAGCAAACAACAAGCTTAAAATAAAAGGGAAACACAATAAGCCCGATCCCAGTACTTTAAGGGGAGAGGTGTATTGTAAATGGCATTACTCTTTCATCCATTCAACAAAGAACTGCATTATCTTTAGAAATATAGTCCCAAGAAGCTATTGAGGGTAGATAAGTTATTTTTCCTGATAGGGATCAAAAGGGTATCAGTAAGAAGCTAGTCCCATGTCCTATGCAAATTAAAATAATTGAGGCTGGTAGGCTTCAAATTCGGGACCTCATCCCTACTAACCGCCTACGTTGGGACTGGAAAACAATGGTTCTAAATGACATTCAAAAAGGAGGAATTGTTAACCGCCTATTTTCGAGGCTAGTTGAAGAAGGAACATTAAATTTCCCATTTCCAAAAAAAAAGGATTAGAGGACGAGCTTTGTTGCTAGCACATTATGGAGCTCCATCCAACCAATAAGTGCTCCTCTTCACGAACTTGTTGTTGAGTCTCCAAGAAAATTTGGCCATAACGCTCTCTGTGGCTGAGGAGTTGGCCATGGAATTGGTGTTACAATAGAAGAGGCTGATCGCCTACACAACTGGGAGAAGATAGCTCAGGATCTGGAGAGACTGTCCTATGACATCTGTCAGAATTGTGGTGGCAGGTTACAAAGAGTCATGAGGGGCATTAAGCTCCTCGTTGAGCGTATTCTGCCATCCGAGCCTCTAATAGTGATTTGAATACCCATCACAGAAAACCCCTAAGGAACCTTCGTTCTTCGATCAAATTGGAAAGGACTTCCCAAGAGCACAACTTATTATGAAAACAGGGCATCCAAAGCAAAACTCAGAGTTCTATCTGATTAGATTCCAACCCAATCACGAGTTCCCGCCAGCAGGGGGCCAACCAATCGGTGTTCATTTTGGTAACATTGGAGAAGGTTCAGTCCATCCAAGTAATTGGTGGTGGTAACATCCACAAACTGATCAGAAGAAGGTAGCAAAAAGACGAGAAACACAAGCAAGTGTTGGCTAAGGATACCTTTGAGAAAGGGTGTGATCTCGTGCATGCTGGGATGGGTAGCCCAAAACAGATGGATCTAGATGATACAAACATTAACGACATCACTTTGGCCACAAAAGCTAAGAAAGTGCCACGTAGGAAGCCTAAGAGATAGACCAGTACCTCATCATTAGCTAAAGAGGGGTGTTGGTGGGAACAATTTGCCAAGGACTCATGGGCTTGTAAGATCTCAGATGATGAAGAGGAATATAGTCCCATAAGCATTAACTTGGTGGAGCCTCTAGACTGGGTCAATCCAACTTGGTCGGACATAGAGAATAACTTCCATGAGATGGATTACCCCCAACCTATGGAAGAGTCTAACACGTAGGGGAATGATCCTAGAGATGATTCCTAAGACAAGAAGTTGCAAGCAGAGGGAGATCTCGAAGGCGAATCCTAAAAGAAGCTCCACATTCAGCTCGGGTCAATGTCCGAGCAAGATGAGGTTAGGACTTCCATACTCCTACCCAAGGATTTTACTGCCAAGGAGGCTTAAGCAAGCCTTGAAGAAGATGTCATGGTGGACAACGAGGCACTATAAATTGAGTTGGTTGCTGAGGTGATGACTCCGAAGGTAATCCTAATGTTTTGTCTTTTGAATCCAAATCTACAATTTCAAAACCAAATAATGACCATCCCGAAATAAAGAAGATAATATTTGATGTGCCTACCATTACTAACAAACAAATTGAACTAATGTACATCAAAGCTAAATTCAATGGCATTTTGGTGAATAGAGTTTTAGTGGACAATGGCGCAACCATCAACATCTTACCTGTATACATGTTAGGAGTCATTAGCATGTCTCGAAATGACTTGGTAACTTCAAATGTGGCAATTTGTGCATTCTCTGGAGCCACTACCAACTCCTAAGGGGTCATCCAGATATAATTAATTGTTGGTAACTTAAGCAAAGTAACAGCATTTTTTTTTGGGGGGTGGATACAACCTCAAGCTACAATGTGTTGCTTGGGAGAGATTGGCTTCATGCCAATTATTGTATACCATCTTCATTACACCAATTATTATTTTTTTTTAGAAACATGACAAATATGAGGTTATTGTGGCAGATGATAAGCCATTTATGGCTTGTTCTACCTGTGTTAAGGCAAAGTTTTATGAGGACGAACTGGGACCAGTGATGGTGACCAGGGTTGCTTCTTTTGGAACTGCAACCCCACAGAATGAGTAAGATGGCAGCATGGCTATTTTTGAGAGTCCATCTACCATGGCAAAGGCAAATCAAGTTGGGGTGGAATCAAATCGCTTTGACTTTTAGGGATGCATGAGGACCCTCTTAGAAGAGGGAGATGTCCTAAGTGCACAAGACTCCCTATGGAGGGCAACCGAACCCTCCAACTAGAGCCCAACAAGCCATCTCCTCAGCAATTATAAACCTTAAGACTTGGCATGCTAAGGATAAGCTTTGGACCAAACAACCATTCACTTGTGGACATGGTTTCGAAGTCCAGATGTTGCAGGATAAGGAATTGGTGTTGGCTAACTTAATGGCGGCACCAACTAAAATGGGCAATCTAAGAACCGAAGTCCAAGATCATATACTAGAGGTTAACTTGGGCTCCAAGGAGGAATCAAGGCTCACCTTTGTGAGTGCCCTGCTCTCTGAGGAATAAAGAACGGAGTATGTGAATCTGCTTCTTGATTTCAGAGATTATTTTTCTAGGGAGCATTATGAGATGCCTAGTCTAGTGCGAAATGTGAGAGCATAAACTACGAATTAGCCAAGACCAAGGCCCATTGTCCAAGCCCAATGACGAATTTTCCAGGAAATCATTAACTTGGTAAAAGAAGAAACTTGAGAGACTCCTGAAAGCCAAATTTATCCGGACACCAAGATATGTCGAATGGCTGACTAACATAGTTCCAATAACCAAAAGAATGATAAAATTAGAGTCTGTATTAACTTAAGTTGACATTTTATTTGATTCAGCCTCAAGTCATGAGCCCTTGTCTTTCATGGATGGGTGCTGTGGGTATTACCATGTTATGATAGGTCAGAAGACACCCATAAGACTGTGTTTTTAGTGTCGCAGATTAATAGGGACCTTTGAATGTGTTGCCATGCCATTTGGCATGAAAAACACTGGCACCTTCCATGACTTGATTGGCAAAACCATGGAAGTTTATATCAATGACATAGTGGTTAATTCAAAAACCCAAGTAAAGAACTTGAAGGATTTGAGAGATGCCTTCTTACGGATGAGGAGCCACAATCTTAAAATGAGCCCATTGAAGTGTGCCTTTGGGGTTCGAGCTAGAAACTTCTTGCACTTTTTGGTACATTAATAAGGGATTGAATTGATCTAAATAAGGAAAAAGCCATTCAGAACTCTAAGCCGCATCTAATAAGATGGAACTTCAATGGTTTTTAGGGACATGTCAACTTTCTGAGACGTTTTATTTCAAATAATGCAGGAAAGATCAAAGTCTTCTCACTACTATTAAGGCTGAAGGCTGAGTGGGACTTCAGGTGCAAGGAGTAGCATCAAGGAGCCTTTTACGCCATGAAGGCATACTTGATTATGTCACCGATGTTTACCACTCTAGCAAGGGAAGTCGTTGAAGCTATATGTCTCAGCCTCTGCTAAATCTGTAGGTTGGTTGTTAGTACAAGACAACGAACAAAGGTTCGAACGGGCTACATTTTACCTAATCCTTTGTTTAAATGATTACAAAATAAAATACACTTCAATTAAAAAGTTGTGCTCGGTATTGTATAACACATCTGTTGAATTGAGGCATTACTTTCTCACTTTTACAATATATGTAATTGCTCAAATAAATGTTCTAAAGTACATGTTAAACATACCACTTGAGAGCAAGGCACAAAAGTAAGGGAGTTTCATGCCAAATGGCTTGAGTATTTTTAGACCAACGAAATTGAAAAAACCTCAAGCCCTAAACAGTGTCGCTTCTAGCATCCTGTAGTCGTTAGTGATCAAATCAGACATTTTTACCTGTTGGAATTTGAAATTATAACTAGCTAAAAAGGAGGCATTTCTTTACATCCTCAATTCAAGGAAGTTGTAATGGCATCGTCTTGGGATAAAAGGACATGTGCTCAACACATGGGATCAAGCTCGAGGCACAGAAGGCTCAAGGAATGGGAACAACGATGTCTAGGTTCCAACTACTTCACTAACTAAAGCCATGATATGTAGCCGCTTGAGTTGTCTAACTGGGCATATTGAGCTCGAGCACAAGGGAATTACAGGAGCGCTACGGAAAAGGTAACTATCAAGGCTCAAGGCAGTTATTTTAAGAGCATATCAAGAATGTGGGCTTCCAAAACATTCAAGGGCGAGTGGATGAACATGGGAACACCAAATGGACCTCGAGCATGTGTGTCAAAGCACGTTCAAACGCCAAATTTGATTATAGGAGCATGGAGGCTGAACATGGAGCAGATATGCCAATTTTCAAGAATGCAACAATTAGCATGTTAACCCATAAATAAAATACTCTTGTTATGTTGTAAAGAGTCTTACCACCAATACAAAACACACAATGCTTCATCTTTTTCTTCTTTCCATAGGAGTAATGATAACTATAATTTCGTTCTACTTCCTCAAATAATATAACGTGAATTCTCGGTTATACTGTATAAGAAGGTATATCCTTTTTTGCAAGATATTTCATTGTTTGAAAAATTGCTTAACCAAATTCCAAACTTTAACTTCCTTCATGTTTGTGGGTGTATATTTGTTTTAACCTCACACCTTATGACACTCACATATTGATTTCATATTAATCATTTTCTGAAAAAGGTTCTCAAAACACAAACACAAATTATATATTACAATAAGAAATACTTGTCACCGTAAGTATACGAAAGTAACTCCGAACCTTCCTTGCTCTCTCAGCAACCTTTCCCTCTTTCCTCCCCAACTATTTATTTCCCTTCATTTCTGTTCTCCGCAACTCACAGTTTCCCTCACTTGCAACTGTGCAAGATTAGATCCGAGAGTTAAAACAAGCAAGTTTAGCCAACCATGGATCTCAAATCCCCACTCCTACTCGCTCTCATCTGCATTGTCCTCTCCTGCGCCTCCGCCCAGTCCCCCGCAGCCTCCCCCTCTCAGTCTCCTCCTGCCCCCACCAACGCACAACCTCCTCCCTCTACCACGCCCCCTACTCAGCAAACCACCCCTCCACCTATACAGCAAGCCTCGCCGCCACCAGCACAACAAGCTTCTCCGCCTCCCGCGCAACCCCAATCCCCTCCGCCGGCCAACGCATCACCTCCCCCTGCCAGCGCATCTCCAGCGCCGGCGGTGCAGGCACCTCAGTCACCACCTCCAGCCAGCGCGCCACCCCCACCAGTCGCAAGCCCACCACCAGCCACCCCACCACCAACTCCGGCCACACCTCCTCCGGCCACCCCACCGCCAGCTCCCGCCACCCCTCCACCGGCGACCCCTCCTCCAGCCCCGCTTGCTTCCCCCCCAGCGGCTACCCCTGCTCCAGCTCCTAGCAAAAAGAAGGTGAAATCTCCCGCTACATCTCCAGCGCAATCGCCGCTGCTAATGAGCCCACCAGCGCCGTCGCCCGCCGGTGCGCTGTCTCCTAGCTTGGATTCCGCCTCCCCTGGACCTTCGCAGTCCGATCAGGTACGTTCCCGATCTGCTTTCTCGTTTGCGCAATTTAAATTTACAGATCTGAGGTCGATCAAAAAGAAATTTACAGATCTGAGTGATACACTGCTAGATCTCTGGTGAAGGTGCTTTGGAACTCTCTAACATGGGTGTTTATGTTGCTTGTTGTGTTTTGTGTCATTACTTGGTTATTGGTCTACATGGGTAAACCATGGTTGACTGAAAATGATTGTTTTCAATTTTTTTTTTTTTTTTAACTGAATTTTCATTCATTTTTTTTCCGATTTTAGAAATTAAAATAAATATTATTTTCAGATAAAATAATATTATTTATAAGGCAAAATTGTTATTGTCATAGAATAATTATTTTTTTATAATAATTTTATAACTCTTATTATTTACATATTACATTATTGCTCGAATAATAATAATTTGATATCATCCCAATAATAACTCTCGCACACAATGGTTCTAAATTTCTAAAAAGTTCAAAACGTAAACTTGACTATTGTACTAAACCTTATTTGATAACCGGGAAGTAACACATGAGATCAGAATTTATGTGAAATGAACATTTGACCTCCTGTTCGGTTGTTATAAAATTTATGTACTACGGAACGTAATTTTTTTTGAAATTTTCAATTCCTTTAAAATGTATGAAGTAATTTACCAAGCTCTCTAAGTTATGATTCCTTTGCTTTTACTTAGGCCCCCAAAGATATTCTATTTTCCATTTTGACAACAAAATACTTTATACTTACTTTGATACAAGAATTGAACTCCTAGTATATATAAATTAGAGATTCAATTCATTTTGACAAACAAACTAATGAGAGTACTTCAACTCTCCTAAATAGTGAGTTTATTTTTTTCCTACTTTTGTCCTGTGACATACTATAAAAAAAAGCTTAATATCATACATAAAAGTCTAAAACTAGTTTTATATATTAACATATTCACTCGCATAAATGTCAATTGAGCTTAAAGAAAGAATAGTTCACATGTCCATCGTATACCTTTTGGTGAAAATTAGATTAATATTGAGGGTGAGAGTTGTCGGGAGAGATTCGAACATGCCATCTATTTGTGAACAAGGACCTGATTTCACTAGGACAAACTTTTGCGCATAATAGTTGACGTCAATGTTTTATTATTCTGCTAATACCACATGCAATTCAAATCTCCTTAAACCGCTCCCCCAACGATGAAGGCGATATTCAACTCCAGATCTCAAGAACCACCTCCTAGAGACTTTATCCTCAGAGCTAACCCGCACCTTCTTCGCTAACCCTATTTACTTAACATTTTTTTTTCTTTTTAATATTTTCACATAAGAGTAATTATTTTTTTTTTAATATTGCAGAGTGGAGTAGAGAAGATGAGCATGTCAAAGATGATGGTAGGGAGCTTGGGAATTGGAGTTGCAATGCTATCATGGATGCTTTGAGAATTAGGGTTTTGAGGCCTCTTCCTCATATATTTTTCCCCACATTTGTGATCTTGATACATATGATATTCATGATGTGTTTTTAGTGTTCATTATTATTGGTATGTCACTGCCCGTCACTTTAGCCTTCCACTTGTATTTTTGAACTCTACTATTATATTCACTTGTATTCTTTCTTTTTTTTTTTTTCTCTATTTTGTGCCGTTTGCTTTCATCTTCTCATTTGCCATTTGAATCAATTATTACTCGAGCTAAAGACTAGTTTGTTTCACAATCTTTCAAATTAGAAGTTTTGGGTTTAAAATTCATCATCTTCTCCCTTTAATGTTGGTTTCTCTTAGAAAAAGATATTATACTCCTTATCAATATTAAACAAAAAAGTTGACTCGTATCAATTGCCTATATCTTCGGGTTGCTTTGAAGTGAAAAGGCGTATTTTAATAAACGATATTTTATTGAATTTTTCTAAGTTTTAGTTCACATACTAAAGTAACACGTTCTAATTAAAAAGGTTTTAGTGATTTATTCATTTTTTTATAGTGTTTGATCCATACATTAAGACACTTCTAAATAAAAGTAGGAGTATATTTTTCTACTAGTAAAGAGAAAGCAACATACTCAGTGCCTCAAGGTCTCCCACCTAAGTAGGGTCTGAAGCCTTCCCCCTTCAGGGTATTACCTCTGAAGAGAGGCTGTTTTCGAGTGCCCGCAACCTGAGGGTGAGGACTTCTCAAGAGGTCACCCATCCTGGTACTGCTCTCGCCTAAGCAAGCTTAACTTTAAAATCTAATAGGATCCGGTGACGGCGTGTTGGTACCCTCTTTGGTTCTACTAGTAAAGAGAGTTAGAGGAATAATGAGGGCAATGATATGGTTTAGAGTGAATAATAACAAATTATAATAAAGTTGTTTTTGATAATAACATTTTTACCTTGACAATTACATTATTTAAAATATTCATAATTGTAAGATTAATTTTAAATAAAGTGATTTGGAAAAGCATAATTCCATATAATAATTAAACAAGCCCAACATTAGAAATCTAATTGGTAGAATCATATCATCATTTCGAAACTTATTTAATCATGTTCATTTGTAGTGTTATTGTGGTGACATTTTCATTAAATGTCAAGGCTATTGAATTTGATTGTAGCACTTTCACTTGAGTAATTCGGTCATATATTTTTCATATGACCGTCAAGGTCATTTACCAAGCACTAATGCACCGGTTCACATTAGAACTCCGAAGTTAAGCGTGCTTGGGCAAGAGTAGTACCAGGATGGACAACCTCCTGGGAAGTCCTCGTGTTGCCAGCCCTATAAGGTTTGGAATCCTCGGAAACAGCCTCTTGGCAGGATTGCCCTTGAAGGGGTAAAGCTGCGTACATCTAAACCCCCAGACCCCTCTTAGGCGGGGAGCCCTTGAGGCACTGGATCTGTTATTGTTGTGTTACTGTTTTTCATATGACTGACATAAACATTAAATTAAACCTCGATCCAATTAGGCCCAATTCAATTCTCTCCATCAAATCTTGTACCCCATTAATTTGCCAACTGTGCATAAGTGGTTTCTTAAAGCCTACATAAAGGCTTGTTTATACACCAATACATGTCATGGATCTATCACCATCAGAAATCTCCTTTCACAATTCTTCCTTTTATCTTTATTTCATTCCTCTTTAATTGAGCAAGTTGAGGCGTGTTCTAATCCACTGCTTTAGAGTACATTATAATGGTGGGTGTCATGTTAACCACGTGGTCGGAATGCCATTTGGTTCCGTTGTACCGATGCAGGGGCATTAACAACTTTAGGACGATGAATTTCACGTCACAACAACAATCCTTTTCTTTCCGAATAAGTTTTAGTTACTCTTCATCTTATTTTTCCAATAAAGTTGTTTATATGAGTACTTAGAATATTTTTTGGCGGTTAGATCTCTTTGAAGGTAATCAATAATTGATTATTTTATATCAGGGTTTAAGCATAATCTAAAGTCGAACTTATCAAGAGGTTGAATAATTATTCATGAATATCTATACACAACATGTTCATAATTTGCTCAACTTACAACATGGCTGTATCTACGATTCTGTAAGGTCGGTGAAAAGGACGGAGCTCGCATTTGGGCGCCCGCGATAGTCATGATGACCTGGTTCTCCGGTGTTGATCAACAATGAAAGAGTCCGTTTTTCGAATGACCATAGCCGATCGTGGCGACGGTAGAAAAAGAGGAAAAAGTATTTTTTCGGTAGGGGCTGATGAAATAAAAAGTGGAAAAGATCTAAGTGGGCCTATTCAAAAGCGGGAAAAAAACACTCTGCAGCCCACTAGAATAATAATTTTGGATATGGACTGAAAAGAGAAGTTGGATATGACAAATAAAATAATCAACATATTTTCTTACGAAAACATATTTTTATGAAATAGTAATTATTATATGTAAGAAAAATATGAAAATGATATATTTTAAATGTATTTTTACAAATTTTATAATAAAATATATATAAAATTTCAAAAAAATATATTATTATATATAGATATATAAACACAATAATTTGTATATATAATAAACATAGTAATATAATAGTATGCAAAACTTTTTATAATTATAACTCAAATTAGTTTTAAAAATATATTTTATAAATAATATTTTTAATATTTATATGTGGAAAGAAGGGAAAAAATTTAAAACAAAAAATAAAAAAATATTTGTAAGATATATGTATATAGAGAAATTTCCTTTGCATTTATAGATATATAAACATAATATGATTGTGATAATATATGTCTATTTAAAAAGTTTTCTAACCTATGACAAAAAAAATAATGAACAGATTTTTTTACGAAAATATATTTTTATGAAAATAGTAATTATTATATGTAAGAAAAATATAGAAAGGATATATTCCAAAATAATAATTTTAAATTTCTAATAGTACGCAAAGCTTTTTATAATTAAAACTGAAATTAGTTTAAAAATATATATTTTATAAATAATATTTTTAATATTTATATATGGAAAGAAGTTGAAACAATTTTAACCAAAAATTGAAAAAATATTTGTAAGATCTATGTATATATGGAAATTTCGTTTGCATATATAGATATATAAACATAATATCAATATAATAATATATGTCTATTTAAAAAAATTTGTAACCTATGGAAAAAGAAATAATCAACAGATTTTCTTACAAAAATAATTTTTTATAAAAATGGTAATTATTATATGTTAGAAAAATATAGAACGGATATATTCCTAAATAATAATTTTAGAGGTATGCTTCAATTAGATTTGGAATTTGGAATTTACGGCATGATATTACACATATGTCAAATGTAATCATTAGATGTCTATTAAAGCCAACACGTAGAAATATATACATCAACCATGTATAGCACGGGGTTTTGCTACTGTGTGCTTAATTTTAAGTAATGTTTTAGAGACCTAGGTCCATGGGGTCGGGATTTTTTTTTTATTTATTTATTTTTTTTTCAAATAAGTTCCAATCAGTTTCTTTTTTTTTGATATATATTAGTATAAATCCTATTGAGCCTAACTTTTTCTTTTTTAGTTTAACTTCAAAAGGAGTCACAATTAATTTTTCCTACTTCATCCCAAATGGGTCAATCTTGCTGTTTATTTGAGGCTCAAACCAACTTCTCTTTTCAGTCCATATCCAAAATTATTATTCTAGTGGGCTGCAGAGTGTTTTTTTCCCCCTTTTGAATAGGCCCACTTCGATCTTTTCCACTTTTTATTTCATCAGCCCCTACCGAAAAAATACTTTTTCCTCTTTTTCTACCGTCGCTACGATCGGCTATGGTCATTCGAGAAACGGACTCTTTCATTGTTGATCAACACCGGAGAACCAGGTCATCATGACTATCGCGGGCGCCCAAATACGAGCTCCGTCCTTTTCACCGACCTTACAGAATCGTAGATACAGCCATGTTGTAAGTTGAGCAAATTATGAACATGTTGTGTATAGACATTCATGAATAATTATTCAACCTCTCTATAAGTTCAACTTTAGATTATGCTTAAAGCCTGATATAAAATAATCAATTATTGATTACCTTCATGAGATCTAACTGCCAAAAAATATTCTAAGTACTCATATAAACAACTTTATTGGAAAAATAAGATGAAGAGTAACTAAAACTTATTCGGAAAGAAAAGGATTGTTGTTGTGACGTGAAATTCATCGTCCTAAAGTTGTTAATGCCCCTGCATCGGTACAACGGAACCAAATGGCATTCCGACCACGTGGTTAACATGACACCCACCATTATAATGTACTCTAAAGCAGTGGATTAGAACACGCCTCAACTTGCTTAATTAAAGAGGAATGAAATAAAGATAAAAGGAAGAATTGTGAAAGGAGATTTCTGATGGTGATAGATCCATGACATGTATTGGTGTATAAACAAGCCTTTATGTAGGCTTTAAGAAACCACTTATGCACAGTTGGCAAATTAATGGGGTACAAGATTTGATGGAGAGAATTGAATTGGGCCTAATTGGATCGAGGTTTAATTTAATGTTTATGTCAGTCATATGAAAAACAGTAACACAATAATAACAGATTCAGTGCCTCAAGGGCTCCCGCCTAAGAGGGGTCTGGGGGGTTAGATGTACGCAGCTTTACCCCTTCAAGGTCAATCCTGCCGAGAGGCTGTTTCCGAGGATTCCAAACCTTATAGGGTTGGCAACACGAGGACTTCCCAGGAGGTTGCCCATCCTGGTACTACTCTTGCCCAAGCACGCTTAACTTCGGAGTTCTAATAGGATCCGGTGCATTAGTGCTTGGTAAATGACCTTGACGGTCATATGAAAAATATACTGAATTACTCAAGTGCAAGTGCTACAATCAAATTCAATAGCCTTGACATTTAATGAAAATGTCACCACAATAACACTACAAATGAACATGATTAAATAAGTTTCGAAATGATGATATGATTCTACCAATTAGATTTCTAATGTTGGGGTTGTTTAATTATTATATGGAATTATGCTTTTCCAAATCACTTTATTTAAAATTAATCTTTCAATTATGAATATTTTAAATAATGTAATTGTCAAGGTAAAAATGTTACTATCAAAAACAACTTTATTATAATTTGTTATTATTCACTCTAAACCATATCATTGCCCTCATTATTCCTCTAACTCTCTTTACTAGTAGAACCAAAGAGGGTACCAACACACCATCACCGGATCCCATTAGATTTTAAAGTTAAGCTTGCTTAGGCGAGAGCGGTACCAGGATGGGTGACCTCCTGAGAAGTCCTCACCCTCAGGTTGCGGGCACTCAAAAACAGCCTCTCTTCAGAGGTAATACCCTGAAGGGGGAAGGCTTCAGACCCTACTTAAGCGGGAGACCTTGAGGCACTGAGTATGTTGCTTTCTCTTGACTAGTAGAAAAATATACTCCTACTTTTATTTAGAATTGTCTTAATGTATGGATCAAACACTAGAAAAAAATGAATAAATCACTAAAACCTTTTTAATTAGAATGTGTTACTTTAGTATGTGAACTAAAACTTAGAAAAATTCAATAAAATATCGTTTATTAAAATACGCCTTTTCACTTCAAAGCAACCCGAAGATATAGGCAATTGATACGAGTCAACTTTTTTGTTTAATATTGATAAGGAGTATAACATCTTTTTCTAAGAGAAACCAACATTAAAGGGAGAAGATGATGATATGACACATTTTTACTACCGTGTATATTGTGATTGAGACATTTTATGACTTATTTTTGAAAACTGAATTGATGTAATTGTTGGAAACGTATTTCAAAAAAAATTTCGAATTGACCAGAGCAGACATAGAGGAAAAATTAATTAAAAATTATTAATTTTAAATCTAAAGCCCTAATCTAATAAACTATTTGTTAGGTCCACATCTTAGTCTAATAGGTTCATAATATGACAAATAAAAAATCTATAATAAAACTAATACAAACGTGGCATGAATAAATAAAATAAATAAATAAATTAAATATCACATATTTAATTAAACATACCTAAAATGCGAATACCGATTCTTACTTGAAGATCTCAAATTGGAAGAAGGTTTTTGTTAAGATTCAAAGATATTCTCTTGAATTTTAACATTGATTGGGATAGAGAGAGTATGAGATAAGAAAGAATATAGAGTTTAGATGAGAGAAAGAAGGGAAAGGAGTTGAGAAAGTAGAGAGGATATCAAAGATATCAATTCATTTATCAAAGTTATTCTATTACAATAGAGACCATTACATTTATATACTACTCTCTAGCTAAGAACTAATACATTGAATCAAGACAATCTAATCCTACTGATACCTGAGCTAGCCGCCACAATGGACTACCTTGACCCATGACATATCCGACCTTAACTAAATCAACTAACACACATCACTTATTAAATTCATATTCTAATTTATATGCCCCTATTATGAGAATTATAACAACACTTCCCCCTTAAGAGATTCTTGTCCTCAAGAATCAAGAAGAGAGTTGAACTTGAAGAACACTTATTGATGTAGGAGTTGGAGTCGAAGGTGATAAGCTTCCTGCTGAAATTTATTGTTGTGGAAGGGAGAGCTGTAATTGATGAACTCATGCTGAAGTCTGCAATTAAGGAACTCTGGGTGCTGAAATTTTGTTGTGATTCGCATCTGCGGTGAATAAAGGTGCCACTAAATCTGAAATGCAGCTGAACACATGAGCATGATTCTTGTTTCTGCACATTGTTAGCATTTGGAATGTATTGTACCCTTCCGATGGTCAAACAGATCAAACCAACCATCACAACCTCAACAACCAATCCATTGCAGCTCTTGTTGTAGTTAATGCATCTCAAAAACACTATCTTGCTGTAGAGACATGTAAAACACCGAGTGCGCTGCGGATGCCACCAAATGATCTTGGTTTCCAACCTGAACTTGCAATGCTCAAATTCCCTTTTACCCAACCAGAGGTCTCCCTTGCTGTTATTCATACCAAGCTTAATTCTTCTCTTGGTGTCTTTCAATTCCACATACTGAACTACAAACTTCAGCATTTCAATTCCACGCATCACTCCACTGCAAGAGCGTACAGATGACCATGAGAACAGCAGCTGCCACCAAACACTCACAGCTTCCATCCCAAATTTGTAATATTGGAACTCCTTTTTACACAGCTCGAGCACTCTTCCGCTATTACATGGCCTGAGATGCACATTAGTAGCTTGAGTCACATGTTCCAATTGTCTCAACTTCTTAAAGCCTTGAACTTCTTCACCGGGTTTAGGAGGAGGTTTGACATTCATGTTTGCACTTAGATAAATCAAAACTCCCCTTGAAAAAGGAAATAAATCATCTTGATCTTGCCGATCGGCATGCTGACAGTGCATGTACAGCTTCTGGAATTGGATCTCCAACTACTTCTTTGACATCCAAGGCTATATTGCTGATTTCAACTCTAATTTTAGCTGGAGTTTTCCTCAAACTTGCATTGATCTTCTCCATCCAAACATTAAGGAAATATTGGAGCTTATGCATATGATTTTTCCATTCCGAACTGCCACAACAGATCACCCAAAACACACTCGAACGCTGCACCAGATCAGGACCATTCTGTTGCAGTTTATCCCAATCTTCAAGCGCTATCACCTTTATCATTTTTCCCCCAACGTGTGTGCTGACATTGCAGGGACTTCTAACACCAAGCATATCAGTTAAAGCACCAATTGTACTGACTTTTGGCTACACAGATTTCTGTTCCAATAGATTACCACATTTATACACATCTAACAACTCCATTGCTTGTTCAACCACATTGCTTTGCCTTTGATGAACCTTGAAACGTACTCGTGCAGCTTGATTAATTCTTTCTAGCAGAGAATCATCCCTTTTCGGCTTCATATAAACTTGAGAATCTTCTTCCGGATCAGGAGGCAACTTATCATAAGATTTTGCACTTGGATAAGCCACAATTCTACTCAAAAGAAGAAATAGATCATTCCGAACTTGCCGATCGGCATGCCGATAGCTCATTTCAGCCATTATATATTCATAATCATTTACCCAACATAAGAGACCTTGTAAAGCATCCAAGTTGATGTTGTTCTGGTCCTGAGTTAGCATTCCATCACGCCCAAAGGTGAACTTAAGTATACTCAGATCTGAATTTGATGCCACTGCAGCAGCAACCACTGATTCCCCAACAGAAAAACATTGCTCAGCAGTGAAAATGCTTCTATTCTGCATATAAGCTTGCCAAGGAGTAATACTTAACAGATTTTGGGATGTTTTAAGTGATGTCTCAGCAATGGCATCAAATTTTTCAGCTGGTATCACATATTCTGCTGCAACCATTCCATGAATACCAACATACGTATCTGACTCTTGTATACCAACATATACATCAATAAGAGTAGCATCTTGAGTTAGCTTTTGTTGATCATCAAACTTCATAGGCTGCAACACAACTTTATGCTTCAATTTCTTCTTTGCAATCTTCTTTGTTTCCCAAAATTCTTTCAATGCGTCGTTAAGATGATTCTTCTTCACTTTACTCTTTGCACTCTTTATCATTCCCATGACATGAAAATCGTATTCCCATTCCTGAAGCATGTCATACTGTGGCTCATCCTTTTCAAAATACTCTAACTCCAGCAAAGAGTCTTCATAAAGATCATCTCGTTCAACCTCAGGTTTATCCAACTCGTGTTCATCAATTACGGCATTACCTTGATCCAATTCTTCTTCAACTACATTAAGTGGCTCCACAATGTGCACTTCAGCTACTGCGGAAGAGTTTGGCCTTCGACATTTTTCTTGAATCTCAGCTAATTTCACTTCAAGTTGCTCCTTTTGCTGATCCCAGCACTTGTTAATCCTATCCACCAATTCTTGTGATTGAAAAATGACCTGATCAGATCTCTCCACTACAATCGGCTGAGCTTGTTGGTCAATCTTCATGTTGTTTTGCTGGTTCATTTGATGTAACCATTCAACATTAGATTTCTTGAGTTGATCAAACATTGTCTTCAACCAATCCGGAATTGTTGCATCACAACCATCCATAATCGCTCTTTAAACTTCACACTGAATGATTTTCGAGTTAACCGCAGCACCAAGTATTGTTAAGATCGACAATTATCTGGATTTCAGGATCAGATTTAAAAATCACCTCAGATTCCAACCCTACTGACGAACTTTGAATAGAGGAAATTCAAGCAAACCCTAACCACAATGTTAGTTGAGAATTTGACTTATACTTCTGAATTAGGCTCGACTTAACTCAAAATCAAGTCCTTAACACAACACTTAAGCGATCCTAACGAACGAATCGGATTTCAACACCTTCGCTTCTCTTGTCAAATTTTCACCTGCTGACAAATTTGTCGCCTAAGCAACTCTTGACTCCATGACATATAATTCTCAAAGATCACCTTAGATTCTGAAGAATTCTCACTACGTTTATGCTTAACGACATAATTTCGACATCATCCAACAACAAACATGAATTCTCAATGAATTGCAACTTGAAGATCAAAAATCCATTACCTCAATCTTCAACTTCTGAATTGCAAAATCTGTCATTACCTCCACTCAGATGATTTTCTGCTACTCTGATGAGGATCAAGTATAATGTGGACCATATAACTCAATTTCGTCTTCTTCTGAGCAGATTCAGGTGAAGGATCGATCAAGGATAGTTAGCTCAGCACCAAACTTCAGCAGTTGATTTTGCTTGCTTCTGCACTAACACTCAGCTGCTAATGCTGGATTGATTCTACTGAATTCACTATGAATCAGCTTAAATGTTGATTGTACTCCACCAATACTAATCAATTGAACTTACTCCAATGCAATTCGATCACTTTAATTCCCAACCGAAAGCAACTTCCCAGGCCTTGCTGAAAACTAGTGCAGTAACCGCCACTAACCACTTCCAGTTTCAGATTTGAATTCTGATCACAAAATCTGAATTAAATCAATGGCACAATTGTTTTTATTGATTAATTGCAATACAATTAATCGCATTTTGTAATTTCTTTCCGGATATGAGCTTGATTCGGAAGCCAAATCAAGGCTCTGATACCAATTGTTAAGATTCAAATATATTCTCTTGAATCGTAACTTTGATTGGGATAGAGAGAGTATGAGATGAGAAAGAATATAGAGTTTAGATAAGAGAAAGCAGGGAAAGGAGATGAGAAAGTAGAGAGGATACTAAAGATATCAATTCATTCATCAAAGTTATTCTATTACAATAGAGATCATTACATTTATATACTACTCTCTAGCTAAGAACTAATACATTGAATCAAGACAATCTAATCCTACTAATACCTGAGCTAGCCGCCACAATGGACTACCTTGACCCATGACATATCCGACCTTAACTAAACCAACTAACACACATCACTTATTAAATTCATATTTTAATTCATATGCCCCTATTATGAGAATCATAACAGTTTCTTGACACCTCAAGGTCTTCCTTACAACGACCTCTTCTAGCACCGAGAATGTGGACTCGTAAAAATATTTATTTTAGAAAAAAAATTTGGAACAAAATTTTTTCTTTAATCTTTCCACAAAATAATTGTTTTCAAAAAATTATGCTAAACAATAATTTAACAAACCCTTAAAATAATTTTAAAATTTTTGTCGTATAAGAAAACTAGGTTCCAAAAACTTAAAACCTTATAATCAAAATAGTGCTGTTGATGTCATCCAAGGGAGACGTGTCAGCATATTGTTTGTATGAATACCGTTCGCTGAGGTCAACATGAAGTCAGCAACACGCTTTTTCCTTTTTTTATTTAAACAAAGGACGCATCTTCTAATGCCAGCCTGTGATTTTCTTTTTCCTTTTTTTAAAACACAATATAATTTATCGTATTAAATATTCATCTCATGAATATTTATTTAGTATAAAATTTATTTATTTTATAAATAAGTAATTACTTCTTAAATTTATTTTTAAATATTTTCAAATAATACTTAAATTGAGGCTTGCAGAAGGACCTTAGAGACAATAACCCTAGCTCCAAATGAGTCAAATCTAATTATCATCTTATGATAACAATTGATTACCATTTAAAAAACTTTTATTTTATTAACTACACTCTAGAATTAAATATATTCACTTAAGAATTTTTATAATAACTATTATTGCAATAATTAACCCCTCTAGTAGATATCTTTGAGAAAAAATAACTTTAACTACTATTGTTACTTTTCTCAATCTCTAACTCACCCTTCTAGAACAATTTAATAATACAAAAAATAATTTCATATAAAAAGTCACTAAGTAACATACCCAAAACGCTCTCTTCTCTCTCCTCAATAAACCCAGCCCCAACGGCTGCTGTGCTTACCCACGCGCCACCCAACCCGGTGCATGGTGGCGCATACCTGACTGCCCAGTGATCGGAGATACTGCAGCGGAACCACCGTTGTCGCGCCGGTTGAGTTGCCTGACTCTTGTCACTATGTGGCATCCATGAAGCTTTGGAATTGACACCCCAAACACCTTCACCAGCATCTTCTTCCACCTCAAGCTCTTCCACCGCCTTCCCTAGAAAATTCCACCAGCTATCACCGCTTTACACCACCACCACCCAACGTCGCCTTCACCACATCTCCATTCCCACCATCGGTCACCACCAATTTCATCTCCACCACCAGCCACCTCCATCACCACCTACTAACGGTTCAGATTCTCTCTCATCATCAGCCAGCCACCTCCAAATTCCACTTGCCATCACCACTTTCCATTGTCATCACCCAACAACGCCTTCAATCACCTCCATTTCCACCATTGACCACCATCAATCCACCACCAGACACCTCCATTCCATTAACCCCTCACCCACTATCCAAACAACACTAACCACCGTTCATCTTTAATTCCCACAACAGATTCTCTCAACCCAATTTCTAAATGCCAATAGCCGGTGTGGGGGTGTCCATTTTCGTTGATGGACTACCAGAAAGAACGACAAATTCTTGGCTTAAAGCTGTCTTTCGAGGCTTTAAGTCAATCTACCATACTTTTGTACCTGCCAAGAAAAGGATGAGGTCAAGGTCGTCATATGGCTTTGTCCGGTTCTCAGATTACGCTGAAGCTGTGCGGGCGATTACATCCATGGATGGTGGATGGGTTGTGGGTGTTAAACTCAGAGTTCAATGGGCTTACCCAAACAGAAGACCAAATCCTCCTACCGTGTGAAACAAGCCTCAACCTAGGGCTCCCCTACAGCCCAGAAACACTTAAGGCATTCAGCATCAGGGGATTGCAACCACTGTGAATCGGGCCGAAGAGTTTGCTTCTATAAACATTCCAAAGATTGTGGTTTCAAATACCAATAAGTGTGTGGAAACTTGGCTTGAGCAGGCTTTAATTGTGCACACATCTGAGGAGACTAGCCTTGATGATATCCTCACATTTATCACCGAGAACAATCTTTACGGGTTATCCCCTAGAGGGCTAAGCACCTCCTCCTTTATCCTGGTTTGTGACTCTGTTGACACCCTGGAATCATACATCGAGCCACGCAAGGAGAATCTACTGAGGAAATTCAAAGAGGTTTATAAATACAACGGTGAGACCCTTGGCTCTGTTAAGAGAAGAGTGTGGATTGAGGTCTATGGACTGCCTCCCCAATGTTGGTCTAAGGATTGCTTCACTGACATCGCAAATATGTGGGGAATATTCATCAAAATGGATTCAAGGACATCCGCTATGAGGTGTGTTGATGTTGCCAGAATCCTTATTGATACTAGCTTCACTACATACATTCATCAGACAGCCCAAGTCCAGTATAACGAGGGATCACGGTTGGTTCTTGTCAAGGAAGGTAATTCTAAGATAATTCCAGACTATTTACCCAGAATTGTTGCTCTTAGATTGGCTAGGGAGCAGGCTTTGGTTGATGCACAGACTAATCACGACAGCCTTTGCACAACAATGACACGGCACTACTCACAGAGTGAATCTCCTCCTGAACAGATGATGGATGTTGTTGAGTTCTGCTCAGAGTCTAGTACTTCTCCCCCAAGTTGTAGGAATGAGGGTATGTGTGTCTTAGAGCGTTCGTTGGGACAGTTCTCTATTTATTTCAATGGACAGTACTGCAGGTGGTCGGTTTTGGAGTGCTTCTTCCCGCAATTGTCAATACTCCCTCTCGCTATACATCCTGTGTCTCAAATACCACGCCAAGTTGTTCGAGAAAATCAACAATTTCCTCTTCTCCTCCCGTGGGTCGAGGATGATCAATCTGATGCCCTACAGCTTAATGATCAGATATCGCCTTATGAGAGTGAAGTTTGGGACAACATTAGTGACAATGACTCCAAAGATTCTGGTCCCAAGTTCCCACCGGACTTCGAGCCCCCAGCCTTGCCAAGTCAACATCAACTAGAGGATAGTATACCTGAGAACTACCATGTGCCAGTGCCGTTGGAGGAGGGATCCAACATACTTTGAAGGAAAAAGGAGAAAATGCACATGACAAAAAGGGGTAGGCGAGCCCGAAAGCGTAAGGCGAAAGAGATCGTCAAGTATTCTTGAAGGATATGTCACCTAGAAGTAAAACTCAGAAGCTGTCAAAAAACACTGGGAAGAAGAAGAATCTGGCGAATCGAGGCAACCACATCATTGATGCTGGTCAAACCGAAGAATCTGTCCAAGTAATTGAGATGGGAAAAGATTAGGTTTGGGTTTTGAGAGCCTCGAGCCGAATAGGGTGAGTGCTATTCTACATAGAAGGCGGTGATGTGTGTTTCTGGTTTCTGTTGCATTGCGTAGAGTTTTCAATTGAGAGTGCCATGTTCTTTGAGCAAGAGCTGTGATCCTTCTCTCCTGAGTCCTGGTTTCTAGCAAGTTTCTGCCTGTCGTTTGCTCCTTGTTCCTGCTGTTTGGTTGGTTTTGTTGCTTTCGTTTGCCTTGTGTTTTCGTGTCTGTGAGTCGCATTCTTTCTGTTTTTTATTGTCTTTTGTTTTGATTTTTTTGGTGTGTCTTGTTTCCCCACTCTTGTAAGAGTGGTCTCAGGTCTCGCTTTGTCGAGTGGCCTGTTTTTTCCGCGAATTTGTTGCTAATTATAAAAAAAAAACGAAAATAATTTTCATATTAATTCTAAACGTTAAACATATGAAATACTCTGACCAAAGATTCTAGAATTTGTTTTTTATATTTTTGAATCAACTAAAGGAACATTGTTATCTCGTTAGAGACTATAGATTCCACGTAAAATAACTGTTCCCACCACACTTCATGCTGCTACCCAACGTACATAAGATTCAAGTCAATACACTTTGACTAATCCTTTTGGTATATCAAAGTAACGAACAATACATGCACGAGTTCAGACAGTTTCCTGGATTTAGAGTTATCGTCTTACAAAATTAATTATTTCTGATAGTAATTAAAGAAACAACTAATTCAAATGGTCTTACTCAGTATTATAATCTTATTGGATATACTAACATAATACTCTTGGATCCTTATCTACATTACCAAGACAGGTCATCAAAAACATCCTATTATAACTTATTAGACAAGTTGTCCAAACTTATCAGCAACTATGAACATACTTTGACAACATATCATTAGTTTGATCTAAGTTTATTTATGGTTCAATTTTATTGACCACTTAAACCAATCCTGACATGTCATCTTGGACTACGTCAATCTCATAGAACGTTCTAGAAAACTATCACACGCATGTTTGACTTGTAAAATATAATCAAACAATAAATAAATAAAATAATTTTATTTATTTAATATCTAAAACTAACTAATTGGGTTTTTCAGGACATCAGAGTGACATGTTGTGAAAACCTATTTTCAAGTGCATACATATTTTACTAGCTGCATCTGTTTAATTTTTTTGAACATCAGTTGCATCTGTTTATGGGGCTAAAATTCTGTTCAAATATGAGTGTTAGCATGAGCTGGAAAAATGTGGGGGTTCTGCCCTTTTGTGAGCATAAGTGGCTTTGCTATTTGTCAGTAATTGTTATGTATTTATTGTGAGCCTACTAACACTTGCTAGTCATTACTAATTTTTGTAGGTTAATTGTGGCAGTAGTATTATTCTGGATTTGCATTTCTCCTGCGGACAGATAGGCGGCAGAAACGACAAATGCCACTTTTGGTGCCGCATCCAGTGCCGAAGTGAATAGTGTTATGATGTTAGCAATTGAGCCCGAAAGCCAAGCAATTATGCGAAATGTCTTATATTCTTATGAGTTTTGAAAAGGCATAGTGCAATTTATGGTCTAGTGAACCAACTGGTTTTGATCCAGTTGAATTATAATCGTATTGTTATCATCCTAGGTGTTACGTCACTAAATATTCTGAATGATAGATGATACTTTGTTATAGTAATATTTTCATTCTTATATTAGTATGTGAATTCGCAGTGCATAACCTGCCAACTAATTTTATATATTTCGTGTAAGTACAATGTGTCGTGGAGATGTAATACATAACTCTTAAATAGGATTGATATGATATATGCTCCACTTTTATGTTGTACTCAATTTGTTAAGTCTGCATAATATAAATCCGGCTATTTAGCAGCTTATTGTAGATGTTTCATTGTAGGGGTGCTTGCTGTGGATGCCTCAATGTGAGGGGCAAAAGCAAACTTTTGAGTGATGTTGGAAATGACCCAATATTGAATATTCACTCTATTTTATTTCAGTGCTAGAATGCCACTCGTGAAGGCTACGCTTGATGCTCGACCTAACCCATAATCTTTTAAGGATATTGTGGGGCACTACACACCTAATTGGTTAAGTAAGTGAAGGTTTATACATTTAAAAAATGGTGTTAATTGACACTTGATTGAGGATGTGATCCTAATTAAGTCAAGAAGTGAGACTCGATAGATTCTCTACTAAAGGCCTTTTTAAGAAGGCGATTTAGTTGACATTTGAAAAATAATATAACTAAGGATAAAGTTTTCAGTTATATTTAAAACAACCTTACATACCAAAAAATGTTTAAAATAATCTCAAAAAAATATATAATTTTAACTTTTTATTGTAGTGGTAGTTTTAGGGAGTTTTATATTTTTTAAAAGTTTAAAAATATTTTAAATCATTTTAAATATAAATGATTGTTTAATTATATTTGAGGGTTTTTTTATTCTAGAAAAAATTTTAAAAAGGTATTGAACTATATCGTAATAACTTTTTTTGGTATTACTCTTTAATAGTAAAGAAACGCATTGAACACTCATACATGAATTAATTTGAAATTGAACAACCATATAGGCATTAATTAAGAATTGTACAATTAAAGGAAATAAATTAGCATCCTAGATATATATGACCATTATCCTTTTTGGAGTGTCATTGTATGTGTTCCTAAGAAAAGGAATTTGTCCATTTTTGGGGTCCAAAAAGAGAGTGAAAACACATAAGAGCTCTTGAATGGAAATGGAAAAGAATCCGCTAGAAATAGAAAATCAATTGAAAATGGCAAGGTCATATACAAAAAACAAGGAGAGATTGATCATGTTTGTAACGAAGATTCATTTCGATTACTCTAAAGAGAACCTCACCCTCTAGAAATCGTAAAACAAAAAAAAAGAAAATCTCCTTTTTGACACGAAAGAGGAAATTGTACCTACACACACACACACGCGCGCGCACGCACGCACGCACGCACGCACGCACGCGCACGCACGCGCACACGCACGCACGCATATATATATATAATATATTTTCAATAGTTAAGTATATTTTAGGAAATTTATCACTTAGGTATCCTGAGGTTTAAGTATTTATCACTTAGATAAGTTACCCTAAGATTTAAAATAATTTATTAGTTAGGTACCCCAAAATTTAAAAATTTATTAATTGGGTATGATTTTTTAAAATTACATAGATTTTTATTAAAAATTGTTAACATAAGACATAGCTATAGCAACATATAAGTGTCTTCTATCATAATGTTATAATTTTTTATCGTAAAATGCTAACATATTACATTATTTCACTAATATTTCGATATCTTTCATCATAATTTAATAATATTTTTCCGTATTTGTTTGATTTTCATTGAAATAATTGATATAGCTCGTACATATTATTGTAATCACGAATTGCTTCAAAATTATGGTGAAAATATTTGAAACAAAACTTCAATAAATTCTTGCATGGGGTACCTAAGTGATAAAGATTTGAAACCTCGGAGTACCTCCTTGTGTGTAGGGCTGTAAAAGAGCCGAGCCGAGTCGAGCCACAACTTGCTCGGCTTGGCTTGTTAACTAAATGAGACCAACTCGGTATCGATATCATCTATCTAATCAAGCCGCATATCTGTGCTCGGCTCGGCTCACTCATTTACTAAATGAGGCTGGCTCGTTAACTAAATGATACCAGCTCGATATTGGTGTCGTTTATACTTGATTATTTGGCAAGCTAGCTCATTGAGCTTTGTTGGCTCATTAGGCTCATTTATTGGGCCTGTTAAGCTCATTTATTATGCTCGCTAGACTCATTTATGATTATTGTTACTTAGATTGTCAGAAAAGAGTAATAAAATAAATCACGTATGGAAATTAAAAAAAGAAACATCTATGTTATTCAATTTCACAATCTAAACATGCGAGCCAATAATCGAGCCGGATCATGAGCCTTTCGAGCCGAGTCAGTCTCGGTTTGATCGCCTTAAACGAGCCGAGCCGGATCTCGAGTCGGCTTAGACGAACACGAGCTGAGCCCTTAACGAGCCGACGGCTTGGCTCATTTGCAGTCGTACTTGTGTGTATTGAAATGTCACTAGGTGAGACTCAGGATATTTAAATTATATATATATATATATAAAATTAAATTAGAGTTACCTACGTAAAATATTTTTGTGCTTCAATCAATATGTTAATTTAGTCTTTTTATTTTAATTGTATCAAATTAGCGTGCATACAAGTTAATAATATATATTTTATTCGTTTGGTTATATTATGTACAACCAAATGCAAACCCACCCTTTAATCTAATTAAACTTACGCTTGACCCGACAGTTAAAAATTTTTTCACCACCTTGACGTTCATTTTATAGTAGGACAAAAGTAAATTAGGCTAAGTTAATCTTGTAGTCCTACAGTAAAATTAAAATTAGAGTTGTGAAAATTTTTTAAATGTCGGGCAATAAGTGTTTAATTAGGTTAAGTTAATTTTTAATTAGCCTAATTTTACTTGGGGTCCTATAGTAAAGTTAACGTCAATGTGGTAAAATTCTTTTAATGGCCTGATCATGAGTAAGTTTAATTAGGCTAAATTAATTTTTAATTACCTAATTTTACTTGTAGTCCTACAGTAAAATTAACGTCAACATGATGAAAGTTCATTTAATGGTTACATTGCTAGTGAATTTAATTAGGCTAAATTAATTTCCATTAGCCTACTTTTACTCATAGTTCTACAATAAAATTAACATCAACAACAACAATAACAATCTCAGTGCCCCAAGGGCTCCCGCCTAAGCAGGGTCTTGTGGTGGTGGATGTACACAGTCTTCCCCCTTCCGGGTGTTATCCTGAAGGGAGGCTATTTCCGAGGACCGCGAACCTAAGAAGTGTGGCAGCACGGAAGCATGGAAGCATCGCATCCCGGCAGCATCAGAGCAACAGATCATAAGAGGGTACATAACACGTGGTAAGCAGTACAAAACAAAACTCAATGGCAGACAACTGCAAGGAAAATAAAAGGCATGTAGGCAGATAATCAGATAATTGCACCCAAAGAGGGCGACATATATGCCTAGAAACACTAGCATTACTAAAAAGAAGCCCCACTTCTCTAAGCTGCTACATCGGCTATCCCTATACTAGCCCTCCACCGGGCTCTATCTAAGGCCATCTCCTCCCGCAGGTTTAGGTGGATGAGGTCTTGTCAGATCATCTCTAACCATCTCTTTTTTGGTCTGCCTCTCCTCTCCTGCCTAGTATAGTATGGGGTTGTTCGTATCTCTTGACTGGAGCAATGGTCAGTCTCCTCCTAACATGACTAAACCATCTCAAATGTTACTCCCTTAATTTATCCCCGATAGATGCCATGCCCGATTTGCTTCTTATGACGTCGTTCTTGATTCTATCCTTCCTTGTGTGCCCGCAGATCCACCGTAGCATCCTCATCTCCACCACTTTTATCTTTTGTGTATGATGTTGTTTCATTGGCCAACATTCCGCTCCATATGACATTACCAGTCTCAATACCACCTTATAATATTTTCCCTTTAACTGTAAAGGGAGATTCCCGTCACACAGTACTGCTGAGGCCAACCTCCATTTATGACATCCTATTTTAACCTGGTTGTTAACATCCTCGTCAACTTCACCTTTCTGCTATACCATGGAGCCCGAATATCTAAAACTCTACTTTTTCTGTATGATCTCAGATCCAATATTGACGTCTTCTACACTAGGCATGGTGGAGGTACCAAACTTGAGTTGCATGTATCCGGTCTTGGATCTTCTAATTCGTAAGCACTTCGATTCTAAAACCCTTCTCCACAATTATAGTTTCTCATATACCTCTTTCCGAGACTCTCCTACCGAAACCATGTCATCTGCAAAAAGCATGCACCATGGTGCATCTCCTTGGATGTGCCTAGTGAGCTCATCCACAACAATAATGAACAGAAAGGGACTCAAAGCCGATCCTTAATGTACCCCGACTGTTATAGGGAAAGCATCTGTCTCCCCTTTCACTGTACGGACATTAGTTCATGCATCCTCATACATGTCTCTAATGGCCCAAATGTAGGGCACGGGGATGCTTTTTCTTCTCCGAAACCCTCCACAAGACCTCTCTTGGCACTCTATCATATGCCTTCTCCAAATCAATGAAAATCATGTCGATATCCTTTTGTCTCTCCTTGTATTGCTCAATCATCCGCCTTAGGAGATGAATGGCTTCTACTGTTGATCTCCCAGACATAAATCTGAATTGGTTCTTAGACACCTATGTCTGTTCTCGTAACCTCCTCTCTATGATCTATTCCCACAACTTTAGAGTGTAGCACATTAGTCTGATACCCCGATAGTGGCGCAACTCTAGATGTCGCCTTTGTTATTATATATCGGGATCAATGTGCTCGTCCTCCATTCGTTAGGCATCTTCTTCCCCATAAGGATTTGGTTAAATAGTTTAGTAGTCAGCCACTGATGCCCTTCTGTCCACGGCATTTCCATGCCTCTATAGGTATTCCATCTGGGGCCACTGTTTTGCCTCTTCCCATAGGTTTTAGGGCTTCCCTGACTTCGTCAGGTCTAATCTATCTACAGTAACAGTCATTCTAGTGCTCCTTAGATGTTTGGATATCACATATGGATATCTCGGTATCCCCCTTTTCATTGAACAGATCATAGAAGTAGGCTTTCCACCTAACTTTAATTAGATGTTCGTCCATGAGCACTTGTCCATCTTCCCGTTTTATGCACTGTACCACATCCAAGTCTCTCATCCTCCTTTCTTTTGCTTTGGCGATTTTACATATATCATTGGCTCCCTCTTCGGTGGTGAAAATTTCTTAACAGTCGAGTCACAAGTGAGTTTAATTAGACTAAAATTTATGTTATAAAATTGTAGAAGGACTAAGCTCACGCAATTAAAATCAAAAGAAGTAATTGACATATTGAGCGAAGTATCAGAACATTTTACGCAAATAAATCTAAATTTACCCTCAATTTTACAAATTTAAATTAATTCCTATATGGTGGTTTAATTCCAAATTAATTTTTACATGGATATTCAATACTTTTCTTATACCATTGAAGAGTTAAATATCAAAAAAATTCTTTAAGGTATGGTTTTTTTTTTTAATCAACATTTTACCTTTAGGCTTGGAGAGGGGGGAAGGGGAGGGAAGTTGATGAGAGTCGAACCAGGGTCATGAGAGTGGCACTCCTACCCAATTACTTTTAGGGTATAATTCAATACCTTTTTAATATTGAATTCTTTTATTTTACTCATCATATCAACATAACTTAAGGTAATCCTAATAAAGTTATAGAAAAATATTTGAAAAATAGTTTCAAAAACTTAGGATACCTTTAAAATATTTTAAATCTTAATGTTTTATAAAATATATTACCAAAATTCAGGATATTTGAGCCAATTTTTTTTCTAGTTCTTTTAATAGTTTGGATGTCTTTAATTAAATTTGAAATAGAGGTACAAATTGATCTTCTTTAGGCTAGTTGGCAGTCACTTTTCGTTAGCTTTTTTTTATATCTTATAGTTTTTTGACTAGTCGAACAGCTAATTGCGCTTTTTTGGTAAAAATTATGCTATTAGCTTTTACGATTATTTTTTAACATTTGGAAAAGAGCTTTTCAAAAGTTAAATAACTAATTTTTAACTTTTCAAACTCCATATTATGAACCGTTATTTTCATTTCTCCCCTCCTTTTTATCTTAATTACCAAAATGTCATCAACAATGCCACCCATTTCTTCCCTAACTTATGTTGCAATCTTGGAATTTTTTTGTTGAATGTTTCACTACAAGAAAACAAATTTTTGGCAATGAGATTTGCCAACCGTAAAAAATATCATTGGCAAACACGTATTTTAGACAACGAAAACAGAACGGCATTGCTAAACAACCATCTTTGCCAACGACAAAATAATCATTTGCTAAATACATATTTTTCGCAACGGTAACTCCTATTGTTGCTAAAGTTGACTTGTTTTTTGGCAACGACAATGAGTAGGAGTTGCCAAAGAATATGGTTTTTGGGACGAATTGATTTGTTGCTGCTAATAATCCTTATATATGGCTATGACAATTATTATCGTTGCGAAAAATTATTTTTTAGCGATGACCATCAGCCGTCGTTAGCAAAGATCATGCACTTTTTGACACTGACAAAGATTGTCGTTGCCAAATACTGATATTTGGCAACGATAATGCATTTTTATTGCCAAATATCCGATATTGTGTAACGACTTTGAGTCCTCACTACCAAAAATTTGGTTTTAAAATTTTATCACCAATGCCAAAGTTTGATGATTTTCATAAAATTCGATCAATTTTCACTATAAACATTAACACAGTAAATTATTATTATAATAAATGAGATATACCAATATTTTCCATAAAAATTAAATGGATTACGAAAACGACTCATTGCATTGGAATACGAAGTATCTATATATTAGCAAAATAAAGTATAAGAATGCTTTAAGTAATAAATAATATAATATAATGATAAATGACCCCTATATACACTATAATAGGGCTAAGATCTGGTGCAGTTTTTGAAGTCACTATAAAGTTAGCAGTGGAGGCAAATTGAGGAAAAGAGAGAGAGGATAGGGGTGAGGGTGATGTAAAGAGTTTTTAAATTTTGAAAATTATTAAAATTATATTATATAAAAAATTTTAATATATAAATTAAATAATTTTAATATTATATAAATTAATTTATATTATATAATAATTTTAAATATAAGTTTGTTTATTTAATTATTTAAATTAAATTATTTAAATAAATTTATTTTTTGACTATTTATTTTTTAGATACCTGTTAAATTTTGTTGAAAACAACGAAATGACTTATTATATTTTCGTTATTATTCACTATCTGGACCAATTTTATTTAAAATATACTAAGATAATAAATATTTAAAATTTATTTAAATATTTTAATTTCTATATTAGAATTTTTTATATAATATAATTTCAATAATTTTGAAAATTTAAAAACTTACTTAATCCCCCACCCCTCTCCTCTCTCTCTCTCTCTCTCTCTCTCTTTTCCTCCATTTTCGTCTTCCCGCCTCAAATCCCCAGCCACCATAACCCTAATACAAGCAACCCCTGTTTTGGCTCCGACCACCGGCAAGAACCCACGGCCGTGACTGCAACGGCGGCACGACGCCCTCTGTTGCTTCTCCGACCTCTTAGATTGCTTCGCAAGGGCTGATGGCTGCTTTCTCCGCCACTGTATTGTCACCAACCCCAAGTCGGTGGTCCTTTCTCTCTCTCTAACCAAACGCCGGCACTGAAGGTGGTAGCGCCTGAAATTGGTGGTCATCCTTGCTATGATACCCATGGTGGTATCAGAATAAAGGGCTAATTTGGTAATCTAGGGTTAAAGCTAGTTGTTGTTTGAGTTTGAATCTAATTTGGTGTTTAGGGTTGTTATATGTTGTTTGAGTTTGAATCTGATTTGGTTTTTAGGGTTAGGATTTATATAAATGCTAAGCAATTTTTCGAGATGTGGTCACAATGGTTTGAGTTTGAGTTTGATTTGATTCTTAGGGCTTTTGATGTGATTTTAAAGTGTGTTTTAAAACCGTTTACTCGCAAGCGTATGAGATCGTCGTAGCTTTGTCGGGCATACGGGTCGTATCCACAGGGAATCGTGTTAAGTTAAATTTATTGATCAACGAGCGGCTTGGATTTTTGGTTTTTTTGTTGTTTAAATAAGTTGTTAGCTAAATTACTAAAACTAAATATAAAGTGAATGAGACAATTCGATTGAGGTTAGTTTAGGGAGTGAATTTAGGGTAGCTTAACACGTATCCTGTCATTATATTCTACTTAGGATGATGATTGGAAGGACTTAGGCTACAAGCTCTAAGCCTGGTTTAATATATAAATTAGGGCTTAGGGTAATGAACTAGTCTAAAGGCATAACCTATCTTAGCACCCTAGATATAGCATAGGTTATCTCATTAGCACTACTTAATTCCTTTGTTACTCCTAATTCAATATTAACTTGTATAAAAGATTGGGTTCAGGGTTGGGTACAACCTCAACCTTGACCACGTGTGAGTTCCTGTTATGTTATGGTCTAGGCTACAAGCACGGGACTAATCGCGGCAAAGTTGGAGACCCAGTCATGGCTACAAACACACATACAAAGAATATCCAACAATCATGAAAAACTCCCCACAGGGGTGCGAATATGGCATAACTAAATCAATTGTCAAAAGCATAGTATAAATCTGGGATACGGGGGACTACCCGCCCTTCATCCCTAAACTTAGAAAGTTTACTCCTCCGTAGGAGTTTTACACATCCTTAAATTTATATAAAAGAAGATACTATGCGTAAAATAAATAAAAGAGTAAACTCCCTCAATCTTTGTGTCGATGCCAATCCGAGCCTGAATCCTTCCAGTATTCCAACCGCTTGCGCTTCAGCTTTTGAGAACCTGTAGATCTCATAGAGGCTTCGGGTTTGAGAGAAAGGGGAGGACGTGCGGCCAGAAAAAGCGTAACAAAGGCTGACTTCCCCTTCTCTATTTATAGGCGCAGGGGCAGTTAGGGTTCCGAATGGAACCATCTCGATCGATCGGGAATAATACCCGATGGATCGGCTAAAATTGCCGATCGATCGGTGAACTCATGCAAAGCTCCCGATCGATCGGTGCTTTTGGCCGATCGATCGGCAAGCCCTCGGTTAGTTTCCCTAACTGGGAGCTGCTGATCGATCGGTTCTTTGAGCCCCTTTTCTTGATTAAGCATCGAAGCGCTATGGAATGTACTCAGTTCACCAAATTATGATCCAATGGGTCTTTCTTCTGCACAAGTGGTTGGGTTTCTCCAATCAGTCCTCAAAAGTGCCTCAATAATGCTTGATTTTGCCAGAATTCTTCTTCCGTCTGCTTTGATGTGTTCCACGTGAAAATGTACCTGAATAACAACTGAACACACATGTAAAGGCCGAATATATGACAAAAATGGGAATTAAAATATGTAAAAATCATGCGTATCAACATCCCCAAACCCACACATTGCTTGTCCTCAAGCAAGATTCTATTTAAACTAGCTACTGGTGGAAAAATCGAGTTAGGCATTTAACCGCAAAAGTCACTTGTGAAAATTATTGTTCGACCAAACTTGAGAGTAGCGAATCCTTATGTGACGTTATTATTGCACTAGTTTTGACTTAAGTCTCCGTTATTAAGGTCTTTTTACTAGTGAGTGATCTTAGAACTTCTCCCCCCTTCGTCTTACTTCAAAACCCTCTGACTTAAAGAAGAAATAAAGGTAATAAGTAAAGGAACAAGTTACCCTAACCCTTCACCACTAATCAATAGTGAAATCAAAAGGCTTCTCTTTTCTCTCTTATTTTCCCTTCTTCCTTTTTTTTTTTTTTTTTTGTTGAGGTGTGTCTCCCTCAGACCCACGTAACAAGTTTTCGGCCGGTAGCTCCCGATCCATTTGGTTCAAGGTACCAGGTTTTAAAAGACCCCTACGGATCTAATAGCTCGAGTCTTAAGGATCCACAACCTAACCTGTTAGCACATACCTTTTTTTTTTTAGTGCTTATTTTGGTAACTACAAGGTTGATTCTTCTTAAGCTTTCCCTGTGGCCCATGTAGCGAGCTTTCGACCGGAAGCTCCCGACCCAGTTGGCTCAAGGTACTAGGTTTTAAGACACCCCTACGGGCTTACTTGCTCGAGACTCAGGGGCTACAAGAACCAACCAGTCACCCTTTTTTTCCTCTCTTTTTTTAAAGGGTTACATAAGATAAAGGAATGTACAATTGATTTCAACATTGTTAGGAGTTGAAAAGTGGATTCCTATTCCTAAAATTATTACCATTATTTCGACCCAAACTGTAGGATATGTCACAAGATTAAGGGTGAAAAGTAATAATCTCACTAACTAGTTAAAAGACAAAAATATGGATTTAAAAGTCTGATCCAGCAATAATCTCGTCTCATAATTATTATAATCATCAAAGTACATCACAGAACTAGGCTACGATAAAGGTCACAAACAACCTCATACTCATTTATGCCTTCCAAAAAAAATGTAGCTAATTTATGCTAAATTAAGCTTAAAGGACAAACAAAGTTGACTCTTATCTGCCATCCCCAAACCCAAACCTTGCATTGTCCTCAATGCACCATAATTAAAATAGAGGCAAGGAAAGGAGAGAGACGACCTGAGATCATGAATGGGTAGCCACATATGTCGAGCGAATCCCAAAAGTTGAAGACAGACAAAAGCAAGCTACAAAAAAAAAAAAAAAAACAGAGAAGACTTTGGACTAAAATAATTTGTTAATAAAGAAAAAGAAAGATATACATAACAAATGTTTAGTACAGGAGTAACATAAATAACTCAGGGAGGGGGGTAAGGTGAAGGAGAACCGCCAGTCTGCAGTCGATAGAGTTCAGTGACCAAAGACTGAATGTGATCCAGTCGGTCCATAATATCCGTAACGTATGGCGGGACGTGGCCGGGATCATCAGAAGCAGGTGGCGTGGGAGGGAGTACCTCGCGGTGTGATGCACGGGCAGGAGCACCAACCTGGGCCGGGGCATCCTCCATGTCCGACTCCTCCCCTCGCGCATCGGCCGGGGCAAGCGAAAGGAAGGTCCAACGATGCTGGGTGGGATCAAAGTGACGGAGCGGTGCCCAAGCTAGGTCAGGAGCGATCGGTATGCGCACCCAAGCACGCCGTACAAGCCTCATGATTAAACAAAGAAAGTACAGAGCACCGCCGCCAACAGAGAAGCGCTGAAGCCTATGGCGGACAGCGGTAAAACTCTGTAGCTAAGTGGCCCCCACTTCCACCCATACTCCCCGATAGAACTTCCAAAGAAGATCTAGAATAGGGCTGGTACGCTCCTGGGCATGACCGGTAGGCCATAGATTGGCCTTAATAATGGTGTGTAGGAGCCACATATGCGACGGAAGGGCGGATCGGAACGTGGTGGATGGACGATCTCTCGCACATTGGCCGCCGCATAACTCAGCGATAATGTCCACGGCCTTTAGTGGGTTAACAGGCGAGTGCCAAACATAATCGTCAACATATAAGGGATAACATATAGCCTCGGTGAAATCCGTGGCATCAAATCGGATGGTTTTGCCACGAATAGTGACGTCACCGTAGGTCCGAACCCCCCTCTTATTGGAGAGCATAGGAGGAGTAAAATTCCCGCACTAAAGAAGGGAAAACAGGATCTTCCTCCAGCTCTCTACCAAGAAGGTAGGTAAGATTCCTATGTTGGCAAAAGAGAATGGCCCAAGCGCCCTCCCTCTCATCTTTAAGATCCTCACGAAACACCGTCTCCCCAGATATAGGGGTAGCACTAACTCGAGCAAGAACGTCGGGTTGTTGGGAGCTGCTTCCCTCCTCAGTGCGGCTCCGCTTTGCACGCGGCATAATCTAGAAATAAGAACAAGAGCAGATGAACCCGAAGATAGGGGAAAGAAACATAAAAAAAAGAAGAGGAAAATCAACAAAAACAACACCCCAATCTCAGCCCACAATTAAAATAAAATAAAATAAAAAATAAATTAAATTAAAAAATAAATAAATAAAAAAATTAAAAATGATGAAAACCCTAGATCGGAACCAAAAAAAAACACATCCCAAACCCATAAATCCAGTTAACTTAAAACGAGCATAACTCCCCACAAGATTACCCCAATCACGGCATACTCCAGCAACCACAAGTATCAAAGGGCGAAATGAAGTCACTGATAACATATATAAACATGGTTCATGAACAAAGGTGTAAACATGGCACAAAATCAAGAAATTCAAACTTTATTCACAACTAAGACATAAAGCAGGACTAAGCCACTTCAATAAAGCAGGACAACAACCAAAGAACGGCCTAAACATGCTCTCTTGAAGTAAAAACAAGGTAAGTGAAAGATAAAAAAGAGGGGAAACACATACCTTGCCATAGAGGGTAAAAACGAAGAGAAATTGGTGCTAGGGTCGGCTTTGGTGGTCGGAATGGCGAGTGCCGGAGGTGGTGGCCGGAGATAGGGGGTCATGGGTTAGGGTTTGGAGTTGGGGAAAATAAAAGTGAAGGGGAAAAGGGGCGACAGATTAGGGGGCGTTTTAAAAAGGGAATTTGTACGGAGGGTTTCCCGATCGATCAGGATTTATCGATCGATCGGGGTTACGATCGATCGGGATTTTAAGGTGAGAAGCCCCAAGCCGTGGCGCTCCTGATCGATCGGAGTTAAACCCGATCGATTGGGGAGGCTGCAGTATGCCCTGTACGAAAAATCTTTAGTTTTGAAAATTTTTCATAAAAAATAAATAAATAAGAAAAATAAAAATAAAAATAATAAAAATACGGGATAAACTATGAAACATAAATAAATTGGGTTGCCTCCCAAAAGCGCTAAGTTTAACGTCTTCAGCCAGACGCGATATTTTCTACGAAGCTAGGCTGATCCCAGCGTGGGGTCCCTAAGATGAATTTCTTCAAACTCGTGTGGTCTATCCCCTAACCCAATAGCGTGTTTAAGACGATGGCTATTGACTGTGAGAAAGCGACCATCATTGATATCTCGAAATTTAATTGCCCCAGAAGGGTGTACGTGTACCACTTCGTAAGGTCCATCCCATCGTGAACGTAGTTTCCCGGGAAAGAACCGAAGCTTGGAGTTGTAAAGCCAAACCTTTTGACCAACTTCAAAACTTTTGCGCGAAATTCTTTTGTCATGAAAAGCTTTGGTCCTTTCTTTGTATAGTTTTGAGTTATCATATGCCTCGTATCGCATCTCATCCAACTCACTGAGTTGAAGTCGTCGGTGCGACCCTATACTGTGCATGTCATGATTGAATTACTTAATGGCCCAGTATGCATGATGCTCAAGCTCCAATGGCAAATGGCATGCCTTCCCAAAAACTAAGCGATAGGGAGACATGCCTATTGGAGTCTTGAAGTCTGTACGATAAGCCCAAAGAGCGTCGTTCAACCTTAAAGACTAATCTTTTCTGTTCGGTCTAACGGTCTTCTCAAGGATAGACTTTATTTCCCGGTTCGAGACTTCAACTTGGCCACTAGTTTGAGGGTGATATGGGGCAGCTAATTTGTGAGTGATGGAGTACTTTTTAAGAAGTGACTCAACCGAACGATGGGTGAAGTGTGTCCCCCCATCACTAATTATCGCCCTAGGAACACCAAAACGTGAGAAAATATTATCCTTAACAAACTCAATGACCACCTTGTGGTCATTCATCCTAGATGCAATGGCCTCGACCCATTTCGAAATATAATCAACAACTATCAAAATATAAACACAGCCATGTGAATTAGGGAACGACTCCATAAAATCAATGCCCCAAACGTCAAAAATTTTGCAAACTAAGATGGGGTGCTGAGGCATCTCATCACGTTTTGTGAGGGCACCCGTGCGTTGACAGCAAACGCACGCCCTACAAAAATCACGAGCGTCCCGGAAAAGAGTCGGCAAAAGAAGCCACTTTGAGGGACTTTCGCTGCTGTACGTCGTCCCCCAAAGTGTCCTCCACAGGCTAAACTATGACAAAATGGTAATACACTCTCATGCTCATTCTCCGAGACACAACAATGTACTACCTGATCAAAACATACCTTAAACAAATCCGGATCATCCCAGAAAAATGCCTTGCTTGATAAAGGAAGCGGTCCCGCTCTTGTTTCGGCCAATGGGTAGGCAACTTCCCTGTCGCCAAATAGTTAAGGATGTGGGCATACCGTGGGGGTCGACTTCCTGCAATAAAAAATAACTGTTCGTCAGGAAAACAGTCATCAATGGGACCAGTGGTGGCGTCAGATGGGAAAATAATCCTTGAAAGGTGATCGGCCACGACGTTATCTGAGCCTTTCCTATCTCGGATTTCTAAGTTAAATTCCTGGAGTAATAAAACCCAGCGAATTAACCTAGGTTTCGTTTCCTTCTTAATAAGAAGAAAACGAATGGCAGCATGGTCAGAAAAGACTACTACTCTCGAGCCCAATACATAAGATCGAAACTTGTCAAGTGCGAAAACTATAGCTAGTAATTCCTTTTTAGTGGTGGTATAATTCTTTTGGGCTTCATCCAATGATTTACTACATATTAAACAACGACAGATTTACGATCCTTCCGTTGACCGAGCATGGCTCCTACAGCATAATTAGAGGCGTCACACATAATCTCAAAAGGTAATGAGTAGTCGGGAGGTTGAATAATGGGGGCTGTAGACAATAAAGTTTTCAACTCAGTAAACGCTGCTAAACATTCATTATTAAAAATAAAAGGTACATCATTGGCAAGCAAATTTGACAACGGTTTAGCAATTTTACTGAAGTTGGTGATGAAACGCCGATAGAACCCAGCGTGGCCAAGGAAAGATCGAACTTCCTTCACCGTGGTTGGTGGAGGGAGGTTGGCAATTAAGTCTACCTTGGCCTTGTCTACAATAATACCCTCTTTAGACACTACATGTCCTAAAACTATGCCCTGTTGAACCATAAAATGGCTCTTCTCCCAACTGTGTACCAAATTATACTCCTCGCAACGCTGCAAAACGAGATCTAGGTGAGGTAAGCATTCATCAAAAGACGATCCAAACACAGAAAAATCATCCATAAACACTTCTAGGTAGTCGTCCAACATATCCGAAAAAATGGACATCATACACCGCTGGAATGTAGCAGGTGCGTTGCACAGACCAACGGGCATCCTTCGGTATGCAAACGTACCAAAGGGGCAAGTAAACGTTGTTTTCTCTTGGTCCTCAGGGTGAACCGGGACTTGGTTATACCCTGAGTAGCTATCCAAGAAACAATAGTACACTTGACATGCTACTTTATCTAGGATTTGGTCCAAAAAGGGTAAGGGGAAATGGTCCTTGCGCATTACAGAGTTCAACTTACCATAATCGATGCACACTCTCCACCCTGTAGTGGCTCGCGTAGGGACCAATTCACCTTAAGCATTCGCAACGATCGTGATTCCTGATTTCTTAGGGACTACCTGAACTGGACTGACCTAGGGGCTATCAGAGATGGGGTATATAATACCCGCATCTAGCAACTTCATGACCTCTTTCTTAACTACCTCCCTCATGTTAGGGTTAAACCTCCTTTGCATTTGCCTAGAAGGCTTAACATTGTCCTCTAAATGTATTCTATGCATGCACACAGAGGGGTTAATTCCTTTCAGATCAGGGCCCGACCACCCTATGGCTCGTTTGTGGTTTTGTAAGACAACTAACAACCTAGATTCCTGATTCTCAGTTAGGTCAAACGCGATAATCACAGGAAGGGTGTCATCTTGTCCTAAAAATGCATATTTCAAGGTGATCGGGAGAGGTTTGAGCTGCAACACCGGTGGATACTCAATAGATGGTTTAGCGGGTGCACTAAGTAGGCCAGGTAGGGGTTCAAACATCGGGCCCCTAGCCTCAATTCTCATTAGCTCCTGCATGTCAAGCAATATATCAGCATCAATACTCATATCGAAATCAGCAAAAGTGAGCGAATCAGATGGTTCGTCTTCCCGGATTAAGTCAAAAGATACTAACTCAACCAAAGGATCAATAGCATCAACCATGAAGCAATCAAGGTCATCCTCATTAAAGGGAACTTAGCGGCGTTTGACACATTCAGTTTAACCTTAAGATTCCCAAATGACACTTCTAACACCCCAGTTCGACAATGAATGATAGCATCAGCCATTGCCAAGAACGGTCGCCCTAAAATGATAGGGGTGTGGTTCCTCTGATGAGGAGTAGGGTCCATGTCCAACACAATAAAATCGACGGGGAAGATAAACTTATCAACTTTGACAAGAACATCTTCCAACATACCTATACGTAAATGCTATGATCTATCCGCCAACAGTAGGGTGACACTAGTTGGTTTGAGATTTCCCATCTCCAGTTCCTGAAAAATTGAGTATGGGATGAGGTTCACGCTTGCCCCTAAATCCAAAAGATCCCGACTCGTATAGTCTCTCCTATGACACATGAGACTGTGAAAGCTCCTGGATCTCTACACTTAGGTGGGATGCCTGACATTAAGATGCTGCTCACTTTTTCAGTGATTCGAACCTTCCTAGGGACATGAGCTTGCGCTCTCTTCTTTTTAGCACATAGGTCCTCAAGAAATTTAGCATACATGGGGACGTGTTTTATGACGTCAATTAGTGGCAGGTTAATCTTGGCGTCCTTAAACAAATTCAGTAACTCATCTCTCTTCAGGTCATTCTTCCCTTTCGGTCCTAACAGGGCCGTAGGAAGAGGAACAATTGGTTCGGGAGATGAGCCCAGTAAAGGTGTGGGCACTCCATCCTTATCAGCAATGGGGTTTGGAGTCCCATCCTCCCGCTCAACTTCTATCTCTACCTCTCTCAAATCATCCTCACTCGTGGCTAAGACAACCTTAGCCTGCTTATGAGTGACCTAGCTAAGGTCAGGTTTAGTTGCTCCCCTAGGGTTAGCGAGAGGTTGGGAGGGTAACCTCCCTTCCTCTCTCCTGTTCATGGCCTGAGCTAACTGTCTTAGTTGGTTCTCTAACTTAGAAATCGACTGTGAATGAGAGTGGACCAACTGTTGGTTTTCCTCCATAAAGCGGAGCATACGTTCCTCAAATTGAGAAGTTTAGCTCGGAGGTTGGGGTGAATTAGCATTAGGAACTGGAGGATGAGAAGAAGAGCCATACCTTTTCCCTCCATGGAAACCAGGAGGATGTGCCTTACCTGCAAATCCTGGTGCTGATTGTCTCATGGCTGGGTTCTGATTTGTGTTCTGCTTCCATGAGAAATTGGGATGGTTGCACCACCCTGGATTATAGGTCTGTGAGTACGGATTGTTGTTCCTCGAGTACTCCTACGCTGCATAAGCCCGGTCCTGCACATACTCAGGAAATTATGACGCATATAAACACTCAAACACAGAAAGATCCTCACCTGAACAAATACTGCCCGGAGTAACACCCTCAGATGATGATTCAGCTGCATTAACTGGATGCACACTAGTGGGATTTGCATTTAAACTCATCATCTTATCTGTCTCTCTACTGAGTGCATCTACTCTTAAATTAACATCATCTTGGGGTGCTACCTCGTAGACACCATGCATGTTTCCCCTAACCACCCTCGCAGAAGAGGCTTGGTTGAGGGAATGTTCATTGAGGCGCTTGAAAAGCGTCTAGGCCTCGTCCTCGCCTTGCTGGTTAAATGCTCCCCCCCATGAAGCATTTACCATGTGCTTGTTTGACGCACTAAGACCATCGTAGAAGTTTTGGACAAGAGCCCACTTGGGTGACCATGGTGGGGACAGCTCCTAAGAAGTTCCTTGAACCTATCCCAACACTCGTGAAATTGCTCCTGGTCTTTTTGTTCAAAACAGTTTATAGCGCGCCTAATAGCCATCGTTCTGGCTTTAGGAAAAAATTGACCAGGAAGCGCTATTGAAGGTCATTCCAAGTGGTGATTTCACCCCTAGGTAGGGACTGAAACCACCTCTTAGCCACGTCTTTTAACGAGAACGGAAAAAGACGTAGTCTAATTGCATCGTTCGAGACACCTTGATAATGACAAGTTTCACATAATTCGAGGAATGCGTCAAGGTGCACGTATAGGCTCTCAGTTGGCTTCCCAAGTTTAAGTTCGAAGTTGGTGTTACCCACAGCGGGTAATGCAACTCCGGCGGGCGCAACGTACATTTCCTTAACCGGGAGCTGCTGATCGATCGGTTCTTTGAGCCCCTTTTCTTGATTAAGCATCAAAGCGCTATGGAATGTACTTGGTTCATCAAATTATGATCCAATGGGTCTTTCTTCTGCACAAGTGGTTGGGTTTCTCCAATCAGTCTTCAAAAGTGCCTCAATAATGCTTGATTTTGCTAGAATTCTTCTTTCATCCGCTTTGATGTGTTCCACATGAAAATATACCTGAATAACAACCGACCACACATGTAGAGGCCGAATATATGACAAAAATGGGAAATAAAATATGTAAAAATCATGCGTATCAGCTTTCAAGGTTAGGTTTTATATAAACTCTAAATTGTAAACATTAATATGTTTGACATTGTATTTTCAGTGCCTGAATACTTATATATTAGGGTTTTTAAGTTTATTGACCCGTTAATTTTGACATTGCTCTTTGTTACAATCAAACTCGCAACAACTCAATCACCAACAACAATCCGTTTGATTAATCAAGGAGTGAGTATTTTTATATTAGTACATTATAAGTGTGGGTATAGTAGCTGTCATGATTGTAATAGGTATGATAAAGTCATTAGTATAAGTGTTCTTATGTTGTATTAGTTAGTAATTGGAATGAATGTTAGTTACTAGTTAGTTAGTGGAGAATGTTAGTTACTAGTTAGTTAGTGGAGATTCTTGTATTGTGTAAAGGCATTGCATAATTAGATTGAGATAGATATTTCATGAGCTTGAACTAGTATAAGTAGTGATTCCTCACTTCTTGTCTTAATTCCCTTTACTTCTCTCTATTCTCTCTACTTCTCCTTCTATTCTCTCTAATTCTCATCTCCTCCTCATCTCTTTCTGAATTCTTCTTCACCACAAACTCTCTTTCTTTCTATTCATAATCTGAGTCCACCTTGAGTCATGACAGTAGCATTTACAGGTATTAGTTTGATAAGACGGTTATCATCAATCATTTTGCTTTTTCCATCCACAAATATTATTGTTGTGTATAATGATCCTAGATTTTAAATGCAACTGTTGTGATTTAGTATAAGAGTTAGCTTCTTTCTTTTTGAGTTACAAAACTATTTGCTTAATTGTGAATGGTTACTGTATGTTGGGAATCGTTGTCTGATGTATGAAAGATGCAGCTATCTACGTTTTATTGTTTGTTGGCTTCTCCCTATTGAAGAGTCCTCAATACATATGATGTGTGGTAGTACTTTATTTTTTGGTTTTAGGTTACTTTGTCTTACCATTAATTTGTGTTATATTTATTGTTGTAGGCTCTTTAAAGTTATAAGTTGGAAGCTCAAGGTGGTCACTTGGATTTTGAAGAAAACGAAAACATTTGTTAATTTTAATGTGATATTCGTGGAATGATGATGTAATGGTTTTGGGGTTACAATACATTGATTGTACTTAAATCGTTATGGATTTACCTTGCGATATTATAAATTTGGATTTCTCGTATATTTGAGCTCATGTTTGTATGTATTAGTGATAGCAGAGCTATGTACAATATTGGTTGTAGGGGAATGTTTCAATATAAATGAATTTTCTTTAGTATTTTATTTTATGTAAAACACCTTATATTATAGGTTAAAATATAAATTACTTATCACATCTTATGATAATGTAATAAAATGATATTAGGAAATATCTAACATCATTTGCAATGACAATTGTCTTTGGCAACAACAATTGTCGTTGCAAAACATAATAGTCTTAGGCAACGACAAATATTTGTCGCCAAAAACAATGATCTTTGGCGACGACAATTGTAGTTGCAAAAGATAAGCATTTTTGGCAACGACAATTGTTGTCTCCAAAACATGGCTTCTTTTGCAAAGATGATTGTCGTTGCCTAAAAAACCTTGTCTTTTGCAACAACAATTGTCGTTGCCAAAGAGCCTTATTTTTGGCGATGATAATTTTCGTTGCTGAAGAGCTTTCACAACGGGATCATGTGCAACGACCTCGCAATGACAATTGTCATTGCAAAAAATATTTTTAGCAACGACAATGTATATTTCGCAACGACTATTGTCGTTGCCAAAGATCATTTTTCTTGTAGTGTTTACAAAATCAAGTAAAATCAATTAAAATCAAATACATTTTGACTAGATAAGTGATATTCAATTAAATTTAAATTTATTCTATCTTTTTTTTTTAAATCTTTACTATAAATAACTTTCTAAATTCAAAAATAATAAAGAGTTTGCTTACATTTTACCAATAGTGGAATTTGAAGTTAGGCGCATATTGAAGAAGGGTTGGTTTATGCAATGCTAGATGATCTTGAAGATGAAATTATTCAATTATTTTATTAATTTTATATTTCATTTAATTATGTCTATTTATATCATTTTACAACAATCAACAAACTTAAACATCTAATTTAACAAACATTTATGTAGAAATTATTATCCATCAGCTAACAGTTAAAAGCTGATCAATTAGCTACCATCTAACAACTAAATACTAAATGCTTACAGTTAACAGCGAACAGCTAGAGCCAAACATAGCATTAGTAATTCGGGGGTGTCCTTAATATAATTGAGAAGTTGAGGGAATGCGTTGATCTTAAGCAATAGTTGTACGTTTGATTAAATTAGAAGTTGAGGGGGTCACATTTATATTAAAGGTATTTTTGATAAAACTAAAAGTTTGAAAGATCACTTTAATTGACTAATTTAACAATAAGGCATACTTTAAAAAAAAAAAAAAAAAACAAATTAGGGATTTGACATCTCAACAAAAAATTTTAAAAAAATGACATATTTTACTGTAGAAGCCCTTGTGCATGCCATTACAAAAGTCATGCATAACTTGCACTTCAACTCTCTCAATTTAATAAATATTTAAATGAGCATCTGTAAATTAATGTTGGAAATTTAGCTGAGTGGTTACTGTGTCCCTCTTTTTTTTGCAAGGACATGAATTTGAATCTCATTGCTTTCCCTTTTGAAGATTATTTAAAACTTATTATTTTTAGAGCTAATTTCTTATATAATATTAAAGATTTTATATTTAAAAAAACTAAAATAAATAATTTTATCATATATTAATAATCTTCCCACTTTTTGTTTTGATAAAATCTAATTTACTCGTATACATTCTCAAAAATTTTAGTTTGTATGCAAATTATTTTTTTCCCCTAACTTTTTAACTTTATGACTTAGATAATATAAGTTATATATTTATACATTCTTAATTTGTTGTTTATAATTTTAGAATTACTTGTAAAAATCTCTTATTAAAAGCAATGGGATTCGAACTCACGTCCTTGCAAAAAGCGGAGGGACACACTAACCCACTAGGCTAAATTTCCAACACTAATTTAAATATGCTCATTCAAATATTTATTAAATTGAGGGAGTTGTAGTGCAAGTTATGCACAACTTTTCAAATGGTGTGCAGAAAAGGCTTTTACAATAAAATATGTAATTTTTTTAAAATTTTTTTTTGAGATGCTAAATTCCTTTTTTTTTTTTTTTTTAAGTGTGCCTTATTACTAAATTATTTACTTTAATTTTTACCAATAATTTAAAGATGTCGCTATCTTATTGGTATTTAATAGTTAAGGAAAATTAATTAAAGGACGGTTGGATTTACAGAGAAAGATACGAAAGAACGGCTAAAAGCGGGAAAAATCACAACCACAAAGTCAAAAGCCTGCACAGTTGAATCGACAAAGCCAGCTGGGAAGACAATGCAGTCATCCATACTTATATATTTAATTTATAAATAAAGAATAATATTATTTTTAAAATTTAACTATATTTAATAATAATTAATTTAAAAATAACCAAATTATATATCAATATACCAAAAAAATAACTTAACTCTATTTTCTGACAAAAAAATAATCCAACTCTAACTTTTCTACCAAAAAATAACTCAACTCTATTTTTTAATCAAAAAATAACTTATCTCTAACTTTTTTATCAACAATTCTAACTTTTGTATCAAAAAATAATCAAACTCTAAAATTAATCTAAAAAATAATTGAATTGATGGCTAAGCATGACGTGTGGTATAATGCTCCAACAATATATTTTTCTTATATGTATTTTTGGTTTGACTTAATTTCTTTTCTCACCTAACCAAATTAAAAATATATTTTTTTGGTAATTGAGTGCAACCCCACAAAAAGGTAACATCACGGCCCAAAGAACAAGCAAAACAACCGAGGAATACCACCAAAAAATTAGGGCTGCAAATGAGCTGAGCCGTACCACAGCTTGCTCGGCTCGGCTCGGCTCGCTAACTAAATGAGATTAGCTCGATATTGATATAATTTATCTAACCAAGCCGCATATCTATGCTCGCTCAGCTCGTTTACTAAATGAGACCACATACAGAGAATAAGCCCAACAAAAAAATATATAGAAGAAAAATATACTACCGGAGCATCACAATTTAGTATTTTCTAAATCAAATTTTTAGAGTTGCGTTATTTTTAGATTAGTTTTAGAGTTTGGTTATTTTTTAATAGAAAAGCTATAGTTTGATTTTTTTGGTAGAAAAATTAGAGTTGTGTCATTTTTGGTTAAAAACTAGAATTGAATTATTTTTTGATATATTAACATATAGTTGGGTTACTTTTAAATTAATTATTGTATATTTAATGTGCCATTAAATATCTAATAGAAATACCAAAATTAAATACATGTAAAGTATTTTTTTTTAGAAAAAGCTCCTACTTCTTCTGATATGTATAAAATAGAAAACAAATATTACATATATCTAATTTAGTTATGTTAGGAAAATGTCTCAAAATTACTTTGTATATTAAGGAGAAAGGCCGTGAAGAGGTCGATCGATCGGGGTGCAGCTCGATTGATCGGGAAAGTTACGTAAAAGCAGGACGCCTCCAATAAGCAGGCTGATCGATCGACGAAGTACCAATCAATCAGGACTCCCCGAACGATCAGGAAGCGTGAATTCCCAGCGCCTATATATTGAGACGTAGGGTTACGTCATTAATCATCCAAAATAAAAGTGAGGTTTTCTCAGCAACGCAGCCACAAAAAAATTGAAAGTGAGAGAGAATATTATAATTCTTCCTTTGATTCAATAACAAAAGCTCCAATCTTCGCCCGTGGTTTTCTCCTCTTTCAATTGTAAAGGGGTTTCCACGTAAATCGTTGTGTCGATTGTTTCGTTTTTCTTTTAGTCCATTTATTTCTCATTATTGTCATGGTATTTGATTCGATTGTGATCCGGGAGAATAATTTATTTCCGCACAAATTGGTATCAGAGCTCCGGTTCTTCGAATTGGTACAATGGCATCAGGTATTAAAATCGAGATAGAGAAGTTCAATGGTCAGGGAAGCTTCAGTTTATGGCAAGTTCGTGTGAAAGGACTCCTGACTCAGAACGGCTTGAAGAAAGCACTGGAGGGGAAAGAGAAGAAACCCGAGACTATGACCGAGGCACAATAGGAAGAGTTGGATGATAAGGCTCTCACGACGATACAGATGTGTTTGGCTGATGATGTTCTAACAGCGGTCTTGGTGATGAAAACCACAAAGGAGTTATGGGAGAAATTGCTAGACTTGTTTTGCCACAAGTCAGTCTCCAACAAACTCGCAGTGAAGCGTCGGTTGTTCACTTTCCGTATGACAGAAGGTGCATCTTTTAAAAACCATCTTAGCGAGTTTACCTCAATTATACAAGAATTAAAGGCACTGGATGATGTCCCTAAGGACGAGGATCAAGCTATGATATTACTGTGTTCGCTCTCTAATTCGTATAAGGGCTTCGTAGAAAGCATGATGTACGGGGGTAGGCCAACCATTATTGTTGATGAGGTGAAAAGAAACCTTGTGAGTAAAGAACGGGTAGATAGGAAATTATCTGACTCGGTGAATGACTCAGGTAGTGGTTTGTATGTGAGAGGTAGACCAGAACATAGGGGATCTAATGGTGGGAATAAGTCTACGTCTAAATCTAGACATAAGAAACTGTCGTGTCATTATTGTCACAAGAAAGGGCACATAAAGAAAGACTGTTACAAATATAAGAATAAATCGAAAGAGGGTAACAGGGGTGACCAGGGCAAAGATAAGTCCGCCGAGGCTAGTGTTGTAGAGGAGGATAGTGAAGGGGATTTTCTATTGGTTTCTAATTCTCAGTCCAGGTCCAAGGATAAGTGGGTCATGGATTCGGGTTGTTCATATCACGTTACTCCAAACAGAGACTAGTTCTCCACGTATAAGTCTATACAAGGTGGAGTTGTCTTGATGGGTAACCATGCTGCTTGTAAGGTAGTGGGGATTGGGACAGTCCGTGTGAGAATGTTTGATGGGGCTATTAGAACCTTGAGTGATGTGCGTCACGTCGCGGAGTTGAAAAAGAACTTGATTTCTCTAGGTGCCATTGAGTCTAGTGGGTACAAGTACACCACTGAAGGTGGAGTCATACGGGTCAGTAAGGATGCTTTAATTGTGATGAAAGGAAATAGGGTTGGTACTTTGTATGAGCTTGCAGGTACAACCGTGACAGGTTCAGTTGCTGTTTTCACATCTGCTATGACATATGCAGAGATCACAAGACTGTGGCACATGAGAATGGGTCACATTGGTGATAAGGCATTGTCTGAGCTAAGTAAGAGGGGACTGCTTTGTGGTCAGTCAACAGGACTGATGGAATTCTGTGAGCACTGTATTTATGGGAAGCAGAAGAGAGTCAGCTTCAAGTCAGCAGTGCATTAGACCAAGGGAACGTTAGATTACATACATTCTGATCTGTGGGGACCTTTCAGAGTAGCTTCTAAAGGTGGGTCCAGGCATCTTCTAACGTTTACTGATGATTACTCACGAAAAGTTTAGGTCTATTTTCTGAAGCAGAAAAATGAAGTTTATAATGTCTTCAAGAAATGGAAGATTATGCTTGAAAAGCAGACAGCGAAGTCGATCAAGAGGTTGAGGACTAATAATGGCCTTGAGTTCGTTAAAGGTGACTTCACTAAATTTTGTGAAGATCAGGGTATAGTTAGACACAGGACATGTACAGGTCGACCTCAACAAAATGGAGTGGTTGAAAGGTTAAACGGGACGTTACTTGAGAAGGCTCAATGTATGCTTTCAAATGCAGGTTTAAAGAGAGAATGGTGGGCAGAAGCAGTTAGCATGGCTTGCTATCTTGTGAACAAGACACCACATTCTTCATTACAGATGAAGACATCTGAGGAGGTATGGTCTGGTTCTACTTCTGATTATTCTCATATTAAAGTTTTTGGTTGTCCTGCATATGCTTATGTGAATGGTGGAAAGCTGGAGCCTAGGGCCAAGAAGTGCATCTTTCTTGGTTATTCGTCAGGTGTGAAGGGATATACACTGTGGGATCCCAGTGCTTAGAAGTTTCTGACTAGTAGAGATGTCACCTTTGATGAGTCTGCTCACACACACTCCACTAGCAGTGATACAGTTCAGGTTGAGACACCTGATGTTATTGAGATACAGCCAGATCAGCAGGTTGTTCAGCTAGAGAGTATTCCAGCACCTCAAGTACGGGTTTCTAATGTTGTTACTGATAATGCAGAAACAGGTCAACAGGTGGAGAATTACACTATAGCTAGTGGTAGACCGAGGCGATAGATCAGGCCTCCAGAGAGATATAGGTATGAGGAGATGATTGCTTATACTCTTACTACTGGTGAATCTTTAGATGACAGTGAGCCGACTTCATATTCAGAGGTTGTATCGAGATCAGATGCTGAGAAGTGACTCGTTGCTATGAATGAAGAGATGCAGTCTCTTCATAAGAATCAGACTTGGGAACTGGTGAAGCCTCCAATAGGGAAAAGACTGATTAGATGCAAATGGGTCTTCAAAAGAAAAGAGGGCATTCCTGGAGTTGAAGATGCAAGGTACAAGGCACGTTTGGTAGCTAAAGGGTACAGTCAGGTACAAGGTGTTGATTTTCATGATATATTCTCACCTGTAGTTAGACATACTTCGATTCATGCATTGTTGTCTTTGGTTGCTATGCATGATTTAGAGCTTGAGCTGTTAGATGTAAAGACTGCATTTTTGCACGGTGAACTAGAAGAAAGTATCTTTATGCATCAGCCCGAGGGTTTTGTTGTAGAAGAAAAAGAAGATCATGTGTGTTTGCTTAAAAGGTCTTTATATGGTTTGAAGCAATCTCCTAGGCAGTGGTATAGGAGATTTGATCATATGTTGATGATATGTTGATTGCAGCATGAGACATGAAAGATATTGATGATTTGAAATCTACGTTGAAGAGTGAGTTTGAGATGAAAGATCTTGGAGCAGCTAAGAAGATCTTAGGCATGGAAATTCGTAGAGACCGAGAAGCAGGAAAATTATACTTGTCTCAGGAAAAGTATATTGAGAAGGTGTTAGACATGTTTCATATGAAGGACGCTAATCCAGTTAGCACGCCCTTAGAAGCTCACTTCAGACTCTCAGCATTAGATTCGCCTCAGACTGAGGAGGATGTCCGGTATATGTCTCAAATTCCCTATTCTAGTGCAGTGGGCAGTATTATGTATGCAATGGTTTGTACGCGTCCAGATATTGCTTTTGCAGTGAGCAGAGTTAGTAGGTACATGGCGAATCCAGGTAAAGAGCATTGGCATGCAGTGAAGTGGATTCTCAGGTATCTTCATGGAACTTCTGATTGTGTTTGGAATATGGGAAAAGTAATTGCTGTTTGGTTAGGTATGTAGATTCTGATTATGGTGGAGACCTCGATAAGAGGAAGTCCACATCAGGGTATGTGTTTTGTTTAGGTGGCACAGCTATCAGTTAGAGAGTGTGTTTACAGCCTATTACAGTACAGACTACTACCGAGGCCGAGTATATGGCAGTTACAGAAGCATTCAAAGAAGCCGTCTGGTTGAGAGGTTTGATCAGCGAAATCAATGTTGAGCAGGGTACAGTTAAAGTCTACTGTGATAGTCAGTCCGCCATTCACCTAGCAAAAGATCTGATGTCACATCATGACCGAACAAAGCATATAGATGTGAAGCATCACTTTATTAGAGATTTGATTGACGAGCGGAAGGTGGAGTTGAGGAAGATTGGGACTGAGGATAATTCAGCTAACATGTTTACTAAAATTCTACCAGGGAACAAGTTCAAGCATTGCTCGAATTTGGTGGGTCTTTCAGTTTGATGTATGTTAGCCCCAGTTGAGGGGGCGTTTGTGGAGAAGGTGGAGTTGTTTTATTGTTGATGTCAATTTTGAGCCAAGGTGGAGATTTGTTAGGAAAATGTCTCAAAAGTACTTCGCATATTAAGGAGAAGGGCCATGAGGAGGTCGATCGATCGGGGTGTAGCTCGATCGATCAGGAAAGTTACGTAAAAGCAGGACGCCTCCAGTAAGCAAGCCGATCGATCGGCGAAGTATCGATTGATCGGGAAACGCGAATTCCCAGCGCCTATAAATTGAGACGTAGGGTTACGTCATTAATCATCCAAAATAAAAGTGAGGTTTTCCCAGCGGCGCCGCCACAAAAAAATTGAGAGTGAGAGAGAATATTGTAATTCTTCCAATAATAAAAGCTCAAATCTTCGCCCGTGGTTTTCTCCCCTTTCGATTGTAAAGGGATTTCCACGTAAATCATTGTGTCGATTGTTTCGTTTTTCTTTTAGTCTATTTATTTCTCATTATTGTCATAATATTTGATTCGATTGTGATCAGGGAGAATAGTTTATTTCCGCACAAGTTATATTATTTAGAAAAATAAATGAGTTGGAAGGGTCCATAGAAAGACCATCGGTTTAAATATTTTCGGGTAAATTACACATAGTATCTTAAGAGTTTGGCATTATTTTCTTAGTCGATAAGTTTAATTTGTGAAATATTTTTGTTGAATACTAGATATTTTCATGTATTTTCTATATATTTTTTGTATTGTACTTAATTAGTTAGTATTTACTTTTGACATGCACTTAATTAGAGGGAGTTAAGTTAGCATTTCCTCTTTTACCCCATTTCTAGCTAGTAACGGGCCACTCCTAAGGCCACCATCAATGGGCTCTTCAACTCTTCATGTAATTAGCTTAGGATTCTCTTTTGTTTTCAATGTGTTCTAAGCTTTTTATATGCTTATGCTGTATTATAAATAAGTTAGCTATTTTCTTGACATATATCATCCAAGTTCATATGGATTGTGGGCCTCTTCATGGGTTGGGGTTGGCTTGGGCAATCCAGTCCCTTGTTACCCAAAAAAAAAAAAAAAAATTGCAAGTAAGCTTTTGAATCATTTTTTTTTTTCCTTTCTTGGGTGGGAGAAAATTAAATGGGTAAAACAACTATTGTTAAACCTAATAAACTTTATGTTTTTATATTATTGTGAACTTTTCTAATTAGCCATCTTTATAACGTTCTTTTGAAAATTTTTTATTTAGATATTCTGAGTTTAATCTATTATGATCTAGATGCCTCACTTTTTTTTTTGGTAAGTCCTAGATGCCTCACATTTCAATACATACAACTAGTTACCTTGAGGTCTAAAATTTTAGAAAAAAGTTGATTAAGGTACCCTAAGGTTTTATAATATATTTTTTAAATATCCTGGTATTTTGAAATGTATTTTAGGTACCACAAACATTGATAACCTTTCTTTCAAGTATCCTTCCAATAATTGTGTTAGGGTTCCATTAAACTATGCTGACATGACATATAAAAGAATCTAAAAACAATTTGAATGCTTTTAATAATTGAAATATTTATTAATTTTTTCTTAATGGAAATAACAAATTTTTTTTTTTACGTATTTTCTGTTTTCTTAGGTGGATATTAGTATAAATAGATAGGTCAAGTTTTAAACTAGAGAATCACATGTGATGGCAATAGGGATGGCAATAGGTTAGGTTTGGGTCGGGTTTACCTTCATCCAGATCCAATTCAGAAAAAACCCAACCCAACCCAAATCCGATAAAAACCCATTTGTTTTACAAAAACTCAATTCAAATCCAAATCCATCAGATGAAATTGATATCTGACCCAAACCCATGACCCATTTAAAACCTAGAATAAGTCATGACATTATAATCTAATATTAATATATAATAATAAATTTGTTTTTTGAACATTGTATATAATAATAATAATGCAACAATTATACCTTAAAAACCAATATTTGGACAAGTCAGTACACTTTTTTTTTTCCTTTTTTTAATTTACAATCTGCGTTTTGGCTTATTTGTAATCTACAACTGTTATTTCCATGTCTATTATTTGCCTAACTTGCTTGCATTGAGTTTCATGATAATGCATGTCTTCTGCATTGCCCGACTTATATACTTATTGCTTATGGCTCTCTTGCTGCTAGGCTTCCATGCTTCGATACTGCGGACTAGGTCATCAGGTTGGGGATCCTCAGAAACAGCCTCCCTTCAGGGTAGCTTCCAAAAGGGGGAAGGGTACGTACATCTACCCCCCAGACCCTGCATATGCGAGAACCCTTGTGGCACTAGGTCCGTTGTTGTTGTTTGTTGTTGAATAATGCAATATTAGGCAATCGTTCAAAAGCCTTTAACCACTAATTTTTATACATCTGTTACATTACGTTTTTTACAAAGAATATTATAGTACTAGACCAAACTTCAAATATGTTGGCACAGTAAAAAAAAAAATTATTAGAATATAGTTTTGCTTGTTAAATACTCAAAATTTAGTAATTTAAAAATTTTATTTTATACTAAACATAATTTCGGGTTGGATTTGGGTCGGGTTTAGATTGGGTTTGATGTCATCCAAATCTGACCCGACCCAAAACTCATTTATCAACATCTAAATCTAAACCCATTTAAAATTCCTTTTTCTACATCTAGATATCCACTGGATTCGGGTCTGATTGCCATCCCTAGATGGCAACAATACAACTTAAACGAAATATTAAAAAGTAAAGTACGGAAACAAAACCAAGAACATTAGATTTATGTGGTTTAGTCCCCTAAAAATTGGCCTACTCCACGGCTTTCTATCACTAGAGACGTCTCTCTACTATTAACAAGATTATTACAATTTTTGAACTAGTAACAACGCAAAAACTGAATTACAAGCACTAATATTAGTCTTTTAATACAGAAACCTAACTAAGAAGAACAATCAATAATGGATAACAACCATAAACACGCTCCAGGAAGGTAACCAAACCTAACTAGGGTTCCACAAAGCCTCAAACGGAAACGAAAGCCAAGGAGGAAAAAATCATAGTGAAAGAAGGTAAAGGAACCGCTACAATGAGGTCATAGAACTCTTTATATAGCCCTCTTGTAATCCTTGACAACCCTAACATCATGCAATCTTAGCCGTTGAGTTCATCACAAATCAACGGCTCACAAACACCCAAAGATACACAATCTAGGGTGTTCAAAGGGTGACACGCATCCCCTCGAAGCAACACAAATGGGACATGCGTGTCCGTCTCTTTAAACAATTAGGGCAATGATGGCGACCACAACCAACACGGTCAGGGCCATGGGCGAAAAAATTAGCGAAGCGGGAAGAGGCAAAACTATCTTCGGACAAATGTGTCAAAACCCAAAATCAGAATGGTTTTACCCTCCAAGTTCCTATTATTTACAACAATGTCATTGCCTTTACAATTGTGCTCGAATAGCGACACATTTTTGGCTGGTTTTAATATAGCCTCTATGTTTTGGTCTTTTGACTTAATATTTTAACATAGTTGATATATATAGTAACCAAATACAAAAGAAAAAAAGTCATATCAAACCACAATATTTGGTCCAGGATAGGAACAAATTGCTTGTTCTCTGGTCTAGTCCTTATTTGATCATTATTACCTTTAAAGATCTATGATATCATTTAGTTCATTTTAGTCTTGTCAATATAAGCTTTTTAGGTTGCTTGTAATGATAACTTGTTCTCTTTTTTTTTTTTTCAAGAAAAGTCATTGTCCACTCATTTTGTGAAAAGTGTTTTCCTTAAGAAAATCTTTTCTGTTAAAGAATAAGTATCAAACAATTAAAAAGATGTAAACAAATTTCTAGAATCTACTTTTCTACAAAACAAACAAAATGTAAGTAATCTACCACTATTGTACATCCAAGTGGTTGGGTCCTTCACTTGGGCTCTAACTTACGAGTTTCTAGGCAACTTGCTTCAGATTTAGGCTCTCTCTTCTATCCGTATATCTTCTAATGCAATCAATGCTCCTCGAAACATCTTTCGGTTTGTATCAAAATATTGATCTTCATGTACTTGTAACTATTCATAACATCTTGATTGTACCTTAAAACAAGATTATGAGTCATTAGAACAAACGAAAAGGAATTCAAATTTTTGTGCTGCATCCCTAAGTTTTGCAGTGTCAAAAATGTACGGGTTAAGGTTTTCAATTGCAGGAATTTTTTATTTACCTTTGCCTCTACACAAGAGTGCAGTGAATTCTTGGACGAAAAACTTGACTTATCGGGGAGTTTTTTAGAGTTTGTAGACATTGGACCCCTTCTCAGTCGTTGCCTAGAAAAAGAAAAAGTTGGATTAATTGTTATGGTGTTCCTCCAAGCATTTGGTCCCTTTCAAACTTTTGAGAAATTGCAGAGCTTGAGGGCGACACGGTTAAAGTCAATGATAGGTCCTTGTCAATGAACTATTTAGGCAGAGCAAAAATTTTGTGAAAACAGAAGCGCCTTCTCCAATTCTAGAGATTATATCCATAGTGGTCGATTGTAACAATCACTTTATATTAGTTAAAGAAGAAGTTATGGATGAGCTTGCCCTGCTACTTGTTCTTGATGACATGGTAAATTTAGTAAGCCATAATTTTCGTATTTTTGTAGATGGGGTTATTAGCTGTCTTGCGATGGTTAGGGTTGAACAGCGAGGCCAAACTGTGGAGGAATAACCGCTAGATAATGTAGAGCAGGGTTTTACCCTTCCTTCAAGGCATGAGTATGAGGGTGAGGAGCACAAGGTTGATATCATGAGGGACAGTTTGGAAACTCCTCTTCCTATCGATTAGGTCATGGAAGGACGAACTTCAAGCCATCATCAACCTTCCCCTTTTTTGGGCATGGTCCATCGTAGCAATCCTAATGACAGTGTGGATTTTGGGCCCCTTTACCCATCAGATTTTGGTCCAGATGTAGCTTTTGATAGTCCTAACAATGATGAATCCTCTTGCCAGCTAAGCATTATAATGATATAGCCGAGCAAGTCAAGGTCATTAGGAGTTCTAAATCTGGAAACAAAAAGAAAACCTATGAGATGTTTGGGCAGTTTAAAGTTTGTTAACTTGCAGCTATGAAGAATCGAAGAGCTTGAAAAAAGTGTGACAAGAAAGCCAAATGCTTGCCTCCAGAGCTCCTTGGAGACATGATTCATAAGGAGGATGAGTAGATCAAGTCTAAGTTGCCTACAGTTACAATTTTTTTTTTTGCTGCTTTGCTGGTGCCTACTCAAGAGATTCCTTATGTTTCTTGTTTTAGTTTTTGGAGCCTGGTAAATGAATTTAATAAAAGGATAATACTCAAAAAGACCCCCTGAACTATTGGTCAAAATCAAAGGGACCCCCGAACTTTAAATTTCATCAAAGACACACCCTAAACTATTGGTCAAAATCAACGTGATTCCCCAACTTTTAATTTCATCAAATACATCCCCCAAACTATTGGTTAAAGTCCATATGACCCCCTCATCTTCTAAATTACATCAACAACACCCTCGAACTATTAACGTAAACCAATTTGATCCCTAACTTTAAATTTTACCTAAAATATTCAAAACTGTTAAAAAATAGAAAAATCTTAGTTTAAATATCCTGAAGCTTGTCAGTACATTTTATAGATGCACTAGGATTTTAAAATATTTTCGAGCTATTCCAAAATTTTTAACTTCTTTTTCAAATGTTCTCTCCATAATTTTTTATTAGTATTCCACTAAATTATACTGATATAACAAATAAAATAAAGAATATCTTAAATATAATTTAATTATCATTTATATTTAAAATAAATTTGAATATTTAAATTTATTTTAAAATTTTAAAAAATATAGAACTCCATAAACCTGCCAATAAATAATTTTGAAAATTAACAAATAAAAATTATATTTTTTATTTTGAAAATTATTTTAATTTTTTATTTATAATTGTATTAAGTATGGATGACATTTTTTTTCTTTAGTTATATTATTTTTCAAGTGCTAAATCAGCTTAATTCAATGGAATACTAACGGAGTTATAGAGATAGTACATAAAAAATATTATCAAAATTTAGGTTATCATAAAAATTATTTTAAAAACTCATGACATCTAAAAAGCATATTATCAAATTTTGGAACTCTGAATCAAAGGTTATTTGAATTTTTTTAATTATTTTGGATGTCTTTGATATAATTTTTGAAATTGGAAGATCAAATTGATTTTAGTTAATTGTTTGGAGTATCTTTGATTAAATTAGAAGTTGAGAGGTTACATTTATTTTGGCCAATAATTCAGGGGTATCTTTGATTAAATTAGAAGTTGGGGGGTCACATTGATTTTGACAAATAGTTTTATGGGGTGTCTTTGGTGAATCAAGAAGCCGGAGGAGTTACATTAATTTTGATCAATAGTTCAGGAGATGTCTTTAATAAAATTGAAAGTTGGAGGTACTTTGATTTTAACTAATAGTTTGGGGGTCTGTTTAAATATTATCCTTAATAAATTTTTTTTTTGAACACTATCCTTAATACAATATTGTTTCATTAAGTTGGTGGTATAATAATTTTTGTCATTAAGTTACATTTATTTAATAAAATAGTCTTAATAATTTTTATTATTAAGTTACAAGAATTTAATAAAATAGTCCAAATAGCAGTAAAAAAAATATAAAACTTATTGTTATTTGTTGGTAAACCTACAATTCTTTCATTATTCTCCTCATCCCACACATAAATATCAATGTTGTGGCACTATAAATGAAGAGGCGTTGGATGAGAGACTCATTTTACACACTTACATATTATTATTTTAACTATTTTTTTTATAAACATGTAATTTTTAAACTAAAATATTATTTCACAGGATTTCCAAATTAAAAAATTAATATATCACGTCTCACAGTACTAGCTGTAAATTTTCTTATATATTATATACTCAATTATATAATTGAATAGGGTAAAAAAGGTATTTCAAATATGAGCAAGGTTAAGGAACTTTAGGCTTAGCTTTTATCCCGTGGGTTCCAGCAAATTATACATTCCAATCCAGTAAAAATTAAAAACAAATGAGAAAAGATTAAAAAAAAAAAAAGAAAAAGTGTCACGATACTCAACTCAAATGTATGTACACGAAAGTCTATGATCGAATATAATACCAAACAATCGTTTTGGGCCTTTAAAGATGATGACAGGTAAGTTTACTCGTTTCATTTTTACAGTGACTTTTAACATCAATTGCCAATAATATTAATAAATTTTATGACTATTATTTCATTTTTCATCATGTTGTTACTAATATTGTTAAAAAATATTATTATATATGGATGTCTATATTTCAATTTGAGGGGTTTGCTTCAAGCACTATATATACAGTAGTTATATTTAAAAATTAGACTTAATATCAGCTTTTAATTTTAAAATTCTAAAAAAATTCTAGGAAGAGTTCTTTGCTTGCTTTACTCCAACGCAATGGAGCTCAGCATTATCCAATGGAACATTGGAACCCCTGGCTACACCTTTTACTATAATCTTTTCCAACGGTCGAAAAAGTGTGGGATTTGAAAATAATATGTTAAATTATTCTCTGTAAAAGTTTAATTTGTCTCTCACAATATAATAAAAGCTATTAAATTGTACAAATAATGTAAATTAATTAATGTTACATGATCGAATAAATTTCTATTTCATACATACATGTATATATATATATATATATATATATGAGAATAATAAATAGATATATTATTTAAATAACTATAATATTACTCTCTTTTTTTTTTATCAACATAATATTATTCATTTTATTCTGTTCAAAAAATATTATTCATTTTAAAAGTGTTATTACTCAGTAGTTGTATCCAAACTTACCTGCATCCAACAATGAAACATAACAGAAGAGAAAAAAATTAGGGTAAATTTAAACATAAATAAAGGTACTGTTTCGGGATTTTTTGGTTAGGTTCTAGATGAGAGCGGGACTCAACCCTCACTTGAGGAAGCAGCTGCTGGTGCGTTTAACCCGGGCTCCCCTGCAAAATAAAGAAGGCCGTTAGAGGGACCCACGGGTTTGCCCGTGGGAGACCCCTCCGATGCCTAAGTTAGTAAAGGCATAATAATAATAATATATGATAAGTAAATAACGTAAAGTAAACAATAATAAACACTTACCGTATACGGAGGGGGTCATTGGCAGCTGGTGGCCGAATCCGTACCGGCGAGGTGGCCGGCGCATGGCCGGAGGTGTGCTAGCAAGGCGGTTGGGGGTTAACCTGAGTAAGAGGAGAGAGAAAGATGAGTTGTTATGTTGTTGGGTTGTTGGGAGAGAGAGGAAAGAGAGTGGGGTGGTGTGTGTTGGGTTCTCCTCCCTTTGGAGAGAGAGAGGGGATGGGTATTTATAGAGAGAGAGGGTGAGGCGGTACCGGGCAACACCGGTGGTCGGCGGTAGAGGTTGAGGAGAGATGTGAGGGGCTGGCTCGAGAGAGAGAGAAGGGAGGCGGTAGTGGTACTGGGCGGTAGTGGTGCCGAGGTGGTCGGCGGTAATGGTGATGAGGGTGGTCGGGAGGTAGGAGAGAGAGTAAGGCGGTATCGAGGAGGGAGGAGAGGCGGTAGTGGTGTACCGAGGAGGTCGCCGGTATCGAGGTGAGAGAGGGAGGCGGTAGTGGTGTTGGGCGGTAGTGGTGCCGAGGTGGTCGGCGGTAATGGTGATGAGGGTGGTCGGGAGGTAGGAGAGAGAGTAAGGCGGTGCCGAGGACGGAGGAGAGGCGGTAGTGGTGTACCGAGGAGGTCGCCGGTATCGAGGTGAGAGAGGGAGGCGGTAGTGGTGTCGAGGTGGTCGGCGGTACCGAGGTGAGAGAGGGGGGCGGTAGTGGTGCCGAGGTGGTCGGCAGTACCGGTTCATGGTGGCCGGTAGAGGAGAGGGTGAGGGAGACCGAGGAAAGAGAGTGAGATGGTGCCGGTCGGTACCGGTGCCTGGCGGTAGCCGGGTCAGGCGGTAGAGGTCAGGGAGGGAGGCGGTAGAGGTGTGGACGGTACCGGCAGTGATGGTGGTCGTTGGTGTCGGGACGTGGGGGCTGGTAAAGGAGATGGTGGCCGGTAGTATCGGGTCATGGTGGTCGGTGGTAAGAGTGTCCGGTGGTAGAGAGAGATGACCGAGAGAGAGAGGCGGTAGGGGTGTTGGTGTGGGGAAGAAGATAAGAGGAGAGAGAAAGAGGGGGGTCATGAGTGAGGTGAGAGAGAGATTCGTGGGAAAGGGGGAAAGACCAGGAGAGAGGAGAGAGAAAAAGGGGTGATGGGATAGGATGTGATGATATGAATTTGTATTTAATTTTCGTTATTATTTCGTTATTCTATTTTAATATTGACCTACTTATTTTTATCCTCTACCGTTAGCCCCCCACGCCATGGGCGAATGGGACCTGTTCACATTCGGCCGTGGAGTGTACAACATCCAAAGGCTCCGTCAATATGTGGACTATCAAGATTTTGTTCATAAACGTTATGAGTTATAAGGAATTTTATAGGCATTAACTGTGAGGTCCTTTTAAGTGGACCTTGCTCTAGTTTATCCATCCACGGCTTCTTTGTTGCGATTTTTACACCGGCATTTCGTTCTATGCTTCTTTGTTTGATGAACGTTTTTTATTTTTAAGATTCGTTTTAGGGCTCGAAGACTTCGAGCCTTTTAAGAATTATGTTTGCTGGATCTTTCCGCGACAAGGTACTGGAAGATGCCTATGATTACTTGCGTACGTAGTTAATATGGGTGTTGCTTCATTCCATTTGTTAATTCTTGGCATGACCCTTAGGATTGGTATTCCTGATAGAAGGCGTTCCTGGTCAAACAACAGTCTTTGGAGACGTTATTCATTCTGACACGGTTAACTTTTAGCGTAGCCTCTAGGAATTGTATTCTTGACTGGAGGTGTTGTCCATGGTCGAATAACGGCTGTTATAGACGTTGTTCTACTTAATTTCGTAGAGCGGTTATTCGAAGTGGTTAATTTTAAGATTTTTCCAAATGTTAGCTGTTGGGCTTAGTCACGGATGACCGCATATTTAGTTTCCAAATTCTTACTTGTGAACCGAGGCGAGGCATGCTATGAGTATGTTAATCCTTATCCCCCAGTTGTGGGCTGGATTGGAGCATATTGCGAATACTTTTTAACTCTTAGGGCGGAATGTACAATGATTGTTTTGAATTCCTAGCCTCCAGCCGCAGGCCAGGTCGGAGTGTATTTTAATGTTGGCTAATGCATAATTTGCTCGCTGATACTGGTTAGAGCGCAAGTCGCCTACCAAAGAGGCGTTTATGGCTCAAATATGTTTTATCTGCCCGGGAAGGGCTTTATGATTTAAGTATGTCTTACCTGCCTGAGCCTTCAGTTATGTCTGAGTACTGCTTGCCTAAGGAGGGCTTATAGCGTAAGTGTATCTTACCTGCCTGAGAAGGGCTTATGGTTATGTTTGAGTACTGCTTACCTGAGAAGGGCTTATAGCGTAAGTGCATCTTACCAGCCTGAGAAGGGCTTATGGCTTGACTGAATATCATCAACCCCGATGTTAGGTGGGGTACACAACCACGGGCTCTCAAGCCGGTGAGAGTTTACCGCCCGTCCCTATGTTAGATGGGACACAAACAACCGCCCCGGTGTTAGATAGGCCACACACAATCGCGGGCTCTCAAACCGGTGAGAGTTTACCGCCCGTGCCTGATGTTAGGTGGGACACATAACCGCCCCCGTGTTAGATGGGGCCAAACGACCGCGGGCTCTCAAACCGGTGATAGTTTACCACCCGTCCCTGATGTTAGATGGGACACACAACCGCCCCTGTGTTAGATGGGGAAAAACAACCACGGGCTCTCAAACCGGTGAGAGTTCACCGCCGTCCCTGATGTTAGATGGGACACACAACCGCCCCCGTGCTAGATGGGGCCAAACAACCGCGGGCTCTCAAACCGGTGAGAGTTTACCGCCCGTCCCTGATGTTAGATGGGACACACAACCGCCCCCGTGTTAGATGGGGCCAAACAACCGCGGGCTCTCAAACCGGTGAGAGTTTACCGCCCGTCCCTGATGTTAGATGGGACACACAACCGCGCCCGTGTTAGATGGGGCCAAACAACCGCGGGCTCTCAAACCGGTGAGAGTTTACCGCCCGTCCCTAATGTTAGATGGGACACACAACCGTCCCCGTGTTAGATGGAGCCAACCAATCGCCACGGTGTTAGATGTGGCACACAATAGCGGGCTCCCAAACCGGTGAGAGTTTACCGCCTGCATGTTCTTTACATTTGGTAAAAGCCAGGCGGTTCCTTCACTTTAGGTGAAGGATGACCGCCCCACCTCTTCTTGCTCCCTTACTTCCATTTGAGCAAGAAGACCAAGCCCCCATTGTTCAAGGGACTTAGCATACCAAAGCCTTCACATTAGGTGAAAGCCAAGCGGTACCTTCACTTTAGGTGAAGGGTAACCACCCCACCTCTTCTTGCTCTCTTACTTCCATTTGAGCAAGAAAATCGAGCCCCCATTATTTAAGGGACTTAGCATACCAAAGCCTTCACATTAGGTGAAAGCCAGGCGGTACCTTCACTTTAGGTGAAGGATAACCGCCCCACCTCTTTTTGCTCCCTTACTTCCATTTGAGCAAGAAGACCAAGCCCCCATTGTTCAAGAGACTTAGTATACCAAAGCCTTCACATTAGGTGAAAGCCAGGCAGTACCTTCACTTTAGGTGAAGGGTAACTGCCCCACCTCTTCTTGCTCCCTTTTTCAATCGGCGCAAACAATATCGAGCCCCCATTGTTAGCGAGACTCCTAGTACTGTAACGTACCGTGTTAGGGGAAAGCTAACTACCCGCGGTCCTTCACGTTGGGTGAAGTTTAACCGCGTATGACAATTCCAGCTTCCAATCTTTATTCTGGGCTGAGTTAACACAAACCACGTAAGGGACGTCAATCATGCAAATCACGTCCCGAATGTAAATCATATGGGGAACATAAAGCCCCGAGCCCCGGGCTAGGGATTGGGTTGAGCATAAATCCCATAAAGAACATAAAAACATTAAGCTCCCAGATCCAAGCCCCCAGTTCTAAGACTGGGTTGAGCGTAAACCATATAAGGAGCGTTGAACACGTAGATCATATTAGGCACGTAATTCACATAAGTCATAAAAAAGCGTTAAGCCCTCAGCCCCCAATGTAGGGACAAGGTTGTAACACAAGTAGGTCAATAGTCGCCACATGTATACCGTTGCCAATCGTCCTTGGTGAATGGTAAATTCCGTAGTTGCCAAGAGGCAACTCGAGCAGGCGTTTGGTTCGGGCGTATAAAACTGTGAATAAGAATGCAATTATGTGTTTGTTAATGAGCATGCCTTGTATCTTGTGCCTGCCTCATAAAATAGAGGCAGATTTCATTAGGCGCCGAGAGGCGTCCTACAAGTCTAAAGAATAATGTGTCCCTTGAGTTGTGAAGATAAGGAGTGTTTTGTCCTTAGCTGCAAGAGCATTAGCCTCTTAATTATAGAATGGATGAACCAAGACGGGTGTCTCGGAGAGTTCACCATCACCTTTGTGGTGATAACACCTGGGTGAGGGCATTAGTCATAATATTAAGCCAAATTTTTTTGTGGTATTGCTTGGCCGAGCGTGCTTGAGGCTGTTACTAGTCAGACTTTGTTGGTGGTACGGCGTAGCCGTCCTACTAGGCGATACATAGCTTACCAAACTTATTAATGGTAAGGCTTAGTCAAATGGGCGGACGGTACCGCAAGGCCGACCTCGCTATTGAGTTTAAAGGATTATCACCAAGCTTGTCGGCAATTACCTTTTATGATATTAGTACCGCGTTACCCATTTATGAGGTTGACAAGGTGGTCTGGGTAGGCTCGTTAGTAGCTATAGTTGGTCGAGCTTGTGGGTGGCATCATATATCTAAGTTCTTAGCGGTGGCACCCAGCTGGCGCTGTTAACTACCACACGTTTTTTGGAAGACCCTCCATCAATATTGTTGGTGGGTTGTTGGCGGCCCGTTTGCATTTATTGGCATTAAATGCTTTTCACGGAAATTTTAAAGCATTGTTGATTTAAAGTGGTGCACGTACTATTAGTTTTTCCGCCTAGTACCAAAACTTGGCGGTAACACTTCGCATAGAATTTCCGCTAGGATGGCTGGAGGAATAGCCAAGCTGGTTGGCGGTGATTCCCAAGCTCATTTGCCTTAGCATTGTTGGTTATTCACGCTAGTCCATGGCACCGTTAATATTGGTTCACTTAGTAGCAATTTCTTCTTTACTCAGGTTAGAAGGTGAGTAGTGATGTTCTTAAAGAGCTTTTGTCAACTTTGTTGGCGGCAGCTCAAGTCTTTGAGACGTTGAGGATGACGTCTCCGTTAGTGGGTCCTCTGCTATGTTTGTTAGCGAATAGTACCCTATGCGTGGTCATTGGCGCATCTTTTAGGGATGCTCGCCTAGTCCGAGGATGGTAACATCGTTATTAGGGGAGCCCCCTGCTTGATGCCTCTGCTATGTTTAACTTCTTGTTTTAACCCTAGTTCTTTTTACTTGAAATTTCAAGCAGTTGCGGTTAATCCTTGTTAATTTGAAGTTAACTTAAGTTCTTGCCATTAGATAAGAGCCTCTAGCTTAGTAATTAATGGCAACCCCTAATTGTCAACAAGGGTGGAGCATATCGTGAGAAGATAAGTCATAAACTCCAAGCTCCCGGTCGTTACCTGGGTTGGGACGTACCGTAAATAGCCCACATGTATTTTGTATATGAACAGAGAGTAGTAAATAGCGTAAGCCGTATCGTAGGACAATAGCTTTGACTAACCAAAAATAATAAAATTTGTGAGTAGCTATACTAGCAAGAAAACCACACAGGAGCCGGAGGGAGAAGAGGTTAACACACTGGCGTGTTGTCACGGTCCGGTTGTGGACCACGACATGGTGCGTTTGCGGGCCTTTGTGTTTCGTACACGCACGCCCGCCTCGGTGTGCGCGGCCCAGTGTCGTGCGATGTATGCGAGCAGCGTTGCGTGCTGTGTCGCGAGTTATGTCCCGGTTGTGAAAGTTCCTTGGTTAAAAAAGACACAGGTTGTTGAAGTCAGGTTTGGGGCATCAAGTGTCCCAACCCTGAATAAAGGTGCTAGATGATTTACCCCGGTAACGGGGGCGGCCCTCAGTGCAGCTATGAGGGTGTCATGAGGTTCTCACATGAATAGGGTGCTCTGCAAACAAAGTGGTGGGCCGAGGGCTGACAGTATGCATAATCCGTCCAAAAAGGGCTTGATCCCTCGTTTGTGTTGCGCAACACAATGTCGAAGCGCTCCAACTTGTAGGATTCAACCTTCCATTGGTGAGACAACTTGTGATGCTCGAGCCCCTTTGTGAGTGGCAGTATGCACCAACCCCATTTACTGGTCCCGTGGCTTGATGGCACGGATGTGGCAGCACCGTGTCTGAGGGTAAAGGAAGGGGCCGTTGGTCATATGGCAACGGGCACCCAAGTTCAAAGTATGCTACGGGATGGTTGCCCTCTCAAGTAAGCAGCATGCTACTTGTGCGGGACTGTGTGAGTTCCCCATAAGGATAGTGACCTCGAACACGAGGCGCGCCTAAGGGACTTTGTGGCCCCTACATGTTGCTCTGGAGCAGGACTATATCAGTCTGCTCCTAGGAGTTAGCCGACACTGTGAAGGACTTGTGGCATTAAGAATGGCACGGGTAGTCTAGACGCAAGGTTAAGACTCAAAGGGGTGTTAGTGGGGTCCAACATAAGTGATGGTGGGTGCGTCGGCCCACCGAGCGCGGTTCGCATTAGGCAAAAGCTAACTGCCCGCGAGACTCCACGTTAGGTGAAGGTTACTCGCGGATGATGATTCTAATTCCCAGTTCTTGTCCTGAAGCTAAGTTAACATAAACTTCGTAAGAAACGTCAAAGCCTTAGCTCATTACATAAGAAACACCAAATCCCTAGCCCTAAGTAAGGAGTTAGGCTAAACATAAATCACATAAGTGACATATATCACGTAAACTGCACTGAGAACGTAATTCACATAAAAAATGCAAATCATAAAAAACGCTAAACCCCCAGCTTATAATCAAGGACCGGGTTGAATGCAAGTCCCATAAGGAACGTTAATCACGTAATTTTCTACATAAAAAGATAGATTACGTAAAATTATATGGAGAACGCCGCGTCCCCCGCTGTCAAGTAAATACTGTTGTCCTTCATGATTACGGAACGGTAAGTTTCATAATTGCCGAGAGGCAATTTGAGTAGGCATCCCATTCAGGTGCGTAAAAATATTAATAAAGATGCAATTATACATATTTGTTCACGAGCATGGCTTGCGGCCCACACGCGTCTTGTTAAAAATGCTAGACTTATTTTTACACTATTGTAAGTCTAAGGAGTAACACGTCCCTTGAATCCTAAAAGTGAGGGATCTTTTAAGGCTTCGTCCCTAATCCTAAGGGTATTAAACTCCCTATTGGTAAGCAGATGAGCCAAGGCGGGTGTCCCGGTGAATTTATGGCTATCCTTGTGCTGATAGCGCCTGGGTGAGGGTACTGGGCGTGATACCAGGCCAAGTTCTTTGGTGGTATTGTTTAGCCGAGAATGTTGAGGCCGTTAATAGTCGGACTCGGTTGGTGACATTGCGTAGCCATCTTTGGTTGGCTGTGCGTATTTCACCGAACTTAGTAACGGTCGGGTTTTGGCCAAACGGACAGAGGGTACCGTTTGGTGACCCCTTTTTAAGTTACGGGGCCGTGCGTTACCCACTAAAGGGGTTGATGATGCATCCGGCCAAGTTTGTTGGGGTTAGGATCTAGCCAAGCTTGCTAGCGGCAGCTTCACAGTTTATTCATTTTGACGCTGTCCGTTGGTTACCCAAGGTAGCCTATGGTACCGTTGGTTGGTGCTGGCCCAACTAGTGGTAAATTTTTTTTCTTTACCTAAGTTGAAAGGTGAGTAGTGAAGCTCTAAAAGAGCGTTCACCAACAAAGTTGGCGGTAGCTCAGATATTGGGGTGTTGAAGGCAACGTTCCACTAACAGACCCTCTATCATGCTCATTGGTAGTGTTCCGATTAAGTTGGACACCCGAGAGGCAAACTTTGGCGGATTTGGCCTCACGCGTTATCATTGGCGAAGCCCCCAGCTTTGGGCGGCATTGCTAAAGTAAGGATAGGCTATCGTCGCTACACAGCCGACCTGATGGGCGGTTGCACCTAATCAAGGTAAATAGTGCAAGGCCAAGTTATTAGACGAGGCTTTAGCTAGCCTTGCAGTTGGCTTTAACGAGTCACTTACGATGGCTTTTACCGACAAGCTACTCGGTCAAGGAATTGTCGAGGCGACCGGTTGACAGTGTTAAGTTTACTTCGTGGTGGTTTAAGCCTCCCATTATCAACGGTAAAGTTCTTATTAACGAGCCTTTACTAATGACGTCAAGCGACATTGTTTGGCTACCGCAACCTTGCTTATAAACTCTTGCAGTACAGACTAACGTTGATACCATTTTGGCGTTCGCCCAGTTCAAGGACGGCCATGTTATCATCTGAGGGAGCCCTTGAAGGGCGTCACCTCTATGCTAGGCGGTTTGCGGTAGTCGTCTACCTGACTCAAATTATACTTTTTTTTTATTTAAAGACTCTACCGCCTTACACATAACAACAGTCTGGTCCACTTTAATTGTCTTTAATGTATGGGTTAGCATATTTTCACATATCATCTTTGGCACAAATTCAAGCTATATGAATCACAAAAATTAAGAAATGAGGATACTCAAACTTACACACCAAGCAGTGAAGTTTTTCAAGCCATGAGATTTCTCTTACTCCCAATTAAGAACAGAAATTATTTGATAAAGACCCTTAATGTAGTGGCCCTTACGAACAATAACCTTAATAAAAGTTCAACCCAGCTTTTCCAATTTAATCACGTATCTACTCAAGATACATGAGCTGGGTTGGAATTAACTTAAAGCAGCTTTAGTTAGATAAAATATTTAGTGAGCAATTTTCGGAAAACGGGAGTGATACAATTCGTGTATTGCCGCGAATCCGAGACGAGAAGTCTGATAAAATAATTATGTGTAATGGAAGTGAGAATATTATGAAAAGCATCTATAACATGCTTTAAAGCTCAAGATGTGATGTTAATTTTATTATAAAATTTAAAACTGGAACTCTCTTGAATTTTCAGACTAAAAATATTATGAAAAATACCCATAATATAGTCCGAAGCTCATGACATGCTGTGAAGTTAAATTGAAATTTGCTATAAATTTACTGGAGAATTCAGACTTGAAGTCTTACTCTAAATGTATTAGAAAAAGATATAAAAATAACGTCAAATCTAGAACTTATCTGGTGTTCAAACCGAAATTAGAGAATAGTTAATGTACAAAGGAATTCACCATACTCACAGTTCATTCTTTTATATGTACTAGAACTCGTGTGAAACGCAAAGTTACTTTGTAATATGGTCGAACATGCAGCTCGACTTCGGTACTAAATTTCTAGCTATGTGACATCCATGAATATGTGGGGTAGAGAATAAGAAAGAAACAATTAACTTTAAACACGATTATGTCTAGTTTAGGAGAAAATTGGTCTCATTTTTTTTCTGTGTGGCATTTTTTATCAAAAGAGTTGCATTTAGTTTTATATATTTACCGTTAGTACGGTTTACTCATCTATTCAAGATTGATTCTTCCGATTTGGACGGAGTTAGGTATGAAATTTGAACGACATGTTTTGACTTGTAAAACTAACAATCCTTGAACATGTGTTTGAGGATCAATACATAAATAGTAAATTTTAAAATTAAAGTATAGTATTCTTATGATACGAACGGTAAACTTTAATAATAATCTTTGAAACTTAACTTATTTATAGTCTCCTCATACAGCTAATATTGGAATTACAGTACGAGTACTTGCACCAATGTAGACATTATAAATGCTTGCAATAAATAGAATTGGACTAACACCCCAAACTTTTCTCTCTTTTTTTTTTTTTTTTTAGCTACAAAATTTTTTTATTTATTTATTTATTTTTTTTAATTTAGAAGTAAAACTTGCCTCAAATTTACGAACAACTTACATCTAAAATCCTATTTTAGAGGTATTAGAAGGCAAATAAATAGAGAAAAGTTGAAATTAGAGACTTATCTAAGGTTAAACGGGTACTGTAGCCCACAGTCTTGTGAGGGTCCTAGGTGATTTTCACGGGATACCAGGTTAAACGCTAGCAAGCTATCTTCCCACAGACGGCGCCTATTGTTTCAGGATTTTTTGGTTAGGTTCTAGATGAGAGCGGGACTCAACCCTCACTTGAGGAAGCAGTTGCTGGCGCGTTTAACCCGGGCTCCCCCACAAAATAAAGAAGGCCGTTAGAGGGACCCACGGGTTTGCCCATGGGAGACCCCTCCGATGCCTAAGTTAGTAAAGGAATAATAATAATAATATATGATAAGTAAATAACGTAAAGTAAACAATAATAAAAACTTATCATATACGGAGGGGGTCATTGGCAGCTCGTGGCCGGAATCCGTACCGGCGAGGTGACAGAAATCCGTACCGGCAAGGTGGCCGGCGCATGGCCGGAGGTGTGTCAGCAAGGCGGCTGGGGGTTAGCCTGAGTAAGGGGAGAGAGAAAGATGAGTTGTTATGTTGTTGGGTTGTTGGGAGAGAGAGGAGAGAGAGTGGGGTGGTGTGTGTTGGGTTCTCCTCCCATCGGAGAGAGAGAGGGGATGGGTATTTATAGAGAGAGAGGGTGAGGCGGGTACCAGGCAGCACCGGTGGTCGGTGGCAGAGGTTGAGGAGAGATGTGAGGGCTGGCTCGAGAGAGAGAGAAGGGAGGTGGTAGTGGTGCTCAGCGGTAGTGGTACCGAGGTGGTCGGCGGTAATGGTGATGAGGGTGGTCGAGAGGTAGGAGAGAGAGTAAGGCGGTACCGAGGAGGAAGGAGAGGCAGTAGTGGTGTACCGAGGAGGTCGCCGGTATCGAGGTGAGAAAGGGAGGCGGTAGTGGTGCTGGGCGGTAGTGGTGCCGAGGTGGTCAGCGGTAATGGTGATGAGGGTGGTCGGGAGGTAGGAGAGAGAGTAAGGCGGTACCGAGGAGGGAGGAGAGGCGGTAGTGGTGTACCAAGGAGGTCGCCAGTATCGAGGTGAGAGAGGGAGGCGGTAGTGGTGCCGAGGTGGTCGGCGGTACCGAGGTGAGAGAGGGGGGTGGTAGTAGTGCCGAGGTGGTCGGCGGTACCCGGTCATGGTGGCCGGTAGAGGAGAGAGGGTGAGGGAGACCGAGGAAAGAGAGTGAGATGGTGCCGGTCGGTACCGGTGCCTGGCGGTAGCCGGGTCAGGCGGTAGAGGTCAGGGAGGGAGGTGGTAGAAGTGTGGACGGTACCGGTGGTGATGGTGGTCGTTGGTGTCGGGACGTGGGGGCCGGTAAAGGAGATGGTGACCGGTAGTATCGGGTCATGGTGGTCGGTGGTACGAGTGTCCGGCGGTAGAGAGAGATGACCGAAAGAGAGAGGCGGTAGGGGTGTTGGTGTGGGGAAGAAGATAAGAGGAGAGAGAAAGAGGGGGGTCATGAGTGAGGTGAGAGAGAGATACGTGGGAAAGGGGGAAAGACCAGGAGAGAGAAAAAGGGGTGATGGGATATGATGATATGAATTTGTATTTAATTTTCGTTATTGTTTCGTTATTCTATTTTAATATTGACCTACTTATTTTTATCCTCTACAGGTACATATGGAGAATACAATTGAGACTGAAACTAAAATTAGGGTTTGTAAGTTTAATTATATTGGTGGGTTCATCTATTAGAATTCAAATTACAATTCTATTATTTGAGTTCTACCTAAAAATTATACATTCAATATCTAATAGATTAAATGAATTACAATTTCTGTAACGAGCCAAGACCGAACAATCTATTTTTTGCTTTTATTATTTTTTATCAAATATGTAATGTAAAATGTAATATTAATTAGGTAAAAAATAGTTTGAATTTTGGGGTTAGGTACCGGTTGGGTGTGGGGGAGTAGGTTAGGCTAGATTACTTATTTTTTAAGCAAGGATTAAGCATTAATGTATTTGTGGGCTATTGAGGGGTCTAGGGGTGTAGGTGTGCCGGTTGTGTCCCCCTCCACTAGCTCTATATAATCATTTGTAAACCTTGTAATTTGGCATCATGAAATCAAAGTACAAAATTCAAATTCTCTTCTCTCTCTCCCTCTTCTCCTAACCGACACTCTCTCCCTCTTCTATCTACTAAATTTCTCTTCTTTTCCTAACTAATTCTCTAATTTCTTTTCTCAATCTCTACTCTCTTTCTCTCTCTCGATCTTTCTCCTAAATTAATTCAAGTCACGGACTTAGGTTCGTGACAAAGTGGTATCAGAGCCATCTTACGATCCGTCAAAGCTGGCCATCACAAGAAGTATGTCTTCAACCGGACACACCGAGACCAACGAGTGGGTTGATGCCGTGGAAGGAAGGTTGGACCGCTTGCAGGATCTCGTTGAGATACAAAACCGAAATAGCATCGAGATGAAAGCCACCATGGAGAATATGGGGGCGGACATTAAAGCCCTAGCAGAAGCCGTTGGTCGGTTAGTGAAGGCCCAAGAAAAGAGACCCAAAGTCAAGCCCGTGGCACCAACCATGGGTGCCCATGAAGCTACCGCCCAAGGAGGGTTCGGGAATTATCCTCGGACCGGGGATGGGATACTTCCACCACCTGCACGCTCCTCGGAACTCAGAACCAACCGTGTCCCACCTCAAGTCATGGAAGAAGGAGACTATAACCGAATCAACAGAAGCAACCGTATGTGGTCCAACCACATGCCAAGGCTTGAAACTCCAAAATTTGAAGGTACGAACTCGAGAGCATGGATTCGAAAATGTCTTAAATATTTTCGTTGGTATCAAGTTCCCAAGAATGAATGGGTGGAATATGCCTCAAGCCATCTTCACGAGCATGGGGACATAGGGTACCATGCGCTTGAGCTTAGACACCCTCAAATGACATGGCCATTTTTTATGAACGAGCTTTGCAAATGCTTCGGGGATCGTTCACTTCAAGATGTCGTGGAGGAGTTTAGTAAAATGGCTCAAAATGGGCTGGTAGAAGACTATGTCATGAGATTTGAAGAATTGAAGAGTTGGATGTTGATCCACCATCCGACCCTAAGAGAGGCATACTTTGTCTTGAGTTTCATTAGTGGGCTCAAGCCCACCATACGAGCCTCCGTCAAGGCTAGCTGCCCCCGCCGATCTTAGTACGGCCTTTGAAAAAGCCAAACTCCAAGAAGTGGCCATAGCCGAAATCAAAAACTTCACCAAGCCAATCGCCCGGCCCAGCATCAGTGTCAAGCCCGTCCAGAGCAACCGGACAGCACCTTCGGCCGCGCTCCAAGGCCCGGCTCAGTCCCAAGGGTCCGTGTCAAGGCCTAACGGAGCTCGATCCGGTGCCGGCTCCTATACTAGGTCCAGCGCACCCAAGCGAGAGCCCTGCCAATGCTACAAGTGCCATGAAAAGTACTTTCCGGGGCACGTTTGCAAGAAAACATTACAAAGCATGGAGGGTGAAGAGGTTGAGAATGAAGAACAAGAAGAGGAAGCTGCGGTTGAAAAGGAAACCGAAGGGGAAGAAAATGGGGCCATGGAAATTTCTCTCAATGCACTCTCGGGCTAAGTCACACACACCACTTTGAGGTTGAAGGGACAAATCAAGAAACGAGGTAAACATCTTGATTGAGAGTGGGTCTACCAACAATTTCCTCGATGCTTGCGTGGTTCAGGAATTACAACTCGAAACCATGCCAACCATTGTCATGACCGTGACGGTGGCTAATGGGGAGAGTCTTGTTAGCTATCAAAAGTGCCCGGGCATGAGATGGAAGGTCCAAGGCACAACATTCATTGTTGACTTGAGGGTACTTGAACTCCGAGGCAGTGACATGGTCCTTGAGGTAGATTGGCTCCAATGCTATGGGCCCGTGACATTCGACTTCACCAACCTTAAATTCGCATGCTACAAGGATGGCAAAGCAGTTCGACTACAAGGCACATCCGAGAGAGCTTCATTGCAATCCATTTCGGGCAAAGGCCTAACCAAATTCTTCAAGAAGGCTGGTCACATTATGGGCCATCTCTTTATGGCCACCACCATGGAGGTTCGGAACCCCCAAGTCCATCCGGAAATAGAGCACATCCTATGCCGATATCAAGATGTCTTTGACACGCCATGGTCCCTTCCACCGCCTCGGTCCCATGACCATCACATACCGACCTTACCCGATGCCAAGCCCGTGAACATCCGACCCTACCGGTACCCGCACGGACCAAAGAATGAGATCGAGCAACAAGTCAAAGAGATGCTTGAGGCATCCATAATCCAACCGAGCCGCAGCCCATTCGCATCACTGGTACTCTTGGTCCGTTAAAAAGATGGGTCGTACCGATTTTGTGTGGATTACCGACAATTGAACAACATCATCGGGAAAGACAAGTTTCCGATTCCGGTAATCGATGATTTTCTTGACGAGCTCAAAGGCGCCACCATTTTTTCCAAGATTGATCTTCGGGCCGGTTATCACCAAATCAGAGTCTGTGAGGAAGACCAACACAAGACCGCCTTCAGAACTTATCAAGGACACTACGAGTTCCGTGTTATGTCGTTCGGACTCACCAATGCACCCGCCTCCTTCCAAGCCCTCATGAATGAGGTCTTTAGACCATACCTCCGCCAGTTCGTGCTCATGTTCTTTGATGATATTTTGGTCTATAGCCCGGGCTTTCCAGCGCATCTTGAGCACTTGACCAAGGTGCTTGAAACCTTGCGCACGCACCGCCTCTATGCCAAACAAAGTAAGTGCACTTTCAGCCGAGACCGGGTCGAGTATTTAGGACATGTGATCTCAAAAGAAGGGGTTGCAACCGATGAATGCAAGATCGAAGCTATGAAGAAGTGGCCAAGGCCAACGAGTGTCAAGAGCCTTCGTGGGTTCTTGGGACTCACCGGGTACTACCGGAACTTCATCCGAGGATATGGGATTATTAGCAAGCCGTTGACCAACCTCCTTAAAAAGGAGGGATTCCATTGGAACGAGGGAGCCGAGCAAGCATTTGAGGCCTTGAAAAGGGCCATGACAATCGCCCCGATCCTTACACTTCCGGATTTCTCCAAGCCCTTTGTACTTGAAACCGATGCTTGTGGGATAAGGATTGGTGCAGTTCTCTCACAAGGAGGCAGGCCCCTTGCCTACCTTAGCAAGGCTCTTAGCCCACGCCACCTTGGGCTTTTGGTCTACGAGAAGGAGCTTCTAGCGGTGCTCATGGCCATTGAGAATTGGAGACATTATTTGATGGATCATCATTTCATAATCAAGACGGACCACGCAAGCCTCCGCCACCTCCTTGAGCAAGTTACTACTCAGTTGCAAATCAAGGGGATGTCAAAGTTGATAAGCCTCCGTTATAGCATACAATACCCTAAGGGAGTTGAGAACAAGGCCATCAACGCACTTTCTAGGCGGGATGAAGAAAAGCCTAATGCTGCTTATGCCGCCTTAACTACCTCGGTTCCCCTTTGGATGCACGAGCTAGCCCAAAGCTACGACAACGACGCCCACACCGCCAAGTTGATTGAACAACTCGACCTCGACCCAACAAGCAACAAGCCTTACTCATTCGAGGGAGGCCTCCTCAAGTACAAAGGGAGGCTTTATGTCGGGGAAGAAGGAGGTATGAAAGCGAAGATACTTCAAGCACTCCATGACTCTCCTATGGGGGGTCACTCCGCCACTCTTGGCACTTTGATGAGGGTCAAACGCATGTTCTATTGGCCCAACCTCAAGCAAAGCATTCAGGAGTGGGTAGAAAGGTGTGACACTTGCCAACGCACCAAGCATGAGAACGTGGCCTATCTGGGACTCCAACAACCTCTACCCGTGCCCAACCAAGCATGGGAAAGCATTAGTATGGATTTCATTGAAGGCCTTCCCAAATCAGGAGGGAAAGACATCATTTTGGTGGTTGTGGACAGGCTCACCAAGTACGCACACTTCATGGCCTTGACCCATCCATATACCGCAACTAAGGTGGCCCAACTGTTCTTGGACCATGTATACCAACTTCATGGGCTGCCTAGAGACATCATTTCAGACCGAGATGCGTCCTTCCAAGTCTCTTTTTGAAGGAACTCATGCTCCTGACCGGGATTGAGTTGAAAATGAGTAGTGCTTATCATCCGCAATCAGACGGACAGACCGAGCGGCTTAATCAGTGCCTCGAGAGCTACCTCCGAGCCATGGCTCTCCATAAATTGAAATAGTGGTCCCAATGGCTTCCCTTGGCCGAATTTTGGTACAACACTCACTATCACTCTTCATTAAAAGAGACGCCATTCCTTGCCCTCTACGGTTATGAACCGAGGGTCCTTGCCCTTGACATTCCTTGCATTTCCACATCTGGGGATGTGGAGGACTTCACCAATGAGAGGAAAAACTTAATCAATTTACTGAAGGAGAACCTAAAGGAGGCGCAGCAACGCTATAAACAACAAACAGATCAACGAAGAACCGAGAGGACCTTTGAAGTTAGTGATCGGATTTATCTCAAGCTACAACCTTACAGGAAAACCTCCGTAGCTCTTCAAAGAAACTTAAAGCTGGCCGCCCGCTATTATGGACCCTACCGAATCTCACCCAAATCGGAGAAGTGGCATACAAGCTTGAGCTCCCCGAAGGTTCCAAGATTCATCTAGTGTTCCACGTCTCCAGGCTGAAGAAAAAGGTCGGAGAGAACGTACGCATCACTTCGGATCTTCCTCAAATTTACAAGAACGATGAAACCGAAGTCACTCCACAAGCCATCCTCAAACAAAGGACCGTAACACGCAACAAACGAAGAGTCAAGCAAGTAAAAGTCCAATGGAAGAACATGGGAGACGATGCAATCACTTAGGAGGATTGGGCATTCATTTGCAAGTAATTTCTGAGCTTTAATCCTTAAGGACAAGGATTGTTTGAAGGGAAGGGGATTGTCATGAGCCAAGACCGAACAATCCATTTTTTGCTTTTATTATTTTGTATCAAATATGTAATGTAAAATGTAATATTAATTAGTAAAAAATAGTTTGAATTTTGGGCTTAGGTACCGGTTCGGTGTGGGGGAGTAGGTTAGGCTATATTACTTATTTTTTAAGCAAGGATTAAGCATTAATGTATTTGTGGGCTATTGAGGGGTCTAGGGGTGTAGGTCTGCCGTTTGTGTCCCCCTCACCAAGCTCTATATAATCATTTGTAAACCTTGTAATTTGGTATCATGAAATCAAAGTACAAAAATTCAAATTCTCTTCTCTCTCTCCCTCTTCTCCTAACCGACACTCTCTCCCTCTTCTATCTACTAAATTTCTCTTCTTTTCCTAACTAATTCTCTAATTTCTTTTCTCAATCTCTACTCGCTTTCTTTCTTTCAATCTTTCTCCTAAATTAATTCAAGTCACGGACTTAGGTTCGTGACAATTTCACACTAATTCCCTTGAGTTGATTCTAAAAAAACATAACTTGATTGACTTGAAATCCAATATAACTCAAATACCAAACTACCCAATGCGACTAAATTTGATGCAAAGTTGATGCACCTCAGATTTACACATCTTTTAAGTGTTACTTCAATTATTTTGCACCTATTTAATTAGAGTTCTACACTCATTTTGGCAATTTTTATGTTTAACAGGTTTGAAATTAAAGTTTCGAAAATTGTCAAATTTTGGTGCAAATAAGGCAAATTCGATGCATAACCAATTAAATCAAGTCAATTGAGATTCGGGACAACAACGTATAAACTCGGCCCGCTCCGACCCGACCTGCACCGTTACTGTGCCTCGAGCCCATCACCTTCATCATCAACCTCAAGCCGACCAACATGCAGCCCGTCACACACGCAAGTCCAGCCCAGCATCGATTAGGGCTTTCGCAAGGGCACAGCGACAAGTCGGTGGCTGAGGGAGTTCCGATTTAAATTGAGAATTTGGGGAGAATTCGGAAGCACTATTTTTGTTTCTCTTTCCTCTGGAACCACCGCCCCTGTTTCTCTCTCTCCTCTCAGCTTCTCACTTTCTTTTTCTATTTTTTTCGTTAAATTGGAACGAGAGCAAAATTAGCGTGAAGACCGATATGAGTTCATTCATCTCCTCTTTCACCAGATCATCCTTGATGGAGAGCTAACTTGCTCTCTGGGGTAAAATGAAATCTTAGCCTTTACTTTTGTTTACTTTTAATTCGGGTCAATTTGATTGTTTACATGAATTGCTTGGTTGAGATAAATACTTTGAAGTATTATATTTTTATTGTTTATTCAATTGATATGAGTTTTGAGTTTGTAACTTTAATTGTTGATATTGATATTTATAGATTAATTCTTTATGCCTGTAGCCTTAGGATTAATTAATCAAGCAATAGTATTAACTGAATTGTTAATTAAAGCCTATCTTTCCTATGCTTTAGTTAGATAGGGTCAATACGTAATAATTAACAATACGTTAGGTAGAGCCTATTTTCCTTATGCTTTAGTTAGATAGGGTCAATACGCAATACTAACAATATTATCTTAGTAGGTTGAAGCTTGTAGCCTAAACCACTACCCGTGTAAAAATCAATGATCCCAATTTAAGAGTTAACGCAAAAATAATTGGCTAATAATGGATTCGAAACCCTAGGCTCCAATTTAATACACGTTCCCGATTAGTAGTAGATTATTTTAGTTTAATTGTTGTTTTCTAAATTAATTGACACAAAGATATCACTTTTCCTTAAATCAATTTAGGTCATAGATTAAATTCACGCACTCTTAGTCCCTATGGTTCGACACCCTCTCGCCCTACACTTCAATTTAGGTGTGTTTAATAGATAGGGTTTTATATTAATTTTTGATGGACGTAGAAAAACAAATCAAGATTTTGGTGCCGTTGCCGGGGACTGGGTAACGTTCGTGATTTTATTTTTGTGATTTTCTTTGATTTTTAACTTTCTATTTCTTCTTTAATTTTAAATTAATTTATTTTATTTTTGAACCCGGGATTTAAAATCTTAATTTGATTCTTAATTTTGGATTTTTAATCTTTAATTCTCTTTAATTGTTATTGTCTCTTTTCTAAAAAAATAAAAAAAAATTTATTTTCTTTTTATTAGCATTATTTTTCTTGTGATTTTCGTGCATAGGTAGATTTTAGGATAGTTTATTATTATTACTATTATTATTATTTTTTAAGTGTTTGTTTTGTTTGTTTTGCTAGTTTTAGCTTTTAGTTTTATTTGCTTTTTCTGATTGTTTATTTATGCATGGTCGCCGCTCTTTATCTCTTGACCTTACTAGATTCGACCCTAAAATTGAAAGGGCTTTAAGAGACTTTAGAGCCCAACACCGAGCACAAACCGCAATGGCTGACGAACAACAACCACGTCCACTTATGGAGTATTTTACTCCCACCACATACACCTCACCTTCATGCATTAGATTGCCACCGGTAGCCCATCAGTTCGAGCTTAAGCCACATACCATACAAATACTTCCTTCATTCCACGGCTTAGGTAATGAGAACCCATACACACACTTAGACAGTTTCATGGAGGTTTGCTCAACATTCAGGATTCCTAATGTTAGTGATGACGCCATCTTACTTCGCCTCTTTCGTTTCTCTTTAAAGGAAAAGGCTAAGTATTGGTTAGGCACCTTACCCAGTGGGACGATTAATACTTGGACTCAAATGCAACAAGAATTTCTTAAGAAATTCTATCCCATTAGTAAGACTAACACTGCTAGGAGAGCCATTAACACCTTCGCCCAACTCCCTACTGAGGAGTTTCACGAGAGTTGGGATAGGTTTAGGGAACTCTTACGGGCTTGTCCACATCATGCTATCCCTAAATGGCAACTAGTCCAAAGTTTCTATTATGGGCTGAACGAAAAGGGTCAACAAACTGTTGATGCCTCGTGTGGTGGTCAGTTCCTTAGAAAGAATGAGAATGAGGCGTGAGAACTGTTCGAACATTTGAATGAGAATTCACAACAGAATGCTGCACATGCACGTTTGAATTCTTTTAGATTAAATAGAGGAGAAGTACATGAAGTTGCCCATTCCTCTATCTTAGATAAGAAAGTAGACTCTCTTGCCTCTTCTGTGGAGCAGCTTACTTCCTTATTTAAGATGACATTGACTCCCCCTCCTGTACCTAATGTGCCTAGTGTTCAAAACATACATAATGCTTGTTCTTCATGCTCTAGTGTCTGTCATTCTACACATGACTGCCCCTCTGCTTCACCTTATGTGGAGTGGTCGGAGGAACAAGTCAATGCAGCCCAAAGATTCTCACGAAACGACCCATACTCTAACACGTACAATTCGAGCTGGAGAAACCATCCTGACTTCTCCTGGAGGCAAGAAGGAGAAGGACAGTTTGTGCCAAAACAACAGAACCCACGACCTCAACAATCTGGCATGCCCCGACCTCTCGGTTTTCTATCACAAGGGTATGCTTCCAACTACTCTCAACCTCCTAATTTGAGCTCTATTTCGAATTTTAAAGAGAAGGTTTTGAGTGCGCTAAAAGGTTTGGAAGCTAATTCCCAACTCTTGCACTCCCATACACAATCGATCTCAAAGTTAGAAACCCAAATAGATCAACTAGCTAACACTTTGAGTAGGAGAGATGGGGGAAGACTCCCTAGCCAAACCATAGAAAACCCTAGGAACTGTGTGAGTCAAAACAACTATCCTCCCCATCAAGAACAAGCAAAGTCCATAACAGTGTTAAGAAGTGGGACGGAGGTTGACAATGGGGTGAGTGTTGAGAGTGAAGTACCCAGAAGTGGTGAGGGAGAAGAGAAGAGCAAGGAAAGAGAGAAGGCGACCGATGAGTTCATGCACCCTTCTCCCACTCCTAAGACCTCGGATCTTCCTTCCTCATATGTACCTAGTGTACCCTTCCCCAAGCTTTAGTTACACCACATCCAAATGGGAAGGACAAGAAGTGGGAAGACATTTTGGATACATTTAGGCAAGTAAAGATTAACATTCCCCTTCTTGATGCGATTAAACAGATCCCGACCTATGCGAAGTTCATTAAGGATCTACTGAATCAAAAAAGGCGATCTAGAGCACGTCTGCCTAAAAAAGTGTTTTTAGCCGAGCAAGTGAGCTCTATTCTGAAATGTGACACTCCAATTAAGTAGAAAGACCCTGCTGTCCCCACTATCTCTTGTTCACTTCGAGACTACCCTATCGATAAAGCTTTACTGGACTTAGGAGCGAGTGTCAACATTATTCCTTACTTGGTTTATGAGAAGTTAGGCCTAGGTGAGTTGTAACCCACCACGGTGACCTTGCTATTAGTGGATAGATCAACTAGGATGCCCCGTGATGGGCTGATTAACGTGCTAGTGAGAGTAGACAAGGCCATGTTTCCTGCTGATTTTCTTGTGCTTGATATGGAACCTTCTAGTCATCCGAAAAACCACATCCCCGACATTCTAGGTCAGCCTTTCTTAGCGACGGCAAATGCCACAATTAATTGTAGATCTGGGGTAATGGATGTTAGTTTTGCAAATATGACTATTAGGTTAAATATTTTTAAGGCTTCTTTGTCACTCACTAGTGAGGATGAGTCAGAGTGTTTTTGTGTGGATATTGCTAAAGATTTGGTGGACCAAACACTCTCCTCTACCCTAGTTAGCGATCCTTTTGATGAAAATGTAAAACCTTCTAAAGAGATGCAACAAAGGTTGAACTCAGACATGAAAGAAGTCTTGGGTTGGGAGAAGAATCACGATGTTATGGTTCATGAAGAAATTGTACTAGGCCATAGGTTGTCTAAGGAGGGTATTGAGGTTGATAGAGCTATGATAGATTTGAATGTGAACTCGCCCCCTCCCTCAAATGTGGCGCAAGTTAGAGCCTCTCTAGGTCAAGCGAGTTTCTACAACGGATTCCTTAAGGACTGTGGGAAGTTGACTAGACCATTGACTAGTATGCTATCTAAGGACATATCAGTTGAGCTCGATGAGTCTTGGTTGGAATCTGTTCATAAGCTTCGATCTACACTTTTTGATGCTCCCATTAGGCATCCATCTGACTGCTCTTTCCCTTCTGAAATCATGTATGATACTTCTGATTATGCTGTAGATCTTGTTTTAGGTGAGCTCAGTGAAGTTGCTTCTTTGGTTGATGCCATTACTTGATCTTCGCTGGATCCATTGCGCCCGACTGGAGGTGTAAAACTTAGCGCTCCTAGGAGGCAACCTAGGTTTTGTTAATTCTTGTTTTAGTTTAGTTTTTTAACTAACTTGGAGACTTGCTTTATCTCTTTTCAAGTTCTTGCCCCGTGTTGAAGGAATCATATATACATGCTCGCGCCGCCTTGTCAGGTTGTATCGCTCTATATCACCTATCTCTTGTGCTTTAATGCTTTATGTTGTCGCATTGAGGACAATGCATGATTTAGGTGTGGGGGTGAGGCTCATTTGTATGTGCTCATTTTCTTGGTCAAATTTTTAAAATTTTGGCATCTTTTGTGCATTTTGAGCATGCATTATAACTGTTTAACCAAGTTTTCCTTGATCGACGTGTATGTTATGATGACAATGGGATTAGTTGTTTATTTCGTTCTCTTAATTCCATGAAGTTAAATGATTCTACTTCATACTTGTTAATGAGTATTGTTGACCATTGTTGATATTAATGGGTTCTACTCATGCCGCTCACATATTCACTAAGCACAGGAATTTCGTGTTTTGGAAAATCTAAAGAATTTAAGTAAACAACCCTATATATCTTCAGTTTTGCAAGCTTGCCCTATTGGATTATCCTAATCCTCACCTCTTGTTACGATGTAAAGCACTTGTTGATCAATGTCAATTGTAAAATTGAGGTACTTGTTATGCGAAAGTCCAAAAATTGGACAAGAAAGAAAGAGGAAACAAAAAAAAAATTAAATGAAAAGAAAAAAAAGAGAGAGAAAAAGAAAAAAAGTTACCTCCAAAAAAGAAAAAAAAAAGGGGGGGGCAAAAGAAAAAGAAAATTTGAAAATTGATGTACATTCGTGATAAAGTTTCTTTTGTGCTATATCAAGGTCAAAATATTGTAAAATGGTCACTCATATGCCACTTAGAATTTCTCTATGTATAGGCATGTGTTTACGTGATTCAATGGTGTGGGTGCACAAAGCCTTTATATATTTAGTTGGAAGCGAGAATTTGAGAAAATTCTGTGACATTAAATCCTATTCACTTTCACTTGTGTGCTTAAATTGCTCGAGTAGTTCCTATTAGTTGATACAGGGTTAATGAAATTATATGACGAGTTTTGAAGTTTAATTATCTGAATTCATGGAATTGGAGAATGCTCTAAATGATTTAATCTTGTCTTGACTTGTAATATAGGTGTTAATCTCGGAAAACTGGGTGAAGGTTGGGATGGTTAGGATAGTTGGTCACTGAAGTCGTTATGTCTATTCCATGCTTTGCTCGAGGACTAGCAAAGATTAGGTGTGGGGGTGTTGATGCAACTCAGATTTACGCATCTTTTAAGTATTATTTTAATTATTTTGCACCTATTTAATTATAGTTCTACACTCATATTTGGCAATTTTTATGTTTAACAGGTTTGAAATTAAGTTCCGAAAATTGTCAAATTTTGGTGCAAATAAGGCAAATTCGATGCATACACAATTAAATCAAGTCAACCTAGATTCGGGACAACAACGTATAAACTCGGCCCGCTCCGACCTGTCCCGCACCGTTACTGTGCCCCAAGCCCATCACCTTCATCATCAACCTCGAGCCGACCAACGCGCAGCCCGTCACACACGCAAGTCCAGCCCAGCATCGATTAGGGCTTTCACAAGGGCACGGCGACAAGTCGGTGGCTGAGGGAGTTCTGATTTATATTGAGAATTTGGGGAGAATTCGGAAGCACTACTTTTGTTTCTCTCTCCTCTGGAACCACCGCCCCTGTTTCTCTCTCTCCTCTCAGCTGCTCAATTTCTTTTTCTATTTTTTCGTTAAATTGGAACGAGAGCAAAATTAGCGTGAAGACCGATATGAGCTCGTTCATCTCCTCCTTCACCGGATCATCCTTGATAGAGAGCTAACTTGCTTTCTGGGGCTATATGAAATCTTAGCCTTTACTTTTGTTTACTTTTAATTCGGGTTAATTTAATTGTTTACATGAATTGCTTTGTTGGGATAAATACTTTGAAGTATTATATTTTTATTGTTTATTCAATTGATAGGATTATTGAGTTTGTAACCTTTAATTGTTGATATTAATATTTATAGATTAATTCTTTGTGCTTGTAGCCTGAGGATTAATTAATCAAGTAATAGTATTAATCGAATTATTAATTAAAGCCTATCTTTCCTATGCTCTAGTTAGATAGGGTCTATACGTAATAATTAACAATACGTTAGGTATAGCTTATTTTTCTTATGCTTTAGTTAGATAGGGTCAATACGCAATACTAACAATATTATCTTAGTAGGTTGAAGCTTGTAGCCTAAACCACTAACCGTGTGACAATCAATAATCCCAATTTAAGAGTTAACACAAAAATAATGAGCTAATGATGGATTTGAAACCCTAGGCTCCAATTTAATACACATTCCCAATTAGTAGCAGATTATTTTAGTTTAATTATCATTTTCTAGATTAATTAGCACAAAGATATCACTTTTCCTTAAATCAATTTAGGTCATAGATTAAATTCACGCACTCTTAGTCCCTGTGGTTCGACGCCCTCTCGCCCTACACTTCAATTTAGTTGTGTTTAATAGATAGGATTTTATATTAAATTTTGATGGACGTAGAAAAACACATCAGAAGCTTTAGGGAAAGGCTTGAACTCAAAATGACTCGTCCTAAACAAACAAAAAGCCCGGCATCACAAGTCGATTGACCCAAAATCCTAGATAAGTCAAATCCAAATGACTCTAGTTGATTTGAATATGATCCAACCGAGTGATGCGAACCAAATGGATCCAACACAAATCAATCAATATAGTATGATCGTATCAATACTTCTCCTTTTAGTCTTGAATGCCCTTGTCCTTAAAGGTCAAGGTATAGATTCCCAAATCAAAAATCCACCGAGGTCAAATATAATTATTAATTTCTCTCCATTGTATATCTCTTTATTTCCCCCACCAAAGACCCATGTCTCCAAGGTGAACATCGAGGCATTGTCCCTCCTAGGTCAAATACTATAGGTACAAATTTTGTCCCATTAATTTTTCCAAAACTAAGGGTGTCAGATTTTGTTGCCCTTCAAAATTTAAAGTAAAACATAATTTGATAATTATAAGGAACTAATTAGCTGAAATGGAAAGTTGATACACCAATTTGAGGTGTATCTTGAGAATTACGGGAGAATTAGGGTTTAGAAATGAGAATTGGAGAGAGAGAGATAGAGTTAGGGTTAGCGATTTGAACACGGAGAGAGAAACGAGAAAGAGAAGAGAAAAGGTAGAGAAAGAATGTTGGTGTTTGTTTCTTGTTATTAAAATCAGCCCATGCAAGCCTTTTTATAGCCCCAACAACAATACAATCAACAATATTATCTATATAAGTGTTGATTATGTACTAATAATCACTAATCATCTTATTACATGTAACAATATCCCCCCTCCCAAGAACTTCCTTGCCCACAAGGAAGAGAGTCTCTAAACGAAGAGCAAGCTCGTAGAAGTTCGCCGATGGAGCAGCAGTGAGAGCAGCATCAAGCGCTGCGCATTGCCCATGATACTAGAGAAGTGAGTGCAAACAGTCCAGCGCCAGGGTCTAAAAGTAAGTCACTCGGATCACCATCCCTGGGCTCATTGACAGTGCCCAAAATCATCCATAACTATGGGTTCTTGACCTTACAAAACTTCATGTGTCCTAGTGTGAAAGCTTCATTACAGAAAAAACAGAGACCCTTCTCTCGATGTTCCTCTATCTCAACAGCCGAAATAGTGTGTCCCTCATGACGAAGAGACCCAGACTCGGTACTAGACTCTCCCACTGGACGCGGCACCAACCCCGAAGAACTCAAGGTAGTATGTGTCGGAGCACGAAACGAGGATGAACTAGTAGGCCCGGTGGAGTCCAAGTGTGAAGTGGAATGTAAATTGGCTTCTTAGAACCTAGATAACTGCATAGCTTCTTGTAGATTTTGTGGTTGCAACATTAATACCGGGTAATGAATCGATTTTTTAAGGCCAGTGATAAAGCATGAGATGAGGTAATCCTCCGACAAACTCAAGCGAGGAACAAGACGATCAAAACGTGATTGATACTCAAAAACACTCTCAGTTTGACGTAAGGACATCAATTCGGACATAGGATTCTCATATACCGCACCGAATCGAGATGTCAATAAACTTGAATAAGTCAACCAAGACACTTCTTTAATCGGAACTGTTAGGGTTTTAACAAAAGCCCTATGCCACTCCAAGGCGTCATCCTCTAAGTGCATCGATGCTAGTTTAATTTTGTAGGCATCGGGTGTATTATCAATTGTAAAAAATTGTTCCGATTTCCAAATCCAATTCTTAATGCCTTCACCTCCTGAGAAACATGGAAAGCCTATCTTAGACAATCGACTATTGAATTGATATGGAGAAGTAGCGGAAGAATTCATACCAAAGACCAGAACCGAGGAGATTACCGGTATAATTGGAGGTGGTGCCGGAACTGAGGTAGTGATCGGAGCAATCGGTGGCTGTACAGGAGGATCAGCTGAATGAGAAAGCGTACCAGACGACGCCCGAGTCTGATTTGCGCACATTTCATGTAAAAGGTCCATCATTTTAGCCTGAGTGATCTTGATGAACGCGACATCAGCCTGAACTCCGGCAACCGTTTTGGACAACAATTTCTGGCGGTCGTCGTACAATGTGAATAGGCCGTCTAGCTGCTGCTTGATGCGTACCTTCAATTCTTCAAATCGAACCTCGAAATGACGAAACTCTAACAAACTCCAAGTATTATTTTCCATAACCATCAAAATGCAGCACAAAACCTGAATCTGATACTGATTGATATACCAATTTGAGGTGTATCTTGAGAATTAGGGGAGAATTGGGGTTTAGAAGTGAAAATTGGAGAGAGAGAGATAGAGTTAGGGTTAGGGATTTGAACACTGAGAGAGAAACAAGAAAGAGAAGAGAAGAGGTAGAGAGAGAATGTTGGTGTTTGTTTCTTGTTATTAAAATCAGCCCATACAAGCCTTTTCATAGGCCCAACAACAATCCAATCAACAATATTATCTATATAAGTATTGATTATGTACAAATGATCACTAATCATCTTTATTACATGTAACACAAGTTTGCACAAATAATATAACCCTAATCCCCTTTCGCAATTGAACCGCTTCTTTACCCTCAAAAACCATCATATGGACCTAGATTTCACTGGCACAGACGTGACCTTAACCCGGCCAATATCATCCCATCAGCAATGGAGGAGATGGATGGTGAGATGCCATTGGCGGCCTCCTTGACATTCCAGACTGGTTTGACATGGTTGTTCTAGGTGCACTCGACCTCCGTGGTCCCAAAAGGAGAGTGACGACATTGGTGTCGCCTATTTCTCTGGCGAAGCGCAATTTCGATGGTGGCGGTGACGGTCGAACTCGATCTTCTCGGTTGGTGTTAGTGGTTTCGGCACCTCGTTGGTGGAAAGATCGCCATCTTTCACATTCGCTAGCACCGCCAGCAAAATCCTAGTCTCTGGTTGTTCCTTTAGTGCCTCCTCTGTCTTCTCCATCTTCAAATTTAACATCATTAGCTCCTACTCAGCTGATTCCAGCGCCTCTTCTACAACCATTTGTGGTGGCGTTGGCTATGTCATGGCGGACTCTGCCAAATTTGCAATGGCAACCTCCGATTTGTACTAATTTTTGGTACTTCTCTGGTAATTGTCAAATTGTTCATGTATTTGATTTATAAAAAAGGAACGTTGTTCTTTCTCTTAATTGGTCATATCAACATATTCTTCTCGAAATTTCTCTACCATCTTCGATACCTTCTTAATTGTCAATTGTATTTCGGCAAATATCAATGGATCTAATACAACCACCATAGATGATGCCAAGGAGCACTACTCTAATAACAATTAATACGAACCCAATGGATCCAACACAAATCAACCAGTTAAATTCAATCAACCAACGAATCAATCAAAACCAACCTCAAAGAGAGTAATATATTCGTACATGAAGAAAAACTAATGACAAAAGAACACAAGATAATAGCTTGAATTAGCTTACTGATTCATTCATAAAAAACGACTAATTTATAGTACAAGGAAAAAGATGAAGAGAATGGAAAGTAATTACTAGCCTAATGAATTCCTAGCTAAAATTGTGGATCTGGATACTAGCCTCATAAATTCCTAGCTAAAATAGTAGATCTTGTCTCTACCGCTATGACTAATACATGTATACAAGAATAATTAAATATTAAAATAATGCAATGAAAAATACATATAAACTATTTATTTTTGACACTCCCCCTCAAGTTGGAGCATGTAAATTTACAATGCCCAACTTGCAAAGAAAATGATAAAAATAAAGGAGAACCGAGAGCCTTGGCAAAAACATCCGCTACTTATCCTGTTGACCATACAAATGAAGTAGTAATAATCCGAGCCAATAATTTCTCTCGAACAAAATGACTGTCCAATTCAATGTGTTTGGTCCTCTCGTGAAAAACAGGATTTGATGCAATGTGAAGCGCCGCTTGATTATCACAAAAAAAAAAGTTGCAGGTTCATCAACTTTGACTTAAAGATCACTTAAAAGACGTCGTAGCCAAACTAACTCACTAGTAGTTGTGTACATAGCACGATATTCTGTCTCGGTGGATGAACGAGAAACAACACTTTGCTTCTTGGAGGGCCAAGAAGCCGGTGCACTACCAATGAAAATAACGAAACCTGTAGTAGAACGTCGAGTTGCGGGACAACTAGCCCAATCTGCATCACAATACGCTCAAACACAAAAATCACAATCACTAAGAAGAAAAATTCCTTATCCGGGGACCCCCTTAATATACCAAAGCACTCGAATAGGCCGTCTCCAAGTGAGGTACAAGAGGGTTATGCATAAACTGACTGAGAATCTGAACTGCATAACAAATATCAGGTCGAGTAATACTAAGATAAAGCAAATGCCCTACTAAACAACGATACCTTCCTGAGTCTTCAATAGGATCCCCTTCTTGATCCATTAAATGATGGTTCTGAACAATGGGTGTGGAAGCAGGTTTAGCACCTAGGAGTCCTATTTCACTCAAAATATCAAGGGCACATTTCCCTTGACTCAAAACTATTCCTTCCTTTGACCGAGCAAAATCAATTCCAAGAACGTACATAACAGGACCTAGATTCTTAATACCAAACTGATCATTGAGGGAAGACTTAACCTTTTCAATGTGTTCCACATTATTGCCCATTATAATGACATCATCAACATAGACCAATATCCCAATAAAAACCACCCCACACATGTAAGTGGATAGCGAATAGTCTGACTTAGACTGTGTGAAACCCATGTTGGTTAAAGAATCAGCAAACTTCTTGTTCCAATTCCTAGAAGCTTGCTTTAACCCATATAAAGACTTACGTAAACAACACACCTTACCTTCGAGCTTCTTTTCAAAACCCTGTAGAAGCTTCATATAAACTTCCTCATCCAGATCACCATGCAACAAGGTGTTGTTTACATCCAACTGATGTACAACCAAACTTTTAGCCGCTGCAACTACAAGAACACAACAGTCACTAACAAGTTTGGCCACAGGAGCGAAAGTGTCATGATAATCTATACCTTCGACCTGTGCATAGCCCTTGACGACTAAGCGTGCTTTGTACCGCTCAATGGTACCGTCTGACTTGTACTTAATCTTGTACACCCACTTGGAATCAATAATCCGCTTTCCTAGTGGTAACTCTTCTAACAACCAAGTCTTGTTTTGTTCTAGCACCGAGATCTCCTTCTCCATAGCTTCTCTCCAATGCTTAAATTGCACTGCTTGAGAAAAATTCTATTGCTCATCACTAGAGGTGATGGCTTGAAACAAACTCGAATGCGAGTTAGCAAATCATGCATTTGAAACAAAATTTGAAATTGGATAGACCATACCTGAGTCGACTGATGAAGCAGTAAGATGAGGATGGGCTATAGAAGTAGGAACATCAACGAGATAGTCTTGATACTTAGCAGGCATCGAATGAACTCAGACCGGTTTACCAGACCCAGTCTCCCTCTGCTGCTGCAGGCTGCTGTCGGTGCGTGTTATCCACAGCACTTCTGTCCAGCGGTGCTGAGGTTAACCCCGGTGGTTGCTCCACCCGACCCAAATTTCAAGCAACATCATCCTCAAACCGAATCAACTCAAATCAATCTTTTATCGTAACATTTTCCCTACGTTCTTGATGAAATGGAAATTCATTCTTATAAAATATTACGTCACGTGGGATATCAATTTTTCTATTATCCAAATTATACACTTTATATCCTTTGTTTCTGTGAGGATATCCTAACAAAATGCACCGATTAGCACGAGACCCAAACTTATCACCTCTACGATCTTTATTATGATCATAACACGAGGATCCAAAAGTACATAAGTGAGTATATGTAGGAATTTTACCAAGTAAAATTTTGTAGGGACTCTTATTCTGCAACCGGGGTGAAGGCATGAGATTAATCAAATATGCCGCTGTTAGAACACATTCTCCCCAAAATTGTATTGAAGTCCTGCTTCAAAACGTAATGCATGTGAAACTTTCAAAAGATGACGATGTTTCTTTTCCACAATACCATTTTGTTGTGGCGTGCCCCCACACGAAGTTTGAATTTGTATCCCTTTTCGTGCATAGAAATCAACCAGAGGCCCAAACAAAGATTCTGCACCGTTATCACTCCTCACTTGCTTCACCTGCAAGTTGTGCTGAGTTTGTACTAACTGACAAAAATCCATGAGTATCTTGTGAGACTGAGATTTGTCTCGCATTAGATACACCCACGTACACCTACTATAGTCATCAACTATAGTAAGGAAGAAACAAGCTCCAATCAAGGATAAAGTACAATAAGGACCCCAGATATCACAATGGATCAATTCAAAACATGATTTAGTTTTGGTAACAGAAACAGAAAAAGGTACCCGAGTGTACTTAGCTCAAAAACATGAATCACAAACAACATCCAAACTTGTTCCAAAATCCAAATGAGGAAAACTAGACAACTTGGAAAAAGGGACATGCCCCAACCTACGATGCCACTGAATAGCTTCTTAGTTGAACTCTCCACCCGTGCGGCTCTCAGAGCAAGCGAACCATCCAGCAGATATAGCCCATCTTGCTCTCTACCCACTCCAATCAGCCTCCTCAATGGAAGGTCCTCTATAACATAAAATTTGGGATAGAAAGTTAATGCATAATTTCTACCTCTAGTCAATTCGCTCACAGAAAGTAAATTACAACGAAAACCGGGAATTTGTAACACGTCTCTAAGAACCAGATCGTTGAAAACCGTGGCCAACCCTAAATCAGAAATCAGTAAACACGAACCATTCGGAAGCCTAACTGGTTTAACCATCATATTAATGCAAATATTTTCCAGAACAAAATCTGTCGAAACCATGTGATCAGAAGCACCGGTATCTATAATCCACTTTATCCTTAAGTGAAACCTAACTAGTCAAGTTTACACAAGGCGAGCTAGTTTCTGGACTGACGAGGGTCAACAACTGATGATACCACATCGGAGAAAGTCCCATAATGGGACTGTTTTCCCTTTCCGACCTCGCTGTGGGACCACCAACAGCCGGCAGCAAGAGTTGCTGGTGGTGGTGGGGGGGCTACTGCTGCGGAACAGCCGCTGCAGCCCGACCTGTTGTATTTTGTGTCCTTTGCCTCCATCCAGCTAGATAGCCTATCAACTCATAATAATGTTCTCTTGAATGCCCCCGCTTCTTATAATGAGAACAAAATAAACTGTTATTGCACTTGGAAGGTGGTTTGTTTAGGACAAATGAACTACCTCCCATTTCAACATTCCCTTTAACAACAAGGGCAGCAGCCTCCGGTGCCACAATATTACCTGAAGCAACACTTTGTTGCTTTTCTTCTTGACATAACATGGAGTAGGCACTAGCAATAGTAGGGAGAGGCTTAGTATTCATGAGTTGAGAGTGAACAGTCAAAAAGGAAGAGTCTAAGCCATTAACAAGTCTAGGAGCTTCTCTATATCTCGAATGGTAGAAAAGGCTTGTGCAGAACCACAAGTGCAAGGCGGAATTGCTACTAGAGTGTAAAGCTCATCCCATAACGCTCTTAATTTTGTGAAATAATCAAAAATTGGCATGTTATCCTGCTTTAAAAGTGAAATTTCACTTTTGATTTCATAAAGATAGGGAACGTTACCTTGAGAAAATCATTCATTTAAATCTAACCAATTGTTGCGCGAAATTTTAAATTACGCAATGCTAGAGTTGATCTCTTTGGAAACTGAGTTAGTGAGCCAAGAGGAACCATAGAATCACATGCACTCTAATTTTCAAAATCCGGTGAACTTTCATCCTGTTTTGCAATGGTTCCATCTAGGAAACCTAATTTTCTTTTAGCTTTAAAAACTTTATAAATAGATCGCCTCCAAGCTGGAAAGTTAGGGCCTGTTAAAACGTCTGGCACAAATACTAAACAAGGATGATCTGAAGGATGCAAATAATAGGGAGAATTCACATTAAGAACTCCCCCTGAAGTAACATCTGGTGCAACAACTTGATTGGTACCTTCCCCGGACATTATTAAAACATGCAATTAAAAACACAACTGAAACAAATAACAAGAGGGGAAGAGAATCGGCTTACAAAAGAGACCAAGGCTGCAAGTCTTGCAACAACGAGAATGGAAATTGGATCTCAAATCCGCTCTAATACCATGAAGAAAAACTTAAGACAAAAGAACATAAGATAACAGCTTGAATTAGCTTACTGATTCATTCATGAAAAATGACTAATTTATAGTACAAGGAGAAAGATGAAGAGAATGGAAAGTAATTACTAGCCTAATGAATTCCTAGCTAAAATTGTGGATCTGGATACTAGCCTAATGAATTCCAAGCTAAAATTGTGGATCTTGCCTCTACTGCTATGACTAATACATGTATACACGAAAAATTATATACTAAAATAATACAATGAAAAATACATATAAACTAGTTATTTTCAACAGTATATATATAACTCGATATAATTCGTACAAGAGTCTAAAGATTTACAAATACTAGCTATAAGATAAGGGAAAGGAGGACGAAGGGAGAGAGAGAGAACTGAGAGAGGGAAGGAAGAGAGAAGCCGAGAGAGAGTGTGTGGGAGAAAGACTCAAACAATCCATCCACACTCCTCTACAATAAAGACCCATATTTATAGCTTAGGAGAGAGATATAGTTGGATTACAAGACTTGACCTATTTTATTAATACCTAAACTACCTCTCACTTACCCACTATTCTATCACCATGCAAAACCGAAACTCATATGTCCCAAACTAGCTAGTTGACTCAAAAATAAGATGACACAAATCCAAAAAGACCAGATCCGACTCAGGTCTCAACCCATGTCTTAACCCGAGATAACCCACATTGAAAATGTTGTAACTTGATTGAAGTTAAACCTAGACGACTCAAGCTCACAATGACCTAGGCCGTGCAAGCCCAAATCCCAAATGACCCACTCAAATTAAACAAAAATCTGACATGACTCAAACAAGAAATGATACGACCCAATTAAAACTAGGCCATAGTTGAACTGCAACTTAAATTACTCAAAATAGTAATGATCCAACCTGACCAAAACTTAGTTATAGCTAATCAAATCTTGGAATAATTCAATTTGATTATTCCAAAACCTGAGGATACGTCGAGTTATTATGTAATTAATATTTCTAACCTCAAATTCCTCTGTTCATCCAAACAATGAAATTTAAATTAAATTCTAATTCCAATTCTAGTAGAATTGGATTAGAAGTATAATTGAGGATCCAATTCCAATTCTAGAAATACAAAATAAGACTGTTATTCACTTCAACTATAATACTTGGAAATATATTTACTATTTGTTATAAGACTAAGATATATTATACTCAAGAGGAAGAGAATAAAACTACAAACTCAAAAATGATTAAAGAAAAATGGCAAGTATTTTATTCTAGAAATAAAAAAATAGAAATTTTTTTCTTCCATTCAAATAATTCCCTTTTTTTTTATAATTGAGAATTTATTAATAAGGTCGATCAAGAGATCGCCAAACAAACACACAGCAAACAAGGGCAACCCTACAGAAGACTGCGCACAAAACCCCCAACCCCTACAACACCCAAAGGAGAGAGGACACCATAGACACAAAACAAAACCAAGCGCAAAAACAACAAGCGCGACAGCCCAGCAGCCCAAAAGACCAACAAAAGAGCCAAACAAACAAAACACGGAAGCAAGGAGGCGAGGAGCGACAACCAACCAACACAAACAGCCAGCGGAACGAGCCAACACAAAACGAAAAGCAAAACACCACACGCCCCAACAAGAGCCAGCCACAAGCCTACGCACCCCAAAAGAAAGAAAGAAGAAAACAACACCAAACCAGCCAAGCAGACACTGGCCGCCAAAAGCATCCAGGCGATCAGAACACGAACAAGAAGCTACTTGAGCCCTAACATCTTCTTCTTCCCTGTTCCCTTCCATTTATTGTTCCTTTTCTTAACTCTTTTGATCCCTTTCGCATTTTTCAGTAGTTTTTCAACCACAGAATCTTTTTCATCAATCCACTTGAGGTCTAAAACATTTGTCATCCGGCGGATCCTATATGCCTCTCTATCTGCCTCCGTGCTACATTTCAGTTCTGATTTTGATTCAGTAAAATCACTGCTTTCATTAACAATTGAAGCTTTCTTCCCGCTTGTTTCTGCCTTCCTCTTTCCTTTCCTTTTCTTTTTTCCACTGCTCTGCGACACTTTTCTCAAATCTGATTCTTCAGAAACGTTAACATCGAAGAGATTCATGAACCCGGGTGGAAAATCCTCCTCTGAGCATAAACGTTCCGGTTCCTCACCCCCTGTATTCTCTTCCGCATTTTAGTTTTTCCGAGTCCCCTGTAAGCAATCCTGCGTCATTTGAATTCCTTTTCTCATGCTCGGTCGAGGGGTCTCCCCCTCCCTTACTGTTTCATTCTCGATTTCTTTAACTGTACTTAAGGATGGCGACTGCACCCGTTCCTTCATTTCCGGCGAACTACCTTGTATGTTCACAATGGGGCCATCGTTCATGTCGTTGGAGCAAGTAACCCTGTCAGGCTCAGAGACATCCTTCTCGGCTCTGATTTGCGTATCCCGAGTAATGAAGTCTTCCGTTAGCATCTGACCTCCTTCCAGGATGTGAATTGTATGACTTCTTTGATCAACCATAAGGTAGGCCTTCTCGTCAATGCAATGCGGTGCCATAGTCTCCACCAAAATCTTCCCCACTTCTAATGAGTCATATCCATTACACCTCTTGTCCACCGCAAGGACCCGGCCAAAACTTTTGCCGATTTCAATAAGTTTTCCTAATTCCAAGCCTGTAACGGAATTCCATAACATGAAAGCCATGCCTTTCTCTTAAGGCTTTGATCAAACTCTGTCCACTTCTTCACATTCATAGTCCATTTCTTAATCCAGCCTTGGTTGTCTGACAAAATCCAGTCCCTGACCTCAGTGGATTCAAATGTGATAAGAAACGATGTCCCTCCCATGTGTTGAACATCACAATCAAGGCCACTATCGTCTTCAATGCTTCTCTTCAGCAAAGAAACTTCAATGTCATACTCAGCTTCACCTATAATGCTCCTTCTTGGCTTTTCTTTTTTATCTTCATGGGCCTGACCGTAGAAGGTTTTCCTTTCGGGGTGACGATCCATTGATCCCTTCTTTCCTTCGTCCCTTATGACCATAACCGATGACGCCTGTTCCTCTTTCTTATCAAACCTAGCGAACTTGACCAAAATTCTATTAGCCCTGATCATCATACCGTTCATTTCCGCAATAGCCCTCTCACCCGCCTGCCTATCACTGAACTTAACAAAGCCAAAGTTAAATCTATTATACCTTCTTCTTCTCCGAGAAATAAAAGTGTTTGTAATTGCACCAGAACATCTAAATAATTGTCGCAGCCAAGTATTGTCCATGCTCCATGGTAGAAAATCAACAAAAAGGTTAGCCATTTTAACCCCAGCAACGACACATCCACAGCCACAATCTTGAGGTTGAGCTGAACAGGGGAGGTCGAATCGCCCCTGAATCGCCGAGATACGGCAGCAAACTGACCCCTAGTCGGAAAAAATGGGAGGTGTTTGAAGAGAATGAAGGGAGGATGGAGGAGATGAAGGCTGGTGGTGATACGGTGGCGATACTGGCAGAGACCTGCAACGGACCGAAGCAGGGGTTGGGCTGAGGTATTGGAGGGTGGAGGTGGCAAGGCCCGTCCGTTTACTCACAACCGGCAAAGGGAGCTGTACGACAATGACGGCAAGCTTGAGGCGACCCCGTCACGGAGACCCCGGCGGTGGGTAACTATACACGCACCCTCACGCGCTAGCAGAAGTCAACGGCTTGGTTGGGATTTTGACCGTTGGGCAGAGAGAAGTAAGAGAGAGAGTCTTTGTTGACAACAGTTATCACAAGGTCATTAGGCCTTAAATAATTCCCTTAATATTTTATTAATTAAAATATTCGCGCCGTCACTTTCACTCTCAATTTCTCACTTTCCTTTTCACTACATTTTTCTTGCTTCTAGTATGCATATTTATACTGAACAAGAATATGTACACACACACACACACACACACACACACACATATATATATATATATATATATATATATATATATAATGGTGTTTTATATTATTTCTAATTTTCTAGGATATTTAATAATATTTAAACTCGATCACAAAAATTATACCAAAAAAATATCTAACGTGTACAACACCATCTACACTTTTTTTTTTTCATTCTCTGCATTAATTTTGTTACTAAAGTAATCACTTTTTATGCAACTATCACAAACATTATATTCTTTATTAAAATTAAATCTTTTCTACCGATCACTCATCAACATCGTTAGCATTTTGTTAAAAGTTCGTGTGCTATGCACATGCTTTTTGGGGTGGAATGTTAGGACCACTTAGTCATACCGAAGCCCTAAATTGAAATAGTAAGCACAAACAAAGGGCATTAGAGGAAACATCAAAGCATCATAATATACGTAGTTTGGTCAAAAACCTATACGTCTATAGAGAGGAGTAGCACAACTTCACTATATTTTAGGATGATTACATGAGACGTCTCAACTTTTAATCCTGGTCAACATAGACAACTATAGTGCCTATATATAGTCGCACAATGAACCCTCGTGTCCAACGCTCCCAAATAACATCGATTCTATTCTCTACCTGATGTATAAGGTCGTCTACAACCAAGTCTCACACATAACAATTCTCCCTCTTTAAGACTGGTTGGATTACATAATATCCTAAGCTACCATCAGACTGAACCACCTTCAAACAATTCATTTTCATTTTAAAACCAGTTCATTTCACTGTTGATCTAGTCGCATTTGCTGAAAATCGTTGGTCTACTCAAGTGTCATCGGTTAGGTAGACTGGTTTGACATAATCGCTTCAATGATTCTTCTATAGCGTTTTTTGTTCTGTCTCCTCCCGCCATCACAGCTTAACATTAGCATAGCGCACATCTCAAGGCATGAGATCGCCACCATGGCCCAACAACTCCGTCCTGAGAATGCACCGCCATTGAGCATCACTTCCAATTATTCGAAAAAAAAGGATGATATAAGATCAAATGGGAAAAACTTATGACGTACAGAAAATGCAAAGAAGTAGAAAGAGATCACCAATTGTGGAATACCACTTCCTTAAAGCCGAATTTTCCCCATCACAGGTAGACACTAGCCTTTTGACAATCAACTCCCAAAGTTAACGCAATGACTGTAGCACCTGTGTACAAGAGGGCTATAGTACGGGAAACCATTGGAATAAATGGTCAAAATTTGAGAGTTTTTTCTATATTTAGAAGTGAAGGTGACATACCCCTTTTATAGATAAAAGAACGAGGACTACATTAAATGGAAAGAATTGAAGAGTTTGTAACTATTCCAGCAGAATGATGGCAGCGTTAACATTGCCTGCAACTAGGGGCATTATGTCATATTAATTATGCCACCCGTTGAATTTAGTCATTTGTAAATATCATGTATTCATTTTATATAATTCACATATTTTTCTTGTATAGGAATTTATACATAGTAGTTAGTATAGCAATTAGTACTGACAATTAGTGGTAGAATTAGTGCACATGTTTATTTCTTCATCTTCTTGTAACCGGCTCATTATTGCCTTCAATGAGTTGTTTATTGCTTTGTTTATTGCCTTGTAACTCATAGAGAGGAAGAGGAAGTGTTGGGCTCTTCCATTAGCTAGTAGTCTTGTATAAATTAGGAGCTTGCTTGTATGTTTTGATCATCCAATAAAAAGTAATTCATTCTTCCATCTAATATTTCTAGTATTTTTCATAAGTTTACATGGTATCAGAGCAAGTTTCGATCTTGCATTAAGCGACGCTGTCTTCCTCTTCTTGATTCACGGCCAAAGCACTCTTGGAGTGTACCTGTGAGTTGTTCATTTTCCCTTTGCTTCTTGTGCTTGTTTTGTGTTTTGATTTGGTAGAATATGGCCGGTGTTAACAATAATGAGACTACTCTAGATAATGATAATCAAACTATCATGCAGGCTCTCCCGACAGGGGGAGTCATTGATGTTAACTCACCGTTTTATCTGCATCCCTCGGATAATCCCGGTTTGATTTTTGTTCAAAATATTTTAACAGGACCCAATTATCCTTCTTGGAGAAGGGCTATACTAAAAGTTTTTAAGGCAAAGAGAAAAATTGGATTTCTTGATGGTAGTATTACCAAACCGGATGAATATTCACCGGACTTTGAAACTTGAAGTGCGTGTGACTCCATGGTTGCAACTTGGCTCTCAAACTCTGTGTCTAAAGAGATTAATGAGAGTATTACCTATTTAGAAACTGCGCATGATATTTGGCTTGATTTGCATGAGAGATTTTTTCAAGCTAATGTCCCTCGTATTTACAAATTAAAACGCGAGATCTCGCATCTGAAGCAAGATAATTTACCTGTTTCAACTTATTTTACTAAGTTGAGGTCCTTTTGGGATGAATTGTATACGCTAGTTGAGATCCCACCATGCACTTGTGGACATGCTAAAGCCTTTTCGCAAATTCGTGATATGGAAAAATTGTTGGACCTTTTGATGGGTCTTGATCCATCCTTTTCAATTGTGCATTCACAGCTTATGAACACGAAACCTTTAACATCGATTGGTAGTGCATATTCTGTATTATGCCAGGAGGAGAAACAACTGAGCGTAGCAGCAGGCTCAGTGGTTGTCCCGGACGCTGCTGCTTTGGCAGCGAAAGCCACTGAAGGTGGCGCGGCAATAGTGTCGGGAAATCGACGTTCTAACAGTTTTACGTGTACTCATTGCAAGAAACAGGGACATTCCAAGGAGCGATGCTTTGAGTTGATCAGTTACCCACCTGGATGGAAGAACAAAGGGCAGCGAAATGCAAACCGGGAGTCGGTTTCTACGGCTGCAGCAGTAGAAATCGAACCTCTCGGTGGAGAATGCAGTGCCATTTCGGGCCTGTCCGCTGCGTAGTATCAACAATTGATGTCCCTCCTTGGTCCTTCTACGTCTACCCCTTGCATTAACTTGACAGGTCAAGTATTGTCGTTTCGTGATTGGATAATAGACACGGGTGCCACAGACCATATGGTTTCCTCTTTACCCGTTATGTTTGACGTTAAAGTAAATAATTTGGTTGGCCCTGTTAAGTTGCCTAATGGAACTTCGTTAAAGGTCACCCATGTGGGAAAGGTCAAAATCGCAGACAATTTTGTCCTCCATGATGTACTCTATGTCCCTGGTTTTCATTACAATTTATTGTCAGTGAGCAAGCTAACTCAAAATGGAAAATGCACATTAACATTTCACCGTGATTTTTGTTACATACAGGACCTACACTCGAAGAGGCTGATTGGAGCGGGTAGGCAACGAGATGGGCTATACTTGTTGCAAGCGCAGCCCATGGAAGGGTCGGTCAATACAGCTCAAGTGAATAAAAATGCCGTCTTGCGGCATCAACGTCTTGGTCATGTTTCGTTTCAGAAATTATGTGTGTTTCCTAGTTTGAGTGTTAAGAAAACTAATGTCGTTTGTGATGTTTGTCATCGTGCCAAGCAGGCACGCTTACCTTTTCCCTTATCTGTTACTAAGACTCGTGGGTGTTTTGATTTGATACACTGTGACATTTGGGGTCCTTATCGAATTTTGTCATTAACTGGTGCTCGATATTTTTTGACAATTGTTGACGATTTTAGTAGATGCACTTGGGTTTATCTCATGAGAGAAAAATCCCAAGCACACAAAATTCTCATGGATTTATGTCATATGGTCAAAACACAATTTGGGTTTTAGGTTAAGCAAATACGGAGCGATAATGGACAAGAGTTCAAGTACGGGCCGCTTTTGGACTTTTATACGAGTCATGGGATTCAGTTCCAATCCTCTTTGGTTGGGACACCTCAACAAAACAGAGTAGTCGAACGGAAGCACAAACACCTCTTGGAAGTGGGTAGAGCACTTCGGTTTCAGGCGGGTTTACCTAAAAGATTTTGGGGTGAGTGTATTTTAACTGCGGCTTATTTGATAAATTTGACTCCTTCCTCAGTTCTTCATAACAAAAGCCCATATGAAATACTTTTTGGCAAAATACCCGTGTTCAATCACTTAGGTGTTTTTGGGAGTTTATGCTATTACCGTACAAAGGATAGAAAGGGTGATAAATTTGATAACCGAGCTACTTCGGGTATTTTTGTTGGTTATCCACATGGGCAAAAGGGTTATAAAATTTATAATCGGGAGGAAAATAAAATTATCATTTCGAGAGACGTACATTTTTACGAAGAAGTTTTTCCTTTCCTGCAAACCAACAGTACACATACAGAACATATACACCTAAACCCGTGGTCTTTTGCTTACGCCGAAGGGCCGGATCATCCACCGACCCTCACTGCGCAACCGGCTGAACCAGGACGTGCTGTTCAGCTGGCCGAATAGGACCAAACCGAACCAGCAGAGACTGGTTCGGTCAGCCAGTCACCAGCCGAGGGTGACCTCGGGTACCGCCTCGAATGAAGTGTCAGAAGGTGTCTTGGGTACCACAAGTTCACGAGGTAATACGGAAGGTACTTTGGAAATCAGAAAGAGCACTCGCTTGCGTTCTGCACCGGTAAAATACCAAGACTACATATGTGACGTTCCATCTTCTATAGCCCATGCTCCTGCTACCACTCCTTCAGCCAATTCTGGTATAGTGTATCATATTTCCAATTTTGTCTCTAATGTGCATTTTTCTAACGCTCATTGCAATTTTTGAGTGCCATCACGGCTTGTGATGAGCCTAAAACCTTCAAGCAAGCGGTAGAATACAAACATTGGAGGGATGCAATGGAAAAGGAGATTCGTGCTTTGGAGGAGAACCGAACTTGGACATTAGAGGACTTACCGATGGGAAAGAAAGCCATTGACTCGAAGTGGGTCTATAGAGTGAAGTACAACTCAGATGGGTCGATTGTGCGATACAAGGCAAGGTTGGTAGCTAAAGGAGACACTCAGGTTGAAGGTATAGATTATCATGATACATATGCTGTGTTGCAAAATTAGTCACGGTGCATTGCATTTTAGCTGCTGTTGTTGCAAGAAGTTGGATAATAAATCAACTAGACATGAATAATGCCTTTTTACATGGAGATTTGGATGAGGAAGTTTATATGAAACTTCCACAAGGTTTTGAACAACAACATAAAGGAAAAGTATGTCGTTTACGAAAATCTTTATATGGGCTTAAACAGACTTCACGTAATTGGGATCATAAGTTCACTTCTACCTTGCTAAGTATTGGCTTTAAACAATCCAAAGCAGATTATTCACTTTTCACGTATCATCATGATGGCATTTTCACCGGGGTTTTGATTTATGTGGATAATGTTATAATCACTGGTAATAATCAAAATCACATTGCCAAAGTGAAGGAGAATTTGAATGCTTCTTTTGGAATTAAAGACCTAGGACCCATCAAATACTTCTTAGGAATCGAGGTTGCTCGGCCTCCTAAAGGAGTTGTTTTATGTCAATGAAAGTATGTATTGGACATTTTGAGTGAGGTTGGTTTATTGGGGGCGAAACTGGCTCCTACACCCATAGTCCAGAACCATGGTTTAGCAGATCAAGTTGGGGATAAGATTGAGGAGGAAGGTCAGTATAGAAGACTAGTGGGTCATCTCCTTTACTTGACCATAACTAGACCAGACATTAGCTATGTTGTTCGTATTTTGAGTCAGTTCATGCATGATCCTAGAGCTCCTCATCTCGAAGCCGCTACACGGGTTTTACGGTATTTGAAGGGGACACCGGGACAGGGCATTTTTTTGCCCACCAATAGTGATTTACGTTTGAGAGCATATTGTGATGCAAATTGGGCGGGATGTCCAAACACGAAACGTTCTACCACAGGTTTTGTCACATTTTTAGGGGGTGCACCAATCTCTTGGCGCTCCAAGAAACAAAGTGTGGTTTCCCGTTCTTCAGCTGAAGCATAATATCGGTCTATGGCGACTACAACTAGTGAAGTTGTGTGGTTACGTTACTTATTGACTAATCTTATGGTTCCCATTGACTATGCTTCTGTTTTATTTTGTGATAATCAGGCCGCTCTTCACATCGCCTCAAATCCCTTTTTCCATAAAAGAACGAAGCATATTGAAATCGACTGTCATTTCATTCGAGAGAAGCTCTTGTCCAAGGAAATTGCGCCCTCTTTTGTTCAATCATCGAGACAAGTGGTGGACATTTTCACTAAAGGGCTCGGTTCTGCAGATTTTACCGCTCTCCTTCGCAAGTTGGGCATCATAAATTTACATGCTCCAACTTGAGGGGGAGTGTTGAATTTAGTCCTTTGTAAATATCATGTATTCATTTTGTATAATTCACGTATTTTTCTTGTATAGGAATTTATACATAGTAGTTAGTATAGCAATTAGTGCTGACAATTAGTGGTAGAATTAGTGCACATGTTTATTTCTTCATCTTCTTGTAACCGGCTCATTATTGCCTTCAATGAGTTGTTTATTGCTTTGTTTGTTGCCTTGTAACTCAGAGAGGAAGAGGAAGTATTGGGAAGTGTTGGGCTCTTCCATTAGCTAGTAGTCTTGTATAAATTAGGAGCTTGCTTGTATGCTTTGATCATCGAATAAAAAGTAATTCATTCTTCCATCTAATATTTCTAGTATTTTTCATAATTTTACACCACCAGCTAGTATTCTAGCAAATTTATTCCTCTATGACTAGCAAAATTTCAACTAATAGTTTAGAAAAATATATCTGGGAAGCAAACATGCCCATGCCCGCACCCGTCACCCCTCGCCTGAGCCTTAGCGTGAACCCTGTCCAAGGCTGGCGTAGCACAACGGGCGAACCACATGCGTGCTCATATGTTCCATCATAGCTCCAAAGGGTGCCCAGTAACTTACCAAGCATAGTAGATGTTAGGATATTTACACATGATGTAGTGTTCTCTCCAATCCGGCAATCCCATGCGGGATCTCATAAACGAGGAAAGTGTTGGGCTGTATTTTCAGTGTGAGACAAATAATGACATAACATTTATATGGGATAGGCTATTTATCGAAACTTTCTTGACCATCTTCCAACGTGTTATGAAGACTTGGAGGAGCAACTTAGAAAAGTTCCAAGTCCATCTTCCAATATGGGACAAGGAAAATTGGAAGAACAATTAATGCTACCCAACACAAAGTTTTGAAGTATATTTCTAACACAACCAATACCCACCAACATTGGGCTTCCCTTGTCATTGCCGCACCCACCGCATCACAAACTTACGCCTGGTCTCTTCTGGTTCAAAGGCACTTCGCCACACATTTATCATCACCACAACACACAGTCAATGTCACTTTGCTCTTGGACTAGGGACAACCTGCGTACAATAGTCACTGTCCTATCTGGACTAGTTACGCGCCATCACACTTGCTCTAACACCACCTTGTTCATTAATACCGTCACTAGAAATCTTACCAAATATGAGACACCTCCATTGTCAGACACTCAATTGTGTCAGCTTAAACTTTCCTCCCGTGTTGATAATGTGAGAACTGATCTGATTTCTTCAAGATTCTAGTACTCCATGCATTGCCCATATCGAATGGAATCACCGGAATGTAATGCTTGGTCATTGCCTCATTCACTAAGGAGCAACTGTCTTTCGCTCTGAACGACATCCCATAGTTTTGTTCACGCCATTGGTTCAACACTAACCAAACGCGTCAACCTACCTACGCGAAATTCAACAAACCTCCACCTTGCCCTTTACCGGTGAAATCGGGTTACGGCCAAACTCACCATCTAGTGTTACCACAGCTGAGGTCAGCCACAGGGTCTCATTTCCCATTAGATCTGCTAAGTCTCGATTAGGGCTACCCTTAGGCATTAATACCAACTTTTAGAACCATCCCTCATAATGGAGCCCTAAATCAAATAGCATGAATAACCAAAATGAGGGTCAGGGGAAAAATCAAAACACGTGTTTACATCCACAAAATGGAGCAAAACAATTTCATTATATCAGAGGAAGATCCCATGAAGCATCTCAAGTCTCAACCCCACTAAACATACACAACCCTGCTGCTTACAAGAGGTAAAAACAAAGTAACTTGAATATCATAGTTGTTCATCTCTCATACATAGAGAATAAAAAGGTAAGATACAATATATAATTCTAAAAACATAGAACTACCCCTATATATTCCTAGGTAAAATAGAACTACCCCTGTATTGTCCTAGGTAAAATTAAACTATCCTAGTAGAATATATATCTAATAATATGCCTTCTCAATCTGTGCATGATAAGACCATGGAAAGATTGTCATGATGATACACAACACAACTCGCTGAGAGACCCTTGTGAAGATGTAAGCAAATTGTTACTCATTAGGGACATAATGATCTTAAATATCACCTTGAACTTGGTTTTCTAAAACATAGTGGACATTAACACAGATGTGTTTGGCGAGTTTGTGATGAGCGATAAGGTTCAGGAAGAGTCACTTGGAAAAGATGTTGTCATGTCGCAGTTCAAACAAATAACAAAGGAACACGCTAATGTCATTTAGAATTCAGTAAGTCTTAAAATAGAGCAAGGCAAGGCTCAATACTCCGATTCAGTAGTGTAAGACATGAAAAATCACACAATTAGAAGTAGAGTGCCTACTATCAAGGACTCAAGACAACCTTCCAATATGTGTCAGCATACACCATGATGCAAAAATCAAGATTTGGTAGATATAGGAGGCCATGGTATTGCACCTTTCACTTAATAAAGGATCCACTTGACCACTTGTCATTGTAGTTTCCTTGGACAATGCAAGAACTAATTGGCAACATTAATAGCAAATGAAATATCTGATCTAGTGAAGGCAAGATACTAAATTGCACCTACTTTACTCCGGTAAACAAAGCATTGATCAAACTGAAGTAAGTTAGTATTGAAGCTCTATAACCAAGCCAAAGGTGCCCGTTGTAGACAGCACACATGATCGGGGAATGATGAGTGAAACCAAAGGGTTGCTTTATGTAAACTTTCTTATGGAGATAAGCATGCAAGAAGGCGTTTCTGACATCTACTTGTCAAATGGTCCATAAATGATTGACAAGGGAAAGGACAAGACGCACTATAGTAGGTTGATGACAGGATGAAGGTCTCATGATAGTCAATGCCCTGTTGTTACATAAAGCCTTGAGTCATACGAGCCTTATAGCGTTCAACCAGACCATCAAACTTATACTTAACCTTGTTCTTCCATGTGCTACCTGCGAGGGTCTTGGAAGGGTCATGGGAATGAGATCGCAAGTTTGGTTCTGAATAAGGGCATTAAATTCATCAACAATGGCTTCATGCCACTGTGGAACCATTGCCGCCTATAAATAACAGGTGGGCCTAGGAATAGTGAGCCATTAATGATAGGGGATGACGAGGTTTATGAATACCAACCTAGGACCGGGTGGTCATATTGGCTGCACATTCGTTTAAGTTGGACCATTAGTAGTAGTTCAGCTATGTACAATACCTTGAGGAGAGCAAGAGTCAAGCTAAGGAAAGATTCTAGGTGCCCAAAGAGTGAGGATGGGGTCACTGGCACAACTGCTCCAGTAGTGGGACCACTTGACTCTAAGGTCGACGACTGTACGGCATAACCAGGCACATGGGACGAGGAAGATGAAAGACCAATTAACACAGACATCGGGACCATGGAAAGGTCAAGAGACCCTAAGGCCTGTGATTAGAACGTCGATGAGTATTATTAAGCAGGCTCCATAAGAGAAGGTGTAGTGGCAGTGGAGGTACAAGCAACCAAGAGGGGGATCAACGCTGAAAGAGAACCATCCATTGCAACAATGATGAGGTGTCATACCTCTCATTACCAAAGCACTAGATTACATGAGAACTATTAAAGTGACATAGTGAATTTGTGCACCAAAACATAAATGTTGCAATGTAATACTCATCCCGATTGATGCAAGATAGTAGATGATGTGGAAGGTTTTTTTCTCAAGGAGGAGAGTACAAGAAAAAGGGACCATCAACATCTACTTAGCCGCAAGCAATGCTTGATACCTCTCCTATTTTTCCAGGTTAGTGGAGATGTCAACCTCCTAAACAAGGAGTTGAATTGTGCTCACCCACCAGGCAAGATCAATCCAACAGTGTCGCCTGAGTGAAGAAGGACAATGCCTATACTGCTTGTAAAACTCTTTCATTAGGTGCGCTATCATGATAGGACTCCAAGAAGAAGCCCCAGCTAACTCCTTACCAGCATCCATGGTAAGACGAGGGGCATGTGCTTTTCAGAATGATTGGGACGTTAAGGGCGTGTAAACGGTAAAACAGGATGAAAGTGAAAGTTGCAAAAAACTAGCAGAAACTTTACAACATACCAAGCATGTAATTAAGGGATTGTTAGAAATATAAGTAAAAATAGTATAGAAATCAATCACAATAACAAAGAGAAACGACATAGATCTTAACTGAGAGATGAATGATACCTTGGTAGAAACACCATTGTCCTAAAAAGCGATTTCACCGCTACTCAAGTAAACACAGTATTATAGGTGGCCGCCCTCCGAGATCGACACGATTCGACTGCTAACGTGCACTTGTTAGTGACCGAGCTAGGAAAGGTCAACCTAGAATGATAGGATTGTTGCTCTTTTGCCTAGGGATGGGGTTCATATCAAAAACAATGAAATCCACTGGGAAGACAAACTTGTCATGTTTGACTAGTACATCTTCCAACACCATGTGAGGTACATGCTCTGACTTATTAGCTAACTGAAGTGTAACACTAGTTGGCTTCATGTTTCATGTACCCAATTCCTAAAGAACTGAGTAAGGCTACATTCACTCCAAGATCTAAAAGCGCTCGACTGGTGTAACTCTCCTCCATGACACATGGGACTGTAAAGGCCCCGGGATCTCTAACCTTGGGCAGGGTGTCCGATGCCAAAATACTACTCACATATACAGTGAGTCAGACCTTCTTTGGAGTGTGCGCCTGTGCACGCTTCTTTTTTAAACAGAGGTCCTTCAGGAACTTGGCATACATTGAAATGTGTTTAATGTCGTTAATCAATGGCAAATTGATTTTCACGTCTTTAAACAAGTCTATGAGCTCAACCCTCATTAGGTCGTCCTTTTCCTTTGGTGCTACAAGGGCTGAAGGGAAAGGAACAACAAGTTCATAAAACCTATCTCGTGACCTCTCTCCATGAGCTATGGGAGGGGGAGCCACGTCCTTCTCGACCTCAACCTCAACTTTCCTAAGGTTCTCCTCTCCTAAAACTAACACAACCTTGACATGTAATAGCCGAATATGTCATAGGAGTAAGGAATAAAACAAATCAAAATGAGACACATTAACAATCTATCACTTGCCTTAGTACTGTTTCTAACCTCGCCACCATCCTTACCTAACAATTTTCCCTTATACGTTCTGATGTTAGTCGGTATCAGAGCCTACCATCAACATCCATCTCCCCACCATCATCAAACTCTATTTATCATCATCAAAAATTTTAAAAAAAAAAATTTCCCTTCCCAAGTACCATCTTGCCGTCTAGTTTTTCCCCACAAAAGAAAAACGAAAAAAACCCCAAAATAAAAGAAAATCAAAATACTCAATGTCATCCAAAAAATTGAAATGCTGCCAGAGAAATTGTCGGCCAATTGCCGCATGGAAGCTCTTGCCGCCACTCTCAATATTCATTGGATTCGATCAAACCAAACCACACCAATATCGCCGCCGAAGACCACCACGAAACCAACTCTCTCTTTCCTATTATCTGACTACTGTTGAAGATCAGAACCACCACCATCGCCTTCCTCGAAGCAAAGCCACCACCATTCACCCAGAAGTACGTCTCACGCATCGCCAAAATCCCCACTACAATCAACTTCAAGATCTAAAACAATCCACCGATATATCTAAGTCCTCTCCCTCCGTTAGACGAAAGCCAGAAATCACTTTTGAGGCCCTGTCATGCGCTACAGCCTGTGCGTGGGTCTCGTTTCTCATATTGTCGAAGTCAACCGCTCTTGTCACCTTCCAAAACAGCATCTGACTCAAGACCGGATTATCCACTGGTGCCACGTGTTTCACCTGTCACCTAAAGTTGTCTTACGCATCAACATTGCTGCTACATTGGCCCTACTCCACGTCCGCAAATCCTTGTCCAACAATTTCGACATGCTAATTCTAATTCTGGCTATGTTTTCCAAATTCTACTCCGATTTGAAATTAATACGGCAACAACATGCCTTCAAGACGGTACGCCGCTGAATTAAAAGGTATTGTCGACATTGAACTAGTAGATTTATGTCATCAAGTTCAAGTGTTACAAGAATAAACAAAACCAAGTTCAAGGTGAAGTTGTCAATTCTAAAAGTCAAAGTTCAAGTGATGAAAGTTATATATCTAATCCGCTCCACACCGATGACTCATCACTTGAAGAAGAATCACCTCGACACCATCGCCATCAAACTCCACCCAACAAATCCTCTAGTTGGAATGTTAAAGTGGGCATCCCTAAATTTGAAGGAAGTCTACAACCTGATGATTTCATCAATTGGATTCACATTGTGGAAAGAGTTTTTGAACTTAAAGATATCCCTAATGAACGTCAAGTCCAACTTGTTGCCATCAAATTGAAGAAGTATGCATCCATTTGGTGGGAAAATCTTAAGAGACAAGGAGAAATAGAAGGGCGTAGCAAGATCAAAACTTGGAGCGAAATGCGTCGAGAATTGGCAAAAAATTTCTTCTCGAGAATTATCACCAGGACACATTTATCAAGTTTCACAACTTGAAGCAAAATCAATGTCTATTGAAGAACATACCATGAATTCGAACGGCTTATTATGAAATTTGACGTTAAGGAGCCTGAAGAACAAACTATTACGCACTACTTAGGAGGATTGAATTCTAAAATCGAGGATATTGTACAACTTCAACATTATTGGACTCTTAACGATGTCATTCGCCTAGCATTAAAAGGTTGAGAAGCAAATATTCAAGAAAGGTGTTGCTAGTTCACCAAAATTTAAGGAGAACACATCCAGCCTAGGTCCACAACAATAAAGTACAACTTCTTCAAAGACAGCCTCGTCTAGACCTTCTAACACTGACAAAAGCAAAGAAGTTAGTGCAAGTCCTCATACTACTCAAAGAAAGTGCTTCAAATGTCACGGAGTAGAGCATATTGCTTCTAAATGTCCTAACCGCAGAGGTGTCACTCTTGTCAAAGAAGGAGAGAACGAAGAAAATTAAGGAGAAGAGACGTTGCCAAAATTGGAGGAAAATGATGAAGAGACCATCTATGCTGACCATGGTGAATTGCTTGTAGTGCATCGACGACTCAATGTTCATGCCTTAAGAAAAGAAGAAAGTTGGCTTCGTCATAATGTCTTCCACACCAGATGCACGACAAAGAACAAAATATGTGATGTTACCATTGATAATAAAAGTTGTGAAAACGTTGTTGCTACTAGCATGGTGGAGAAATTGGAGCTTCATATTTAACCTTATTGAAAACCATATATACAAGCTACTGTGGCTAAGGAACGAGAATGAAGTTCAAGATACAAAGCGTACAAAGATGAAGTTTGGCGTTATATTATTCCCATGGATGCCTGTCACTTACTCCTTGGTTGCCCTGGCAACATAATCGTCAAGCTATCCACAATGGTTATCATAATTCTTATTCTTTTGTGAAGGATGAATTAAAGATAGATTTAGCCCCTGTGAAGCCTGAACACCATCAGAAGAAACCCAGAAGTATTTTGATAACAAGGAAGGTCAAGATTAAAATGTGCAAGATAAAGATGTTTAAGACTCGATGGTGAGTCTTCTCCAACCTAAGGAGTATGACACGGAATATTTATAAAGTTGAACCCCAAAATATTTAGCTAGCTTTAATTGAGTCCAATTTATTTATCTTAGCCTTTATTAGCCTTGCTTATAGAAGTAATTTGAATTTTATTTTAAAAATTTACTATTTATTAGAGTATATTGCAGTAAATCTCTAAGATACTGGGGGTTTCATTCAATTGCCCGTGTACCTTTTTACTCTTATTACTACTTTAGGGTTGTTTTTGTTGACATGGAGCCTAGGCCTAATTTAATTGGTCAGATTTAGTTAGTTAGCAGTTTCTAGGAGCTTTATTTAGGAATTTCAATTTGTTAAAATTATCGTTATATTTATCAAGTAGGATTTAATTTATCTTTATATTTATAAATCAGGAATTAGTTTATCTTTATATTTATCAAGTATGGGTTAATTATCATTATATTTACCTTTTTTAAGATTGATTGTGGTAAAATCTTCAATTATAAATAACCCTAGAGCTGAGCCATGTAATTCAATGATTTAATAAATTAATTAAAGAGCTTAGAGTTTTTTATCTTATTCCTCTCTATGATTTTTCTGTGTCCTTGACCTAGCCAACCAGGATGGTGAAAACCGACTTTGTTGTAGTAGGGTTCTTAACCTTACTGCAATTAGCAGCCTATCTGTATCTCTAGCCTAGCCTACCAAGGTGATGAAATTGGTTATGCTGTAATGAAGTTTTTAACCTCTCCAAGATCAATAAACTATCAATTTGTCATAGTACAACAACAACAGTCGCAGTGCCATGAAGGCTCCCGCAAAAGCAGGGCCTGGGGGGTGGATGTATGCAGCCTTCCCCCTTTAGAGTGCTACCCTGCAGAGAGGCTGTTTCCAAGAACCCCCAACCTGAGCAATTTGTCACAGTACGGTTTCCAATCTCACCACAATTGGAAACTATCAATTTTCCCCTCTACTTCCTACATCAACAACTTTCTAGAAGAGGTGACATAACTCCAATAGTCGCCTATTTTCAATTTGTCCCAAAAAAAAAAAAAAAAAAACTAGAAAAGCGGTGTGAATAAATACAATTTTGGGAAGAGGAGAAAAGAATAATTGAGCAAGGAAAGAGAGTCACATGGGAAGAACAATTCATTTAATTCTTTTGTCGCAACAATTTTCAAGGAGAGTAAAAAGGATAATTACATCCTTACCCAAGCCCGCCTCACGAGCAATACCCTTCTACTACCTCTTACCCTCAACCCAAAAGTATTGACTTTGTACTCCAATATTTAAGATAGAGTGCATCGGTAGAATTGTTCTACGTGGGGCAAGATTTCAAAGCGATACAAAGTAGAAGTTTCAAAACGCTTTGGCTGGTACCATTTCCAACAAGGATTAGTCAATGTAAATGTAAGCTAAACAGTACACCCAAGTACTCGTAAAATGATGAAAAATGGACATGCCCATCTCTATTCATTACCAATACATCTTAGATATGGAAAGCACATAGTATCATAACACCATTCAAAGGTCCCCCCCCCCCAAAACCCCACCCTCAATTCTTCCTTGACAGTCAAGCAAAACAATTACAACACGACACCGACACTTTGAAAATAAAAAAGAACCCAGAAATATATATATATATATATATATATATAAATGCATTGATATTCTCCAAACAAAAAAAAAAAAAAAAAAAGAAAAAAATTCAAGGCTTACAGCCTTCCTTGCTGCTTCCTTAATTAGATAAACAATTAGGGTTACTAGAATCATATGTTTAAAATAAAAAAGTAATGATTCTGTAAGACTAAGTTATGCTTCACCATATCCCTTCACATGGTGAAACCCAAAAACAAAACAAAAAAACCACCCAATTTCCTAGCTGGAAAAATGCCACGTATCCAACTCCATAGTTGGATTTACAGGGCCCTATTTACATATCTATAGAGACGACCATCTCCTCAAAATCGAGTTTCGTAACGTAATGGAGATTGGGTACTCAAATTACGTACAATCTGACCTTACCCAAATCACTTCTCAACAAAGAAAAAAAAAAACCAACCAATTTCCGGGTCATTTAGCCTAATGTGTCAGTCGACTAGATCTAGTTACCCATATGGACATTTAGGGCTGGCGTGTTTTGTATGGTTTATTGTTCACAGCTTTTGGTTTTCGAGAAACTTTTTGATTTACTGCTTTCAATTTTCACTCAAAGTTGGAGAAACCCGAAAACAAAAAGCCATAAAACAGAAGAAATAATTATCAGAACCTAATTTTAGTTTCTCAAAAACGAAAAACTGCAAATGAGATACCATACCAAACAAGCCCTTAGGTTGCTTGATCAGCACTGGTTCTTACTGATGTTGTTAACTTAGCCCAATGTGCACCTAAGGCGGGTCTGGGTCCAGGTCCGGACTTGGCTTGGTCTTCGTGTGGAAATCCCGAGGAGTCTGTTACAGACCCAGATCTCAGGTCAGCCGGGGGGATAAAACAGTCAACAGAAAGACCCGGGACATTAAATGCGACCTCTTCAATGGTCCAAGCCTCTTCCATTCGGGTCTTAGTGTGACTCATCGCGGCCTCACCAAACCTGAAAAGGGTCACGACCGATCGCCCCGAATGTGCTATCATGATCCCTTCAACGGACCGGTAGTCGTCGAGGAATGAGTTGATGGTTGTTTCCCAGTACATGACATCTCCACCTATGGTTTGGATTCGGGTCAGATGGGAGTCTTCTAAGTGAACTAAAAGGCCTGTTTTTTGGCTGAAATACCCGAATAGGACGTGTCGGATGATCTCTACTGGGCCTTCGCTTCGAGCCTTGAGTGTCTCGGGATTAGCACAGAGCTTGAGGATGAAGCAATCCTCGCCGTTGATTCGCTTCTCTCCTACGCACCTCGAGTCCGCAAACATACTAGCTGTGGTTCTAGGATCAAGACCCTGCATTCAGATAAGGGTTAGAATACAAAACCATTCGTCCGCATTCACAAAACTAGATTTTGCAAATAGTTTGTTTTGGTGTTTTTCTTTACTATTTTCGATTTTTACTTAAATTAGGAAAAAAAAACTAAAAACAAAAAATCATAAAGAAGACAAAATAGTTTGAAGAATACGGACTTTAGTTTCTAAACACAAAAAGATAACAAGCAGGCACTTAACCTCTTAGGATCATCAGTTCCTTAACAAGGTTTTAGAGCCCTTTTCACTGAGAGGTTTTGAGTTCAAATCTTAAAATTTCCTACTCCTTATATTAGTTTAATTTCAAAACAAGAAATGAATATGCACATTATTCACAAAAAAAAAAAAAACCCACATCATTGCATAATAATTAGGCTCTGTTTGTTTTCACTAATAACATTTTTCGTCTCAATTCTCTTGTTACTTTACACGACTTTATAGCAACAACCTCAAATACGAAAAACATTGTCCTCTATTGAGGAGAAATTGACTTCCCCTATGAAGGGGAAAACGTTTTCCGTTGTAAAGTCACATCGTATGTATCACTTCAACCTCAACTTGGCTAAGCGTAAACCTCATGTAAATTTATAAAATGAAACCATGTTCTTTATCTAAAAAGACAACTTTAAGAAAAGATATTTTCATTGAAAATATTTCGTAAAGAAATTTTTTCCGGAAGGAAAATGTTTTCCATTGACCAAACAGAGCGACGATTTCCATGGAGTGGACAGCAAAGATTCACCTGAAGAGCACGGCGAAGAGGCCTGACTGGTCCCTTGGCGGTGTGGGCACCAAGCCATGGCGTGTGCCGCCAGACGAGCTTGCCATTACAACCGGCATGGACCTTGCTGCCGCCAAGAGCGAGCTCAACGTACCACATGTCAGGGTTCATCTGCCAAAGAACAAAGCCACCGGATTCGGCATCTTTAGCAGCATTTCGGTGCTTAAGAACTCGAGTCGCAGTCTCAAACTCGGAAGCCAGCATCTTTAGTTTCCCCATTGCATAAGCGTTTTTGATGGAGTTTTGCAACTTCTGTCCCCCTGTTGCTGCTGTGTACTGCTGCAGTATGTACTGAGCAGATGATGTTTCCTGCAAAATCACCAACAACTAGTTAAAAATCTGGCTAATCTTTTGCAAATTTTAGTTGATGAATGTTTAGATTTAGGATTTTTAACCCTCATAACTTTTTAATTTTTCAGGAAATCATCTAAAAAATTAAATAGTTGTAATAGTTAAATGAAAAATGACTACATTTTTAGATGGTTTTCTTTAAAAACAAAACTGGTTAGATTTCATACATGAACATATATCTTAGGCTCTGTTCGATTGGGAGAAAGTCCTCTCCCATTCGATTGTTATTATTTGCTTATATGAATGAGTCGCAAACGTAAATTAAAGAGAATTTAAATGACTTCCTCCTTTTTCCCTTCAAATTTGCTAAACCTCAACTCTATGCAAAGTTATATAATAAAATTTATTCTCGAGATAAGACAATATAAATTTTTAGAGAAAATTATCAAGCAAAATAAGGAATTGTTGTTAGGGTAAAAATTATTATTGCCGGAGCAATGATGTGCATTATAAATAATGAGAGCCATAAAATTGCCTCGAAAACTATGATCTTGCTTTGACAATAACAATTTTGCTCTTGCAAGAACATTTCCCGGAAAAAATTTTCCAAAAAAGAAAAGAATGTATTCCTTCCCATCAAGCAGAGCGTTGTACAATTTGCATGGACAACAGTATAGAATGAAAGTGAAGTGAAGGGGAAAAGGGCAAAAATGGAAGCTGCAGGAAGTAAACGACATAAGCATAATAATAAAAATTCAACATCCAACGCATTTGCCTACCCCCCCCCCCCCCCCCCCCCCCTCTTCTTGCATTTCTCATTTGCTTCCACTCATAACCCAACAACAATCACATTCAATTTTCTTGCATTTTATCCAGATTTTCCTAATTATTACCCTTTTTTATTTTTTTTATGGGTGTAAATAAGCAGAGCTGAGTTGTAAGCCCTTAGAAGCTAGCTTATCATAAGCTCATGGCTCGGCTCGTTTTGAGTAGGAGTTGAGTTGAACCAACTCATTTAGCTTGAATGGGAGGAGCCGAAGCCTAGTGAAGCTCGAGCTTATAGGAATGCGAACCTAAATGAGCTAAGTCAGCTCATCTTAATACAATTTATAAGCCCGTATATTGCCCAATCGAGCCAAGTTCAAACCCCAATGAGTCGCGCTTGAACCCAAATGAGATCAAATGAGCCTATGTAAGGCGAGCCCGCTTGAGCTTGAAGTTTCCAAGGTAAGCGAGCTTCGAAAAAGGCACGAGCTAAGCCGAGCCGAGCCTCATACCTAATGAGCTTGGACTAGGCTCATACATGTTAAATTTCACCGGGCCTTTAGGCCAAGTCCACCGAGTTGGCAAATATGAGGTTCACATATAAGTCCAAGTAAGATTTCATTCTAAACCCAATTGGCATAAAGTGGATTAACCCACTAGGCTCTCATGTTGATCTCTTCTCACAATGCCGATGTCGGATTGAAGTCCTTAACAATATAGCCTACCTAGATCAAGTCAGTGCTTAATTTTACAAGTTAGCCTGATGAGCTTGGACTCGGCTCAAATTCACGTGATAATGAAGTAACTTATATCAAATTTTCCAACGTAATGCCTGTCTTTTTCAAATTTGTGTTTGTGAATATGAAAATATTACATTAAATTGCTAGATAGTAAAACGTTTCCTCAATAAATGAGGATTTTAAGCAAGTTTTTTCGATTTTGGAAAAGCTTAATGACCATTTTGAAATTCAATAAAAACAACGCTGCTTTTGGACAAATTAATACAAAAAAGATGTCAAATATTGTAATAAATCATCTTTTTTTTTTTGACAAACTTAATCTCCAAATAATTTTTACTTAGTGACCGGTCATCGGACGGAGGACCAATTCAATTATGGTATAAAAACAAGAAAGATTATTTTAAATAAGAGACTAATTTGAATAAACTGGCAAACATTAAGAACTAAATAAGTAAATAACTCCATTTTGAAATATTAAATTGTAAAGGGTGAATTGTATATTAGTACCTTGAGATTTAGTACACTAATTATTTAGTCAACAAACTTTATAAAATAATTTTTAAATCCAAAAATTATATATATTTAATAAAATAGTCTAAACCGCAAAATACAAGGGTGCAAAATAGGCCCTTCATCTACTCTTCTTCATTAGGAGTGTCACAAATTGTGGTTTGTGGTAAGATGAGGGGAACAACAAAGAGATGACAGAGTTATCAAAAAATAACGACAGGTTTTACACCATTTCATATCATCATTAGAATTATCTTATTAAATACATATAACTTCCGAACAAAAATAATTATTTTCACAAGGTTTTTGAATACACCAAACCTCAAAATATTAATATGAAATTTATCCACCAATAAAATTAAATTTCAAAAAAGAGAAATGAAAGAGAGACAAAGGAACGCGTACAAAGATTCTAAACAGCATTTTTCTAAATTTTCTAGGCCAGCTTGCTGCCTCACCAACCATCATCATTGACCTCACTTTGACTTCATCATACATTTTAAATCATGCTTCCAACTTTTGGACCATAATTTTGAGTAATGTTATTGTCAGATAAATTTTGTTATTTTTTAGAAAATTTTGTAGCTATTATTTTTAATAAATTATATTATTGTTCTGATAATAACAATTTTTACTCTAATAAAACTTTCATTTTTTTTTTTTCAGGTAATACTATTTTCTGTATAACATAATTTTCAAAAATGAACCAGAAGTGGTATTTCTCTACTTTCCCGTTTTAAGATGTTTCAAAATAAAAATTAACAAATCGTTGGTATTTCTGTACTTTCCTGTTTTGTGGCATATAACAGAGTCATTTACTCCATTTGTAAGCATTTCAATAATTTTCTTTTTTTTTTTTTTTTTTTAAAGTAGTCCTTTTTTTTTCTACTAGTACAAGTGGCAAAAGAAACCAAAATTAATTTAATTACAATAAAAGAGCTATTTACTCTTAAATGTTTTCAAATTCGTTCAAATCGTCTTTGCTTGTATCCACAATGGTTTCTAATGTTGGTAATTTGGTTCATTTTAGTCCATTGTTTTTTTTTTTTTTTTTTTTTTTTTTTTTTGTTCATACGGTTTCTAATATTTTGTTTTATGTCGAAATTGGTCTCTCTTTTTTTTTTAATTTATACCAACTTTTGATCACATAAAGGACTAATTTTATCATAAAATAAACAATTAGGAATCATTCTAAACAAAATAAAAAATAAGAACTAATTTAAATAAAATTATAATAGGGACAAATTTGAACAAACTTAATGTAATTTACTCCAAAAGGTTTTATTGTGAGAAAGATTTCGGCCCCAAAAACTTTTTATGTAAATTGTCCAATACTTTAATGATGAAGGACTGCATAATGTGAAGGGAACTTTATTATCCAACTAAAATTAGAAAAATAATAGAACCCAAAAAATGAAAAATAGAAAGAAAGCCATAAATATCTAAAGAAAAAGGACATTAAAATTAAAATGTCAATAAAATATATACTAACTTGCGCAGTACCAAATCTAACCATTAGTTCTCCTATTCTCCCTCACCAAATCAATGTCGCGTAAATTAGTAAAAGGAACATACCCAGTGCCTCAAGAGCTCCCGGCTACGCAGGGTCTGAGGGGCGGATGTACGCAGCATTCCCCCTTCAGGGTGTTAACCTGAAGAGAGGCTGTTTCCCGGTGCCCCCAACCTAAGGGTGAGGACTTTCCAAGAGGTCACCCATCCTGATACTACTATCGCCCAAGCACACTTAACTTCGGAGTTCTCATAGGATCCGGTGACGGCGTGTTGGTGCCCTCTTTGGTAATGTCGCGTAAATTAGTAATATATATTAATAATTTTCTGAATAAATGCATGATTTTTAAATTTAAATTAAAAAAGGGTAATGTTAATGGTTAGCACAAGGTCAGTTTCAAAGCAACTTTCTAAAAATTTATAAATATTATTCACTCCAAATTACATTGTAAACTCCTGGCCCTAGACAATAAAGTAAATTACATGTTTATACCTAAAACTTAGTATACTAATTTTTTAATTTACAAATTTTATGAAATTCTTTTGTAGTCCAAAAATTACGTATAGTTAACAACAACAACAGCAGCACCAAACCCAGTGCCTGCAAAGGGCTCCCGCAAAAGCAGGGTCCGGGGGTAGATGTACGCAGCCTTCCCCCTTCAAGGGGTATCCTGAAGAAAGGCTGTTTCCGAGGACCCCCAACCTGCTAGGTTGGTCCGGAGCATAGTTAACAAAATAATCAAATTAACCATGTGAAAGGGTGAGAAACTGCCTTTGTTTATTGGTAATCCCAGCATACCTTAGATATTCTCCTCGTCCACTTACAAACTACAATATTGTGACACTCCTAATAAAGAGTAGACGATAGACTTATTTTACACTCTACCACACTAGCATTCAAATTATTTTATTATATGCATATAACTTTGAATTTTTTACCAAAAATCATCTAAATGTTAGATGTGGTTTCAAAAAGCCGCCTACATTTTTAATTTCTAACGTAACACCTAAATCCAATTTTTCAAACCATTGTAAGTATTTGCTGACATGACATTTGAAAAAAAAAGAAAATAATATTTAAAATTTAGAATTTACATTTTAAATAATTTTTAAAATCTAAAGAATTTGTCTATGTTAAGTGTGATATTGAAAAATCTAAGAAAATTTAGACATTAAAAAATTAGTGCACATAAAATTTATGTGATTTCTAATTGAAAAAAAAAAAACTCTATAAATTTGAACGAAATTACTAGTTCCGAAAGTACTAATATATAGTTTAACCTAAAAATAAAATAAAATCACAATGGAAGAGAGAGAGAGAGGAGACTAACAATGGGGGTGTCCTTGACACTGAGGTAAGGCAGAGGATCGCCTGCGCTTACGTGCACCGGCCCCAACGGCGCACCCATCACTCCCAACAGCAACCTCAGATCCGACCTCTTCCCCAAACTCCCATGGTTCACCCCTGACCCGACCCGCCCGAGCCTAACCCACTGTCCCAATCCTAGACCCGACCCTACCCGCCTCGATCCTCCTCCCACTTCCTGATCCGGACCCTCCATCAAAGGCTCTAAAGCCTCCCCTATACTTACCGATCTTGGAATCAACGCCTCCGAGTTCGCCACGTGGTGGGATTTCCTTCGTCTTAGCAGCGCGGTGATTGGTGACGGAGATCTCCCTGGGCTCTTGGGCCTGGGCCGTGCCCGGCCCGGAGATAGGCCTCGGATTACCTCGTCTTTGAGAGTGGAGAAGAAGCCTTGTTTTTTCTCCATCAAAGTAAAATGAATAAAGACGAAAGAAGATGATAAACTAAATTTATAATATATTTGCTCAACGGTAGTTCTTAGTAGAGAGGAGAGGAAGAGAGTGCAAGTTGCACAGTAGGAATTACCGCACTGGAAAGAAGAGAGAGTGTACGGTGATGATGGGAGTGCAGTGTTGGGGGTCGTGCGATGATTCAAAGAGTGCGTGTGTTCACACTATTCTAACATTTTTAAAAATAATAAAAAATATGTAATTCTATATATTAATAAAAAAAAGTCTTAATGACATTATTTTGTATTAATAAAGTTGATATGTTAAGTATTTTTTTATTAATATTGTAAAATAATAAAAATATTCTTTAATACTAATATTTTCAAATAAATACAGTTAAAACATTAGTTTGTATACATATATTTTTTTGGATAAACTATATAATATAATATCGTAAATTTTATGTTCATAATTTAAGAATAAGGGTAACAAATGGTACTTTTTTATTTTACTATAACATTAATAAAAAAAAGTTATCATGTCAACTTTGTTGACAAAAAATGGTATTATTAAGTTAGAAAGATGCATTGTTATTAATGGGATAAAAAATTAATGGGTTTTTTATTAATTAAAAAATGTTAGAATTAGTTTTATTATTTTAAAAAAATCTTGCAGTATTAAAATGTAAATAATCACTTTTTATGGCAAATCTAGGTCAATAAAGGACATATGTATCAAATTTTTAGGGTCATTCATATTAGGAAAAAAATTTAATGGCATTGTATTATACCTTTTTTGGCCAAACACTAAGTTTGACGGTGAAACAATATCATACACAAAAGATGAAGGTGGCGGAGATGTGAATGCTGCAGTAGATGTGCGGACACACAAGGAAGGATAGGATTAAGAACGACATCATAAAAGATGAATTGGGCGTAACCTCCATTGAAGATAAATTGAGAGAGCAACGTTTGAGGTGGTTCGAACATGTTAGAAGGAAACCGATCAACGCTCCAGTCAAGAGATGTAAACAACCCCATACTACGCTAGGCAAGAGAGGGAGAGGCAGGCCAAAGAAGAAATGGCTGGAGACGATCAGACAAGACCTCACCTACTTAAACCTTCGGGAAGAGATGACCTTAGATAAAGCCCAATGGAAGGCTGGCATAGGAGTAGCAAATGTAGCGGCTTAAAGTAGGATAGTCCAGCTTATAAGTGCATTCACTAGTGTTTCTAGGCCTTTTACTTCTTCTTTGGCGCACTTATGTGCGTATTTACTTTCCTAATTTACTATTTGTTTATCTACTTATCTGCAAACTATTATTTATCTGCCTATTATTTTCCTAGCTTTTGCTTTGCATTGAGTTTGGTCGTAATGCCTGCCATGTGCTTTGCCCTGCTCATATGCTTCTTGCTCTCTTGCTGTCAGGCTGTCATGCTTCGATGCTGCTGACAAGCTTCTCAGGTTGGAGGATCTAGGAAACAGCCTCCCTTTAGGGTAACTCCCGGAAGGGGAAGGCTGCGTACATCTACCCCCCTACCCCAAAAAACCCTGCTTATGCGGGAGCCCTTTGAGACACTGGGTTTGTTGTTATTGTTGTTGTGGTCGTCTCATATAAATGTTCAATATTTTTTTTTTTTACCATTAAACAATTAAACAAAAAAAAAAATTATTAGGTATTCCTATACCTTTTTAATTTTCTCCCTTCATGTTATTAGTCCCTTTATTTTTTTTGTGGTGTTAATTTAGTTATTGAAATTTTAATTATAAGAATTTAATCCTTATATAATTAGAATTATTTCAATCAAAATCTAATTTTTAAATTAATTATTATTTTCTAACTAAATGATTTTGCAATTTCAATTAAAAGCTAGAGCAAATATGTGCAAGTGTCTAATTTCTTAATGCGGAAAGCATATGCAAATGCTAATTAGTGTTATAGTTTCAATAAAATTGACATTAGATTTAGAACTAAACTTGATTAAAATAATTTCAATCATATAAGGTCAAACTCGATTAAAAGTTTTTGGGGTAAATTAACAAATAGATGATAGAAAGTAATAACATAAATAATTGAAAAGGATGCTGCCTTACCATGGATGTGGGGTCCTCTCCAGGGTTCATGTCCTTTCGTGCCTCTGCCGTCCTCAAGACCTTTTCCCACCTCGTCGCTTTTGTTTCTCTTCTCTCTCTCCCTTCATTGTTTCATATTCTACACGGTTTCATCCCTGCTAGTCTTATTCATTCTACTTTTTTCCATGGCTTCTTTGTCTAGTACGGAGAGGACGTTTGAGAAGGGTAAATGTCTTGCCAAGATGAGATTGACCTTATCGACTAAATTCACAAGCTTGAACTTGAGGAAGTGATTGCTTGATGGTGTTACGAAGGATTGATGCTTGTGGGTAAAACTTTGACCGACAAAGTGTTCAAAATTGGGATTGTGAAGGCTATTTTGTGTAAGTCTTGGGCTCTCTAGGACAAGCTTCAAATTCAAGAGATTGAAGGTAATACATTTTTGTTCCTGTTTCAAAATCCACTTGATAAGGCTCAAATCTTAGAGAAAGCGCCCAGGTCACTCGATGATGCTCATTTAGTTCTCAAAGAGTGACCCGACATTGTTGTTCTCAGTGAGATTGATTTTGCAGTGACCCAATTTTGGGTCCAATTTCATGGTCTTCCTTTGGATTTGATGACGAAGAGTAATACGACAAAGATTGCTAGTATGTTTCCTAAACTAATCAAAGTGGATGATTGTCTGTTCGATCGTGCAATTTGTTGTAAATATTTTTGAGTTAAAGTTGAAATGCGTACTGACAGTCCGCTAAGAAGGGTTTTTGGCTCCAAAGAAAGGGTAGAGATGATATATGGTTTCAGTTTAAATATGAGAGGCTTCCTGACTTCTATTATATTTGTGGTTGTCTTGGCCATATCAATAAGAAATGTCCAATTAGGGGTATCCATGAAGGCAGTAAGTCTTTTGATACTTCTCTACAGGCAATGGATTCAGGGTCGAAAGTATTTTTCTTCCAGCCAATAATGTTAACGCTTCGATGATGGTTCCTTAGCTGAATCCAGTGGTACAATCTCCGCTAAGTCCTAGATGTGCTTCTACCCATAGTGATGTTGACCCCTTCAAAGGGGTATATTTTCTTCTAATCCTTAAATTGGCTAGATCCTTGTCTAGAGTCTAGGGCTCTGGTGCCAAGTAAACCAAATCGCGGTATGAAGAGGTCTGTGTTACAATCTGAATTCGAGAAGGTTAACAAGAAGGCCTAGGTAGCCTGAAAACAAGCCATCACCTCTGTTGTTCATCGAGATAGCACTGGGAATTGGGTTATGTGTTCATCTTGGGCCGAGGATGAGGGTGGTACTATTACTTCAATCTTTTCACGAGGATGAGACTATGACAGAAAACAAAATTTCTCAAATGACAGCAGTGAACTCAAATAGGAGAAATGTCATTATGCATTGTTTCAAGAGCCCTGAAAAAGCTATCAGTGCTAGATTAGAGTTGGGGAAAGCCTCGGCTTCCTTTACGGTGCAAATATCTAAGTTGAGTATCGATGATCAACTGGTCCTCGAGGAATCTTCAGAGTTGCAACTGGATGAGAGTCATATTGGGTTTGTGGCGGTTATCCTAGAACAACTGCCTCTTCAACAATGAGTATCGTTTGTTGGAACTGTCAAGGTTGTGGCCTAGCCCAATAATTTGGGCTCTCAATGAGCTCAACAGACGCCTTAGCCCAAATGTTTTGTTCCCTATGGAAACAAAGCATAAAAGTGATTGGTTATTGTCTTTACTTTGTCCAATAAAAATTTTGTACAGCTTTGTTGTTGATCCTATTGGAATGGGTGGTGGGTTAGTTCTATAGAAATATAATGTGAAAGTGCATGTGATTTACGATTCCCCTCATTTTATTTTGTCTGGTTGAAAGATTGTGGGTCAGGGAAGACTTGGTTTCAGGTTTTTATGCATGGGGAACCGGTGAGTCATAAACGCAGAGTTTTTTGCGACAGTATGGTTCAACTCTATAGAGGAGACAACATCCCTTTTGTTATTATAGGAGATTTAAACTATATTTCCTTTCATTTTGACAAGCTGAGTTCAGTGGGGTGGGAGCTGGCTAGCTCGATTATACTTCCGACTTTCTATGATGCTTGTAACTTGATTGAATTGGAGCCTAAAGATTGTAGATTTTTGTGGACTAACAAGAGAGACGGCTATTTAATGTGAAAAATGAATAGATAAGGTTACTGCGAATGTGGGATGGATTCGTTTGTTTCAAAGTGAGGACTTCTCCATGTTGCTGGCTATTACATCTAATCATTTCCCTCTTGCTATCAAGTTGGTTGGTGATTGTTGTAAACCCCCTTTTATGTTCCATTTTGAATCTAAATGGCTCCTTTATGAAGACTGTAAAAGAGTTTTTCAGAGAGGTTAGGGCTTTGTTAGCGAGGGTCATGATTTAAGGTCTCGATCTTCTAAGCTCCAGGGATGCAAGTCCCATCTGATGTAGTAGAGTAGGTCGTTGAGATGAGTTTCTCAGGAGGAAATTGATAAAATTGCTGACCAACATCAGGAGCTCCATAGCAGATCTCAATCTTATCTTGAGTTACAGGAGGAAATTGAGCTTAAGCAGAAATTTGACTAAATTTGGGAAGAGGAATAACAGTTTTGGCACCAACGATCCTGGATTGATTAGTTGAAGTTCGGGAAAAGAAATTCGAGTTTTTTCCATGCTTCTTCTTTGATCCACATGGCTCGAAATAGAGTTGGTAGACTCAAAGATACTTCGGGTTCTTGGTTGAAGGATGATCGTGGCATCCAAAATCTCATCTTTTGCCATTTCTCTCAGTTGCTCTCGAGTAAGTGCTATTCAAGATTGGAGGAAGTGCTGCAGATTGTCCCTTGGCACAATTCTAGTATAGATAATGCAAGGTTTAACCGGTGATCGAGATGGAAGTTAGATAGACAGTTGATCAACTGGGAAGTTTGAAAGCTTCTAGTTTTGATGGTTTTGCAAGCATCTTTTATAAGGAATTTTGGGGATTATTGGGAGTGATGTGGTTTCTGATGTTAAATCTTTTTTTAACTTTGGGATCCTTCCTAAAGACATTAATCTTACCAATCTTGCTCTCATTCTTAAAGTTCCAAACCCTTAGTTTATCTCCCAGTTTAGACCTATGAGTTTTTATAACTTCCTCTACAAAATCAATTTAAAAATTATATCCAGTCACCTCAAGCCAATTCTTCCATCCATTTTTTCCCCTCATCAAGCCGCCTTTGTTAAAGGGAAGTGTATCTAAGATTGCATTATGATTGCTCATGAAGCCTTCTATGCTCTTAATAAAAAGAAGAGGGTAAAGTTTTAGCTTTAGCCTTTAAGCCAGATCTTTCTAAAGCTTATAATCAATCAAGTTAATTAGGATTGCCTTCAGGGTCTTCTTTTGGGTTTGGGTTCTATAACAGATTTATCTCTCATATTATGAAATGTGTTAGAATAGTTTCAGTGTGGTTAATGGGGTTCGGCTTGATCCTATCCGGCTTAGCCTGGGTTTGAGACAGGGTGACCCCCTTTCCCCCTTCCCCCTATCAATAGATAAGGCGGTGGGGTTGGGGCATGGAGGCCTTTACGCATTTTGACCCATGCTCCTCCTCTCTCCCATCTTATTTTTGCTGATGATTGCTTATTGCTCTGTGAGGCTAATTTGAATGTTATTAGAGAGGTTAAGAAGATGATCAGATTTTTCTATGATGCTACTGGGCAGAGTGTCAATCTGGATAAATCTAGTGTTTTCTTCTCCTCCAACATCCCGATTAAACTTCATAATAGGTGTATGAGAGAGCTTGGGATATCTTTGTTTATAAAAGATGAGAAATATTTGAGTTTACGAATGTTGTGGAGTTAGGATAAAAATAGGGCCTTGGGGTACCTTATTGACCGCGTTCATAGTAAAATTCAATTGTGGAAAGCTTCCCTTCTTTCCCATGCCAGTAGGGATGTGATGATTAAATTTGTTTTATTGTTTGTTCCCCAACTATTTTTCATTGTTTCAAAATTCCTAAATCACTTTGTCATAAAATTAATGGCATCATTGTCAGATTTTGGTGGAAGCGCAGTGTTGACCATAATCATAGCATTCATTGGATTGCATAGAACCGTGTTGCTAGACCAAAGGTGGCGGGAGGTTTGGGTTTCTAGGATATGGAGGGTATTAATATTTCCATGCTAGCAAATCAAGCATGGTGCTTACTTGTTAACACTAATGCTTTTTGGGGGAAGTTGGGATTTATTTCCCCGATGCTGAATTTTTGAATGCTAGATTCGATTATCACCTTTCCTGGTGGTGAGGGAGTATGTTGGAAGGAAGGGATTTTCTTTAAAAAAAAGGTATTAGATGGAATGTGAATAACAGTCGCTTAATCAGAACTTGGGCTGATGCTTGGATTCCCGATGGGCCTTCTGTTATTATTAGGCCATCCTTGACTCCTTTGGTGTGTGGAGGGGATTTCCGATTTTATCAATCCCATTTCTCAATTTTGGATTGTTAGCAAGCTTAATTTGTACTTTTCCCATTAGGTGGTTCGGTCCATTAGGACTATTCCGATATCTGATCCTTGCGTTGATGATGTTTTGATTTGGAAATGGAATGATAAATATGTTTATTCAGTTAAGTAGGGTTATATTTTCGAGATTAGTCTTACATAGAAGGTTACATCGTCCTTTTTTTTGGAAAAAAAGGGGTTGAGTCAGCTTTGTCTCTCCCTACCCTCCCAAAAGTTCGGTTCTTCATATGGAGAATGCTTTTTTATGCTTTGGCTTCTTTTGCAACCTCTTAGTCCTTTGTGCCCTAGGTGTGGGAGCGAGAATGAGTCTACTAATGACATTCTTTTCTTTTGTCCTTTTGCTCGTGGGGTATGGTTTGTATCTAATGTTGGGTATAAACCAGATTGTGTCCAGTTCCGGGGCTTTCCTAGGTGGTGGGATGATATTTCCTCTATGCTTGTGAAAGATCCTTCTTCCTTGGCTAAAATTACTTTTATTTGTGGGTGGATTTGGAAATCTTGATATAGACTTTTTTTTATGGGCGTTGGAATGACCTGGGATGAGTCGCTCCCCGTGCAATCCTTGAGGCAAGTGAAGCCCTTCATCTGCTGGAGGTTGCTGAACTGAACAAGGATGGTTCGATTGGTCCAGCTCGGTGGTGTGCCTTGCCCCCAGGTTTTCTCAAGATCAATGTGGATGCTAGTAGGGTTAGTCTGTCGAGTCTTGCAACTTTGGCGGTTATTGTCAGAAATCACAATGGGATGGTCATTGATGGTTGGTGTGGCTCCGACTATGCTCGCCTCCCCTTTGTTGTCGAGTGTCGTGCTATATATGCCGCCTGCCATTTTGCTATTAGACAACTGTTCAAACACATTATTTGTGAGGTGGATTGTCAACTTGCTAATCAAACTTTTCGGGGTGATTGTACCCCTTCTTGGGATATGGCTGCTTTATTTTCTGAAGTCCATTTTTGTTAGTTGATTTTTTTCTCTTTTTCTTTTAATTGGGTTTGTAGAGATGCTAGTATTGTGGCTCATCTTGTAACCAAGTTTCATCGGGAGAGTCAGTGTGCTCAAGATTGGGCTGTGAGGCTCCCTCCGACAGTTCTGCTATTATTTCTAATTGTAATGAATGGCCTGCCTTTGGGCTTTTTTGTCCCAAAAAAATAAATATTTTTATTTTTTATTTATTAGGTATTTAATTATTCGTAAAATTATTTATTTTGAGGTTTTTCAAGTAGCACATTGAATGACAGTGTCCAGTAAGAGAGTAGCTGAAGGTATTTTGTCAAAAAATTTATATATGATTGTGAGAGTTGATACACTGGGTTCATTGTTTGTTCACGATGCATCTAGTATTTTTTTTTACCTTTTATTAAAAAACATATAATGGTGAATTTGTTTAGAGTATATAACATGCATAGAGGAATGGGTAATGTTAGACAGTATGTTAACTTTACCAGCTTAATTAGGTTTAAACTTTGTAGATGGTTCATAACTGAAAGTGAACACCATTAATTCAGGTGGTTGATTGAAAAAGGTATACATTTAGGCTCCGTTTGTTTAGGGGAATAACCACATTCTAGGAAGTGATTTTCCCCTTTTCTGTTGTTTGGCTCGCGCTTTGCTTACGGAAAGGGAATTCCAACGGAAAACCTTTTCCTTCAAATAGAGAAAAAAGACTTCCCTTTCAGAATAGGGGAAATAATCATTCCAAGTGATCCAATGAAGTTCGAAGGTATACATCGGGCCGAATATGGATTCAAAATAAACTTGGTGGGATCTTAGATCGCTAGAGGCAATCATGTGGGACAAGAAATGGACAAATAATTATCAGTCAGCTCCAAATCGTGGAATAAATTTTGTGGTTCCATTTGATTGTCGTTCCTAACTTATATTTTATATTTGAAACATCTTTACTAATTCACACTATGATTAATATTATAATTAGTTATGATTTTTACATCAAACTAAACACAAAAAATTATTTATAGATTATATATTAAAATGTCAGGATATATAATAAATACTTAAATTTTATGGCACCTTAGTAATAATTTTACAACCACACAAAGTCTAAATAATTTCGAATACATTGTGTTGCTACTTATATTGTCCTACAACTAGGTATAATATAATTGGTAGAAGATGATTCCTTTAAAACAAATAAAGAACATTGCAACGGGAGAGTATGTTTTCCGTTAAAACAAATAATGGAAAAACTCAATCGGAATAGTCTTTTTCATGGAAAATATTTTCCAAAGAGAAGAGTACTTCTCTAAAAACGAACGGAGCCTTACCCCCTATTTTGTCACAAGGTAATGAGAGATAAAGAGGGGTAGGGTAATAGAGGGTAAATTGTTACCCCCATTTGACAAAACCTGAAGAGGGTAATGGGGGTGAAAACCTACTCTCCTTTACCCCCATTTTCTTAAATATTTGCTTAATATAATTTAATTAAAAATTTTAGACAATTTTATCCATTATTTTAACTATAATTCTCTTTATTCTTACCCCTTTACCCAATTATCAAACAATGTTAACTTATTTACCCCTCTTTACCTTTACTGTTGTTGTACCCCTCTTTACCTTTACGCCTCTTATTTTACCATATTCAAATAAGGTTAGAATCTTACCTCATATTCCCCCTCTTTACCCTTTTTTACCCTCCCCTCTTTATTTCTTTTTAACTTCCTTTATCCAATTGTCGAACAAGGTATTAAAGATAAATTTCTTGTCAAATTTGAAAGTCATAGTAGTCATGCGAAAAACAATCATCATATTTAAATGTGTTTTTTAATTATTGACAATATTTAAAGAAGTAAAAGAAATAAGAGTAAGAGAATAATAATTTCAAAATCTGTTGATGAGTTTAACAGTTAAAATTTAACTTTAATTTTACTTTTATTAATGATTGATAGAGTTTTTATGGTACTCTGTATTCTATCCATAACGTATACGTAAATGAGCCGAGTCGAGCCACAGCTTGCTCAGCTTGGTTCGTTAACTAAATGAGACCGACTCGATATCAGTATTATTTATCTAATCGAGTCACATATATATGCTCGGCACGGTTCATTTACTAAATGAGACCGGCTTGTTTAATAAATGAGACTGGCTCGGTACCGGTATTGTTTAGGCTTGATTATTTGGCAAGCTAGCTCGTTGAGTTTTTTCGGCTCATTGGGCTCATTTATCGGGCTCATTTATTAGGCTTGCTAGACTCACTTATAATTATTATTATTTAGATTGCTAGAAAAGGATAATAAAATAAATCATACATGAAAATTAGAAATTAAAAAAAGATAAATCATGCATGAAAATTAAAAATTAAAAAAACATACCTGTAATTCAATTCCACAAACTAGACATGTGAGCCAATAATTGAGTCGACTCATAAGCCGATAAAGGAGTCGGTTCATGAGCCCATAAACAAGCCGTCTCATGAGCCAATAAATGAGCCGACTCGTGAGCCTTTCGAGCCGAGTCAACCTCGATTTGATTTAGCTCGTTTATTTAAACGAGCCGCCCTTAAATGAGCTGAGTCGACTCTCGAGTCAGCTTAAATGAATCCGAGCCAAGCCCTTAACCAGGTGAGACAAACCGGCTCACAAACCGGCTTGGCTCATTTGCGGCCCTATATACTTATATGGGCGGTTGACTAAAAAATAGATATATCATATATTTTGTCATGTTAAATAACACACATATATATATATATATTTTAAAAGTTACTTAATATAATAAAATATCTTATATATTTATTAAAAATAATAGAAACAACAACTCAAGTCCTTAAAAAGACTTTGATTGAGTAAAGTTTGGGAGGATAAGATATACGTAATCTTACTCGGACATGGTACTATATAGAGAGCTTATTTTCGAATGACCTCAAACACTAAAAAATCCTTTTTTTTTACAATTTTTTTTAGAAAATCATATAGAAACAAATAGACAATAGTCAGATTAAATAAAACAGCAACAATAATGAATACGTATTTCTAATGTGTGTTGCATTTTAAGAACGACTTTCCCAATCCTTGTCCATGGAGGCGTGCTTTGACTGAGAGATTTGACCAGAGCGTGTGGTACACCGCAAAATTCGCGAGTGGAAATGAAGAAAGGGGCGCGAGGATCGAATCAGTGCTTGCATATTTTATGGAGACCAAAAAGATTACTCCCTAACTTACCAATTTTAAAAATTAAAAATATAAGCTCAGTATCTTTTTTTAATTATTTTCCTATTTTCTTTTCTCCCAATTTTTTGGGTTGTAGAGGCAATAAATATTATTGAATTTGTGAGTGTGAAGTGAGCTTTTGAGTCTTTATTCAAACTCTGTGCAACTGGGATGTTGTGATTTGAGGGTCCAGAAAATAGATATTAAATTGGTTAAAGTTTTCAAAACAATCTCGTTAATGTTGATCTGAGAAAACAGAACCTCTATTACAACCTAAGTTCAAAATCAATTGTTTTAACTTTACTGATTTTAGGTTATCTTTGTTAAATCCGGTTTTAACTTCAATACTAACTTAGTTCATTTAAGGATCGGTGAAAATGGTGGTCTTTAAACTGTTGCTCTAAGCTTTGAGTTGAGATTACAAACGACGATAAAAGACATAAACAAAAAATAAAGAGCACATACGATATTTTTAACGTGGGTTGGTCCTAAAAATGACCTACTCCACGGTCCCCCTACTACTAGAGATCTATATTATTAAATATTACAAATCACGTAAATGTTGCAAGGCGCTTTCCAAAATGGCCTAAGCTATTATGATACAACACTTTCTCAAAACCAACTTTACAAACCGAAACAGTAAAGTAAGAGAAAGGAGTAAGAAATTATACTGACTCCGAGCTAGTGGTTGCGAGTCTCACGATCCTAGGCCCCACCATTGGACCAGCCTTCGTGGTTTCCAGCTTCTGGTGAGTCATCTTCTTACCAGCTAGGGTTTGGCGCTTTAAAACCCCTCAAGCAACCCAAAAAACGCCTCTAAAGGGGGAAGAAAAGGAACGGACGAAGAGAGAGAAAGAGGAGAGATAGAGAACCGGATGAAACCCTAAACAAATGCCAAAAAAATTTCCTCTCTCTCTCCAAAACCCCCTCTATTTATAAGCAAAAGCCCATCAGTGTGCATTGAACGAGAGCCGTTGATAAGGATCAATCCAACGGTCCAAATTCACCTCAAACAAACACACAAAGGAGGCTCGGATGAGGGACGCATGTCCCCTTATATCCGCACGATGCACCGCCCTCATGAACGGCCCATATGAGGCCTCCAAAACCAGCAAATCCGGTGCTACCACGTGTCCCTTTTGAGAGGAAAAAATTGAACAGCAAGGAATTTTAAATTAATAATGGTAATAAATTTAACATAAAACATATTTAATTAAGTAATTTAATTTTATCTTACTTAATTTAAAATATATTTAAATTAAGTACAAAAAATGGTTCGTTACCATTTTTAACAAAATGTTGATTGTAACATTAATAACTTAGATCTTATGCCTTGTTTCGGGATATAGTTTAGACTATATAGGAACCAAATTTTAACAATTCTCTACCTAGTTCCTATTTAGTCTAACTATTGAATTCACTCTAGTAATAGGGGGCAAAACACTTTGGTTTTGGCCCATCAGCCTCCTCCTGCATCCCTGGAGTCCTGGACCAAGTTAATACACTTTATTAACTTATTTAGGGATACGGCTTTTGTTCCCATATTTGCCAGGTTATCATCTGCACAAATTTTCAGCAACTCCACCTCTCTCGATTCTATCTGTTTAGTAACGAAATGTTGCCTGATAGCGAGATGCTTACTCCTATCATGGAATACAGGGTTCTTAACGCTAGGGTTGATTGGCTATCCGTATATATCATTGGTACCCCTAGGCCTAAGTTTAATTCCTCCATAAGTCCACTTAGCCATATCGCCTTTTTAATGGCATCCGTTAGTGCCAGGAGCTCAGCTTCAATTGTTGACAATATCGTCATTGACTAGAGTTTAGATCTCCAACTAACAGCCCCACCATTCAAAGAGAAAATGTAGGAGCTTGTAGACTTACGCTTGTCAAGGTCTCCACCGAAATCACTATCGGTGTATCCTAAAAGTCTTAGGTCTGTATCTGTTCGTCCAAACGTAAGTCCTAGCTTCGTGGTACCCTTGATATATCTCAAGAGCCACTTAACTCCTTTTCAATGCTCTTTCCCTAGATCCATCATGAATCTAGAGAGCACACTAATGGGCTAAGCTAGATCAGGCTTAGTGCAAGTCATGGCACACATAATTGAACCTATTGCGCTAGCATAAGGAACATTACTCATTTCAGCCACTTCCTGTTCATCCCTGGATATTGTGCTACTGAAAATTTGGGTTGTGCGGCAATGGGAACTCTAACAATTTTAGCATCTTTCATGTTAAACCTATAAATGACATTTTCTAAGTACGAGGTTTGGGATAAGTTTATCGTATGTCTAGTACGATCCCTACTTATTTCCATCCCTAAGATCTTCTTAGCTGGACCTAGGTCTTTCATTCCAAAGTTCTAGTTTAACATGTCTTTCAATTTCTCAATCTCAGTTAAATAACGACTAGCTATCAACATATCATCAACATAAATCAATAGGTATACAGCAGAATCAGAATTCACATTTTTCGCATAGAAACACACATCATGTGTTAACATAGTGAACCCAACTTCGGTCATGAAGTGGTGGAACAGCTTGTACCATTGCCTCGAGGACTGTTTTAGTCCATACAAGAACTTCCCAAGTCTACATAACAGGCTAGCATTCTCGGGCTTCACAAAACCTTCGGGCTGAGTCATTTAGATCTCCTCATCCAGCTCCCCATGCAAGATAGCAGTTGTAACATCTAGCTGTTCTAATTCTAGGTCAAACTTGGCTGTCAAAGCCATCAACACCCTAATGGTGGTGTGTTTAACTACCGGCGAAAATATTTCATTATAATCTATGCCTTCTCGCTACGTGAAACCTTTAGCTACAAGCCTTGCCTTAAACATAGGTTTTTCAGAAGGTAAACTAGGTTCCTTAATCTTGAAGATCCACTTGGATCCTACTAGCTTCATAGCATCCAGCCATTCTCATGAATGCTAATTGTTAACAGCCTGCTTGAAACTTAAAGGTTCTGACTCAATATATTCTAATGATGTATTTAGGGTATAGGCTATACAGTCTGCATATCCTAACCTCTTAGGAGGTCTTACTTCTCTCCTAGCCCTATCTCTCAATAGTTGATCGTCACCTTGCTCGTCTTTAGGAATGGTCTTTGTTTCCATTACTATTTCTGGTTCGGTGCTTGTTTCAGCACCACCTACATCCTAAGATTGGTCGATTTGGATTTCAGCCCCTTGTTCAGGTTCTACTCTATCTAGTTCCATTTCTGTTCTCATCTCATTTTGGTGGCTCGGTTCAAGTGGGTTCATCTCAAATTCGTAGTAGTTTGGTTCAAACATACGTTTCTTAGGTGTTAAGGATTTGTCTAAGTAGGGCATTTCATGTTCGTTAAACATTACATCTCTACTTATGATAATTTTCGTTCTGTTTCCGTCCTTAACTCCTATTTTGTATCCCTTTACCCCTTCAAGGTAACCAAGGAACACACCTTTGACGGCTCTCAGTTCCAGCCTGCCCTCCGACTTGTGGGCAGAGGCTGCACAGCCAAAGACTCTCAATACTGAGTAGTCTGCCGACTTTCCCGTCCACATTTCTTCAGGTGTTTTTAGGCCTATACCAGATGATGGCGTCCTATTCACTAAATAGCATGTTGTATTAATAGCCTCTCCCCAAAACTGTTTACCTAGGCCTGATGCGAACAGCATACACCGAACTCGGTCCAGCAAGGTTCGGTTCATACGCTCAGCAACACCATTCTGTTGGGGTGTTCCTCTAACAGTATTGTGATGTTTGATTCCATTTTTTGCACATAACTCATCGAATTTGCTGTTTATGTATTCTAGCCCATTATCAATTCTTAGGTATTTCATTTTTCGTTCTGTTATATTTTCTATCCGAGTTTTCCACCTATTAAATGTGGGGAAGCATTCGTCCTTATTTTTTAGCAAAAAAGTCCACACTTTGCGTGAGAAATCATCAACAATCGACAAAAAATATAACGCTTCACCTAAGGTCGACACCCTAGCTGATCCCCATAAATCCGAATGAATAGAATCTAATGGCCCATGAGTTATGTGTCTACCTACATTAAGCACCAACCTGTGATGCTTACCAAAGATGCAAGATTCATAGAAATCTAATTTTGAGATATCATCTCCACCTAACAGGCCGGAAGGGGTAAGGCTGCGTACATCACCCCCCCCCCCCCCCCCGACCCTGCGTTCTGCGGGAGCCGCAAGGCACTGGGACTGTTGTTGTTGTTGTTGTATCTACACCTAACAGGCCTTGTTTGGCCAACTCTTTCAGACCTCTCTCCGACACATGACCTAACCTCTTATGCCATAGTTCTATTCGATCTGTATTAACTACAGCGTTAAACTCTCCCGACACTATCCTACCCTTTAACACATATAACCCATTTTTCAGCTCACCTTTCGAAACTACCAAGAATCCTTTCATGATCCTTAGTTATGAGTTCATGGCCATAAATGACATTTCCTTCAGGACCAATTGACATAAGAAAATCAGGTTCCTATGCAAGTCGGGTACATGTCTTACATCCTCAAGTATGTATGCAGTCCCATTAGTTAATTTTATCTTGACATATCCAACTCCAACTATTTTACATCCCTGGTTATCTCCTAGCAGCACCCTTCCCCCACTAACAGGTTTGTAATTAATAAAATTCGATCTAGTGGTAGTCATGTGAAAAATGCACCCTGAATCTAACGCCCATTCATGCTCTAATGTATCAGACGAAACATTAACATGATCAGAAGTACTACATTCAGACATAGAACGTTTAAGCAGTTCACAATTGGCATTCGAATCACATAAATCAACCAAAACAGTAAGAACTTCAGCATTTCCAGATTCAAACAAAAGCACGTTGTTTGTTGTTCTTGGTGTTTTGTTCCTATCATGGCAGTTCTTTTTTATATGTCCTAGTTTGTTGCACCCATGACATTTTATTTTTGTTATGTCTTTCCTACCTCTTGACTTACAATGATATTTACTCTTAGACCTTTTCTTGTTATTGTTGGATTACCTATCATTTGTTCTTCCTTTCATCACTAATCTCTCACTACTGTTACTAGATAGTCCATGTTTCCCCTCCCTTTTTAATTCCAAAAATTTTACTCCTAAGGGCTTGCATCACTTCATCTAAGGTGATTTTCATTCTACCATATCTTAATGTGTCATTAAAAGCCCTAAGATACTTAGGTAAAGCACACAGTAATACAATGGCCTGAATCTCATCCTGAATTCCAACACAAACATTTTTTCGGTCTTGTAAAATTTTGTTGAACTCATCTAATGAATCCTCTTGGGGTTTATGCTCTGACATTCTATAAATGAAGAAATTTTTCATATAAAATATCCTACTACTTAAGGATTCTGCTTTATAAATTTCTTCTAACTTAGCCCATATCTTAGCTACAGTTGTTTCAGTAAAAACTAAGGGAAGAATATTTTTATCCAAACACATAACAAGAGTACCATACGTTCACTGTTCCATGTCTACCTTATCCTTCTCAGTCAAATGAGAAGGTTGTTTGTCTACCTCGAGTAGCGCGTATCCCACTCCTTGGGACATCAGGAGGGCCTTGGTCTGCATCTTCCAAAGAGTATAACTGTTCTTCCCGTCAAACTTTTCAATCTCAAACTTCATAGCCATTGTCCTTTTTTCAAAACGGTTTTCACAAACAATAACAGAAAAAGAAAACGAGTTTGGTTTTTACAGAAAACACAAGTCTATTTTATAACAAGTTTTTCACGCTCAGTTAAAGAACCACATCCGTATTTTCACAAGCCTTAAGGCTCTGATACTACTTGTTGTGATTTGAGGGTCCAAAAAGCAGATTTTAAACTTGTTAAAGTTCACAAAACACTCTCGTTAATGTTGATTTGAGAAAACCGAACCTCTTTTACAATCTAAGCTCAAAACCAGTTGTTTTAACTTTACTAATTTTAGGTTATCTTTATTAAATCCGGTTTTAACTTCAACACTAACTTAGTTCATTTAAGGAACGGTGAAAATGATGGTCTTTAAACTGTGGCTCTAAAGTTTGAGTTGAGATTACAAATGATGATAGAAGACATAAACAAAAAATAAAGAGTACACATGATATTTTTAATGTGGTTCCATCCTAAATGACCTGCTTCACGGTCCCCTACCACTAGAGAGATCTATATTATTAGGTATTACAAACCATATTACAAATCGCGTAAATATTACAAGGCGCTTTCCAAAATGACCTAATCTATTAAGATACAACCCTTTCTCAAAACCAACTTTACAAACCGAAACAGTAAAGTAAGAGAAAGGAGTAACAAATTATCCTGACTCCGAGCTAGTGGCTGCGAGTCTTACGATCCCAGGTCCCACCATTGGACCAGCCTTCGTGGTTTCCAGCTTCTAGCAAGTCCTCTTCTTACCAGCTAGGGTTTGGCACTTCAAAACCCCTCAAGCAACCCAAAAAAGGCCTCTAAAGGGGGAAGAAAAGGAACGGACGAAGAGAGAAAGAGGAGAGATAGAGAACCGGATGAAACCCTAAACAAATGCCAAAAAAATTCCTCTTTCTCTCCAGAACCCCCTCTATTTACCCTCTATTTATAAGCAAAAGCCCATCCATGTGCATTGAACGAGAGCCGTTGATAAGGCTCAAACCAACGGCCAAATTCACCCCAAACAAACACACAAAGGAGGCCCGGATGAGGGACCCGTGTCCCTCTTATATCCACACGATGCACCGTCCTCATGAACGGCATAGATGAGGCCTCCAAAACCAGCAAATCCCGTGCTGCCATGTGTCCCTTTTGAGAGGGAAACATTGAACGGAAAGGAAAAGCTTCCCTTGGAAGCTTTATCGGGGTGGGGTACAGTTTTAAATTAATAACGGTAATAAATTTAACATAAAGCATATTTAATTAATTAATTTAATTTTATCTTACTTAATTTAAAATTCATTTAAATTAACTACAAAAAATGGTTCGTTATCATTTTTAACAAAATGTTGATTGTAACATTAATAACTTAGATTTTATGCCTTGTTCCGGGACATAGTTTAGACTATATAGGAACTAAATTCTAACACGGGAGTTTGATATTAGGTTCAAGTCAACTAGTTAACTTAATTAAGTTGAATCCAGCTTGTTATCGACTCAAGCTCTTTATAAGAGTTGAGCTTGCTAGGAAATGGAATTCGCTGCCAAGCCGATTGTTTAGGTTACTATTAAACTATTGTTGATCACTTTTAGCTAATATAACGAGTCCTTTGCGAGCTGTTGATGAGCCTTTAACAAGTTATTAACAAACACTCATCAAACTATTTCTAAATGTTAACAAATCGAGTGCCTTAGTTCAAACTCCAGTTATTAAACTTATTGAGCGTACTAGAACTCGGCTTAGCAAACTATCAAGCCACCAAGAAACAAACATAAAACAAGCCATAATCCACTTCCAAAATAAATAATTCATCAAATGTTTTGATTCTTTTACTCACCTTTGTTGGGTAGAGGTTTAAACAGGTCAATCTAACCCAAGCACTCACTTGTTCAAACTTGAATATGATGAGTTTAAGTTGGAACTCTTAACAAGGTTCAAAATCTTTGTTTTAACTCAATTCTTTACGATATTAGTATATTTTAACTCACCTCGGCTTTGTTAGAAAATGTTTCAAAACTTTGAGTTGTGTAGCTTTAGCTCTTTTTTTATTCCTTGTCCCACATTGGAAGAAAAGACTTGGAACTTTCCTAAGTTGCTCTTCCAAGTTTTCATCTTACATCCCACATTCGAAGATGAGTGCAAGAGGTTACCTAAAATAGCTCATCTTTTTAAGTGTTGTGTAATAATGTATCCCACTTTGAAAATTAAGCATAAGCCTTCCCTCATTTATCATGTCCTAACATCCACTGTGGTCATTCAGTTGTTGGACACCCGTTAGAGCTAGGGCCGACGATGCGGGCACGCCACTTGCTTGCCACCCTACACGGGGCTGGGCTCAGCCTCGAGTGATGGGTTTCACATGCAAATATGTTAATAGACATTTCACATGTAGGAATTTTGATAGTCGTTAACGAATTAAATATGCCAGAATACTCGTCATTACCTGTGTTAATACTGCCATAACTGACTGGTTTATTGCACCATAAGATCTAATTAGTGACAAAACTTTTGAATTCTGATTATTAAAATTAGTGCTCCTCCCTTTACCTATAAAAGTGCCTGGCAATTCTATTTCTACACAAAAAAAAAAAAATCTTTTCTTCTCTCTCTCCTACTCCCTTGTCTTTTGCTTCTTTTGCTGGGAATTGTTCAGGGCTCTCCCATACTGTAGCCCTCAAGTACACGGGTGCTGCAATCACCGCGTTAATCTTGGGAGTTGATTGTCAAAAGGCCAATGTGTTCCGATGCTAGAGAAAATTCAGCTTTATGGCAGTGGTCTTCTACGATTCGATAATCTCTTTCCACTTCTTCATGTTTTCCTATTCTTCATAAGTTTGCCTAAGTTGACCTTACATCATACTATCTAACAAGCTTACCAGTTAGAGCTTTTTTATCAAATAGAGTCCTCTATCAACTAGAGCTTGCTCCGAAGCCAAAGGTACTAGCATGACATCTTTCTAACTATTATCGAAGTAATATCAAGCAATACAAGCCCTTAACAAATTGCTCACAAACTTTAACGAGTTGAACAATTCCATATTAGAACTTGACTTGTTAAACTTATCGAATAAGATCGAACTCGCTTAATAACCTTATTAAGCTCCCAAATGAAACATGAATAAACTTTCATCCATTCTGAACACAAATAATTTATAAACGATGGTTTTACACACCGATGCAGAAGAGTTGAAGTTTGGTCAATATTTGGCGGGGAATTCTTTCTGTTCCTCTAATTTTTAACATTATTTATATAAATATTGAATAAAATAGACATATAGAATATTTGCATAAATAAATAATAGTATTTCCCTTCACTGTTGTTGTTGTTGTTGTTGTTGTTGTTGTTATTATTATTATTATTATTATTATTATTATTATTATTATTATTACTACTACTATTATTATTATTATTATTATTATTATTATTATTATTATTATTATTATTATTATTATTCTTATTATTATTATATTAATATCTTTTGAAGGGTATTTTTGTAAACTATTTTGCTCATAGGTACTCCCACTTATGCATACCAAATATAAGATTGACTATTTGACCTCATTTCCATCCCCATTTCATATATATACCAAACAAAGGAGTGACCCATAAGTCATTCGCATTCCCTCACCCCCACAAATTCATTCCCTCGTACCAAACAACTCCTATGGGGCGTTTGGTGAGTGTGAATGAATTTGTGCGAGTGGAAATGATGGAATGGGAGTAATTTTTGGGGAGTGAGAATAACCAATCATTACCACTCCTTCATTTGGTATATATATTGAATGTAGCTAAGAATGAGGATAAATAGTCATTCATATTTAATATGCACTAGTGGGAGTAGGTATGAGCAAAGTAATTTCCTGAGAATACCCTTCAAAAGATTTTAATATAATAATAATAACAACATAACAACAACAATAAACGACCCAATGCCTTGAGAGCTTCCGTATAAGCAGGGTCGGGAGGGTTGGGGGTGGGGAGGGGGATGTACTCAGCCTTACCCCTTCAGGGTGCCACCCTAAAGGGAGGCTGTTTCCGAGAACCCCAACCGGAGAAGTACACAAGCATGATAGCTTACACACATAAAGTAGAAAACATCAGAGCATAAGAGTATAAGAGTATAAAAACAACAACCTAGAGCAAGCCTAAACAAGAAGCAACAATAGCAATAAGCAATAAACAACTCCCAAACATATCAAGTAAAACAGGCAAACATATAAGCCTAGGGCACTAGTGCTAGCAAAAATATGCTCCTCTATTCTACGCCGCTACATCGGCTACCCTTATGCTAGCGCTCCACTGATATCTATCTAAGGCCATTTCCTCCTGTAGGTTTAGGTGGGTGAGGTCTTGTTGGATCGTCTCCATTCATGTCTTCTTTGGCCTGCTTCTCCCTCTCCTTCCAATCGTAGCTTAGAGTTGTTCGCATCTCCTAACCGTGGTAGTGATCGGTCTCCTCCTAACATGCCCAAACTAGAGCAAACATCGCTCCCTCAATTTATCTTCGATCGGGGCCACACCCAATTTGCTTCTTGTGACTTCATTCCTGATCCTATCCTTCTCTATGTGTCCACACATCCACCGTAACATCCTCATCTCCGCTACCTTCATCTTCTGAGTATGATACCGTTTTAATGGCCACACTCCGCGCCATATGACATAGTCGGACTTACTACAGTCTTATAGTATTTTTCCCTTAACTTTAACGGGAATTTTCTATCACAAAGTATTGCAAAAGCCAGCCTCCATTTATGCTGGCCTACTTTAATACAGTTGTTGATATCCTCGTCCACTTCACTGTCCTGTTGTCCCATGGAACCTAGATACCTAAAACACTCCTTTTTCATTATGGTTTCTGATCCAATCCTAATGTCTTCTATGGTAGGCCTAGTGGAGGTACTAAACTTGAGTTCCATATACTCTGTCTTGGATCTACTGAGTCGTAAGCCTTTCGATTCCAAGGCCCTTCTCCAAAGTTCCAACTTCTCATTGGCCTCTTCTCGGGACTCCCCCACCAAAACTATATCATCTGCGAAAAGCATGCACCAAGGCGCACCCCCTTGGATGTGCCTAGTGAGCGCATCCATAACCAAAATGAACAAAAAGGGACTCAAGGCAGATCCTTGGTATACTCCAACTGTAATAGGGAAAGCGTTTGTCTCCCCTTCCACTATACGCACATTAGTTTGTGCATCCTCATACATGTCTCTAATGGTCCGGATATAGGGCATGAGAATACCTTTCCTCTCCAGAATCCTCCATAGGACCTCTCTTGGCACCATATCATATGCCTTCTCCAAATCAATGAAAACCATGTGGAGATCCTTTTTCTATCCCTGTAGTGCTCTATCGTCCGCCTTAAGGGATGGATGGCTTCTATTGATGACCTACCGGGCATAAATCCGAATTGGAATAATAAGTCGAGCCTAATTGAGGGGTACAACACAAGGACTTCCCAGGAGGTCACCTATCTTGGTACTACTCTCGCCCAAGCACGCTTAACTTCAAAGTTCTAATGTGATCCGTTGATTGCGTGTTGGTACCCTCTTAGGTAATAACAATAACAATAACAACAATAATAGTATTAGTGGTGGTGATAGTAGTAGTAGCAGTAGTGGTGGTGGTGGTGGTGGTGGTAGTAATTATAATAATAATAACAATAATAATAACAATAACAATAATAAGAATAAGAGTAATAATTAGAAGAAGAAGAATACTAACAACAATAATGATAACAATAACAATAATAATATTATTATTAATTTATTATTCTTACACTTAAAAACTAGTTGAGGTTTATTATTTGAGGGTAATTAAATAAACAAAAATTAGATTGAGATTAAAATTAAAAAAAATAATTGTAGGTCCCACTACATTTCTCATTCAAATCCCACATTTTCAAATTCATGCCACTTCTTGGATATGAGAATGTGAAAATGGGAATGATTTTCATTCCCACTCCCATCCCATTTCCACTTCCGCTTCCCTGTACCAAACAAACAAAAAATGGGCATGAGTTGTTCATTCCTACTCGCAGCCCCCATTTTCTCATACCAAACAATCCCTAAAAACTTTTGTTCATTTTGAACTCTAGTTGAATCCAGTTGAGCTAGCTTGTTATTTAAATAAGTCGAGCCTAATTGAGCTTAAATAAGCATGTACGAAGCTTAAATGATTCTAAATAAAGGCAAGTTTAGTTTGAAGCTTGTCAGGGTAGGTTCAAGCTCAACTGAGTTCAGTCGAGTTTAAGCTCAAAGTTTTAGACTTAGCAACTTTTGAGTTGAGGAAAAAGTTGGCAAGTCGTGCCTTGAGCTTTTTTCTCAAACCAAACAACGAGAAGCTGTGTAGAAACTTGTTTTGCCATTAAAAAAATAACTTCATTTGGAAAAATATCTTTTAGAAGAATCACCTTGGATTACTTAGAATCTTAACTAATTTTTTTTTTTAATAATTAACAACAAAAGTCACGATACAAAACAATCATCCTTGCAAAGGCGAGGCTTGAGCCAACTCGCATAAAAGCACACAGCCCCAAAAAAAAAAAAAGGACAAAACAACATTATAAACCAAGAAAACATGACTACATAAAAATTATACGCGATACTAATGGCGTTGATAAGTATAACACCACCAGAAAGGATTAGGAGAGGATAAGAAACAAGAAGAGAACGAATGAAAGTGCCAAAATTTGGGAGGGAGAATAGGCAATCTTGACTAACCTTAATCCCAAGTACTGAGAAATTGATATAGTTAATTATGATCTTGTGCGTGGCACATCTTTTAAGTTGAATTGTTAGGTTTGGTATAATGATACCGCAATTTATCCTAAGTACGTATGTGGCTATTTTTCATTTTAAATTTGAATTTGAATATGCTCACTTCTTTCTAATTATGAAGTCAATATAAAAAGACTTAATGGTGGTGCAATTATAATATAAAATAGAGGTCTAATATTTTCCTTGTAGTTATCCTAAAAAGTAAGGTAGAGAGCCGACAAATTTAGTATAATAATTAAATTCACAACTCAAATATAAATTTTTGAGTTTGAAACTTTCCCTCTACCGAAAAATGTTAATAACTCTTGAGCAGGCTATTTTTACCAAAAAAAAAAAAAAAAAAAATATCCAAGAATGGCGCACTTCCTTACCATCAATGAAATCGAAATCTATGTCGCTTTTATTCTTCTTTCAGACCATGTTATTCTTAATTGTTTTTACAATATTTATTAGCCTTTTTACTACATAATAACATAATGCCTTAATCATTTCCTGAAACATTATATTTGCTTTTACTTTTAAATTTAGATCCACGAAATTTCAAAATTCATATGAGGATGCAAAGCTGCTTGGAAAGCCAATAAAGATATAACCATTATTTTAGTGGTAGTCCCCATTACCAAAAAAAATATCTAGATTTTATAGATATATAATTCACATAAAGTCAGATGCAACACCATTATTACAAATCTTTTTTGACTTTACATTATGATCAAAAGTATATGTACTGAAAAAGACCTTTATTAAGTAGATTCGACATTCTGATACTTCAAATTAAACACAAAAAAGAAAAAAAATCAGAGAAAAAAATAAGTATAACAATTAGACGATTTCATGTCGGATTCTTATAATAATCTAGGTAAAATTCAAGAAACTAGAAAACCAAAAAAAGAAAAAATCGGAAAGAAGCTTCGAAGAACATTGAAGATTAAAAATCAAAAACTAAAAAAATCCATTTTTACCCGGGATGTATGTTTTAGTACTATGTTTGTCTTCCCACTTTATACTGATGTTTAGCATCCGTTGGTAATATACAATACAAAAATAAAAAAGAATCTAATACGTGCGTACATTATATGGCTATTTACACAACTTTAGTCAAAAGTTTCTTGACTTGTTAAGACACATGATAATGTTAGCCAAAATAAGAATAGCAAAAACATAACATATAATATAGATACAATTATAACTTGAGAGTTATTGTGAAAAAGTTAAAATATAAAATATGACATTTAATTTAATTACAGGTATTGATAACTTTCAATTAAATACCTGAGCTTTAAACATTTAATATCTAATTATGCTGACATATCTATGTATATACAATAAAATACCCAGAGATCTGAAGATTTTATCATTTAGAAATAAAATTTAAGAATTCTATCAATCGAGTACCTTCTACCAAAATGGTGAATTTTTATTAAAAATTACTAAAGTAAAACACAATTTCAATTGAGGCACTGGGACTGTTGTTCTTGCTAAAGTGAAACACAATTTCAACAGTATATAGATGTTTTCTATAAAGATTTTTCTTCGTAAAATGTTAATATGAAACATTATTTCGCTAATTGTAATCTACTAAATTTTCGCTTCAAATATTGATCTAGCGCATTGTAGTAATCATATACACCACTTCAACATTTTATGGTGAAAATTACTCAAATTCTGAAAAAAAAAAAAAAAAAAAAAAACCTACATTAAATTCCCACGTAAGATATCTAAGCGATAAAATTTTAAGAACTCGAGTTACCTCATTGTGTATATTAAAATGTCAAGATACCAAAGTGAGAAATAAAAAACCATACCAAAGTGATGATTTCCCTCTTTTAAATGGAAAAGGTACGAACACATGTTATAATATTTGTATTATACAAATAATATTGAGAAACGAGTATTCTACAGCATTGACAATGATACATACAGTATTGACAATGATACATAAATACCCTTTTAAAATAGGAAAGTATGGATATGTGTCTACAGTGTATGTGAATTTTACTAACAGAGGAAAAAAAATAATTATCAAGAAGAAAATGTGCGATATCAAATAGGCCCTTATTGAACTAAATCTCCTGAACAGTTTTGCAAGTGTGTCAATTTGTTTCCACTTTCATAATAAAAACACAAGCAAATTTTAGGGGGGAAAAAAACAGTGTGCTCACAACAATAAGAAAATTATCATTTAGATACCCTAAAGTTTGATAATTTATCACCTACTTATACAGCGGGTAACTTTGGGTTTAAATATTTTATCACTTAGATATTCCGAAGTTCAAAATTTTATCAATCAAGTACTCTATTGTAGAAATTTAATAGAGTTTCATTGGAAAATGCTAAAATGAAACATAATTTTGACAATGCATAAAGATTTTCATTAGAAATTGATGATTCTTTTGTCAAAAAAATGCTAACGTAACATGATGTTGGTGATATAAAAGTACTTTACATTGAAATTCCAGTTAAATTTTTATTATAATTTGTTAAATTTTGTCAAAAAATATTGACATGACTTATATATTATCATAATCATGTATTACATTAGCATTTTCTATATAACATTGGCCAAATTGTAATAGAAATTCATCAAAGTCCGACAATGGAGTATCTAAGTAATAAGATATTGTTAGAATACCTAAATGATAAATGCTCCAATCTCATAATATTTAAGTGATAATTTGCCACAACAACAATATTAAAGAGCAAAGGCCGCTGATGATAGCAACTTTACCTTCACAAAGCATCCCGGGCTGCAATACGGCATGTAATTGCATCCCCCAGTGAGCCTATCCCCAATTCCACCCCAGAAATTTTGTAGTGCTGCAAAACAAACTCGATACGATTGGTTATTATTCATGCGAGCATAAAGTAGTTGCCAAAGTACGATTAATCTCTAGATTTGAAATAACTGCTTCTATACATGGTATTAGGTACACTTCACTAGAACATTTGGCAGCTTTGTCAGTAACATACACGTATAATACGAATATTGGACACTTCATATTTTCGTTTAGAAAAAGCGTTCAAGTATAATTGTTAATAATATGGTAAAAGACATGTTTTGTTGATGTTACCCGCATAATATACGAAATATAGCACATATCTGTAATTTTCGCTTACGCAATACAACAACAGATCCAGTGCCTCAAGGGCTTCCCCATAAGCAGGGTCTGAGAGGGCTGAATATACGTAGCCTTACCTAGAGGTGGCCAACGGGCCGGGTCGGCCCGGAAACCGGCCCGGGAGTCCACCTAATTAAAAAAAAAAAATTATATTACTTTTACTTTGTATTTTTTGATAAACAAATTTGTACTTTTAAATATTAGGCTCCAACTGCGTTGTATTTGTACTTGTTACGTTATTTATTTACCATTATTTACTATTACTTGTTATATATTTTATTTTATTACATATATTTAGTATTATTAGTGCTTGGGATAAAATATATTTGTATCTCATTATTTATCAATGAATTATAATAATTTTAGTACAAAACGACTTTGTATTTTTTAAATTTTGCATTTTTTTTTAAAGCTGACGAAAAAGGGGCCGACCCGGCCCGTGGCCACCTCTAGCCTTACCCCTTCAGGGTATAACCCGGCAGAGAAGCTGTTTCCGAGGACCCCCAACCTCATAGGGTTAGCAACACGAGGACTTCCCAGGAGGTCACCTATCCTGATACTACTCTCGCTCAAGCACGCTTAACTTCAGAGTTCTAATGGGATCTGGTGCCTTAGTGCCTCGTAAATGAACCCTTCCCTTACGCAATAACTGAAAATAATTAATACCGACACCTAAATTGAGTATTGTTATTCGTCATTTTGCTAAATATGTGACAATTTATTGATTATGCTATCATTTATTGATTATACCCTTAAAGAGGCCGTTTCGGACACTCAACCCAAAACAAAATTCTCATGTATAAAGCAACATAATACACATGTATTAGATCCCATTTAATTTCGTACTGCATTTTACTAACAAGGTCACGTAGTCTTAGTAAGAGAAGAAAGGTTAAGGATTTATCCAATGATATCATTCGAGAAACCCTAAATGTTGTCAGTGTAAAAGATCGCCAACAATGGCATTCTAAGTTCATTAAGTTCCGCTGGAAACAAGATCATTGTTTATGCAAACTAAAATGGGAGTGTAAATTCGTTGAGCTGACTAGCAAACCCTCGCAAGCGGGTGCATTATTTCAAAAGGCTAGTTTACATCAAGTCAAGCAAGCTCATTTTGCTACACAAGCCAGGTCCGAGCCTAAAAGAGATTAAATAACCAAATCCTGGACTAAATTATAAGACTAAATGTTGGAAAAATCACAAAACAAGCACATTGGAAGAGAAAAACAAAAATCAACACACAAATGTTTACGTGAAAACCCTCACTCAATTAAAGGAAAAAACCACAGGATTCAAATTAGTACCTCATCCATTATTAAATTTAGAAATTACAACCTCCAATCATAACCCCCAAACCCCATATTATAATCATCATCATTAATGTCACTATTGAGTCATCAACTCTTCCACAATGTAGCTTTGAACGGTAAGCCACCATCCCTTCCACAATGTAGTATTGCACGGTAAGCCACCAATCTTCCTACAACGTAGCTTTGGATAGATGAAGCTATCTCTCATCTCTCAATCAAGGCGCCCAAGCATGACTCCATGTTGGGCAAACACTACTCAACATCAAACAAACAAAACATCACAAACAAACTCTTACATCATTTTCTCTCATTATCTCCTTTTCTCTCATTATCTCCTGCTATCTGAGTGCCCCTCGGACACCCCTTAACAAAACCCACTCCACTCTACTTCTCTATACCACTCTCCATTCTCTACTCCACTCTCACCCAACTACACTATTTGTAACAAAAATAACTAAGAATTGCAAATTCAAAACTCAAAAACATTTTTGGAAAAAGTCAACCACCCTTTTTCTTTTTCTCCTTTCTTTTTTTCATATAATTTTCTTACCGTCTTTTTCTGATTTTCTTTCATTGTTCGTTTTTCATTTTTCTTTTCCTTCTTGATTTTAGATATTACACATTAACTTTGAGGTAAACGATATACCTAACACTAAAGCAGACCAAAGTCAAGAGTAAACAAGCTAAGCCAAGCTACCAAAGCCATGTTTGATTACAACCAAGAGCTGAAAGTCTCACAGCTCAAGTTTGTTGGGGAAAATAGCCTATTTCCCTTATTGTATTAATCAAGCGAAAAATTACAAAACCACCACAAATCAGAAACAATAATGGAACAATGATTAAACAACTCAAGCCACAAATAAACAAAAAGAGACACGATTTTTACGTGGAAAACCCCTCCAATGCGAAAGGGAAAGACCATGGGACCGTCAACAAACAGCACCTTCTTCCACTATCACCAAATCACAAGTGAGTACAACCAATTTATCTTGGAATAACAAATCTCCCAAAAAACTCACCATAAGGTGGAAAACATCAAAATACATTTAGAAATTAGGGTGGAGTGAAATACTGACTTTTGGAGAGGCGAAAGACGATCTGACCGCTGGATATGAAGATCAACATACTAAAATTTCATCATGATCGGAGAACGATCGAGCATCAATCGAGGCCAGAGAAGGGTCCGCATACTCTCTGTCCTCTGCGATTTTCTCTCCCTGCCTGTGTTTCTTTTACAATATTTTTCTGTTTTTTGATCGCAATAAGACCCCCTTTTTATCCTACTTCCCTTATTTTTACATTTTACTCTAATTATAAAATATATTGGATCAAAGTAATAACTAAGCCCAATTAAAATGGGCTCCTCCCTCCAAGTTGGAGGGAATACCCAACAAATCTTCCCTTGACTCCAACTTGGGGGGTTCGACCAAACCGGCTATCTTTTGGTTGGCCCCGAGACTCTCCTTCAATAAGGCCTTCATGAACATGTCCGCACCATTGTCCTCAGTGTAGATCTTCTCAAGTTGAAACAATTTGGACTCTTAACACATCTCGAATCCAATTCGACCAATATGCTCGGTTCGATAATGAGAAGTGGCATTCTTGGCAAGGTGGATGGAACTCTAACTATACAATATAGAATATATTTTTCTTGCTTTATACTCAATTCCTGCAAGAAATTCATCATCCATATCAATTCCTTACAGGCTTCAACTGCTACAATACCCTCAGCCTTAGTAGTTGACAATGCAATACATTTCGGCAACTTTGATTGCCAAGACACGGTTCCCCCTACAAACGTCATCAAGTATCCCAAGTAAACTTATAGGAATCAACATCTCCAGACATATCTCCATCTATGTGACCAATATAGATTGTGCCAAGCCAAACCATAAACACATCGGAAGTACCTCGAAGATACCGTAAGATCCATTTCACAGCCACCTAATGATCTTTATCCGGTTTTGACATCAAGCGGTTAACCACCCCAATGGCATATGCGATGTTTGGTCAAGGGCATATCATGGCATACATCAAGCTTCCCATGACGGATGCACAAGAAACTTTAATCGTCTCATCTTTATCTTTCTCACTTGTAGGACACTAATCTGAACTCAACCTCATATGACCTACAAGTGGAGAACTCACAGGTCTAGCCTTGCTCATGTTGAATCTCTCTAACAGCTTCTCAATGTATATTTCTTATGATAGCCACAACTTCTTATTTCTTCTATCACAAATTATCTTCATGCCTAAGATCTACTTTGCAAGGCTAAGGTCCTTCATTGCAAAGGACTTATTCAGCGCACTCTACAGGTTAGCAATCTTCTTCGCATCACGATCTAAAATCAACATATCATCAACATAAAGTAGGAGAATAAGAAAATCACCCTCAATATAGTTCTTCACAAACACATAATAATCAGCATGTGTTTTGTGGAAGCCATGCTCAACCATGAATGACTCAAATTTTTTATACCACTACCGAGGTGTTTTTTTCAATCCATACAAGCTCTTTTTCAACTAACATACAAGATTCTCCTTCCCTTTATCTTGAAAACCCTTTGGTTGCTCCATATAGATCTCTTCCTCTAAGTCACCATGTAAAAGTGCAGTCTTCACATCAAGCTGTTCGACTTTTAAATCCATACTAGCAACCAAACCAAAACAACTTTAATTGAAGGCATCTTCACAACTGGAAAAAAGATCTCATCAAAGTCAATGCCTTGCTTCTGACTGAAGTGCTTCACAACCAATCTCGCATTGTACCTTTGTTGTGAGCTATTCTCTTCAGTCTTCAATCTGAACACCTACTTGTTCTTGAGTGCTCTCTTGCCTTTAGGCAACTTCTTAAGGTCAAAAGTGCGATTCTCATGCAAGAACTTCATCTCATCTCGCATGGCACTGTAACACTCATCATAGTTCACATGTGACATAGCCTTCTCATAGCCCTCTGGTTTCTCCCCCATCAGTCAACATCAATTATAATTTGTTGGGTATTCTCTCCAACTTGGAGGAAGAAGCCCATTTTAATTGGGCTTAGTTATTAATTTGATCCAATATATTTTGTAATTAAAGTAAATGTCAAAATAAGGGAAGTAGGGTAAAGAGGGGATCTTACTAAAACACAAAAATACTGCAGAAAAAAAAAAAGAGAGAAAGAGTACGCAGAATCTTCTCCAACCCCATCGGCGCTCAATCGTTCTCCGATCGGGATGAAATTTTAGTATGATGTTACCTGCTATATTGATCTTCATATGGAATGGTCGGATCATCATTTCGCCTCTCGAAAGTTGGTATTTCTCTCAGCCGTAATTTCTATACGAATTTTGATGTTTTCCACCTTATGTTAAGTTTTTTGGAAGATTTGTTGTTCCAAGAACATTCTTGGTCATTTGTGTGCCTCAAGCTTGGCCTAGAGAAGATAAATTGCTTTTATCTACTTGTGATTTGGTAATAGTGGACGAAGGTATTGTTCATTGACGGTCCTATCGTTTTTCCCTTTCGCATTGGAGGGATTTTCCACGTAAAAATCATGTCTCTTTTTCTTTATTTGTTGATTTGTTTAATCATTGTTCCATTCTTGATTGTGATTTGTGGTGGTTTTGTGACTGCCCGCTTAAAACAAAGAAGGAAACAGGTCATTTTCCCCAACAATTGGTATCATAGCTAAGGTTAAGCCTTTGGTGATTTCTTGTGTTGATTGAGATAGAAGAGAATTAAAAAAGTAGAAGTAATAATTCTTTGATAACCATACTAAATCTAATAATTATGATTATTGGAAATGTCGTATGGAAGACCTTGTTTGTTAAAGAATTACATGAAGCAGTCTCCAGTAAGACCAAGCCAAATGGAAAAAGTGATCATGATGAATAAATTGTTGAATAGAAAGACCGTAGGAATGATTAGACAATTCATTGACCGGTCTATTTATCAGTAGGTATGCTATGAGACTAATGCAGCCAAGCTTTGGGAAAGTCTTGAGTCGATGTCTGAGCGAAAAACAACCTTGAATAAAGCCTCTGTAGCGAAGAAACTTGCTAAGCTTAAATATAGAGATGGCAACAGTGTCGTAGAGCATTTGAATATTTTTGAGGGTCTTGTTAATCAACTATCTAGTATGGATAAACTTGATAATGAGTTACAGGCTCTATTGTTGTTGAGTTCTATGCTAGATAGTTGGGAGACATTGCAGGTGTCTTTGAGTAATTCTGCTCCCAGTGGCAAACTCAAATTGGATATGGTGAGAGCTGTCTTAATTGACGAAGAAGATAGACGGAAAGAGAAGACACATAATTCATCTGATTCCTCAGAGGTAAATGTTGTAAAGAATAAGAACAAGGGCATAAATCAAAACATAAGTTCTCATAATAGAGATAAATACAAGGTGAGATCAAAATCGAGAAGGGGGATTATCTGTCATTACTGTAAGAAGTCGGGTCATGTACAGAAATTTTATAGAAAAATGAAGCATGACAAGTCTAGAAAGAGGAACGATAAAGATAGCCATTCCGAGAAACAGTCAGATGTGAAAAACTCAATTGCAGTTGCAGCTGATGAGAATCTGTTTTTGTTGGTTGCCTGAACATTGCATGTGATGACTGACTTGGGTGATTGATTCTAGTGCATCTTCTCATTTGACTTCACATGCAGATTACTTCTCATCCTGAACTAGTGGTTGCTTTGGTTAGGTAAGGATGGGGAATGATGGCTCGTGCAATATCAGCGATATAGGTACCGTTTCTTTAGATACTCCACCGGTGGTAGGCTGGTCCTCAAGGATGTACATGTTCGTGATATTCACTTGAACTTGATTTCGGCTAGGATGCTTGATGATGATGGTTATGCTAACCACTTCAAAAAGAAGTGGAAACCTTCTAGAGGAAACTTGATAGTGGCTCGAGGTCAAAAGCAAAGATCCCTTTATGTGATGCAAGCCAAGCCGTGTAAAGGAGAGGTAAATATTGCTAATAATTCCTCCATTGATTTGTGGCACCAGAGACTTGGCCATATGAGTGAGAAGGGCACGCATATGCTAGCTAAAAAGCAGCCCCTCCCTGATTTGAAAAGTATACCTCTAAAACCTTATGTTGATTGTTTAGCTGAAAAGCAACATATGGCTGCATTTCATACTTTACCACCATCTAGAAGGAAGAATGTGCTAGACCTTGTTCATACTGATGTTTGCTCTATAAATGAACGATCTCATGGTGGTTCATACTATTTTGTTACCTTTATTGATGACCACTCTAGAAAATGTTGATTTTTTTTGTGTTGAAAGGCAAAGATCGGGTTCTAGAAGCATTCAAGCAATTTTAGGCCAAAGTTGAAAAAGAAACTGGTAAGAAGCCGAAGTGTGTCAAAACAAACAATGGTAGAGAGTACAGGGGTCTGTTTGAAGAATAATGTAAAAAGAGTGTGATCAAGCTTGAGAACATAGTTCCAAAGACTCTTCAGTTGAATGGAATTGCAGAGAGAATGAATAAAACAATTAAAGAGATGATTCATTGCATGCTCTCTCATGCAAAGCTGCCAAAGTCCTTTTGGGTAGAGGTAGTTATGACTTATGTGTACTTGATTAACCTTTCTCCTCCATTTCCACTTGAAGGTGATATTTCTCGGCAAGTGTGGACAGAGAAAGATGTTCCATAGAGGCATTTGAGAGTCCTCGGGTGCCTTTGTGCATATACCTAACGATGAGAGATCCAAGCTTGATAGCAAGACTACTCAGAAGATGAGCTGAGTACAGATTGTGGGATCTAGTTGACAGAAAGATATCAGAAGCACAGATGTTTTCTTTGAGAAAGAAACCGTTGAAGACTGTAAGAAGACAAGCAGCCAGAGTAATTTTCAGGTATCACAGTCGACTCAAACCCAGTGCTACTACCTACTACGTGTGTTAATGATAGGAGAGTTGTTCAGAAAAATGACAATGATACAGATCCTGTTGGTGATGATGGTGGCAGTGACAATAATCCACACAAATTCCTACTAAGCCACCAGTAAAGACTCAGTTGAGGAGATCCACCAGAGATAGACAGCCTTCTACTAGATATTCGGCTCATGAGTATGTGATTGCCCACTTGATTAACACAGAGGGAAATAGGCTACTTTCCCCCAAGAAAGTTCAACTCAACTCATTTACACCCCTAAGCGGAGCAAATATCAGATTCTTTCCTTTTTCGTGTTATTTCTCCTTCATTTTTTTTTTGGGGGGGAGGGGGGGTGTGGTTGGAGGGGGAATTTTTTTTAAGGGGGGAGGGGGAAGGTAAGAAGTTGCTTACCTTCTGTATTTGGGGTTGATTTGCTCTTTCTTCAAGTTCCTCCAAATCGATCTCCTTTCCATTGATAAGCTCACCAATCGCTTTCATCTATTCGTATCAACAATTTGCATACACTTTAGTGCAAAAATATTACATTGAAGCTACTAAACATTGAATCAAATTAATGCCGTTGCGTAATGGATTTCAAGCTACCCATTATTGGAGGGCCCTTATACGATGGTACCATTTGAGAGAGTGTCCATTATGCATATGTGTTTCACTTAAAGCATACTTACGGGTCTATATTTTAAAACAATCAAATGATGTATTAAAATTAAGGAATATAGGGTTTCTCACTCGAATTCTTGTAAATGTAAAGCTTAAAATCAACCTAAGTTCCCAAAATAGAAGCAAACTGATCACCACCAATCCAATACCCCGCTTTTGCAAACACCTTGACTTTTATGCAGCAGCCGTAAACCACAACTTTCCGTTACCGAAGTTCGGGTATGAGAATCGGATATGCAGAGGTCAAAGTCGGTTTTGTTTCTATAAATTTAGTCTAGTTTGAAGTGCCCAAGTATTATACTAATAACCAAGTATTCTTATCTAACATGAATAATTTGAGATCAAATGGATTCCATGGTAGGGGAAAAAAAAATACCTTGCAAGAAAATATGTTTCAAAAAACGAACAAGAAGAGCCTAATGTTACTAAATACATTCCAAGAATATTCTACTTTCTTAAAAAAAAAGGGAACATAGAGGGTGACATGTTCTGGCAAAAAACAAGGCATCGACTTCATCGTTGGTGCCAAAACATTCGCCATGTCATCTTTCCAGGTGGCACATCATCCAGCACTTCACTTTTCAGTAGTCATATAATCCACCCCATGATCTTTTCGGTTGCCACATCATTATTTCGGTCACACATGATAAAGTCAATGCCTTTCTTGTTCATTTTTCTTAAACATGTTGCCTTCTTGTTCCTTTGTTTTTTTTCAAAAACATTGCCCTTCTTGTATATATAGTAAAATATTACTCCCCTCCCCAAGGTTTCGCCATATTTTGTAAAGCACAACGGAGAAGTAAACTACACAGGTGACATACCTCATCAACAGAAGAATTAAAACGAGCAGCGAGGATGTAGGTGGAACTATCAGAGATGCCACATCTTTTCAATGACTCTGTTATCTGGTGATTACACGGGTTTGACATAATTAGAATGGAAGCATAGGGTAAATACTACAAGCATCCCCCGAACTACTATTCAAAATCAAACTTCCTCGACTTTTAAAATAGTCTCCAAAAACTTAGTTTCTACCATGTGCACATAACCGTGGAATCAACTAAAGGAGGTAACAACTATTATGTAATATTTTGAGTTAGCAGTTACAAGATTGGTCATTATGTAAAGCCTCCAGTAATGCATATAAATTATGCTTAATTACTAAAACATACTTATATGTCCAAATGTTCTCAAGTTAGGGGTCCTTGGACAAAGCCTCCCTTTAGGGTGGATAAGGCTACGTACATCTCACCCCTCCCAGACCCTACTCATGCAAGAGCCCTTAAGGCACTGGGTTTGTTGTTGTCGCTGTTGTTGCATGTCCAAATGTCAAAAAAGGTAAATAAAAAATAAGCAATTTATATTCATGTAGAAACACTTAACGCAACCGCTACCCCCTGATATGTAATGTGTGTGACACGCGCTTCCACGACATTGTAATTGCAACCACAACATGACTATGAACTGCCATTTGATTCATGGTATGCAAGACTTGATTAGTTTAAGTGACAACCTCCACATCTCATCGCTTGATGTGTATAAAATTTTGGATGTTGACGAAGTAAATATTGACGATATTAAAATAGAGCATCTAATTAGTATAAAATGATAGTTTGAGGTCTATTTGATAAAACTGAAAGTTCCATAGGTCATTTTCATTTCAAGTAATTAATCTTGGGGCTTTGATGATAAAATATACCCTGTGTCATATCATTGAACGAGAAGCAACACAGGGAAAATATTTAAGCAGCCAAAACGTTTACATGCTTAGAACCAGAGTAGTTGTAGACTAGCTCAGAATGAAGAGTTCGCGTTGTCAAAGATTCTCGGGCTTTAGCCAGAAGCGTCTTATGTGCAGCGGCTAGAACAGGAAAAATGTCTGGAATCTGCTTTGTCAACGAAAGAAAGTTGGAAATAATATTATTAGTACCGATATTAAACAAAAAGTAAAACAATTGAGAAATGGCCAAACAAAAAAGAAAAGTTCAGTTACTCATGCCTTGAGGTAAGAATATAAAACTATTTATATACCTTCAGTCATCAACTTAAGCTTTGGGGAAAGTTGGTTCCTTTAAGAGTATCATAGCCTTGTTGTCATAGGTTCGAACCCAGCCCTCACAATATTTTCAATATTATTATATTTGCAGCACAAGGTATAAGGAAGGCTTATGCACTATCTACACTTCAAGACCAATAGGCACTTGCGTGAGTGGGCATGTTAGTATATAAAACTATTCCTGAACCTTCATTCACCCAACTGCTTAAGCTTTTGGAAAAGTTAGTTCCTTAATGTTTGCCCGCTATCAACAAGAGTTGGCATGTTGATTAAAGAGGAAGTTGTTTACATTTTAGCACCCCAAAGTTGTTAGAAATAATAAAAAGGACCTTGACTTTTGAATTAATAAAAAGAATCCCAAGTTTTTATCGTATTAATAAAAAGGCCGCTCTCCGGCGTGATGACGTCATTTTCCATTGACAAAGCTACCATGGCAACTGCTTTTTTATTAATGCTAAATAAAATGGCAAAAGTACCCTTCCATAACTTTATTCTTACTTTAAGCACGAAATTCCTGGTGTTGTTTATGTAGAAACTGTCTATTTTGCTTATTTGTTTGAAAATATAGTTACTAAAGGGTATTTTTGTCATTTTAATGTGTCATTAATACAAAAACAGTTGTCACATTAGCTCTATTGACGAAAAATGACTTCATCACGCCAGAGAGAGGCCTTTTATTCATACGACAAAAACTTAGGGACTTTTTTTAGCAATATGACAAAAACTTATGAGCCTTTTTTAATGATTCAATAAATGTCAGGGTCCTTTTTATTATTTCCAAAAAAGTCGGGTACTAAAATGTAAATAACCCTTAAAGAGGCGTCTCAACCATGACATGATGATAGAAAATTTTGGACTAAGTCTAATACTTTTTCTTATTGGACATGTATGTCCCTGCTATCTACTAAACATTTTCTCTCCTAAGATAATTATTGAAAATTTTAATTGTTTTAAATTCTATCTTTTAGGATTACTTTAGGATTAGAATTTGACTTTTATTATCTTTGTTATGTCCTTGCGTACATCTCCCCCTCCCCATACCCTGCCTTGGCGGGAGCCCTTTGAGGCACTGAGTTTGTTGTTGTTGTTGTCACATTATCCTATTAGGAGTTTATGTTTTCATTTAACATTCTAATTTGTTATATATAAATATTAACGTAACTAGAGCCTAAAGAGGTTAATTAGACTATTGAATAAAAGGTCAGTTTATTTCTGTTCCTTAAGCACGAAACTACTTAAAGCTAAGGCGCTTAATTGCAGCCAAAAATTTTATTTTTGTTTAACCATCCTCCTCAGCACTAGGATGCCTAGGAACCACTCAAATTAGACATAGGGATGCTTAATCTCCATCAGGTGTCCTTTATACCAAGTTGAACATGGCAATTCAACTGCTACAAAAAGTGGGCCCATAGCGTGACGGCCAAGCTATTCAGGAAAAAGCATGTCAAATAATAGAGGATACCTTAAAAAAGATTGAAATCCAACCTCGAGGCACTAGTAAAGAATCATACCAGTGATGCATTGAGAAATGCAGCTTCTGGTTCCAATGTTCCAGCTTGCATGGAATCTAGGAGCTCCCTGCAGAATCGCGAGCAGTATCATTGATGCATTATGAATCTTATTTGTGAATATCAATGTCTATAATAATATTATTAAATTCTTCATCAATTACAAGGGAAACTGGCAGATGGGAAAGTACAGTTCAGTAGGACATCAGAAATTTTCTAATATTCAACGATACCCAGGGTTCACAAGTTAAGGAGAGTTGAATCAAACAATGACCGCTATGTAATGTAATGGCCATTATATTGAGCTAGTCGTTATTCAATCATTCGTTATGTTAGTACTTCTATAATTGCCTTCATATAAAACAGGTGTGAGCAAAAAAGCCAAAAAATCCAAACCCAACCCAACGCAATCTTAAACCAACCCAAAAATGGCTAGTTAGGGCATATCCACGCTGTTGCGGCAACAACCACCCAGTGCCTAAGAGGCTCCCGCCCGAGGAAGTTTTTTTTTTTTTGGGGGGGGGGTGTCCTACAAAATGCTACTACCCCAAAGGGAAGCTACGTCCGAAGGGCCCCCAACCGTAGAAAGCAAAACAAATCAACATTTATAAGCTAGGTTAAGTCAAAGTCAATTCAAGTCAAGTCAAGTCACATCAGATGAAGCAATACCAAAACATGCAAGCATGCAACACCTATATAATGACCACAGCAATAATAAAGTATACGAAAGCCTAGATACACTGTGGCTTACCAACAATGTGCTACCCTCCCCTAACATCTATGTCGGTTACATGTATTTTTGACCGCCACTTAACTCTATCTAAGGCCATCTCCTCAATAAGGTTTAGGTGGGTAAGATCATGTCTAATTGTCTCCCTCCATCTTTTCTTTGGCCTGCCTGTACCTCTCCTCCCGTGTGTAGTATGAAGTTGCTCATACTTCCTATCTGGCATATCCACGCTGTTGAAATTCGAATATCAGTCCGGATACGATTTTGGAGAATTCTCGAATATCCGACCCGCCGAATATGTTAATCATATATTGTTATAAGCAATTATAATATGTGAATTACATTTTTTTTTTACGCAAGTACCATATGTGTATTTAGCATAATTGGTTAGGATGTCTTTACCTATTATTAAGGATCATAGGCTCGACGCTCTATTTGGAGAAGGCATATGACAGTGCCAAGAGAGGTCCTATGGAGGGTCTTGGAGAAGAAAGGCACCCCGTATCTTATATTCAAGCCATTAAAGACATGTATTGAGCTCTTTTCTGTTTATTCTGGTTATGGACAAGCTCACTAGGCACATTCAGGGGGGTATGTCTTGGTGCATGCTCTTTGCTAGGGATGGCAATCGGGTGGGTAAAACCTATTACCCACGGGTACTCGCCCCGGTATAAGTGAGGCGGGTAGCGGATATGGGTTCGGTGTACCGGCCATGGGTATTGGGCGGGTACGGGTAAGTGTTCTACCCGCCCTAGCCCGCCTTATATTCACCATACCCGCTTCATTTTGTATCTAGTTAACTTTTAAATTAAAAAAGACGTGTATAAATTCAATTACTTAAATTATTTATCAATGTATAGAAAATATAATTAAGTTTTTAAAAATAGTATTAAATAATTAAGTTTTATACCACAGTGGCTCTCGCACTAAGCAAGGTCGGGGGGGGGTTGGATATACGCAGCCTTCCCCCTCCAGGTGGAAGAGAGGCTGTTTCCGAGGACCCCCATTCTGAAGATCGAGTCGTCAAGAGAATATGGTATCCTGGAAACCATGGAAGCAACAAAGCATCAGCACAGGACACAGCGAAAAACTAGCACTATAAAATATATCCCACAGAAGACAACTAAGGCACATAGTAAAGCAAATAGTACATGTCTAATAATAGAGGAATAAACGAAAAGCAACAAAACAGAAGATAAGTGCACTACCTGGGGTTATGACTGCCTAGAAATCCTAAACTACCAGCCATTCGCCGCACTACTCTACGCTGCCACATCCGCTACCCCTATGCTAGCCCTCCATTGAGCTCTATCTAAGACCATCTCCTCTCTTAGGTTTAGGTGGGTTAGGTCGTGTCGGATAGTCTCCAGCCAATTCCTCTTTGGCCTGCCCCTCCCTCTTCTGCCTAGCGTAGTATGTAGCTGTTCACATCTCCTGACTGAAGCTGTGGTCGGTCTTCTGCTAACATGTCCAAACCATCTCAAGCGGTGCTCCCTTAATTTATCCTCGATCGAGGCTACACCCAATTTACCTCTTATTACGTCGTTCCTGATCCTATCCTTCCTTGTGTGGCCACACATCCAGCGTAGCATCGTCATCTCTGCAACCTTCATCCTCTGTGTTTGATGTTGTTTCATTGGGCGACACTCTACCCCGTACAACATAGCCGGTCTCACTACTATCCTGTAGTATTTTCCCTTTGGCTTTAGCGGGAACTTTCTATTGCAAAGCACCCCGGAGGCCATCCTCCACTTCTGCCAACCTACGTTAATCCTGTTGTTGACATCCTCGTCAACCTCACCGTTCTGTTGTATCATGGAACCCAAGTATCTGAAACTCTCCTTACTCGGTGTGGTCTCCGATTCTATCTTGACATCCTCTGTACTAGTCGCGGTGGATTGGTCGAATTTGAATTCCATGTACTCAGTCTTAGATCTGCTAATCCGTAATCCCTTCGATTCCAAAGCGCTTCTCCACAATTCCAGCTTCTCATTTATGTCCGCTCGAGAATCCCCCACCAAAACTATGTCATCTGCGAAAAGCATACACCAAGACACCTCTCCTTGGATGTGTTTAGTGAGCTCATCCATAACTCGAATGAACAAAAAGGGACTCAAGGCAGATCCTTGGTGTACCCCAACTGTAATAGGAAAGGTGTCAGTCTCCCCTTCCGCTGTGCGCACATTAGCTTGTGCCTCCTCATACATGTTTGTAATGGCCCGGATATATGGCATGGGGATGCCTCTCCTACCCAAAACCCTCCATAGGACCTCTCTTGGCCCTCTATCATATGCCTTCTCCGGATCAATGAAAACCATGTGGAGATCCTTTTTGTCTCTATGGACTATTGTTGCTTTATTGTTTCATTTTTGCTCTTTGGGTTGGGGACCCTCGGACACAGCCTCCCCTTTGGGCAGCACCCTGAAAGGTAAGGCACGTACATCACAACCCCCAACACCCCCCCCGGGCCCGGGGACCTTGCTTTGGTGGGAGCCCTTATGGCACTGGGTTTGTTTTTATTGGGCTTGATGCTCAATACTAACCAAAGAATAAACCAATTTCTAACCTTCCTCGCTTCAACAACAACAAACCTGGGGCCCAAAGGGCTCCCGCCTGAGTAGGCTCTGGGTAACCTACCTCGCTCTCACAACAATACAACCCAACAAGAAAGAAACCCTCTTTTCCCCTATTGGCGATTTCTCTCTCTCTGTGCCACAATCTCTCTCCACCATCTCCTAGCCCCCAGACCAACACCAGGTATGCCTCATTCCCCTTGCATGTCTCTCCTTCGCGCTCTTCCTTTATCTCTCAACCATCTTTCTAATTATTATAACATAAGTTTATCTTGTGCACATGTCATCCACCAATATTATTGTAAACGTTTCAACGTATGATATTTCTTCATCTCCACATACCAGTTCTCCCCACACTAACCCAATTTTTATTATAGATGGGACTCAAAAGAGTACTACACAACAAGAAGATTTTGTCAAAAAGGTAAAAGAAAAAGATCCTACTTTTTGGGATCATTTTAGTAAGATTCCTCTTAAGGAAGAGGAAACTCATACGATCAAAGAACTAAATGCATGTATCGTACAAAAGACTTTAAAAGTTGTACTGCTGCAATGAAAAATCACCAACTTAAGTGTAAAGACTATCCACCTAATATAGACAAATCACAAAGGCTCATATCTTTAGTAAAAAAAAAGCACTATATGTTGATTAATAAATCGGGATTGTGAAATTAGCTAAAGTTGAATTATTCAAACTTAAACAAGAAGTTGTTAGGCAAATGTTGGCTAAAATGGTAATTATGCATGAGTTACCTTTTAGTAATGTGGAATAGCTTTAGAATTTTTTGTGAAGCTATGCAACTCAACTTTCTCATTCCTTCACATTGGACCATTACTTGACATTATTTTAGTCTTTATGTGGAGAAGAGGAAAAGGACAAAGTAACTTTTTAAGAATTGTTCTTCAAGAGCATGTCTCACTACTGATACTCAATCATCTTGTCAAATTTTAGATTATATGTGTCTCACTACCCATTTGTTGATAGAAACTGGAAATTACCAAAAAAAAAAAATTTTAATTTTACCCAATCTCTTGCCATGCTCAAGAGTTGATTGGAAAATTCTTGAAGAGATATTTGATTGATCCGAGGATAATAAAACTTTAATTATTACGATGGACAATGCGAGCTCAAAATAATGTTCGAATTCAATACTTTAGAAGAAGACTTAATCATTGGAAAGACATTACAGCAAAGTGGACAAGGACGTCAACAGCCGGATCAAAATAGGCTGGCATAAATGAAGGTTGGCTTCTGCGGTACTATGCTATAGAAAGTTCCCGCTAAAGTTAAAGGGAAAATACTACAAGATGGTAGTGAGACCGGCTATGTCATACGGAGCGGAGTGTTGGCCCGTCAAACAGCAACATACGCAGAAGTCGAAGGTGGCAGAGATGCGGATGTTGCAGTGGATGTGTGGACAAACAAGGAAGGATAAGATCATAAATGACGTTATAAGAAGCAAATTGGGCATGGCCCCAATTGAGGATAAGTTGAGGGAGCAACGTCTGCGGTGGTTTGGGCGTGTTAGGAGGAGACCAACCACTACCGTTGTCAGGAGATGTGAACAACTCCATACTACAGACAAGAGGAGGGGGAGAGGCAGGCCAAAGAAGAGTTGGATGGAGACGATTCGACATGAACTCACCCACCTCAACCTAAACGAGGAGATGGCCCTAGATAGAGCGGAGTGGAAAGCTAGCATAAGTGTAGCCGATATATCAGTTCAGGAGTGAGGAGCACATCTAAGATAGTACTAGTGCCCATAGGCTTATAAGTATACCTGTGTCATTTTATTTGCTATGGTTGCGTGTTGGTCTGCCGCTTTGTGTCTTTATTGCTATCGCTACTTCATGACTTCATGCTTCATGCCTTAGCCTTATATTCTATGCTTTTTTGCTTTTTGCTTTATGCTTCTTATGGCTTGCGTTTTTATATGTTTTTTCTATGCCTTCCAGGTTGGAGGTCCTTGGAAACAAACTCCTTTTGGGGTAGCACCCTAAAGGAATAAGGTTGCGTACATCCCACCCCCCTCCCCCCAACCCTGCCTATGCATGAGCCCTTGAGGCACTGAGTTTGTTGTTGTTGTTGTAGTTGTATTGTCTTGTCCTAAAGGTTGAATTTTTGCAAATGATATGGGTTGCGCATATTTTTTCCTTCATTGTTAAGGAAGATTTAAAGGAGTCAAGTAATTCTATTATGAGAATTCATTATGCTGTCAAATATGTGAGGTCATCTCCAGCTAGACTTCAAAAGTTCAAGTCATGTGTATAACAATAAAAGAGACTCCAAAAGTCTTTTTTACTTAGATGTTGAAACTAAATAGAATTCTACATACTTGATGTTAGCATTTGCATTGACATTTCGAAAGGCATTTGATTTGTCGGAAACTTTCAATGGTAAATACATATTGAAACTTGATCAGCAATTGGGTGTACCTACTTGTTATGAGTGGGATTTTGTTGAATCATTATTGGCTTTTTTTAAAATATCGTATGAGGCTACCTTAAGGCTATTAGGTTCTGTATACATGATGATAAATTTGAATTTACAAAAGATTGTTGGGACCAAGGTGATGATTCAGAGAAAATGTGCAAGTATTAATATCAATATAAAAATGATGGCTCATGGCATGAAAAAGAAGCATGACAAAGTACTAAGCGAAGTCTGATAATGTGAATCTCTTGTTCCATGTTAATGTGGTATTTCTTCCTAGACTTTAAATGAAATATATTAATTGAACAATTGATCAACAATATGACTTTGATATTGCTAGCAATTTGCGTGAGAAGGTAATGAGTACTTGACTTCTTTGTTTGAATTGTATGGTGCAAAACATGTGTATTTTTCAAATGTAGCCACCTAAACCTAATTGAAGAGATGGCCTTAGATAGAGCAAAGCAATGGTTAAAAATACGTCTGGTCAACCCAACTGTTTGCTTTAGACATAGTCTGTTATTATTGCTATTTCATTTGACTTGAGTAGTGCTTGTTTGTCTGTTTGCATTGCACATGCCTATTTTCATTTGATAGAGTAAGGTTCTTTTTATGACTGGGGGCCTTTCGAAAATAACATCTCCACACGGTAGCACCCTGTAGGGGTAAAGCTGTGTACATTTTATCCTCACCAGAGCCTGTCTTGGCGGGAGCCTTTTCGAGACACTGGGCGCTGTTATTAAATGAATTGATGGACTATGACTCTGAAAAGTAAGCAAGCATGAAAACAAGTTCAAATAAGAAATGTGAGGTGGATAAGTATTTGAAAAGGAACAAAAATCAGTGATGTATCCAAAAACTAAACTTAACAACATTTCACCGAAAATAAAAAATAAAAAATTACAAATTATGTTCATAAAAAAAAAAAATAAAAATAATTTCTAAGATAATGTTAGATAAGATACGATAAAATAAATACTAACTCAAATAGGAAACTACTTACCCAAAAAAATAAGACAAACAAACACCAAACTAAATAAAGTTGTGTTGCATCATTCTTCCCGCCTTGAAAACATTTCATCCTCGGACGAGAAAATGGGTTGCACATGAGACATGTGAAGCAGACTTCGGTAGCAATTGAGACCTCATACTATGAGAAGATCACCCACAGGAATCATCACAGAGTTGCCAAACCCATTACAAGTCACTAAATGATCGCACTACCAAGGACACCCTAAAATGATACCACAACCATGAAGGTTGCACACAAATAAGCGTGTGGTAAAGAGCAGTTCACTACCCTCAAGTCAATCTTCACTCTAGAGAGCATTATCCTCCTAGTATCATCATGACGGAAATAAAGAGTCGAATAGGGCGGGAATGTTCAAATGATACAACAAAATCTTGGACTACCCTACTAGAAATCAAATAGAAAGCAACTCCTGTGTCAATAACGCCCTGGTCAGGTGTCTCATGTCCATACCAAGTAGCTACCCGACATGTTCGATAATAACAATACTCAATTTAGGAGGACTAGAATCCCTGTTCTTCAACTTAGGAAGTGCAGAGTAACAACAGAAATAGCCAAGTTGTCATCTTTGCTGCTCTCATCTTCTGAAGGAGATTAGTCAACTGTCTCGATTATTTGTTCTTTCAGTTCTCCTGATTCTTCTCCTTTAACATTAGTTGAGGATTTATCATTAGATATATTAGGTCTAACTTAAGTCACCACCTTTTCCCCTACTTCAAAGGGACTAAGTTGGAAGTCCTTTTATTCCGCACCCATAACACACAATGGAGCTCCTAGGAGCCATAATTGACCGAGGGACCTAAAGCTTCTCATTGCATCCTCCATTTTACATTCCACATTTATGGCATAAGAAGCAGTCATGTCCACATACTCAAATGTCATACCATATAATTCTGCCTAGATGTGGAGTTTAAGACCCTCCCAACATACCTTATGACACGTTGGTGCTCAGCTCCTCAAAAGAGCAATGTATAACAAGTTTTTGAAACTCACATGTGTATGTAAGGACATCTTCATCTGTCATCTTCAAGAAACAAAATTTGGAATATAATAGTCTAGCATAATTAAAATAAACAAATTCTCCACCATACTTCCTTTAAATGATTCCAAGTCAAAATCAAGCCTCAAAAACCTAGGTAAGTCTCAGTATAAATCCACCAACTAAGAACTTATCCCTTGAAACAAGTCACAACAATAACCTGACCTTGTTTTACCCTTTTACTATCAATAATATTCTCAATGTGACTAATCCAATCATGAAATTCGTCAAGATCCCTTTCTCCCTTGAACTTCGACAATTCCAATTTCAATCAATAATCTGACTTATGAGAGGAATTAAGATTATCGGAATTGAAATCCTAGGGTCTTACTATTTATGGAGTCGTGTATGTAATCGCGGTTGAAGTGCCATTAAGTTCCTCAGGCACGCGCTGTTGCCCTTTATTATTCATCAACTATCTAAACTCTCAAAGTTCTGTGAAAATAGGGAAGTGAGACTCCTTGATCTAAACTGAAAATTGCTCAAGACGTTCAACTCCACTATGCCAAGACTTTAGTTTTACCACCGGCAATTTTAATTGGTCAAAATCATCGCTTCTCACCAGAGTTGGAATTTAAGGAAGGCTATGATACTATTTTTATATTATTTTGTTTGGTTCGAGGGATTTCCCACGAACCCTGAACAACAAGGGTTATTGGTCGGTCGACATTCTGAAGTAAACCAAAGGTCAAGTTGGTGGTCTACGCAATGGATATGATGTGTGATGTTGCATGTAAACCAAGCTTAGGATCTCAAGGGGAAGTGAAATTGAATCAATTGTGGCTTAAAACTCGAATTGGTTTAGGGATTCGGTTCGAATTAGGATTTTCAAGTATAGGTCAATTCGGGATTTTGACGTCCTTTGAAGGTAACATGCAATCCTAGGGTTTTGCTGGTAGGGTTTCCAGTTTTAAGGTTCAAAGCTATGTTTGGACTTGGGTTAGAGTTCCATGTGAGATTGATGGTGGAAGTGGCTAGTTGATCCTAAGGTTCTGCTGGGTTTCTAGTTTTAAGGTTCAAAGCTATGTTGGAAATCTAGTTGCGGCAAGCTACATGCTTGTTTTTAAGAGAGGGGGGGGGGGGGGGGGGGGGGGGGGGAAGGGAATTAGGGATAAGGGATATGTAACAATACACCACGAAAGTTTTATTTAGTTTCGTGTCTTATCTTTTTTTTTTTGAGTAAGTAGTTTCCTATTTGAGTTAGTATTTAGTTTCCTATTTGAGTTAGTATTTATTTTCTCTTATCGTACCTAACATTATCTTAGACATTAGTTTTTTATAAATACAATTTTGTAATTCATTATTTTCAATTTCCAATGAAATATTATTGAAATTAGATTCTGGATAGCACATTGTGCTACATCACTTATTTCTATGTCCTCTTTCAAATACTTATCTAACACACATTTCTTATTTGAACTTTTTTTGCATGCTTGCTTACTTTTTAGAGTCATAGTCCATCAATTCATTCACCTCATTATTATTTGTAATTTCAATCTCAGTCAAATCAATACCTAACGTTGGTGGTACATTTGAAGAAAACCCATGTTTTGCACCATACAATTCAAACAAAGATGCCGAAGTACTCGTCACCTTCTTAAGCAAATTGCTAGCAATATCAAAGTCATAATGTTGGTCAATTGCTCAATTAACATATTATATTTTAAGTCTAGGATCAAGTACCACACTAACATAGAACAAGAGATTCACATTATCAATGTTGCTTGGGTAGTTATCATGCTTTTTTTATGCCATGAGCCATCATTCGTATATTGACATTAATAATTGCAAATTTTCTCTTAAACATCACCTCAATGCCGACAATCTCATGTAAATACAAATTTATCATCATGTACAAAGAACCTGATAATCTTAAAATAGCCTCAAAAAAAATTTCAAAAAAGGCAATGATGATTCAACATCTAGTTTGACAAGTAGATATACCCAACTGCTTATCAAGTTCCAATATGTACTTACCATCAAAAGTTTGACAAATCAAATGTTTTCAAAATTTCAATGCAGATCCTATATGTAGAATTCCATCTAGTTTCAGCATCTACGTAAACAAGACTTTGGAATCTACCTTTTCTCATTGAACACACGACTTGAACTTTTGAAGTCTAGCGAAAGACGACCTCACATATCTGACAACAAAACGAATTCTCATAATAGAATCATTTAAATCCTCAATCTTCATTGACAGCGATGCAAAAAAATATGCACAACCCATATCATTTGCAAAAATTCACCCTTTAGGACAATGTCTTTCCAGTTATTAAGTCTTCTTCTCAAGTATTGAATTCAGACATCCTCCGAGCTTGCATTGTCCATCGTAACAATTCAAACTTTATCTATCCCCCGATCAACCAAATATCTCTTCAAAAATTTTCCAATCACCACTTAAGCATGACAAGATATTGGGTAAAATTCAAATTTTTTGTGTAATTTCCAGTTTCTATCAACAAATGAGTAGTGAGACACATATAGCTTAAATTTTGACAAGACAACAGAGTATCAATAGTAAGACATGTTGTTGAAGAAAAATTCTTAAAAATTGTTTTATCATTTCCTCTACTCCGCATAAAAACTAAAGTAATATCTAGCAAGGGTCCAACGTAAAGGAATGAGAAAGTTCAATTGTGCAGCTTCACAAATAATTCTAAAGTCTTTCCACACTAAAAGGTAACTCGTCCAAGATTACCATTGTAGCCAATGATTGCCTAGAAATTTCTTGCTTAAATTTGAACAATTCAACTTTAGCTAATTTCACGATTCAAATTTCTTGATATTGCATGGCTCTATTTTCACAAAAAATATGAGCCTTTGAGATTCGTCAATATTAGATGAATAGTCCATACACCTAAGTAGGTGAGTTTTCATTACAGCAGTCCTACTTTTTAAGATGCACTAATGTCCTTACAATATGCATTCAGCTCTTGGATCAGATGAGGTTTTCCCTTTAGAAGGAATCTTTTTGGAGTAATCTCAAAAAGGAGATTGTTTTCTTTTGCATTTTCATGCAAAAGTTCATTGTTGTGTAGTACTTTCAGAGTCGGATCTATAATGGAAGCCGCAGGAGATGAGGAAAACTGATACCAAAGAAAAAGTTTGAGATGAAGAAACACAACATGTGGAATCGTTTTTAATAATATCAAATAATGCCATTTGCCGAAATCATATTAGAAAGATGATTGAGATATAAGGAACGAGCGAGAGGGAGAGACGCACGAGGGGAAAGAGGCATACCTAGTGATGGTCCGCTGGTCGAGAGGGGCGGATAGGAATCACAAAGGAGCAGGGAGGGTACGAGAAGTGCCACCTCCATACTCGTACCCACCACCCAAATTCATACCCATACCCGCTCTACTACACTTCATGGGTATGAAGTGGATACCATACCGACCTCAACGGGTACAAACCCATGCCCATATCCACTGGTATCAATTACCCGCCCCAATTTGTGTATCTAATACTTATCTATATTCGCTTTGGTAATTATTTAAAATTATTTTTGTAATCTAATTATATTTGCCACATTTTTAATAGATAAATTGGGTGTGTATGTGTGTGTGTATATATATATATATATATATATTATTAAATTAATTAAATACAAATTGGGGCAAATAATGTGGGGTGGATATGAGCTGGGTATGACAAATATGTGGCGGGCTGGGGCAGGTTGTACCCATACCCATGGCGGGTATTTGTATTTGTACCCCGCTACCTGTCTCATTAACATCCATACCGGCCCTAAACAAGACAGGTACCTGCGAGTAACAGGTTTCACTCGCCCTATTGTCATCCCTAGGGGCGGAGCAAAGGTGTGGCACACACGCTAGTCCTCAATCGCACAAAGAGAGACTAAGAAAGAGCAATTGTAGAAGGGAAAAATTAGTGCAGAAAGATCACTTCGATTTAAGAAAGGGTCTCCACAAGGGAATCTGATAAGTGAGATTTCGGTTTCTTGCTTGCTGGGTTGTGTCATTATGAGAAAGAGGGAGATTAGAAATTAGGTTTAGGTAAGAGTAAGGTAGGGTTTTGTTGGAGAAAGAATGGAAGAAAATACTAGGCTGCCACAATTTTATTGGTATTGAGCATCGAACTCACGACCCTCAATATTAGGTAAAGAGATCCTAACCAACTAAGATAAATACACATCCGGTAGTTGCTTATAACAACAAACACAATTAACATATTACACAGGTTGGATACCTAAAAGTTCTCTAAAATATACCCATAGCCAAACTGATATGAATTTCAACGGGTTGGATATACCCCAACCACCGTTTCCGGATGGTTACCCTAATTTTTCATATCGGGTTCGGTTAAGATTTTCAGGTTTTCAAGTTTCCGGGTATTTTTGCTCACCCTTGACCAAAGCACACTCTTGAATGCATTTACATATTTTATGGCTCAAAAGGTATTTATAAACAACGATTGTGTGGCTTCTCATTCTATTTTTGCAAAAATAAGATCACAACAACATATGCTCCCAAAAAATCCAACAAGAGTGTGGCAGCCCATTACTTAAGGGAAGCCACACCCACTTTTATGATACATGACAAACAGAGTTAGTAAGTTCAAAATACCCCAAAAAGATCTTAAATCCTCATTGTACCTCAAAAAATAATTTATCAAATTTTAAGATGCCTCATCTAACAATATATTCGAAGTAATTAAAACTTAAAGTGTGAAACAAATGGATATTCCACTTCAAGTACGTATGGACATGTGTGACGTGAGGCATGAGGGAACTATGGGATCGATAAACAATTATATATACCATGTATATCCAACTCATATCCATTTTTTTGGTAAGGAAAACACTTAGCGTATTATTGATAGAATCCCAACCTAGTGCATCAGCATATACAATCCTTTGGAATCCTTACTCCCTTGGCCCTGCCAAGGATGACTTGTAGTATCCACTAGATGGCAACTCGATTGCCCTCTCTAAATATAAAACACTTGAATAGTGTGAAATTTGGTGAGTGTCCCCCAAATGTCCATAATAATAGTTCTAATTTGCTAGGGAAATTCAAACTCCTGAACTCATATCCATTACTCGCATCAAATAAACCCCATAATTGTGTCAAATAAACCCTATAATCATCCTCCAGAATAAAACAAAAAGCCCCAAAGACCATAACAGAACCTCACCCGCATATGACCACATGGATGTGTCCTAAAGCTCCCTATGAGGATCCTTGGAAAGAACCTATAGTACCTAGATTTGGGTATGCCTAAATGGACATGTGTCTAGATACCAGATTCCGCCATTGTCTACTTGGTCCATGCTTTTTACATTGAACTATCTAAATGCCATACCAACATCTATGTACCCTTATCTCATACGGATGCTTTAGGATGGAATGGGAAACTCGAAATAACTATGACAAATCCCTCGCGGGACTGGGACACAATACCCAACTAGGTTCAAGCCTAGGGTTGCAGCTTGAGGGTGTCTCCATTTCTTCACCCATTCTCCCCCCAGTTGCATTACACAAACCAAAGAGGACTATGATGGAAGGAAGGAAGTTACCGCCAACTGAAACAAATTTAGAGGAAGCCCCAATCATCTCCTCAATAAGTAGATGTTGCTGCATTTGAATTGCCATTGAGCATGAACGATGCGCCAAGCATGAGTTCCTAAAAGTTGGTATAAAATTGAGCAAAAAAAGGTCGACGAGAAATTTTCTTCACCACAAGCAAAGATGGATTTCACTTATGACACTCCATTACAACCAACTGAAGATTTAGGCTCCGTTTCCTGAATGGAAGTCCTATTTTACAGTATTGTTATTCCTTGCTTACATGGAAAAGCAAAAAAAAAAAAAAAAAAACAAATGTATATTGAAGGAGGATATTTTATCCAGTATATAAAAGAGCAAATTCTTCTCAAAAAATAAAAGAAGTCATTTCCCTCCACATCAGCACTCTAGACTTATTTTAAGCCTCGTACTTTTCTCATCCAAATCCAATATGGACTCCAACTCTAGGTAATGTTATGTACTTAAATTTATTTCAGAAAGCAGACCCAAAATTTTGTGAAAAAACTTTTATTAGAATTTTATTTGAATAAATATTTTTCAGAATAAAAATATCTCGCCTCTGATCAAATGGAGCCTTATTACCAAATTTCTACAAGAGAACCTAACAATGCAACTCAAGAAAGAAAGGTTTATCACTCAAAAAGGTAACAAGGCTTGTCAATATCAAACAGCAGTGAAAGAGAAAGGATGGATTACTTGGAATTAGTAACATCAGTGAAGAGGGAAACTGAAAGAGTGTTTCCATCAATCTCAAACACCTTCATTTTGCCCAGCCTTTCTTTTTGCTCACTTGGATATTGATGCTGCAATGCAATTTGTAATTGTTTTCAATATTGAGGAAGAGAAAGAACTAAGACCATAATGACCGACCAAAAACCAGACCAACTAAAACCAGTTTGCTGACCACAACAGTCAAGAAGCCAGCAAATTGAGGCTGGGACAATTAGGATTGAATGCCAAGGAATGCAATTTTGGCCCTTCTTTTAGTGAATATATGAATTCAGTATCATCAAGTAAAAAACGATAAAGCAAGCATTGCTAATCGTCAGATTAATCAAACGACCAACAATGTCTCTTGCTCCTTTTTTGCTGTAAAAGAAAAAATAAAACTACAATTCAATCCAAAGTTACAAGGAAGTGTGAAGTGCTATGGAGCATTCAACTACAACAACAAAAAAAAAAAGCCTAGTACCTCAAAGAGCTCCCTCTTAGGCAGGGTTTAGAGAGGGTGAGATGTACACAGCCTTACCACTGCAAGGTACAACCCTAAACAGAAATTTCCGAAGGGCCCTCAACCCTAATAAAGCAAAAACAGAACAATATTTATAAAAATCTAAGACAAGACAAATAAAGCAGTACCAAACATGCAAGCATGCAAGCAACAATAAAGCAACAACAATAGCATACATAGAAGCCTTAGGGCGCTGTAAACTAGCATCATTATGCTCTTCTAACAGCTATGTCGATCACACATATTTTTAACCGCCACTAAGCTCTATCTAAGGTCATCATTAAGGTTTAGGTGGGTAAAGTTATATTTAATAGTTTCCATCCAACTTTTCTTTCGCCTGCCTCTAAGGATACACACGGTCTGGTTTGGTGGATTATGGTTAACAAACCGGACCAAACGGTAAAACACAGTTTGACAATTTTACAAGCCAGAATCAAACCGTTTTGTCTCACAAACCAAACCAGACCAAAAAGTAGTTATGGTGCAGTCCAGTTTATGGTTTTAACCATTATAATAGAAAAATTATTATTAACACTAATATGAACATAATTTGATCAATATTAAAACCACCATTAACTACAAAAACATCCCAAAATATGAAAACTTCACTTCTCTTTCTAATTCATAGTATAAAACAAGTTTATACTATATATAATATAAAAAACTACAAACATTACATAAAATTGGTTTGTTAAATTCAGTAGTAACGTCTTTTGGACAAATTCAACAGTAACATTGGCTCTATTAAAATTTTGGTTAAGTTGTTAATGAAATATTTAGTGGTTCATGTTAAGTGTGGAGACTATTCTTTTCCGGTAACCGTCACATTCATGGCCGGATTCATTAGGGGCTGCGTTTATGGCATGACTCTTGAGCTTCCAACGGTTTCAATTGTAAGAGGTCTATTTGTAGACGCTCTTGGCTGGTGTAGAGAGTAGAGCAAAAGTGAGGAAGAGTGAAAAACATTGTAATCCTCGGTTCAATAGTGAATATTGTTGTTCCCCCTCCGTGGATGTAAGATTCGGCTAAACCACGTAAATTCCGGTGCCTCTAATATTTTCCCCCATTCCCTTCAATTCCATGTTTGCTATTTTCAATTTAAGGTTCGGTAAATTCGTTGGTGGTCCTAATAGCTGATATTAGAGCCTAAATCGGAGAATTAGGGAGTAAAGGACCGGTGGCCAGACTTGCTGTTCCGGCGAAGTAGACGTCGGTGGTCGGTGGTCGGTGGTGGCGCGTGGTTAGATACGCCTGAAAAAGCAAAATCGGCGGCGCGTCTGGTGGCGCGTGGTGGTGAAACGGAGGAGTAAAAGACTAGATGGGGTTACCTGGGTGTAGATCTGGTGGTTCCCGAGCAAATCGGTGAAAGGTGAGGCGTCCGTGAGCGAATCCGACGGTGGCGAGGTGGTGGAGCGCGCCTGTTAAGTGACAGTGCGAAAGGCGCGAGAGGTTCGGGTCCAACGTGGTTCGTGCGAAGCTTCGGGAAGTCCGAGGTCAGTGACTAGAAGCAGAGCTTAGCGGTGAGAGTCGCGGTCTGACTGACGGCCACACACCGGCACCGACGCAGAGAGTGAGAGTACCCGAAGAGAACAGTGAAGCGTTTTGAGATTTTCCGGTTGCTGCATTTAGGCTCGATTTGTTTAGAAGAAAAATCACGTTTTAGGAAGTAATTTTTTTTCTTTTTTATTATTTGGTGCGTCTTGTATTTTTGAAAAAGGTTTTTTGTTGGAAAATCCTTTCCCGCAAATGAGGAAAGTGGCCCAAAAATATTCGCCATAATTATCATGGAAATCTAGATCGAATCGAAATAAATCAGATTGGACTATAGACATTTAACATCACAATATCGGACAAAAATTAGATCGAATAATTAAAATCAACTTGAATGTTACTTGGTTATAGTTGCAACATAACAATTTTAATCAAGTTGAATTGTTATATATTATTATACAAGAAAATTATCTAGGTGTCCTAATATTTTAGCTTTATTACATAGGTACTATAATATTTCAGTAATATACAATAATTTACATTTGAAGTTTAAAAATTTTCTCATAAATCAGGTATCTTTTGCCAAAATTTAATAGATTTTAAATAAAAATAGCAATCTATATGTATCCTCTATCATAATGTGATCATTTTTCTTGTCTGAAAAGGCTAACACGACATATATTTTTGATAATATATAAGTAATTTTTGTTTAAATATGGACAACTTTTTGATAATATGATCACAGTTTATACCACATCAGTTTTTTGGCAGAAATTAGCTGAATTTTAATGAAAATTTACCAGATTTTAACACAGTTTTACCAGTGCCCCAAGGGCCCCCGCCTAAGCAGGGTCAGGGGGAAATGTACGCAACCTTCTAAGAATCCCAAACCTGTGGGTGTATAACACGAGAACTTCACAGTAGGTCATCCATCTTGGTACTACTTTCGTTGAAGCACGCTTAACTTCAGAGTTCTAATAGGATCCGGTGCTTGTATGTTAGTATCCTCTTAGGTTAACACAATATATACACAAGTGATAAAATTTCTTATCTCGTGGCACCTCATTGTATATATTAAAATGACAGGGTATTTAGATGATAAATGCTTGAATTTTAAAATACCTAAGAAATAGTTTTCCTAATTTATACAGCTTTGATAGTTAACCCTTTTTTGTTACTTATACTGTCCTATTACAAGATATAAAATGATTGGTGAAAAATATTTTTTTTAAATATATAAGAAGACATCACAATGGGGAATTAAGTTTTCCGTTGAAACAAACAATAGAAAATCCCACTCGGAATATATATTCCCTTGGAAAACTTTTTCCAAAGAAAAATTAATTTATAGATTCTACTTTTTCGTCAAAACAAACGGAGCCTTAGTTTTTCCGTTTTGGGGATTTTGGAGGTCAAAGTTATTAGTTGACCAATTGAAAAAATATCAAACCTAATTATAAAAAACATATATATATATATCTATGCTCGGGGTAGTAAAATTTGAAGTATTCATTAATGGCGACCGACGAGGTAAAAATTTTGGTATCTAGAAATTTGATGGGACTGATTTTGTGTATTGGCGGATGTAGATCGAGAATTTTCTATATGCAAAAAGGTTGCAATTGCCCCTATTAGGGAAGATGCCAGAGAATATGGAAGACAAGGAGCGGAACTTATTGGATCGACAAGTTTTAGATGTCATTCGACTTACTTTGTCCCGGACCATGACACGTAATGTTGTTAATGAAAAGACAACGGCGGGTTTGATGGCAGCTTTGTCAAGCTTGTATGAGAAACTATCGGTGAACAACAAGGTGCTCTTGATGAAGAAGTTGTTCAATATGAAGATGGCGGAAGGTGGTTCTATTGCCTAGCACTTGAATGCATTTAATACGATCATAAATTAGTTGATGTCGGTGGAATTTAAATTTGATGATGAAATCTGAGCGCTGGTGTTGTTAACGTCTTTGCCCAACAGTTGGGAGGCCATGAGGATGGCGATCAATAATTCTGCCGGGAAAGAGAAATTAAAGTACGATGACATACGTAATTTAATTTTGGCCGAGGAGGTGCACCGAAGTGATTCCGACGAGAATCACACCTTAAGCATGGAATCCCGAGGTAGGGACTCAAAAAGATCGGGTAGGGGCAGAAGCAGTAGTAGGATAGGCCAGAGGGGCCCGTGTTGGCACTGCGGGAAATCGGAACACATGAAGAGAGAGTGTAGAGTCTTGAAGAGGTCAAACCCTGGTACAGCCAATGTCGTGATTGAAGAGATAATACAGGATGCTCTAGCACTTACCGTACATTCACCATTTGATGGCTGGATTTTAGATTTAGGGGCTTCGTTTTACGCTACATCATGTAGGGATGTAATTTAGAATTTCATGGCCGGGGATTATGGTAGAATGCATTTGGCAAGTGGGCAACTGTTGGAAGTTGTTGGTAAGGGTGATGTCAGTATTTCATTGCCACATGGGTCAGTATGGACTTTACATAGCGTGAGATATGTGCTTGAGTTGAAGAATAATTTGATATCAGTGGGACAACTAGATGACAGTGGGTATTCTGTCAGGTTCTCGGGAGGAAAGTGGGTCATCTCGAAAGGGGCGTTAGTGATAGCTCATGGTCTAAAGTCAGGCACACTATTTTCAATGTCGAAGGCAGCTGATGGTGAGTTTACTGCAGGAAACTCAGCTTTCAGTAGGTTAACGCGTGTCAGCTGGAAGCCACTTTCCGAGTTGTCATATCTGCCCAGAAAGCCGATGGGAAAATGGATCAATCCGAAGGGTCGTTCTGATGGAGGTTCGAGTACACGTGTTTAGTGGGAGCTAGCAGTGGATGCTGGAATGAATTTCTGGTATAAGAAAAAGAGTGGAAGCATGAACCCAGCATTTCCACTTAAGAAAAGTGTACCGCCCTGATATACTGAAGCCGGGCCGGGCTTCACGTAGAGTTCACGCATGATAATTGCACGGTGATGAGGAAGCATGGAGGATTACTATATAGTTTACAAGTGGGAAATTGTTAAGTATGAAGACTGTTCATTTCCGATAACCATCATATTCATGGCCGGATTCATTAGGGCCTGTATTTGTGGCATGACTCTTGAGCTTCCAATGGTTTCAATTGTAAGAGATTTATTTATAGACGCTCTTAGCTCGTGTAGAGAGCAGAGCAAAACTGAGGAAGAGTGAAAAACATTGTAATCCTCGATCTAATAGTGAATATTATTGCTCCCCCTCTGTGGATATAGACTTCAGTTAAACCACGTAAATTTCGGCGTCTCTAATATTTTCCTCCATTCCCTTCAATTCAATGTTTGCTATTTTCGATTTAGGGTTCCGTAAATTCCTGGGTGGTCCTAATGATTCTGTCACAGATTGGGATAAATTGAATCAATGAGTGGATCTTAATTGCATCTAATATGATTCTTTTGTTAAAAAGTAAATCATTACTTTAAGTTAAATTTGACCAAATGACTAAATTGATATAATATAAATTCTAAAGGGACTAAATTGACAAAAATAAAAATATAAGGCTTAAGCTGACACGATTAGAAAAGTATAAGGATCTTTAGTATAAATAATCCTAATTATTTTTATCGGGTTATCAAGTAAATTTTTGCCACTAACATAACTTGTCATGATTTGGATGATGTAAATAATAATTGGATTCTTTAGTTTATGATTTTTATGGTTCAAGTTTGGTTTTAAACCAAACATTAACTGTACATTCTAATAACTAAAGTTTTCTAAACCAAAATCATAATTTTTCAAACCATAAACCAAATTAACCAAACTAAACCGTAATTTACGGTTTGGTTCATTTTAGATTATGGTTTAACCATTTTTTGCACACCCCAACCTGCCTTTAGCTCTCCTCCAACGCATATTATGTAGTTATTAACATATCTTAACAGGGACGGTAGTTAGTCTCCTCCTGATTCGCACTGTTTCACTATGGAGTATTCAGTTTGCAAAAAAAATTTAGATCTCTATTTCTCTGAGAGCTTCCCATGAAGTGATACAGAATTCTAATCTAGTAGAATCCCGATCATAATCCAACATAAGAAATAGAGTTTAAAGGGAGAAAAAAAATAGAATTAGGGGGAGAAGGATAGAGTTTAAAGGGAAAGAGAAAGAATATATTCATTATTTGAATGATAATTCTGCCCTAATACAAGCTAATAGACTCCTATTTATAGAATTAGGGAGGGGGCTTAACTATACTAATAATAATTACATAATAAAAGTAAAATTACTATATTACCCCTGATATAAGACTACCTATTTAAAATACTAAAATAATAAGGGGTAATTAATTTATTTATACCGTATCAAAACCTTCCCCTTATATAGATCCTTGTCCTCAAGGATCTAGGTATTAATACCCGAATTGATAACCCTCTAGGGTCAAATATTAAAATTAGAAATACTAAAATATTTAGGTACAACTCAGGGGCAAAATGGTAGTAACAAAATTCTAAAACCACTTTCCCCATCTTTCTTCTTTCGGCCATCACCCCAAACACGCTCGAAACCCTAACCCTAACTTCGTCCGCTGTTGGGGTTCGGGCTCCGGTGATCCTCTGGCGACGGTGGCGACGCTGACGTAGCCTCGGCTGCAGCCTTCTACCTCTGCCGCCTTCTCTCGGCCTTCTGGTCTTCAAAACCACCATTTTCGTCCTCTTCTCTGGTGAGGTTCCGATCTTCTCGAAGGTGGCTTCTATGGTGACACCGTGGGCGGCCCCATCTTGGTGGTTGGTCTGTCCACCTTCTTTGCTCATTCGACGTTGTCTTCAACCTCTGCACTAGATTTAGAGCCTTGGTAGTTGACATCTTCAGCAATCTCCTCGTTGCTCGAGTCTTCTTCGTTGCTGGAGTCCTTGCTCAGAATCTGAGGTTCCGATCTCTCGGTCAAGGCTGATTTCTTCACTCCGATGGAGATTTCAACATCTTCGTCCCTCGCAGGAGGCTCTTTGTTGACCAATTCATTAAATCTTATTGAGAAGGTGGCCACTCTTTTCACCTATGGATCCAATTTTGGATCCTCCAAATCCATTTTGCGAAATTTCGCAGCCATCTCAGCTCCTTTTCTTTTCAGATCGGCTATCTGATTTTTTTCCTCCGAACTCATATTAGCAACTCTTCATTTCAGATCTGTGATGATCTGATTCTTCTGCTTTGAGCTCAAATCCATGGTCGTCTCCTCCACAGGTCGAGAGGAACGACTGCTCTGATACCACTAATACAGGATTCTAATCTAGTAGAATCCCGATCATAATCCAACCCAAGAAATAGAGTTTAAAGGGAGAAAAGAAATAGAATTATGGGGAGAAGGATAGAGTTTAAAGGGAGAAAAGAAATAGAATTAGGGGGAGAAGGATAGAGTTTAAAGGGAGAGAGAGATAATAGATTCATTCTTTGATTGATAATTCTGCCCTAATACAAGCTAATAGACTCCTAATTATAGAATTAGGAAGGGGGCTTAACTATACTAATAATAATTACGTAATAAAAGTAAAATTACTGTATTATCCTTGATATAAGACTACCTATTTAAAATACTAAAATAATAAGGGGTAATTAACTTATTTATACTTTATCATGAAGATGAAAAATGGAAAAACTATAGAAAAATTTTAAGAACATGGAAAAAAAAAAAGTTCCTTCATGTTTTCTAAATTTTGTTTTCCCCCAATTTTTAGAATAAAGTGGATAAAACTGGGAAAACCTTAGTGCTAATGTCAAAAAATTTCCCAGATTTTAAGAAAACACATTCTAACACCCGATTTGCCAAATTTGCTTTCTTTCCTGCTAAGAAATGGATAATATTTTTCACTTATGTTCCAAGTTTCCTTTGCAATTGAAACAGTGTTCAATCTGAATAATGGAGTTATCTACACCATTGGTCCATTAAGTTTTTAAATTTGTTCATTTATATTTTCTTTTGTTCGAAATAGCTCATAATATCTGTATTTTATTCAAATTAACCCATCATGGGTGTTTTTCTTGTACAACATGGTAACTAATGTTTTATTTTAGAATGAAATTAGTCTCCACCAAGTGACCAAAATTAGATAAAAGTTTAAAAAAAAAAAAAAATAGGGACTACGGGCCTGCTTGGATTGCTGTGAAAAAACTGCTTATTTCAAAAGCACTTCCTGTAAAAGCACTTATGTGAAAAGTGTTGTTTTGAAAAAGCAGTTTGTGTTTGCCTCAACCAGTCAGAAGTCCTTATTTTATTATTGTTAGTGTTTGGCCAGTGTTTAAAAAAAGTATTTTTTTGGTCAAATTTCCGAAAAGGACCAAACTGGTTGGGTAAAGGGGCAGGGTTTTGAAAGATTATCGGGTACGATGTAATTTTAATATTTGAATAAGGGTATTTTTGTCTTAAAAATTTTAAATTTTTGATTCTGTTTCTGCTTATAATCAGAAGCACCAAATTTCTGCTTCTACTTATAAGCAGAAAAATAGCTTCTGCTTTTAATAAAAATGCTTTTTGATGTTTGCCAAACACCCTCCAGATTCCAGAAAAAGTGTTTTTTCCAAAAAAAAAAGCACTTATTTCTCCGAATAAGTAATTCTAAATAGGCCCTAATTTTGTGATAAAATAAACCATTATGGACATCACTATGAACAAAAGATACGGTGAGGGATCAGTTTAAACAAAATTACAAAAATTAAAACCATTTTGAACAAACTTAAAAACTCGTGGGACCAAAGGTGTAAGTAACTCGTGTTCAATATGAATAATTATACTTGTTTTCTCAATGTGAACGCGTTCAAGTGTTCTCCAAAGTTGCAAGAGAATCCTAGCCCCTAGGCTCAAAGCAACGAGCTATGCGGTTCTCCAGCAATAGTGACAGAGATGGCGGCTGGTCGAAGAAGAAACGACCTTGACTACGAACTTCAAGTTTAGGGTTTCGATGGGGTTTGGGGTGACTTCTTGTTGGTTGGCGGCGGGATTGAGTGCCTGAGGGCTTCAAAAGCCCAGGGTTTCAATTGTAGTCCAAGGGTAACGATGTAAGGAGGAACAAGGGTAATGGCCGTAAGGGTTTACCTCTATCAAATACTAGGTTTCTTCCTGTGTGATATACGGGTGGTATTTATTTTGTACTATAATTTATAGTTGTGAATTTTTTTAGTAATTGAAGTAATTATTTTTAGATTACATAAATTAATGTTTAAAGTACATAATTTGCCTTATTGTAATCACGAAAGTCCTTATCCAAAATATTACAAAATTATTGGCTAATGAGTTTGATGTCGTGTCCCCATTCATGCTCCTATCTTGATAATTTGATTTGCTCTCCTACAATGAAAGTATGTTCCAATAAGTTTAATATGCACATAAAACAACAAGTGGTGATATAATAGACATTATTTATTATTTTAAAGTATTTTAATAGTATTGTTTTTATGTAAATGTTATGACTTTAATCTTGTACTATAATACATTTGATATACTTTATTTTGGAGAATTTATTATTTCATAAAAGAGAATTTAAATTCATATCTTGACTATAAATTCATTTACATTTTTTTTTTGGCAATTCAAAAGTTCAAATATGCACCAAAAATAAAATGATGATACAATAGAAAAAAACTTTCATATTTATTTTTTGATCTGAATTATACATATTTTGAACTATTTCAATATTGTTTTTTCTGAATGTTGTAATTCTAATTTTCTCAAATAATATTTTTAATATATTTTAATTTCAAAAAATGCATATTTTATCATAAAATAAATTTCAATCCATATTTACCTTTAATCTGTAGCATAATACATATGAAATATTTTACATAGGGAAATTGATTATTTTATACAGAAGAATTTAAAACCATATCCTGTCTATAAATTTATTTTTTGTTGTCAATTCAAAGGTTCATTGTACACAAAACATAAGATAATGATACAATAGAAACAAAATTTCATACATATTTTAGACTATTTTCATATTTATTTTTTATAAATGTTATAATTTTAATTTTGCCCAATACTATTTTGGTATATTTTAATTTTGGAAAATGTTTAATATTTCTTAAAATAAATTTTAATCCATATTTACCTTTATTTTCTTTACAATTTCAAACTTTAATCTTTATAATGAATATGAACGATGACATATTAGAAGTCTAATTTTGTAAAATAATGTACTTTCCTATTTTTTAAATATCCTTTTTATTTAAAGTTGGTTCTATTTTGTGTAAAAATATTTTTGGTATATTTTAATTTGAAAGTTATAACGTTTCAAAAAGAGAATTTTAATCCATGTATATTCTTAAATTTTTTCAATTTTAATGCCCTTTTTTTCCCATTTTAGTTTCATCTCTCCCATTAAAAATCCTAGCCGCCGAAATTAATTTTTGTATGTTGATGTTGGCGGCCTTCTTCTGGGTTTTTCTATTTTTATACAAAAGATAGAGATTTTATGTTTTTAGGCTTAAGATATGAATTTTTATGTTTTCGGGCAAAAGATAAGAGGATGTTCTTATATTCACACAAACTAAATGTTTCAATAAATGATATTAATAATACAACAACCACCACCACCACCCAGTGCCTCAAAGGGCTCCCGCATACGCAGGGTCCGGGGGGGGGGGGTAAATGTACGCAGCCTTCCCTCTTCCGGGGGTTGCCTGGAAGGGAGGCTGTTTCCGAGGACCCCCAACCTGAAAAGCTTGTCAGCAGCGATGAAGCCCGGCAACCTTACAGTAAGAGAGCAAATAGAGTAAATAAGCGTATAAGCATAAAAGTAGGGCAAAGCTAGGTAAATAAAGCAGAGAAATAGCAGATTGCAAATAAGCCAATAAACAGATAGTCAAAGAGGAGCTCGGATCGTACATAAGTGCGCTGAATCTGGACTACCCTAAATGCCTAGAAAACACCAGAGGTAGCACAAAAAGCTGGGCTACCATACTCTGTGCCGCTACATCTGCTACTCCTATGCTAGCCCTCCAATGGGCTCTATCTAAGGCCATCTCCTCCCGAAGGTTTAGGTGAGTGAGCACTTATCTGATCGTCTCTAGCCATCTCTTCTTTGGCCTGTCTCTCTTTCTCCTGCCTAATGTAGTATGTAGCTGCTCGCATCTCCTAACCGGTGCGATGCTTGGTCTCCTCCTAACATGTCCCAACCACCTCAAACGTTGCCTCCTTATTTTATTCTTAATAGAGGCCATGTCTAATTTACTTCTTATGACGTCGTTCCTGATTCTATCTTTCCTTGTGTGTCCGCACATCCACCGCAGGATCCTTATCTCCGCCACCTTCGTCTTCTGTATATAATGTTGTTTCATCGCCCTACACTCCGCCCCATAGAATATGGTCGGCCTCACTACCGTCTTATAGTATCTTCCCTTCAGATTTGAGGGAAACTTTCTATCCTAAAGTACCGCTGAGGCCATTCTCCATTTATGTCATCCTACTTTAATCCGATTGTTGACATCCTCCTCAACTTCACCGTTATGTTGTATCATGGACCCCAAGTATCTGAAACTCTCCTTTCTCGGTATGGGGTCCGATCCAATCTTGACGTCTTCTCTGCTAGGCGTAGTGGTGGGATCGAACTTAATCTCCATGTACTCGGTCTTGGATCTACTGAGTCGTAAGCCCTTCGATTCTAATGCCCTTCTCCACAGTTCTAGCTTCTCATTAACCTCCTCCAACGATTCCCCCACCAGCACTATGTCATCTGCGAAAAGCATGCACCAATGTACACCTCCTTGGATGTTCTTAGTGAGCTCATCCATTACTAGAATGAACAAATAGGGGCTCAAGGAAAATTCTTGGTGTACCCCGATTGTTATCAGGAACGCGTCTGTCTCTCCTTCCACTACGCGTACTCTAGTTTGTGCATCGTCATACATGTCTCTAATGGCCCGGATATATGGCAAGGGGATGCCTTTCCTATCCAAAACCCTCCATAACACCTTCCTTGGCACTCTATCATATGCCTTCTCCAGATCAATGAAAACCATGTATTGGTCCTTTTGTCTCTTTCTGTAGTGCTCTATCGTTTTCCTTAGGATGTGTATGGCTTCTATTGTTAATCTTCTGGGCATAAATCCGAATTGGTTCTCAGACACCTCTGTCTATTGTCGCAACCTCCTTCCTATAACCCGCTCCCACAACTTCAGCATGTGGCACATTAGTTCAATACCCCAATAGTTGGGGCAGCTCTGAATGTCGCCTTTGTTCTTATAGATTGGGATCTATGTGCTTTTCCTCCATTCATTGGGCATCTTCTCCCCCATGAGGATTTGGTTAAATAATTTAGTCAACCAATTGATGCCCTTATGTCCAAGGTATTTCCATGCCTCTATGAGTATATCATCTAGGCCAACAGATTTACCCTTTCCCATATGTTTTAGGGCTTCCTTAACTTCCTTAGGGCTAACTAGGCAGTACTTACAGTAGTTCTGGTGCTCCTCAGATGTTTGAAGATCACCAAGAGATATCTCTATATCTCCCTGATCATTAAACAGATTATAGAAGTAGGCTCTCTACCTAGCTTTAATTAGTTGCCTGTCCACAATCACCTGTCCGTCTTCCCCTCTTATGCACTGTACTAGATCCAAGTCCCTTGTCTTCCTTTCTCTTGCCTTGGCAATTTTATATATATCCATAGCTCCCTCCTCGGTCTCCAGCCTCTTGTAGAACTCTTCATATGCTCTTGATTGTCCTTCTCTAGCTGCTCTCTTTGCTTCTTTCTTGGCTTGCTGATACTGATGTCGTTTATCCTCATCTCTACTGCGAACCCACTCTTTAAAACAATCTCATTTAGCTTTAATCTTCTCTTGGACCTGCTCGCACCACCACCAGGACTCTCTGTTGCTTGGCGCCCCTCCCTTTGACATGCCCAGAACTTCCCGTGCTAGCCCTCTAATCTTTTGGGCCAGTTGGTTCCACAATTGGTTGGTATCTCCCTCGCAGTCCTACTCGAGCTCAGACATCAACCTTTCCTTGTACTCCTTATACTTCTCTCCCTTCAAATTCTTCCAGCAAGTATGTGTCTGGGCGGGTTTGGTAATTCTTTTGGCCCTCTTTTTGGCCTCTATATCAGCCCACAACACCCTGTATTGTGTAGAAAGATCTTCTCTTGGTGAAACCTTACAATTCCTGCAGTTTCTTTGTATCCTTTTCCTTAGGAGTATGTAGTCAATCTTTGTCCCATCGCTTTGATACGTGATGGTGTGTTCATCACGATTTTTAAAGAAGGTGTTGGCCACCGTTAAGTCGTACGTGACCGCAAAATCTAGAGGGCCTTACCCTCTACATTCCTGATTCCCAAACCGAGACCTCCATGGTGTGACGCGTAATGATCCTTCGTCGTGCCAACGTGCCCATTAAAATCCCCGCCAATCATTACTTGTTCAGTTTGGGGTATACTTTGGATTCGTTGTGTCTAAGTCTTCCCAGAATGTTGCCTTCTCACACTCTGTTAGTCCAATTTGCAGTGCATAGGCACTGATGACATTCAATACCTCCCCATCTAGTACCATCTTGATGCTTGTGATAAGATATTTTTCAAAATAAATAGGGGTATATCTTGCATCGTTGTGTCTAAGTCCTCCCATAATGATATTAATAATATTATAAATAAATTGGGAAGATGATAAGATATTTTTTAAAATTTATATTAAAATATTATAAGATAAAATATGTTAATTCTTTTACAAAAATAAATTCTAAATTAGATTCATAAATTTAAATTTAAAAATCATGCAAAATTTTAAAATTAAAAACAATTATGAAAAATACTTTTTAAAAAAAATTGAAAAACCAAAGTTAAGAAATATTATTCTATAATTTGTTTCAAATTTTTAGTTTTATATATTTTTTTAATTTAAATTTATCAATGTCTAAGGAAGCATTGTATGTTTAGAAACCAAGTTCAGGGATAAGTTGTGTGTAATAATAAAGTTTAAAGCCTATTTTCAAAATAAAAAGTGTAATAGGTTTATTATTTTTAATTGCAAGCTAATTTATAAAATCAAAATCATAGGGGATGTGTAGTGTTCAATTCTAAAGTTCACAGGGTATTTTATGAAATTAAAAATAAATGGGTGTCCAAAAATTTTCTTTCCCTTTTTCAGTTACCCATTCCCAAGGACAATAGTAAATGTAATTTGGTTTCTTCACAATGACACCCTAGCCTCCCAATGTAATAGCCTCCTCACCGTGGTGGCTTCCCGACCCTCTCTTCCCTACGCAGAGTCGGATAAACGTTGCGATGCAGTAGCTAGTGTGTTGATGGCAAAGTCACGCTTGTAATTTATGCTGGTTGAAGGAAGGAGGTAGGCCTCTTGCCCTTAAGAATATGTTGTAATTGATCATTAGGGCGTCATCTTCTGAAGGTCGTTCGGGTGTTAATGCCACTTTCTTTTTCTGCTCTATTTTTGGGGTGGGCCAACATTTATGGATGTGTGATGTGGTTCTCGTGGAAAGCGTCCAAGTTGAGATTCATAGTAGTGCTTGCGATTTTATTCATTGACATTGTAATTATTGGGTTATGTGTAGAATCTTGTTGTATTGGGTTTTGTTTATAAAGTATAGAATTTGGGCCAATTCTATTAAGGCCCATGTTACACTAGGATTTAGTGTGGGAGGCTATATATACGTGGAGATGTGTATGTTATCATTAGGGTTGAGAAGGGTTTGAGAAGATTGAGAGTTGAGACGTCTCGTGTAAACTCCAATTGAAAGAAAGAAAATACCATGCTCCCGTCTATAGGAAGAGTGCCTATATTGCGTTCTTTAAAATTTAACTAAGATTGGATAGTAGAAATCAGGGGGGATAGAAGAAGAAATTCAGGGGAAGAGGCAGAGCGATACAATAGGGGCGGGGGATTTCATTAACTCACGAAATTCATCATAAGCCTAATACTCCTATTTATAGAAATTGAGGAGATGATAACTAACTAATAGTATCTTAATTGCGTAATAGAAGGAAAACTTACCTATATTCTCATTAAATAAAGCTACCTACTAAAATATTATTTAATCACATGTGTAATACGTGATTAATTTATTTTTTTTCTGTAACATATCTCCCTCCTAAAAATCACTTTTGTCCCTCAAGGGTGAAGGTTAAGGTATTACTCCACCTGGATCGAACACTATAAGTACAAATTCTAAACCTATAAAATAAGTAAAAAATTACCCTAAAATGGAAAACTTGAGCTAGATCCAATCTAATATTTTCATATGTAAAACTAATGCAAGGAATTGTAGTAAAAATTGCCCCCCAAAAAGAGTAAATTTGGGCCCATGAAGTTCAATATTTCACACATTGGACTTATATGTGCAATAAAATTCATGAGGTCCTAGCCAGTAAATTCTTCAGGGGCTTTTTGGTAATTTTTTGTTGCTGCATTTCTCTATGTCTGAGGTAAATTCACAAACACCTCTGCTATAACCACCATTTTCAACCCAATCACCTATGCCTGATCTTCCTTCACCAACACCAATTTGTCAAAGGAAGGGAGGCGAAACTTCAGTTATGGAGGTAACTCAATATCATCGCCTAACTTCTTGCTGCTCACCACCTCAAAAATCGTCATCGGCTTGACTTTGGCCATTGTAGTTATATCCATCTCCATGCTCAGCCTCTTCTCAACTTCTATTGTCACCTTCGTCGGCATTATCATTCCCAAAGCTACCGTTGGAGCCACCTTCTTGCTTAAACTGGCATCAACTTCATTCTCTGCTTCTGCCATATCTGTCGGTTTTGTCTTCTCGCTCCAACTGACACTTATGGACTCCATCTTCGTTGTTGATGCCATCATCGTCATCGATTTCATCTTTTGTCCTGAAACCACACTCCTCGAGTCCCAGTTTATTTCATCATTGACGGTTCGACTTTTTGGTAGCACAATACCACTAATCATATCCTTCAAATCCATCAAAGATTAAGTGATTCCTGTACTTTGTTCCTTCAACTCTTTAATCGATGATTCAAACTTATCATGTTTTGATTTGAGTTTTTCTATGCTTGCACCAAGTCGTCGATTATACCATTGATTCTTTAAACCATGCACCGCTGCCATGAAACTTGAATCATCCACCACGGTGCTCATCTTCTTGTCGTCCAAAGGATCAAATGGCTTTGATGCCACTGATACTATTAAAACTAAGAAGAGTGGTTAGATGGCCCTCTTCGAAGTTTAACTAAGATTAGATAGTAGAAATTATGGGAGAGAGAAGAAGAAATTCAAGGAGAGAGAGAGAATAGTAAGGGATGGGGGAGAATTCATTAACTTTCACTCATGAATTTTATTACAAGCCTAATGCCCTTATTTATAGAAATTGAGGAGGGGGATAACTAACTAATAGTATCTTAATAGCGTAATGAAAGAAAAACTCACCTATATTCTCAATAATATAAAGCTACCTGCTAAAATGCTGTTTAATCACATGTCTTACACATGATTAATTTATTTTTCCTGTAACACAATATCAATTACAAATAAGTGATTAGATTAACATTGAAAGTTAGGGCTCAATATATTAGGTAATAAATTAAAAGAAATATAACACAATCTAAATAATTTGATATTTGGCATAGAAACGAACATATTAAGGAGAGAAACAATCCTAAGTCTCACACAAAAACAGGCGAGGCGTTGCAAACGGAGTCAATGGACAACATCAAGGGACCAACAGCACGGCGGCTTACAACAGTGGCGGCGTAAAACGACCAGGGTGGCTGAGTCGGAGGTTGGACTCCCTGGAGGACTGCTGGCCACCCAGAGGAGAATCGAGAACACTGCTTTGATGGTGTAGGAGGAGAGACCGAGAAAGCTAAAGGGTGTGTTAGGTAATTTAGGGTCCTGGGAAAAATTGAATTTTTTTAGAAAATTTTCTTTTCTAAATTAAAAGCCCACATGTGACCCGCACGTGACATAAGATTTCAATTTCCTGTTGAATCGTAAAGTGAATTGCGATTTTACTAATATTGCAGCAATAGTACTGATTCTAATGCAATTTGATCCGATTCTACTTAAGTTCAATTTTTTAAGCGATTTGGATCGATAGGCTAAAATAGGATCGTAGAATCGCACGAGTCTACAATTGAAATCGCGATTTTAACAACCACGATGTTAACATGAGACTGAATGTCCTTAATAGGAAGATGGACCAAATTATGAATTTGCATGCAAACCCTACTAACGTGCACCCAGTGAACGCAGCTAAATCATCATCTAGTGGTGTTACTGGGTACGACATTTGTTTTGGTGAGGATCACTCTGTTTTTTACTGTTTATATGTGTCACAGTTTCCTGAATATGTGTAGGACTAGGTCTATGCAGCATAGGGATATTCGCGGAATAGCACCTCGTTCTCTAATACCTACAACCCCGGATGGCGCAATCACCTGAACTTCGTGGAAACAGAACGACCATTAGAACCCATCCACGATACAACAGAATCATGGCTTTGTAGGTAACGCACACCCTTCCGGCCTTTTCGGGAGCGCAAAGTTATATTTCTTAACCTACCCACCTTATTTTGCATGATGACCCCCCTCCCCCCCACCACCTTCGGGACATTCTTTTCATAATTCGAGGAGCGTATGCTCCGATTCATGGAGGACATCACACAACTGGTTCGGCCCCATTCTCAGTCAATTGCTATAATAGAGGACAAGATAGGACAATTGGTCCAAGCTCTTCATAGCGAGAGAAAGGGAGATTACCCTTCCAACCTCCCACAAACCCGGCAGGGTCAACTAGTTCTAACCCTAACTTGCTTACTCATGAGCAAGTTAAGGTTGTGTCTAGAGGTTGCCAAAGGGCGGGCCGGGCTGGGCCTGGGTCGAAGCCCGGTCGGCCCCACTGTAGCCGGCCGGACCGGGCCTGGGGCCCGCTTTTTAAAGGAAAAAAAAATTAATAATACAAAGTCATTTTTTACTAAAATTATTGTAATTCATTGATAAATAATATGAGATACAAACACATTTTTTGTAAGCACTAATAATGCTAAATATACATTAAATATATGTAATAAAATGAAATACACAATAAGTAATGGTAAGTATCTTATCAAAAAAAATAATGGTACATAAATAACGTAACAAATATAAGTACAAATACAAAGTTTGACATATGGGGGGTGCGGTCGTCTTTTGACGTCAATATTTAAAAGTAAATAATTGACATACAAAAGTGTTGATATCAGTCGCCTTGGGGGGTATCTAGGCCATCATTTGAGGTATCAGTTGTACGGTCGTCTTCTTCATCGCTCGATGAACTCAGCTTTATTCTCTGTTGTTCTCTTGCCTTTGCTCGCAGCCAATCCTTCAAGCACATGGACATCTCTAAGCTTGACGGCGATAGCTTCGCCCTCTTCGTTCCAAGCAACCTGCCACCAAGATTGAAAGCACACTCCGATGCTACTGAAGACACCGGACAACTTAGTATATCACGTGCCATGGTGGAAAGCACGGGATACTGGGTTTGGTTTGTGTTCCACCATTATAACAGGTCAAAATTCGGGTTGGCTGGCGGCCCGAAAATATGGACCATCGGTGTCCGCAAATAATAATCTAACTCGTCACATGATGTGGGGGCTGCTGTGAGCGTAAATTGCTCCAACAGCTTCCACGAATATAACGTGTGTGAACTACTTCCACTAGATGTGGAAGATCCTACTGCAGCAGTAATAGGATTATTGGACGCTAATTGACAGGAATATTGAGAAAATAAACTATGCAAGTTATTATCGTCATCGGCAATGAAAGTGTCGATATTAAGAGTAGGATTCAAATACGTGAAAAAATGTTGGCAAAACAAGTTGAAACCCGAGCGTTTACAACAAGGGTCTAAAATAGTTGCAAAGCCGTATGTAAGAGGTAGTTCAAAATAATATTTGGCAAACTTTTCTTTCATTGCCTGAATCGATGCGAAAAAAAGGGGTTGGATTCATTACCCACCATCCAATTGACAATATCAAGCAATCTTGATATTGTTTGAGGCATGGTCAGATAGTAGCAACCCGAAAAAAATGTTGTTGCCTCTTTAAACATGCTAAAAAAGTTACAAATTTGATCTATTGTCTCCCAATTTATACCGGCCAGGTTGTAATCGCTCCATTCTGCACGATTTTCCTAAGCGTATTCCATTAGAACGTCTTTGTATGGTAGAAGGCGCTCTAACATTTCTACCGTAGACGACCACCTAGTTTGGGAGTCTAATTTGAATTGTTTATATTCTATGTTATGCAACCTACATAAATTTCTAAATTTTCTTTTTCTAGTGCTGGATGATTTTACAGATATTATTAGCGATCTTAAGGTGATAAGGGATGCTTTTATGAGATCTAAACCATCCGTTACCATTAAATGCAAAATGTGACAAACGCAACGAATATGGAAACACTTCCCACCTAACATGGGTCTCATTTGCCTAATTAAATGTGTAACGGCTGCAGTGTTATTGGTAGCATTGTCGAACGTAATACTGCAGATACGTCGCTCTATGCCCCAGTCGCGGACTGCCAACATAATCACACCCTTAATTACCTCGGCATTGTGGGGGCAATCTAAAATTCCAAAATGAATTATCTGCTTTTGCATGATGAAGGATTCATCGGTCCAGTGTGCCGTTATGCACATATAAGGTTGGCCGAGTTTCGACGTCCATATGTCCGACGTCAACGAGAACATGCTCGTGTTCGTCGCAAAATGTGTGAAGACCCCAGTTTTCATCCCGTGGTACAACGTAAAAGCGTCTCGCTTTACGGTGTTCCGAGGAATCCTCACAATGGCGGGATTCACATTTCGTTGGAGGTAGTTGACGAAATTTGGGTTTTCGCCGGTATTAAAAGGCCTTTCACTCATAATTATATATTTAGCTAGCCCCTTTCGGTTGTTCTCCTGAGAGAACCTAAAATTAGCAAGTGCACCGGTCACTTGCTGTACTAGACGTTGTTGGCTCTTTTCTGGGAATTGCTCGGGGTGCCACCTAAGTATATGTCTGTTTAATATGCCCGTCCCACTGCCAGGTTGATGGCTAAAATCCTTAGGTGGGTCACATAATTTACAAGTTGCTTTATTAGTTGTCTTATTAAGGGTAAAGTACTTCCATACCCCACTAGTTGTAAGCCTACTAGTAGAGGTACTAGTTTCAGGTTGGGCTTCGGTGGTGGGGGTGGGTTCCTCATCAGTTTGTGAGTCTCCAACCCCACCACCACCTGACTCATGATAATCTTGTTGTTGTGAAAAGTCATAATCTATGCTATCATTAGTGTATGGGGGTGATGAGTCTGGTTGTATAAAAGCTCATTCTTCAGTATTAAGTAAGACAATTCGACTCCTTTTAGGGATTCTGGGTGGCCGAGAAGAGCTAGAACTAGCACGACCGGCTCCAGAGGATGATGAAGAGTTGTGTGCCATATTAGTATAAGTGATTAGTATTTATAAAATGCAAGTAGTAATACAAATTAAATAACTAAAAATGGGAATCAAATAAAATTGCGATACTAAAATTACCGAAACGAGATAACAATGAAATTCGAACTTCAGCCAAACACTTTACGAACTTCGAACTTTAGAGCACAATTTTTGCAATTAGCGAAGTTAGAGAAGATGGGAGATGATGAATGTATAGAGAAAGAAGAGAGGATTGAAGAATTGGTGAGAAAATGAGTTGGGAAGGTTTAAGTATTTATAGGGAAAAAAAATATAAATTTTTTTTTATAAATAAAATAGCCGTTCAACGGCTCTTTACAAAAGAGCCGTTGAACAGCCTGTGTAACACGAGCCCAACGGCTCTTTTTAGAGCTGTTGGTCCCGGGCTGGGCTCGGCTGAATATAAAAAAAGGCCCGAGGCCCGGCCCGGGGGACCTCGGGCCTGGGCCGGGCCAAACACGGGCCGGGCTGGTGCAGTTTCTGGGCCGGCCCAGCCCGTTGGCCACCTCTAGTTGTGTCAGTGACTGGGGAGAGGAATCTTACGAATGTGGAGGTCGAGGTTGAGGAAGGCACGGATCCCTCCCCCACTACTGATGGGGAGGGCCCATGAGATAGGACATATGAACATGCTTTCCCTTTTTCTTCGGCTCTCATAGGATCAAAGAAAAAGGACGATCCAGAGTGGGCTGGGCTCATAGATATGTTTAAGGACGTGAAGATCAACTTTCCGTTGATCGAAGCCATTAAACACATTCCTATGTATCCCAAGTTCCTCAAGGACCTTTGAGTGAAATAGAAGCGCGCGCAAGCACACACTCTGAAGAAGGTCCGGCTCACCGAAAAGGTGAGTAGTATTTTAGCGGCGGGTGCCTCGCCCAAGTTTCGAGACCCTGGGGCTTTTACGGTTCCATGTGCTAATGAGAACGTTAAACTCGAAGAGCCTTACTAGATCTAGGAGCGAGTGTAAACCTCATCTTTTATTAAATTTTCGGGAATTGGCTATAGGAGACCTTAAGCCAACTAATGTTACACTTCAATTGGCCAATAGGACACAGTGTGTACCTCGTGGGGTGGTGGAGGATGTACTTATAAAGGTTGACAAGTTTTTCTTCCGATCAATTTTATTGTTTTAGATACAGACCGTACTCTTAGGCAAAAGCACAATGCTCCCATCATTCTAGGTCTACCGTTTCTAGCAATTGTCGACGCTGTGATTCACTGTAGGACGGGAGTGTTGGAGGTTTCTTTTGGAAATATCAAGAGCAACTTGAAGGTCTCGGACTTTGTTCGGCACCCTAAGACTAAGGAAGAGTTCGAATGCTATGGGGTTGATGATATTGACCCTTTGGTACAGTCGGGTGTGTTAGAACCAATGTCCTGAAAACCCAATTGTTTATGTTTAAATATTAATAAATAAAATTGTTTTATCTATTTTATGTCTGATTATGGTTTACAGGTCAAATATGCATGCAAGTATTTCTAAAATGTTTCATGAGATGGACATAGTCCAATATGACATGTCATAATTTGGTTTAAGTGGTTAATGAGATTGAGCCATGGATAGAATTAAATAAAAAATTGTGACATATTGTCAAAGTAAGTTCATAGTCGGTGATTAGTTATGGACAACTTGTCTGATAAAACTATAACATGATACTTTAGATGGCTTGTCTATGTCATCTGGATAGGGATCTAGAAGTATCATAGTTAGTGTTTGTTAATAAGATTGAAACATTGAGCTGCACCACTAGAATTGTTTATTTCTTAACTACTATCACAAATAAATAGTTCTTTGTGATTAGGTAATAACTCTAAATCCTGAAATCGTCTTGAAATCGTGTACGTAATGTTTGCCATTTTAATGTACTCAAGGTGAGGTCCTATAAAGTGGCCAATAGCCTACGTACTTTGGGTGACTGCATGAAATATAGCGGGAACAAAATAGTCGATATGGAGTCTATAGCCTCATGAGATGCAGATGTCTCCTTTAGTAGATTCGCAAGTGTTCGAAAAATTCGGAAGCTTTTGCCAAAGTATTCCTAGTGTTCGTCACTGGAATTGACACGAAGAATATGATCTTTGTCACAAAATTATTCGAAAAGGGCGAGTCAGGTACTTAAGGAGAAGTGGTGAGAAGTACAATGATGGTAGTTTTCATTATTATTTCTGATGGATATCAGGTAGAGGGGTTGATCGTTCAATTATTACAAATTGAGAATTATCGAATAAATAATTTAACTCTAAAGTGTAGTATGATTTATTTAGTAGAATTAAGTCCTATTAAATGGTAATCAAATATTATCATGCGATGATAATGAGTTTTGACCCATATGGAGCTAGATTTAAATTTTTTCTAAAGTCCCTACGCAAGCCTCTAATTTTACACCATCAAAAAAATATTAAGGAATTTATGAGATAAATTATTTATTTATGAAATGAGTAAATTTAATTTTACTAAATGTTATTTATTAAATAAATAAAATAAAAATAAAAAATGAAATTATTTTTGTAAAACTAAAAAATTCATAAGATAAATTTTTATATGTGGAAAAAAAAAATGAAAAACTCAAAAATCTGCGCGTTTCAGGCTTGCCAATCACGGCATGACACTTGTTGTGCCGTAAGAGGAGGAGAGGCGCGATTTGTGCCTCTTGATTTGGACGAACCATGTCTTGCACAGTGATCTGCGCCTTGGGGCGCGGACCAATCTTGTTGCACCACGTGGCGCAACTGAGGTGGCGAACGAGATTTTACTCCTAGCGGTCAGACGATGATGTTTGATCTACTTTATACTTGTAGCACATCAAAAATTTGAGACATTTTTGGTCCAATAGCCTATTATAAATTGGAGTCCTGGAATTAAGGTTTAGGAATTGAAATTTAATTAAAATTAAAAGTTTTCTGAAAGTGTTGACTTTCGAAAAACTTAAAGTTTTCCTCTAAGTTTAATAGTTTTGGAACCCACACTCCGGGCGTTCAAAGGAGATTGCGTAGAAGGTCTCGTGGCTTCGGTGATTTCTTGGAGCGACTTTGCCGTCAACATCCAGGTATTCATCTCTCCTTTTCTTTTATTTTTCGCTTTTCTACTTATTTACAATATTTATTATGCTAGTTATTTATGTTATTATTATGAATGTATTAGAGTAGAGGCCTGTAGGTTTAAAATTAGGAGTTTTAAATCTATAGATTTAGAATTATGAATTCTAAGTCATTGATGAGTTTAAAATTAGAAATTTTAAATCGTTCCGCTGCCTTTAATTTGATTAACTTAGAGAAAATTTTTGAAACATATCCCAACAGGTTGAGCTCGATTCTACCAAAAGTACTGATTGTAATAATGTCCTTGTCTGTTTCAATGGCTGTGCTTCATCACTATACTTGGTAGTGTTAGGAATATGCTTCAAATTCTTAGATTTAAATGGAGGCAAGCAGGGAGCACCCCTATCGATCGGGAGAAGAAGCCGATCGATCGGAAAAGTACATAAGTGAATACTGCATCCAAAGGGTCCATCGATTGATTGGGAGTCTATTTTTCACGGGGCTATAAATTCAACCCTAGGGTTCACGTGTTCCGTATCCAAATAAAATGAGCCGCCGTCTTCCTTGAGAGAGAGAGAGAGAGGTGAATTGTAATTCTTCTATTGTCAAATCAATAAAAGTCTCCATCTCCGCTCGTGGTTTTCTGCCCTCTCAATTGAAGAATGGTTTCCACGTAAATCATTGTGCTCTTGTTTTTCATTCTCTTTTATTCGTATTACTTCTCTTTTGGTCGTAGTATTTGATTCGAATTAAGTATCTGGGATTCCACATTTTCTCACAAATTGGTATCAAAGCCCTTGTTGTTCGTTTTGGTACTATGACGTTGGCGATTAAATCTGAAGTAAAGAAGTTTGGTGGTCAAGGGAGATTCAGTTTGTGGCAAGTCCGCGTTAAAGGTCTCCTGACATAGAATGGCTTGAAGAAAGCACTGGATGGAAAAGAGAAAAAGTCGGAGAGTTTATCCGAAGCACAATGGAAGGAGTTAGATGAGAAGGCACTTATAGCTATTCAGATGTGTCTTACCGATGATGTTCTGACAGAAGTCTTGGAGGTGAAAATCGCTAAGGAGTTGTGGGAGAAGCTGCAGGAGATGTTCTGCTTCAAATCGGTCTCTAATAAACTCGTAGTCAAGTGCCGGTTATTCACGTTTCGTATATCGGAAGATACATCTCTTAAGAACCATATTAATGCATTTAACTCTATAATTCAAGAGTTAAAAGAATTAGATGATGCCCCTAAAGATGAAGATCAGGCCATGTTGTTATTATGTTCACTCTCAAATTCATATAAAGGTTTTGTAGAAAGTATGATATATGGTGGTAGGTCAACTATCACAATTGATGAAGTCAAGAGGAACCTAGTGAGTAAAGAACGAGTAGATAAAGAATTGTCTCCGTGAATGACTCTGGTAATAGTTTGTTTGTGAGAGGTGGAACTGAGAATAGAGGGTCTGATGGTGGAAAGAAGTCAAGGTCTAAGTCTAGACACAAGAACCTGTCATGTAACCTTTGTCACAAGAAAGGGCATATAAAGAAAAACTGTTATAAGCTTAAGAATAAGCAGAAAGAGAATAACAAACATGACCATAATAGAGGTGATAAGTCTGCCGAGGCTAATGTAGTTGAAGATGAGGGTGATGCTGATGTTCTTTTAGTAACCAAATCCCAGGCCAGATCAAAGGATAAGTGGATCATGGATTCAAGTTGTTCTTATCACGTTTGTCCTAATAGAGACTGGTTCACTCCATACAATTCAATTCAGGGTGGAGTAGTCTTGATGGGCAATGATACCGCTTGTAAGGTTTTGGGTATAGGAACAATCAGAGTTAAGGTGTTCGATGGTACTATCAGGACACTTAGTGAAGTGCGAGATGCCCCAAATTTGAAAAAGAACATTATCTCTTTAGGTACCCTTGAGTCAAATGGGTACAAGTACACAACTGAAGGTGGAGCTATGAGGGTCAGTAAGGGTGCGTTGATTGTGATGAAGGGCAGAAGGGTAGGAACCTTGTATGAGCTTGTAGGTTCTACTGTGATAGGGTCAGTGGCTATTTCTACATCTATGTCAGAATCAGATATTATCAAGATGTGGCACATGAGATTGGGTCAAATGGGTGATAAGGGTCTGACAGAGTTGAGCAAGAGGGGTTTATTGTGTGGTCAGTTTATAGGGCTGATGCAGTTCTATGAGCATTGCATTTATAGGAAGCAGAAGAAAGTCAGCTCAAGCGAACAGTGCATCAGACTAAAGGAACGCTAGATTATGTGCATTCAGATTTGTGGGGACCGTCCAGAGTTGCTTCCAAAGGAGGTTCCAGGTATCTTCTAACATTTATTGATGATTATTCAAGAAAGGTTTGGGTCTATTTTATTAAGCAGAAAAATGAAGTTTATGAAGTTTTGAAGAAGTGAAAGACGCTGCTTAAAAAACAAACAGGGAAGCAAATAAAAAGGTTGAGGGCTGATAATGGCCTTGAATTTGTTGAGGGTGATTTTCTCAAATTCTGTGAGAACCAAGGCATTGTTAGACACAGGACTTGTACAGGTCGACCTCAACAGAATGAAGTGGCAGAAAGACTGAATAGGACGTTACTGGAAAAGGCTCGATGTATGCTATCCAATGTAGGCTTACGGAGAGAATGGTGGGCAGAGACAGTTAACATGGCATGTTACTTAGTGAACCGATAACCTCATTCATGGCTTCAGTTGAAGACACCAGAGAAGGTATAGTCTGGATCCCCTGCTGATTGCTCTCATTTAAGAATTTTTGGTTGTCCTGCTTATGCTTATGTGAATGATGGGAAGCTAGAGCCTAGAGCCAAGAAGTGTATCTTTCTTGGTTATACGTCAGGTGTGAAGGGATTTCGTTTATGGGATCCAAAATCTCATAAATTTCTGACTAGTAGGGATGTTACATTTGATGAGTCTGCCCTACTGCATCCGCCACACACGCCCTCAGTTCATGATTCGAATCAGGTGTAGAAGCTTTATCAGAGTCAAATACAGTTAGATAGTTCAGATTATCAGCAGGTAGTACAGATTGAGAGTATACATGTACCTCCAGTACAGGTTTCTAATGATGGTGATGAAACAGAAATAGGTCAATAGGTCGAACAGTATACTATTGCTGGTGGAAGGCAGAAAAGATAGACTAGGCTGCCACAGAGATACGGGTATGAGAAGATGATAGCCTATGCCCTTACTACAGCTGAGATAGTGGAAGATTCTGAACTATCTACATATCCTGGGGCTGTATCTAGATCTGATTCAGAGAAGTGGTTAATGGCCATGCATGAAGAAATGGAGTACAGAAGAACCGGACTTGGCAGCTAGTTAAGCCTCAAACAGGAAAGAGAGTTATAGGATGCAAATGGGTCTTCGAACGAAAAGAAGGCATTCTTGGAGTGGAAGATGCAAGGTACAAGGCTCGGTTAGTAGCTAAAGGCTACAGTCAGGTACATGGTGTTGACTTTCAGGATATTTTCTCACCTGTTATTGGACATAGTTCCATACAAGCAATACCTGGTTTAGTAGCTATGCATGATTTAGAGCTTAAGCAGTTATATGCGAAAACCGCATTTTTGCATGGTGAGCTAGAGGAGAGTATTTACATGCATCAACCTGAAGGCATCGTTGTTGAGGGTAAGGAAGACCATGTTTGTTTGTTGAAAAGATATCTATATGGCTTGAGGCAGTCACTTAGGCAGTGGTACAAGAGGTTTGATCAGTTTATGACTAGTAATGGGTTCTTTAGGAGTAAATATGACAATCGTGTGCACTTCAGGAAGACAGACTCAGGTTCGTTCATTTATCTTCTGTTATGTGTTGACGATATGTTGATTGTAGCTAAGGACATGACTGATGTTAATAGCTTGAAAACAATGTTGAAAAGTGAGTTCGAGATGAAGGATTTGGGACCAGCCAAGAAGACACTTGGTATGGAAATCAGCAGGGACTGAAAAGTAGGAAAGTTATACTTGTCTTAGAAGAAGTATAACAAGAAGGTTCTGGATTGATTTCATTTGAAGGATGCTAAGCCTGTTAGCACTCCGTTGGCAGCTCATTTCAGCCTTTCAGCATTGGACTCGCCTCAGACAGAGTAGGATGTCAGGTACATGTCACAGGTCCCTTACTTTAGTGCAGTTGGTAGTATTATGTATGTTATGGTATGTACTCATCTAGATATTGCTTATGCTGTTAGCAAAGTGAGTAGATACATGGCGAATCCAGGAAAGGAGCATTGGCACGCTGTTAAATGGATTCTCCGGTACTTACGTGGCACTTCTGTTGTTTGTTTGAAGTTTGGGAAGAGTAAATGCTGCTTAGTTGGGTATGTTGACTCCGACTACGGTAGAGACCTTGATAAAAGAAAATCTACTTCTGGTTATATGTTCTGTTTAGGTGACAGTGCTATTAGTTGGAGAGCATGTCTACAGCTAGTTACCGCATAGTCAACTACAAAGGCTGAGTATATGGCAGTGACAGAAGCATTCAAGGAAGCTGTTTGGTTGAGAGGTTTAATTAGTGAACTCAGTGTTGATCAAGGCACAGGTAGGGTCCACTGTGATAGCCAGTCTGCAATTCATCTAGCTAAAGATCAGATGACGCATCATGACAAGACAAAGCACATTGATGTCAAGCATCATTTTATTCGAGATCTAATAGATGAGCGCAAAAGATTGGTACTGAAGATAATCCAATAGATATATTCACTAAAGTTCTTTCCGGCAGAAAATTCGAGCATTGCTCGAACTTGGTTGGGCTCTCAGTTTCAGTTTATTAACCCCCGGTTGTGGGGTGTTAGTGAAGAAGGTGGAGGTATTTTTATTTTGGTGTTGAATTTGAGTCAAGATAGAGGTTTGTTAGGAATATGCCTCAAATTCTTAGATTTAAGTGGAGGTAAGCAGGGAGCACCCTAATCGATAGAGAGAAGAAGTCGATTGATCGGGAAAGTATGTAAGTGAATACCGTGTCCAGAGGGTCCACCGATTGATCGGGAGTCTATTTTTCATGGGGCTATAAATTCAACCCTAGGGTTCACGTGTTCTGTATCCAAATAAAGTGAGCCGCCGTCATCCTTGAGAGAGAGAGAAAGAGAAGTGAATTATAATTCTTCTATTCTCAAATCAATAAAAGTCTCTATCTCCGCCCGTGGTTTTCTCCTCTCTCGATTGAAGAGGGGTTTCCGCGTAAATTATTGTATTCTTGTTTTTTGTTCTCTTTTATCGGTATTACTTCTCGTTTGGTCGTAGTATTTGATTCGAATTAAGTACTTGGGATTTCACATTTCCTCACAGGTAGGATAGAGATTCGAGACCCTGATGCTAATCGTGTGTTCTTCCTTGATAGTTATAGGTCGAGAAACACTGTTGGGTTTGGGGATCATCGTACAAGCTCAACCTAAATTCTATGGCAGACATTGCCTAAGATTTTGGTTGATATTGCGCTCTACACTGCGTTTAGCTGAAGATGTTAAACTTAGCGCTCTTGGGAGGCAACCCAAACTACTTTTATGTTTATTGTGTGTTTTAGTTTGTTTTTCAAACGAATCTCTTGTTGTTATGTAGATCCTTTTGTTATACCTTTCATGCTTACTTTGTTTCTCTTTTACTACACACGTGTACGGTTCTTATTCTTAATGATACTAACAAGTTTTTTAGTATTATATCCTCTATGCCTTCTTTCAGAGCTTACTATTCTCTTCCTTTTTTGGATTCGCTCACCACGCATAGCTGAATATGCCATACCTAAAGTTGTCTCTTTTCTTTCCTTACTTGAATTTACTTTCGTTGTTTTGCAATAAGGACAATGCAAGGTTTGGATTTGTGGATGACATGTATGGTATGGACTTTTGATTGTACTATGATGACTTATATGGATTAGTATAGAATTATGATGACTTATATTGAGGTTCAAGTTTGAAATGTACTATGATGATTAGAATAGTTATGTAATGAGATTATTCATGGATTTGACTATTGAATCTGTATTTTGTTTTTTTGACTAGTTAATGGAGTTGTTTTGGGGTTTAGGTTAATAGAGTTAATGTGAACTGCAATTCCTTACTCCAACTCCATAGAATTGGAAAGCATGATTTTCAGTTAAAATTCAATTCCATGGAATTGGACACTAGAATTCTAATTCCAATTCCAGCCCTTGCCCCAATTTCAGGCTTCAATTTCATACTCCAAACATAGCCTTATTCTTTTTCTTCAAAGAAACAGAGTCATAATCTCCCTACTCCCTTCTCGCTTTATCTCTTGTTTGGCAACGGGGGTAAAGGTAATGGAGGTAAATTCTTAACCTTGTTTGATAAATTTTTTTAAAGGTAATAATAGGATAATGAGGGGTAAAAACTTACCTTCTTTACCTCTATTTCTTTAACCCGCAATTTGGGAGGTAAAAGGGAGTGGGGTAAAATTTTAACAAATTTCGAACAATTTTATCTTTATTTTAACTATAACTATTTTTATTGTTATCTTTTTATTATATTGTTATTTTTTTTTTTTGCTGCAGTTTACCCTTCTTTACCCTATTGCCGTACGAGGTATTAAAACCACTGGTCGCTTTCTCTCTCTTTAGCGAAAATAAAGCCGCCGCGAACGACAGTCGAAGTTCTCCGAGCAAGCACCTCCACCTTCGAAAACTGCCACTACCGCAGCAAGAAGCGCCGAGGACCACCACTGCCACCACCGCGCACGAGCCCTCTCCGACGCCACGACACTCTGCGGTAAAATCACCACCGCGAGACGCGCGAGCGGCCGGCCTCGCTTTAGAATATTGTTTAATCTGGTGAGCAATGAGGTTGAAGAAGCAGAGGAGACACAGGAAGGTAGTGAGATTCTACTCAACTTGCTTCGGATTTAGAGATCCCTTCAAGGTCCTCTGTGATGGCACTTTTGTACACCACCTCGTTTCCCAGCGGTTCACTTCCTTTGAGAAGGCCGTCTCTAATACTCTCGGTGGCTCCGTCACGCTCTTCACTACTAGGTCTCTTTTCTTTCTTCCCCTTTTTTTTTGTTAGGGTAATTTACCGTTGAATTTCACTGGGTTTTAGGTCCAATCCACAAAGTTAGCATACATAAGATCTATATATTGTCAAAGTCAGGTTTCATCCTAAAACTAATTGGCATTAGGTGGAATAAATCATTAGGCTTGTATGTTGATCTCTTCTCCCTGGGATTCTACTTGACTCATAGGTAGAGTCAAACATTAGATAAATTACATATTAGAACTATCAGGATCGTTGTATTAATTTTTAATCCAACTTTGTGAAATAATTTTTTAGTCAAAAAAGTTTCATGTACTTCCATAAAATAGTCCAATTGACGATGTGAACTTGCGTAAAACTTGTTATTATTTGTTGCTAATTACACCATCCTCTTGTTATTCCCTTCATCATATGCACGAACTATAATATTGTGCCACTGATAAGGGAAAAAGAGGCCTATTTACACACTTAAACTCCATTGTTTAGACTATTTTATTAAATATATATGTAACTTTTGGACTAAAATATTATTTCATAAAGTTTATGGACTAAACTTTTAATACACCAATCCTTACTAATATAAAATTACCCCTTTTGTTACTGTAATTTTTTTGATCGACTGCATATGAAAATAGTGACTAGTTATTTAATGTTCTTATTTGTCTAGGGTTTCGCATGTGAGTTTCGTAACACCGTCTTATGTCATAGTTATGACAAAAAATAAATCAGCATATAAGTATAGTGAGCTATTCAGTACTCTAGCTTATGTCAATTAGTTTTAAATAAAATGTCACTTGGTCTTATAGGTATTCCTCACATATGTCAACTCTTCGAGCGTAATTCAACCAAATATTATTTAGAGCAAGTTGGTGATTTTAAGCCCTTCTATGGAGTATGGAGAGCCTCAAAGAAATGTTTTGCTCAAGACAGGGGGTGCACTTGAATTAGATGCACTGTGGACCTCTCCACTTAATGACGGATCTAATTGGATAATCAATTGTTCCATTAGATAGAGTGAGTTGGAACGTTTTGGAAGAGTTAAAAAAAAGGATTTGTTGATAAATAATGCAAACGGATTAGATATTGCTTTTGCTAATGCTTCCTATCTAGTTCTTGTTCATGAGAAACCTAAGGATTGGTTTTTAGCTTATCAAGGTTTGAGGCGATGTGATTGTTACCTTTTTTATTTACTTTTGTTGTAGAAGTCAGATGTTGTCTTAGAGCCAAGATAAGGATTGTTCTGTGCGCGTCTCGCTAGTATTGAAGATAACTTTGAGGGTTTTAGATGTTCCGAATAATTATCCAAGTGTTTGAGCCATTTTATGGGCTTAATTCCTACTTGTCCCTTGCTAATTGTGGTATACCTTTCTCCTTGCACTTGTTAGGGGTCCCTTTTGGAAGCATTTCTCATTAATCTAGCTTTTGGGAGTTTGTGGTTAGAGACGTTGCTAAAAGATTAGATGGGTGGAAACATACTTTCTTTTTCTGGGAGGTGTCTTACTCTTATCCATTCTTGTGGTTGTAGCATCCCTATATATAGCTTGTCTTTTTAAAGTTCTTGTCGGTATTATAAATTGTATTGAGTGTATCAAGAGGGATTTCCATTGTTCAAGGGTGGGTGAAAACCATAGAAGCCATTTCTTTAGCCGGGATATTGTTTGTAGGCCTTTGAAAGGGCGGCGGGGGGTTGGGGAATGGTATTTAGTGTCGAAAAAGATCTCCCTTATGTGTGATTGGTTATGGCATTTCAAGTGCACCTAATTCTCTTTGGCATTATGGTAAGTATGCCCTCTGATAGAATGGTTGGGATGCTAGGTGGGCATAGTTGGGGTTTTTTTCCCATGGAAGTATACATCACAACCATATCACTCTCCATTCACACGTCTGTATTCAACTTGAGGTGGGCAATCATGTTCGCTTTAAAGAGGATATCTCGATTCCAGAGGTCTCTTTTGCAACGCAATTCCGTCTTTTATATCAGATGTCCATTGTTCATAACACCCTAGTAGCTGCCTTTATTATAAATCACTTTCTTGGGACCGCACTTATTCAGAAGTCTTACAAATAGGGAGTTGGTTGTGTATTTAGACGGGTCATAGTTTGGAACAAACAGGAACAACTTCCTTGCCAGATAAAGGGGTTTTGGTGCTGGATTGATCAAATAGCTTTATTACTAATTCTCTTTTCTATCATCTAACTAAGATCAATCAAATTCAAAATCATTGTTCCTTTTTTGCTCATTTATTGAGAAGCTAGAGTCTTCTTTAGGAAATAAGTATTTTTATGGTCTCATTCTTATGAAGCTGAATACACATGTTTGCTTGTAGAAATGGAGGCTTTTAAAGCCTTGTCCTTGGGGGTTGTGTTATGTTATTTCAAAGTGGGAAAACACATGCATATATTTTTTATTGTGTCTTATTGCTTGGAATTTATGTTGCAAGCTTTAGGAAGTGTTCGTGTCTTTGTGTACGGTTGAAGATGCTCTTTTGATACAATTTAGGGGACTTGGCGAAGAACAAGGACGTTAAATTGTTGTTCTGTGTGCCTAGAGTAACTATTCTTTTGCTGTATTGGATTGGATAAGAACGCTAAGATCTTCAAGGACCAGTATATGCCAATGAACTTTTTGTGGGATAAGGTTGTCTTTCTAGGATTTCCTTAGGCAAAATGTTGTGGAGGTTTTGATACACCCTTGGTTAATTTACTTAGATATCGCGCAACTTTCTTTTCTCAACATTTTTTGTGTTTTCCTTTTTGAGGATATCTTATCCTTAAAATATGTACAATTTTTTCCCTTATTAATGTAATTTTCTTTTCTTAAAAAAATTGCTTAATTGAGTTGGAGAAGGTAAGGATGTGCTAGAAGAAGACTCACATGCAAGTACAACAACAACAGCAAACCTAGTGCCTTAAGGGCTCTCGTTTGAGTAGGGTCGGGGGGGAGGGGGGGGTGAGATGTACGCAGTTTTACCCCTTCAAAGTGCTACCCTACACAGAGGTTGTGTCCACTGGCTACTTGGGCTTATATGTGGACCTCACATATGCTGGCCCAATAATATTTAACTATTGATCTCTCTTATTTATCTTTATGTCATGAATGGAAGCCAACGTTGCTAGTTTCCTAACTATTTTGTGATTGTATTCAAATATAGGTGTGTTATTGCTGAGTTGAAATCTCTTGGAGACTCTCATGCTGAATCTCTTAAGGCTGCCCGTGATAAATTCAAGATTGCAAGGTTAATCGTCATTTTTATATATATTCTAATACCTGTAGGATACGGATAAGGAAAAAGTAGTCATTGATGCTGTCTGTAAAGTTGGAATTATTTACTTCAATAGTTTATTAAGCTTAGGGGTGTATATGGGAAGAGCTCAAGCCAGGCTCAAGACTTGGATCTTCAAGATTTCGCTCAGCTCAAGTGTGGCTTGAAGCTGCTTGAGCCTGGAGAGTTCGAGCTCGTGCTTGGCTCATAATTGGATCAAGCTGAAACTCGAACTTGGAGAGCTTTGGGCTAATCTCATGTTGTTTTGACTAATTGAAGCTTAATATAGACTTGTTTAGGCTTGAATAGACTCAAGCTTGACTCATTTATGCTCGATCTTGACTTGCTAGGCTCATACTTGGCTCATTTCGCTAAATGACCTATAGCTCAAGCACTCGAGCTTTTCGAGCTTTATAACTTGTGAGCCAGTTTGGCTCATTTCACACCCTTAATCAAGCTTTCATACATGTTCTCCTAATTTTGTTAAGGATGATGACAATTGCGTTACTTCTTGAGATAAGAATGAGTTCCCATGCTGATTTAAAACTTAACATCGTGGCAGATGCGATCATGAGAAGAGGATAAGCGCTGTGGCTTGCATCATGGAGATCATAGGAGATAAAAATCCTGAACACTTTTTTGTTGCAACTCAAGATACAGATCTGCGTAGGAAATTTCAGGAGGTAACGAGTTCTATCAATGAATTTCCTGACTGCTTTTCTCTCGTTGTGGTGGTTAATGCCAAGGGTGGGCTCAAGTGGTGGATTTAGCTCATTATGAAGCGGATTGGGATTTAAATGTTTCCATTGGGTGTAAACCATTCTTTGCGGGTGGGCACCCATTGGTTCCAACTTATCGTGTTGCACATATGGAAACTTTGGAGTTGTGGTGGGTACAACCCAGGGATTAGTCGAGGTGGGCATAAGGTGGCGCAAACACCTTGGATGCTGAAGAAAAGCTTTGTTGGTGGTTGCTTTTGAATTGTGTTTTAGATACTGAAATTCCCTCTTATTTAAGTGTGATGTTTATCACAAATGTTAATGCCACTATTCTAGTAGACATTGATACTATGATCTTCTCTTGTCCCATGGGTTGGTAGTTCTGTAATCCTTACATAATAGTTTGACTATTTTGAGGGGTTTGGGAGAATGTTTATCTGTTCCAGATTTCTTTTGGCACTTATACTTGAAATTTGAAAATCATCCTACTCAGTTTTAGGTTCTGGTTCAGAGAATCAATAATTACCATGTTGTTGCAGCAGCGCCATCTATATTCAGAATTAACCTTTAATAATATTTAAAAGTTCCCTTTTTTGATAATTCTTTATTTTATTTGGAGTTCCTTTTGGAGCATGTCCAAGGTCTGACATTTGATGCATGCCAAGTGAGGTTTTATCCTAATACCAGTTTGAATAGGTGGAGTAACTCACTAATATATATCATCGTGTCAATTTCTATGGTTGTCTGATGCGGGATTTCTATTTTGACTGTATCATGATTTCAGGGTACATTGATTCAAAACTTAGCTATGCATTTACTTGATCGGGAGTTTGCGTCTCTCTCTTTATGAAGCCATGTTTATCGGACCCCCTTTGTTCTTTTTAGGATTTTGGCCTATTTTCTCGTCCCCAATATCATTTGCTGTTATGAGAACATACCTTTACAATTGGGAAGATAGCATAAATCAATGAGCTTAGATGAAATGTAGCTGTGATATGAGAATTCATGCCTTTGGGTCCAAGAAATCCAATGGCGCCTTTTTTCTTGTGCAATCCATTTCCGGGGGGGTTTGGTGGTGCAATTCATGTCCGTGGTATTTTTGTCAGTGTAGAAGGGCTTAGGAGTAGTGCAGGAGGGATATGCAAGTTTGAACATGAGGGTTTCAGAATCAGGCTTTTTGAATGTTTGTATCGCTTTAATATTGATTAGGATATTGAGATGGTTGTCCGCTTCTTTTTCCCTTTAATGATAAGTATAAGAGATGTATGTGAGGATGTTATCAGTTAGAGACTAGCCAAACAGATTGTTGCCAGTTTTAGTTTTCAAATTCAGTAGTTTTAGTTTTCTTTTGGGTAAAGCCAATAAGGCATGCCTGAAATATTATCACTGATTTTGATATTTAAAGCCATACTTTTTTCGCTGTCCGTATTTGTTTGTACTTAAACATTTAGTCTGTGTACATTGAAGTATCATGTTGGGGTTCAAATCATTCTATTGGGTGCAAATAATTGTTTGGAGGTGCATGTAGCTCAGGGATTAGTCAAGTTGCGTGTAAGCTGGTCCAAACATCCCGGTTACCAAAAAAGTGAAGAACTAGGTGTTGTGTTGGGACACTTCTGGATTGAATCCTGGACCATTTATGATTATTGGAATGTTCTTAAAATGGATGGCGACTGTAGCAATGACTATATTTTGCCATGAACTCCATTTACTTGCATGCCTAAACTCACATGAATTTATCATAAAATGCTTATGTTACATTTTCATTGTTTGTGATCATTGTTCAGAGGCCCAGTATCCCTCTCCTATTTGGTCTGCGAACTGCACTGTTTTTGGAGCAGCCTTCGTCAACGGAGCGCGAGTTTGTGAAACTTGCGGAAGAAGAACGGCTTCATATGACTGAATCGGAGTATAAGAGGTTGGAAAAACAAGTGAAATGCAACTTGAATGCAGAGGAGTGGAAGGACACTGCTACTCCGGATGATGATGATGGAAATGAAAATCTTGTGGATCGCGTTGTGAAAAGGAAAAAGGATGCCAGAAAGAGACTAGATGTGAAGGATAAAGTTCAATTCAAGAGGAAAAAGTCTAAGGTTGTTATCCCTTCCTTTTACTGGGAAATCTTTGATCTCTAAATGTGATTTCTTTGGTTTATGATGCCTTGATGCAAGCCCCCATTATCATCGTTCACAATCTGGCAAGACTAATTGCTTGTTTTAGATTACGATTACAGTTTGACTTACACTGCTTTACAGTTAAGCAATCTTAGGAGCGCTTTTGTCTGCAATGATGATTGTTGTTGTACTTTAGGGTATGTTTGGCTTCGAAGTAAAGGAGGCTAAGCGTTTCAGAGTAATTATTAGTCTCCTTTTAACCATGGCTGAGTATCTATCCGGGGATAGTGCCACGTGCATAATTGAAAGGATCTAAACTTTGTAACCTAAATGTTCTTGTGGGAATTACAGTTATCCCATTAGATGTTGCATTGATAATTTAACCCCGTAATTTTACCCTATACCAAGCTTTCCCTTGAATGTTTAAACTGATTATGAGCGAAAATCATGTACAGTACATTCACGTGTGGATTGTTTAAACCGGATATCATTTAAAGGAACCCAGTGGCAAACCACAAAGGGGAAACACAAATAGAGAGGATTTTCTGTTGAGCTTGAATTCGTAGTTTTCTTTTCTGTAGCCTTGTCTTTGGAGGAGGTTAATGCTAGTAGTTCTCTTCTCTTGTTGCTTCTTGTGCTTTAATGATGTTTTAAACTGTTTTGCAGGGTCCGAACCCCCTTTCATGTAAGAAGAAAAAGAACACCGGAAGTTCAGGTTCGAATTCAGGGAAGGTGAGTCATCAATCTCTTATCTCTCTTTTTGATGAGATTAACAATGGAACAATCTCATAAGTTAAGGTTTGAACTCTCTGGAACAAGTTATTTTTTTGGTATGGTAGCCTTGTGCACTAGGCTGTCCCTCTCGAGTTTTGTGTTGGCTCAGAAAACCCTCTTGACCTATGAAACTATTTATTCTTGGTAAGCATATAAATGAGCGGAGCTGAGCACAAACTCGTTAGGCTCAAGCTTGGTTAGCCAACATTTTGCTCCGGTCAGGATTTTGTTTGAAGATGCCGGAGCTTGTAAACTTGAAGCTTAATCTCAAATTGGTTGTGCCCAAACTTAGCTTGGTGAGCTCTGAATGTTGCTTCTCTCGTTTTAATAATTTAAGCTTGATCTAGGATCGCTTGAGTTCTATTCAGCTCATTGAAGATCGAATTTGGCTCAATTTGGTAGATGTAGGCTCATAATTCATATCGAGATTGGCTCATTTAGGGTCGTAACCCTCCGAGCTTGAGCTTTATCGGGCTAGTTCAAAACGAGCTCAACATTTTGAGCTTTATAATGAGCTGGCTTAGCTCATCCATACACCTAAGCGTGTGGATGCTGACACACACACATCCACCAACAGAATGCAAATATTACGATTGTGCGGCCAACAAAACAGGCGGATTTTCAAATGCAGTCGATATAGCCTAGTCCTGGCATGCTTGATTTTAGGGGGCTTTTTTTAACGGAAAATCACCTCTAAAAGTAGTCATTTTTTACCTAATCACTCCACTTTCAATTTTCTGGAAAACCACATTAAAAGCTCAATTTTTTTTATTCAATCACCTTCACTAATGCGTTAGTTTTGCATTGATGCTACGTTTGTAATTCTATAATTTCTTATACAAAAAGGGGTTATAAACATGCATGTTGGTGTTTGTTTACTTGGTAAAGAAATACTCTTAAATGGTCTTTATAGGTAGGTTTGAATCGCGTTACATGCTTGTGTGTACAGAGATTCAAACTTGCCCATAGAGCTACCTTAATAATATAATGCTTAGCAATTGAGTTAAAACTAGCATGTTTTATGTTTTCCCTTATTTTATATACAACCTTAGCAAAATCACACATGTAACCCAAATGGAATATTAGCGGTGTTAATGTAGGTGATTGATTAAAGATATTTAAACTTTTGAAAGTCGTTTCTGAAAAATTAAAAAGTTATGGTAGTTACGTGAAAAATGACTATTTTGAATATCGTTTTCAGTAAAAAAAAAAAAAAAAAAAAAAAAAAAAAAAAACCTTGGTTTAAAAATAGCTTGCATTTTCTAACTAGAACGGCGAACTCAAAGTTACAGAATGAGCCTTAAAACACTTCATGATCAATCACAACTCATCATGTAACGCGCAGGGGCAGGAGGGTGAGAATGGAAATGAGACTGAGAGGAGGCAACACAGGAAGCGGAAGAGATCTCGCAGAGGGAAGCACCGCGTGGTGACTAACGGCCAGAGCAATTTAGCCTGATTCTATTGAGGTCTTGGTCTAATGGTAAAATGGTGAAAGGAGGTGTAGTTAATTCATTTATACGGTCTTGGAGGGTTAACGAGGAATTAAACTGCTCGTTACTAAGATAGAAAGCTCATTTATGTTTGATTTCGGGGCTTGATAAGTTTTAAAAAATAAGTTTGAGTAGGCTTGATAAGTTTAATGAGTCAAGTTTTAGAAGGGTGTGCTTGGCTCTTTGAGTTCATTAACAGCCTGTAAAGTACTAGTTAAAAGCTTGTTTATTGCTTGATATTAGCTTTATAATAGATGGATGATGACTCGTTAGTAGTGCAAGTAGCTCAGCTACAGTATTGAGCACGAACCGATAGCGAGCTTGGCTCGATTAGACTGATGAGTAGTTTTCTCAAATCAAGTTTGAACAAAGTTTTAAAGGCTCGTCAAATGCTTGGCACGGAGTTTAGCTAGTTAGGACTTATTGAGCTTGAATTCTAGAAAGGGTGCTCGGCTTGACTTGACTTGCTAACGTGGCTGATATTGCAGCTGCAGTGATTTTGTTCCAACTGCTGTCTCCCAAAGGATTTGGGCATCCTCCATTTATGGAAAGCTTTTAAAAATCACTGAGAAACTGCTCAGTTGAGATAATTACTTGACCAATTAATGAATATATTGTTGGGTGCACATGTGTCGGGTAATACCCAAGACCCACTCAGCCTACATCAATTGGGTTGGGTCAATTTTTTTTTGGTGGGTCTAATGGGTCTAAATTATTTTGTACCCATAGGTATCGGGTTTGGATTCGGGTTACCTATGGGTAAGCATTGATTATGAAGGAGTGTATTCTTTTTTTGATCCAATGTAGGAGCATATGTTCTGTTTTTGATCCAATGTAGGAGCATATGTTCTTTTTTTGATGCAATGTAGGAACATGTTCAAATATGTCTAAATTAAGTCTAAATGAGTCTAACTAAAACGAGCTCATTTTGAAACTTATCAAGTTAGGTATCCTGAGATTTGACTATTTATTAACTTGGTATTTTAATGTTTCAATATATATAATAGGGAATCTTAAGGTTTAAATTTTTTTGGTTATTTATATGAAAGGTATCTGTATTTTTTTCATTATATTAATTTAATTCTTATATTTTTAATTGTGTTAATTTAGTCCTTTTACAATTTAAATTGTGTCAATTTAGTCCTTTGGTCAAATTTAAATTGAGTTATTGACGTAATTTTTAGTGATACATTTATGTTAAATACAAGTAATCCAATATAAATTCATCTGTAGACTTCATTTAATTTAACTCGGGGCTAAATTATTTAAGTTTTCATTAAAAAACTTGGAATAATTTTACTTTAAGGATCAAATTCACATACTATCAACTGTAGAAGGGTTAAATTGATACAATTAAAATACAATGACTAAATTAAAATAATGAGCAAAGTACAACAACTTTTGATGTAAATAATCCAAAATTTTATTACTTAGCTATCATGATGTTTTAAAATTTTATTCATTTAGTTACTCCTTTCCTGAAATTCTATAAATTTTCTTTGGAAAGTGTCGAAGTGGAACATGAAGCCGATAAAATAGAAGTATCATCATTGAAATTTGATTTTGCCAAAAAAATTTATAATTCTATCATTGGGGTATTCCTTGTCAAAATTTGATAGATTTTCATTTGAAAATGCTAAAATTGAATATGATTCCAATAATATATTGATCTCTTCATTAAAATTTGATTATGTTTTGCTAAAAATGCTGATATTATACACGATTCCGACAATATTTAGTAGTTTACATCAACATTCAGTGATTTTTTATTGTAATTTGTTTTATATTTGCTGAAAACATTGATGTGAAATATTATTATCATAATTATGTATAATATCAACATTTTAGGTATAAAATAGGTTAGATTGTTATAAAAATTCATCAAATTTCAACATAAGGTATCTAATATGATAAAACATTCAAACATCATGTATCTTATTGTATTTATTAAAATTTCAGGATACCTATGTGATAAATGGTCAAACCTCAGGGTACTTAAGTTATAATTTTCCAAATTTAAATGAATGTTTGTTTATACGTTTGCTCGACATAAGTTGACCCCACCCAACCCAACCCACCCCACCCAACCCAGAACTATTGTCTTACCGTTTTATGGGTCTGGGTTGGGTATGGGTCAAATATTAGATGGGTCATAATGGTTCTAGACCCAACCCACCCAAACCCAACCCATGAACACCATTCTATCATGCTGTAGCCATCAATGCAATGTTTTTTTTTTTTTGGTTATATTTTGGGTTATTTAGACTAAAAGTCTTTGTATTTTATTCATCGTGTCAATATAATTCCTATATTTAATTATGTTATTTTAGTTCTTGTACATTTTAAGGTGCGTCAATTTAGTCCAAAATGGTCAAGTTGAAAGTAAGTTTATGATGTAATTCTTAACGGCACAATGGTGTTACATGCAAGTAACTTGATACAAATTTACATGTTTACCCATTTTAAACTAACAATTGACAGGAAGATTAGAAATTTCATTGTTAAATTTTAGTTAGGGATCAAATTCACACAATGTAACTTGTACAAGGGTCAAATCAATATAATAAAAATACGAGGATTAATTGATATAATAAGTAAAGTGTATAAATTTGCTCACACAAGTACAAGGCGGACACTTGGGAAGACACCAAAAGAAATAATCAAAAATAAAGAAATTACATAACACTGAAAAAGTGCATTCACAACGTAAAACTCAAAGGTCGAAAATATAGAACGTTCAAAGCCGATGTAATATGGTTATACATTTCCCTGAGGAATTTCGGACTTAATTGACTCTTGTGGTGTGTGGCCCGCCACAAGGGTTGGGATTTACTGAGTAACTAGGTTCTTTGTTAATTATATTATGAGTTTGACTTTATTTTCCGCCTTTTCAGAATGTTATACTTGCTCTTTGATCTATGGCCTTATTCAGTTGCCAGAAAGTAAACACACGACGTACAGATTTATGGGAAGTGGCCAATTGGTCTCTTGTTTGGTTGTTAGAAAGTAGATGAAATTTAGGAAGTGAAAATTGTTTAACAATTTTTAATTCTTTCAAAACGCATGAAGTAACTTACATATCTTTTTATTTAAGTTTTAATTCCTTCGTTTTTAACTAGGCCCCCCAAGGAAGTTCTATTTCACATCCTATAAGCCAAACACTTTGTGTCTGCTTCCTAAAAAAAGTTGATATAGGAATTGAATTCCTGAGAAATAACAATCAAATGAAGCCAAAATGAAAAGTTGGGGATAACATTAATTTTGGCAATGATTGGAGGGATGTCTTTAACAAAGAATCACATTGATTTGACAAATAGTTCAAAGGTGTTTTTAATAAAATTAGGGGGAGAGGGAAGTGCTTGGATTTACTAATTTGGATGGAAATGATCTAACACGACCTCACCCGCCTAAACCTGCAGGAGGAGATTGTCTTAGATAGAGATCAGTGAATAGCTAGCATAATGGTAACCGATTTAGCGGAGTAAAATAGAGGAGCATATTTTGGTTAATACTAGTGCCTCTGGGCTTATATGTCTACCTGTTTTACTTGATATGTTTGGGAGCTGTTTTATTGCTTATTGCCTATTGCTGCTTCTTGCTTAGGCTAACTCTGGGCCGTTGTTTTTTGACTCTTATGCTCTGATATTTTATACTTTATATTTGTGAGCTGTCACGCCTTTGTGCTTCTCAGGTTGGAGTCCTTGAAAATAGTCTCCTTTAGGGTAGTATCTTGAAGGAGTAAGGTTGCGTAAACTCCCCCCCTCCAAAAAAAATCCCTGCTCATGCGAGAGCGCTCGAGGCACCGGGTCGGTTGTTGTTGTTGTACAATGAGGTTTGAGAATTTTATCACTTAGGCACACCGACATTTCAATATACACAATGTGGTACCATATGGTTTATATATTTTATTACCTAGGTACCCTGTGTCCGTATTTAATGAAATTTTGTGAGAATCTAATCAATTTTATAGAAAAAAAATGCTAATATAGTACATGATTACAATGATATATATAAGTTATTCCAATATTTTTATTAAAAATTTAAGGAATTGTGATGAAATACCCACTGGATATCGATGTAAACTATCTAAATATTGCCACAATCAGATATCATTTTTGCACTTTTGGCAAAAATATCCAATTATAATGAAAATACTAATATATTGTCGAAATTGTGATTAATTTTAGCATTTTTCAAAGAAAATCTATCAAAATTTTGACAAAAGGGTATCTGATTGATAAAAGTTTAAAAACTTTATAGTGCTTAAGTGATAAAATATTTAAAACTCAAGGTACTCCATTATATATATTGAAATGTCAATGTACTTAAGTAATAAATGCTCAATACTTATGTGATAATTTTAATATTAATTTTAATCAACGAATATTATTTTGTTCATTGTCTCTATATATAAACACCTCGTCTTGTATTACTGTATGTAGGGGTGTTCATGGTTTGGTTGACCGTACCGAAGTGTATTTCGGTTCGGTTAACCATAATTAAAATACTCAAAAATCTCTAATTGTTACCAATAACCGAAAAGACCGGTTAACCAATTTTCAGTAAATCAGTAATTCGGTTCCGTTATGTTGATTAACTAGTAACCAAAAAAATAATACAATGCTTCTTTCATGTTATATAATCTATCTATTTAATGGTTTGTATAAATGTCCAAAAAATTCATTAAATGTGTAAATATCCATCAAATTATGAACTTATAATCCAATTCTAAAATATTAAACATACAATATCTTATTTAACCAATCTGTGGGCAAACGAGTAGCATTGTATTGTAGCAAAGTAGCACTAAGTTAGTATTTGAAATCCAACAGTGGAACATGAATACTATATGATAAGAGATGAATTGAGAGAAAAAGATAAAGTTAATCATGTATTATGGAATAGTCACTTATATGTTAGAAATGCATATACAGTGAACAATATAATATTATGAATATGTAAAAACATACAGATATATATGAAATATACTATTTTAGTAAATTGATTAACTAAAATGGACAAAATCACTAACCCACTACTAGAAAACAATGATTTAGGAATCAAACACACTGATGGGAAAATGATGGACATCTGACGCAATAGTGATGGCAAAAAGCGGTTAGATATGCCATTTCATAACTGCAATACTGAAACTATGTTTGTGATGGTAAAAGCTGTCACAAAAAGCTAATCTATTATTATAAAATAATTTATTTAATTTTAAATATTATGTGAGATAAATTACTTATTAGTATATTAATTTTATACTTTAAAAATTTTGTGAGAATTTTAAAGTCGTAAAGTTATATATATGTACTAAAATTATTCAAATAAGGCTTTGAAAAAGTCAAAAGCAAAGTCTAATTTAAACACCTTATACTCAAATGTTTGGATTATTTTATTAAAACTATACAAATTTTTTATGAAAATAGTTTTTTTACAAAATATATGAACTAAAAAAATTAATAAACAAAATCTTAGGTGGAGCTGTTGCCCAAAATAAAAAATTATTAACCAAAATGGCCTCCTTTTTTTTTTTAATAGTAATTCAGCGAAATATATAAAAAAGAAAGAAATGTTTGTACAAGCTATAAGGAGCATACCCCAGGACATGGCCAAAGCCTCCAAAGATGATACAACGTCAAAACAGAGTCCAGACAAAGTTCATACAACAACCAAGAAAATACAAGAAAATAAAAGAGAAAACTAAGGCTCAAAGCTCCACTGCCGAAGCAAGGAGGCATGGCGATGAGCTCCTCTGAATGAGGGAGCAGCAAGAAGGCGGCTCTTGACTTAACCGTAATCTCCTCTCGCATGACCGCAACTGATTTAGATTGAGAGCGCTGCACCCGAAGATTGCGCTCGTAGTGTAGACTATCACTGAAAGGTAGAGTCGTGCAATGATGGTGCCAATCTCTCGACCCCTGAGGTGTTGAGCAGCCCAAGTGACGAGATCATCCCAAGGAAGGGTAGGCCAAGCAATAGATGTACGTGGAACGATGGAACTCCAGACTGATGCAGCAAAATCACAAGCGAAGAAGAGGTGCTCATGGGTCTCATCAGCTTGGCCACAGAGAACACAAACACCCTAAACTCCAAGAGCTCCAAAACGTAGAAGGCGGTCTCTAGTCCAACGTCGCTTTTGGGAAGCGATCCATAGAAGAAAGGAGTGTCTCGGAATATGCATCTAAAACCACAGAAGGTGATGAATGGTGTCCTCCTCTCTCCTACTTAGTACAATCTCCCAAGCGGACTTGGTGGTGAATTTCCCCGAAGGGTCACCATCCACCTAATGGTGTCCGCTACTCCAGCCCGAGGGCTGAAGTTTTTCGTGTCCCAAATGGGTCGGAGCTCCGAACAACCCTGTGGAAGTCTCCACTGATCACCCTCTATAACAGCTGAGACTCGAGAATCCCAAAGAAGTCTTGAAGAAGTGAGCAGTCTAGCAGGGAAGAGCTCCGAAAGACAGTCACAAGGTGGCCAAAAATCAGTCCCTAGAGTGTGTCAAGGCCATCACCAATGACGTGGAAGATCATACCCGAGCAGTGCTGACGGACTGTCAAAATCTGACGCCAGCACCATGAAGTAGATCTCGAAACACGGATCGTCCAAAAGCTCAGTCCACGGAGCCGGTTCATATGGACCCTGCGCGGCCACAACGAGTTAGGGTCAGAAACAAGAAACCAGATGTGCTTCATAGTCGAAGCCTGGTTCCACTCAGCAAGACGTCGGATCCCTAAACCTTCCTGCCGACGAGGATAAAACAAGTGCCTCCAAGCAACCTTTGCCCCCCCCCCCCCCCCCCCCCCCCCCCCCCCCCCCCCCCCCCCCCCCCCCCCCGGGGGTCAGCGAAGAGCCACGCCAGAGAAATACAGCTAATGTCGACTCAATCTTCGTGATCATTGTTTGCGGAAACATAAAGATCAAAGACCAATAAACCTGAATGGCAAAGAGAATGGATCTGATGAGCTGAAGTTGGCCAGCGTAAGAAAGAGATCGAGTGGTCCAAAGCCGAATGTGAGAGAGGATACGATCCAACAGGGGCTTGCAGTCAATATACTGAAGCCGAGAAGTGATGAGGTCCCAGATACTGAAGAGGCAATTGCCCAAGACCGAAACCTAGCACGCCTGGAATGTCCCTATGAGTCATATCATCAACTCCAACTAAGAAAACAGAACTCTTTGCTGTGTTCGAGGAAAGGCCTGAAAGCACAGCAAATCGATCTAAGGCTTCACGGACCACAGTAACACTACCCAAATCACCCCGGTAGAAGATCATCAGGTCATCCGCAAAGCATAGGTGTGTCAGACAAGTGCGGCAGCAGCACGGATGATAGTGGAAACACGAGTCATCAGTAGCCCGGTGAAGAAGACCTCGGAGACCCTCCATAGTAATAACAAAGAGGTAAGGAGAGAGGGGGTCACCCTGACTAACCCCTCGACTAGAGCGGAAGAATCCCTCAAGTTCGCCAATGATGGCAACAGAAAAGTGAGCTGTGGAGAGGCACTCTTGAACCCATCCAACCATAGTCTTAGGGATCCCCATGCTCCTCATACTGGGTAGAATAAACTCCCAACGAACCTTATCAAAGGCTTTCTGAATATCTACCTTTAGGGCACAACGGGGCGAGATGCGAAGATGATAATCGCGCATCAACTCCTGTGTCAAAAGTATGCTATCAAAAATTTGACGACCGGGAACGAAAGCTGTCTGAGAGTCATCAATCAACTCAGGGAGGACACCCTTCAACCTATTTGCAAGGATCTTAGTGATGCACTTACAGATCATATTGCAACAGGAGATGGGGCAGAAATCACTAAAAGTGGAAGGCGATTCCATTTTAGGCACGAGGCATATCCTAATGGTATTTAGTGCACTCAACATGTGCCCTGAAATGAAGAAAGATTGCACAGCTCAAATAAATACTCCACCCACCACCTCACAAGCCCTCTTAAAGAAGAGGAAAGTGAAACCATCAGACCCCGGGGCCTTATCATCACCGATGGAAAAAAGGGCATCGCGGACCTCGACAACAGAGATCGGAGAAATCAGCGGGCGAGCCTAATCCTCAAAAATGCGTGCCTTAAAGAGATCTGAAACATCTTCAGTCAAAGGTCCACTAGGCTTAATTAATAACTCCTATAAAAAAGAAATCCCAAAATGAGAGATCAAATGAGGATCATAGGTTCTCACACCATCAGGGCCAACAATCGATGAAATCCTGTTCCGGGCCTGTCGATGAAGAACATTTATGAAGAAAATGGGTGCTCTAATCTCCGAGCGAAAGCCACTGATACGTGACTTTTGATGATAAAAGTCCTCCTCATCGCGACATAATTGGGAGTACTCCCGAAACAGATGACGCTCTTCCAAACGAAAAGCAGGCACTCCCGGTCCTCATCCAAAGCTCTCTGACCCGAAGCCTAGGTGTCACGAGCTGCCTCAACTCGAGCCAAAATATGACTAAAATGATGTGCGTTGAGGGCCTTCAAATCCCTCTTCAGCAACTTCAGCTTCTGAGTGAGCTGATACATAGGAGTGCCCTTAATACAAGAGTCCCAAACATGCTGAACAGTAGGGAGAAAATCCTCGTGGTCAGCCCAGAAGTTAAAGAACTTAAAAGGAAGACACCGGGCATGGTGCTCCCCAAGCCCTCTCATAACAATATCACTATGGTTTGAAACAATAGGGCAAGCAAGAAACTCAGCAGATGCAACAGGAAAGTCCCGAAGCCAACCCTCATTAACCAGACACCAATCAAGGCGTTTGAGGATCAATCTATCATCCTCAAATTCATTGGACCAAGTGAAATATAGTCCAGAGGAAGGGATAGGTGTAAGCTTAGCCTCAGTAAGACACTCCTGAAAGTCATCCATATGCTCGGGCCAACCCTCCTGACCACCACACCTGTCAGACGTACTAAGAATGGTATTGAAATCCCCGAGAAGGATCCAAGGCTCACCTAAAAGGCTGGCACCAACACTCCGAAGATAGTCCCATAAGGCATGACGAGGCCCACGCTCATTAAAGCCATAAATAAAAGTGGTTAGGAAGCCTACAGTCCCAGACAAGTCAGCGATATAACATATAAGGAAGCGGTCACCCCCTCGAATCAAGTCGACTTTATAGATGCCTGGGTCCCAAGCAACAATAATATGGCACCAGGAAGGGCAAACTCCACTGGAAAGGAAGCTCCACTCGTCGGTACAATGGGCAATCGCAGACTCCACATCAGATGGCTTGTTTTTGGTCTCAACCAAACCAATGACAGATGAGCGATTGGAAGAAATCCAATCACGAACAGCACGCAAAGAGACGGGGTTATTAAGCCTCCTAATGTTCCAACAGCCCACAACCGCGATGAAACAATCAGAAAAGAGAACGGCTCACACTCTCAGCTGCACAGGTAAGATGCCTCCTCATAGCTGAGAAGAAGAAGTCTGACGAACTCCCAAACCGACGAAGGCTTGGAACACTAGCTGACTGGTTTAAAGTGCATAAAGTAGTGGGAGCGAAACCAGTAATAGCATCCTAGGCCGCCTCCACCTCGAAAGGCACCGACTTCGAGTCATGAAAAGGAGCTGGAACGAAATCAAAAAGGGTCCTGTGAGGGAGAGAGACATAACCATATGCGGAAAGGACTCGCCTAGCATCCGGGTCAACTACCCGCAACCTAGCCGCACCCCCTCTATGCACTTCTCCCCCCTGTCACGAAACATCACCCCTAGAAGGAAGTCCCTTCAAATCGGGCCCATTCCCTCTAGAGGGAATGCAAGGACTAGAAATCTTGGGAAGCCCTTCCAAAGCGGGCGCATTCCCTTGAGGAGAAAAAGATGAGTCACTAGAAAGAAGCCCCTCCAAATCAGGCCCATTCCCCCAGGACTAGAAGCCACCAAAGCAGGAAATCCCTCCGAAAAGGGCCCATTCCCCCCAAGAGAAGAGATGAAACACCACCACAGGCCCATCCTCCCGAATACAAGAATGCTCCATATAGGGAAGCCCCTTCGAAACGGGCCCATTCCCTCGAAGAGGAAGAGATGAATCGCCACCCGTAAGCCCATCCTCTCGAAGACTAGAAAGCTCCATAAAGGGAAGTCCCTCCGAAACGGGCCCATTCCCTCGAAGAGAAGGAGATGAATCACGAAGCCCCTTCGAGTCAGGCCCATTCACCCCGAAGACTAGAAATCTCCAAAAAGGGAAGCTCCTCTGAAACGGGCCCATCCCCCCAAGTGGAAAGAAAAGGAAAATCTCTAGAAGAAAGCCCCTCGAAGTCGGGCCCATTTCCTCTAGGACAAGAAAAAGAGGAAAGCCCATCTGAATCGAGCCCATTTCCTCTAAAAGGGAGGAGAATAGGAGAGTAAGACGAGCTAGGCCCAATAGAAAGAGGAAGGGGCTCATGCGCCCAAGGAGAACACGGCCCAGACCGTGCCCCTGCAAGCGGCCCACTAGGCCCATACCTCCCTCTTCCCCTTGACCCTCTACCACCTCTAGATCCCCTACCACCGCCCCGTGGCCCAAAACCACTTCCCTGAGGCCCATCACCATCATATCCAAGCCCATCACCCATATGCTGCCCATCAAGGAATGGCTCATCATCCACATCCCTAGCAATCTCACCTCGAGATTAACCCGAATCAGGCCCATCCCCTCGAAAACAAGAATGCTCCAAATAGGGAGGCCCCTCTGAAACAGGCCCATTCCCTCGAAGAGAAGGAGATGAATCACGAAGCCCCTCCGAGTCAGGCCCATCCCCCCGAAGACTAGAAATCTCCAAAAAGGGAAGTCCCTTCGAAACGGGCCCATTCCCTCGAGAAAAAAGAGATGGATCACTAGAAGGGAGCCCCTCCGAAATAGGCCCATCCCCCCTAGTAGAAAGAAAAGAAAGATCTCTAGAAGAAAGCCCCTCGAACTCGGGCCCATTTCCTCTAGGACAAGAAAAAGAGGAAAGCCCATCCGAATCGAGCCCATTTCCTCTAAAAGGGAGGAGAACAGGAGAGTAAGACGAGCTAGGCCCAACAGAAAGAGGAAGCGGCTCATGCGCCCAAGGAGAACACGGCTTAGACCGTGCCCCTGCAAGCGGCCCACTAGGCCCATACCTCCCTCTTCCCCTTGACCCTCTACCACCTCTAGATCCCCTACCACCGCCCCGTGGCCCAAAACCACTTCCCTGAGGCCCATCACCATCATATCCAAGCCCATCACCCATATGCTACCATCAAGGAATGGCTCATCATCCACATCCCTAGCAATCTCACCTCGAGATTAACCCGAATCAGGCCCATCCCCTCGAAAACAAGAATGCTCCAAATAGGGAAGCCCCTCTGAAACAGGCCCATTCCCTCGAAGAGAAGGAGATGAATCACGAAGCCCCTCCGAGTCAGGCCCATCCCCCCGAAGACTAGAAATCTCCAAAAAGGGAAGTCCCTTCGAAACGGGCCCATTCCCTCGAGAAAAAAGAGATGGATCACTAGAAGGGAGCCCCTCCGAAATAGGCCCATCCCCCCTAGTAGAAAGAAAAGAAAGATCTCTAGAAGAAAGCCCCTCGAACTCGGGCCCATTTCCTCTAGGACAAGAAAAAGAGGAAAGCCCATCCGAATCGAGCCCATTTCCTCTAAAAGGGAGGAGAACAGGAGAGTAAGAAGAGCTAGGCCCAATAGAAAGAGGAAGCGGCTCAGGCGCCCAAGGAGAACACGGCCCAGACCGTGCCCCTACAAGCGGCCCACTAGGCCCATACCTCCCCCTTCCCCTTGACCCTCTACCACCTCTAGATCCCCTACCACCGCCCCGTGGCCCAAAACCACTTCCCTGAGGCCCATCACCATCATATGCAAGCCCATAACTCCCAAGCCCATCACCCATATGCTGCCCATCAAGGAATGGCTCATCATCCACATCCCTAGCAATCTCACCTCGAGATTAACCCGAATCAGGCCCATCCCCTCGAAAACTAGAATGCTCCAAATAGGGAAGTCCCTCTGAAATAGGCCCATTCCCTTGAAGAGAAGGAGATGAATCACGAAGCCCCTCCGAGTCAGACCCATCCCCCCGAAGACTAGAAATCTCCAAAAAGGGAAGCCCCTTCGAAACGGGCCCATTCCCTCGAGAAAAAAGAAATGGATCACTAGAAGGGAGCCCCTCCGAAATGGGCCCATCCCCCCTAGTAGAAAGAAAAGGAAGATCTCTAGAAGAAAGCCCCTCCAAGTCGGGCCCATTTCCTCTAGGACAAGAAAAAGAGGAAAGCCCATCCGAATCGAGCCTATTTCCTCTAAAAGGGAGGAGAACAGGAGAGTAAGAAGAGCTAGGCCCAATAGAAAGAGGAAGCGGCTCAGGCGCCCAAGGAGAACACGGCCCAGACCGTGCCCCTACAAGCGGCCCACTAGGCCCATACCTCCCCCTTCCCCTTGACCCTCTACCACCTCTAGATCCCCTACCACCGCCCCGTGGCCCAAAACCACTTCCCTGAGGCCCATCACCATCATATGCAAGCCCATAACTCCCAAGCCCATCACCCATATGCTGCCCATCAAGGAATGGCTCATCATCCACATCCCTAGCAATCTCACCTCGAGATTAACCCGAATCAGGCCCATCCCCTCGAAAACTAGAATGCTCCAAATAGGGAAGCCCCTCTGAAATAGGCCCATTCCCTCGAAGAGAAGGAGATGAATCACGAAGCCCCTCCGAGTCAGGCCCATCCCCCCGAAGACTAGAAATCTCCAAAAAGGGAAGCCCCTTCGAAACGGGCCCATTCCCTCGAGAAAAAAGAGATGGATCACTAGAAGGGAGCCTCTCCGAAATGGGCCCATTCCCCCTAGTAGAAAGAAAAGGAAGATCTCTAGAAGAAAGCCCCTCCAAGTCGGGCCCATTTCCCCTAGGACAAGAAAAAGAGGAAAGCCCCTCCGAATTGGGCCCATTTCCTCTAGAAGGGAGGAGAATAGGAGAGCAAGAGGAGCTAGGCCCAATAGAAAGAGGGAACAGCCCGGGCGCCCGAGGAGAACACGGCCCAGAAAGAGGCCCAGACCATGCCCCCTCAAGCAGCCCACTAGGCCCATACCTCCCCCTTCCCCTTGACCCTCTACCAACCCTAGATCCCCTACCACCGCCCCGTGGCCCAAAACCACTTCCCCGAGGCCCATCACCATCATATCCAAGCCCATAACTCCCAAGCCCATCACCCATATGCGGCACATCAAGGAATGGCTCATCATCCACATCCCTAGCAATCTCACCTCGAGACCAACCTGAATCAAGCCCATCCCCTCGAAAACTAGAATGCTCCAAATAGGGAAGCCCCTCCGAAACGGGCCCATTCCCTCGAAGAGAAGGAGATGAATCACGAAGCCCCTCCGAGTCAGGCCCATCCCCCCGAAGACTAGATATCTCAAAAAGGGAAGCCCCTTCGAAACGGGCCCATTCCCTTGAGAAAAAAGAGATGGATCACTAGAAGGGAGCCCCTCCGAAACGGGCCCATCCCCCCTAGTCGAAAGAAAAGGAAGATCTCTAGAAGAAAGCCCCTCCATGTCTGGCCCATTTCCCCTAGGACAAGAAAAAGATGAAAGCCCTTCCGAATTGGGTCCATTTCCTTTGGAAGGAAGGAGAATAGGAGAGCAAGAGGAGATAGGCCCAATAGAAAGAGGGAACGGCCCGGGCACCCAAGGAGAACACGACCCAGAAAGAGGCCCAGACCGTGCCTCCTCAAGCGGCCCACTAGGCCCATACCTCCCCCTTCCCCTTGACCCTCTACCACCCCTAGATCCCCTACCACCACCCCGTGGCCCAAACCCACTTCCCCGAGGCCCATCACCATCATATCCAAGCCCATAACTCCCAAGCCCATCACCCATATGCGGCCCATCAAGGAATGGCTCATCATCCACATCCCTAGCAATCTCACCTCGAGACCAACCCGAATCAGGCCCATCCCCTTTGAAACGGGCCCATTCCCTCGAAGAGAAGGAGATGAATCACGAAGCCCCTCCGAGTTAGGCCCATCCCCCCGAAGACTAGAAATCTCCAAAAAGGGAAGCCCCTTCAAAACGGGCCCGTTCCCTCGAGAAATAGATGGATCACTATTAGGGAGCCCCTCCGAAACGGGCCCATCCCTCACAGTGGAAAGAAAAGGAAGATCTCTAGAAGAAAGCCCCTCCAAGTCGGGCCCATTTTCCCTAGGACAAGAAAAAGAGGAAAGCCCCTTCGAATTGGGCCTATTTCCTCTAGAAGGGAGGAGAATAGGAGAGCAAGAGGAGCTAGGCCTAATAGAAAGAGGCAGCGGCCCGGGCGCCTGAGGAGAACAGGGCCCAAAAAGAGCCCCAAACTGTGCCCCCGCAAGCGGCCCACTAGGCCCATACCTCCCCCTTCCCCTTGACCCTCTACCATCCCTAGATCCCCTACCACCACCCATGACCCAAAACCACTTCCCCGAGGCCCATCACCATCATATCCAAGCCCATAACTCCCCAGCCCATCACCCATATGCGACCCATCAAGGAATGGCTCATCATCCACATCCCTAGCAATCTCACCTTGAGACCAACCCGAATCAGGCCCATCCCCTCGAAAACTAGAATGCTCTAAATAGGAAAGCCCCTCCAAAATGGGTCCATTCCCTCAAAGAGAAGGAGATGAATCATGAAGCCCCTCCGAATTAGGTCCATCCCCCCGAAGGCGAGAAGTCACTAAAAAGGGAAGCCCCTCCGTGACGGGCCCATTCCCTCGAGAAGAAACAGATGGATCACCACCCGCAGCCCCATCGGCCCGAAGATAAGAATGCTCCAAAAAGGGAAGCCCCTCCGAAACGGGCTCATTCCCTCGAAGAGAAGGAGATGAATCATGAAGCCCCACCGAACCATCCCCTTGAAGACTAGAAGTCTTTGAAAAGGGAAGCCCCTCCGTGATGGGCCCATTCCTGAGAAGGAAGAGATGAAGTACTAGAGGGAAGCCCCTCCGAAACGGGCCCATCCCCCCTAGTGGAAGAAATAGGAAAAACCCCAGAAGAAAGCCCCTCCACATAGAGCCCATTTCCCCTAGGACAAGAAAAAGAGGAAAGTCCCTCCAAAACAGGCCCATTTCCTCTAGAAAAAGGGAGGATAGGAGGGTAAGAGGAGCCAGGCCCGGTAGGGAGAGGACTCGGCCCAGGCGCTTGGGGTGGACATGGCCCAGAGCCTAGCCCAAGCCGGGCCCCCACACTCGGCCCACTAGGCCCAAATCCCGCCCTTCCCCTACTGCCCCTAGACCCTCTACCACCCTTAACCCCCTACCGCCTCCCCTAGGGCCAATACCATCCCATGGCCCATCACCATTATACCCAAGCCCAACGCCCTCAAGCCCATCACCAAATCTAATAAATGGCCCATCAAGAGTTGGCTCGTCATCCACACCCCTAGCTATCTCACTCCTTGGCCCAATAGAGGAAAGCCCCTCCATGTTGGGTCCGCCAAAATAGCCTCCACATCATCAATTTTAACAATTTATTTATTTATTTTTATTTTGAGGTACTTGACACTTTACACCTTTTTAAATTTTTTATTTAAATTTTTGATAAATTATTAATTATTAATTAAATTAAATATATTAAATATATTTTTATTATCATGTTATAATTAGCTTTATAACATGCATTTTAGTTAAATTATATATGTAATTTATAATAAAAAATTTAAATTAAGTTGTTTGTTAAATATTAAATAATATTATATATATAATTTTTTAATTTACTCATTATTACAGTTATATAATAGTAGTTGTTTTCGTATATAACATTTGGTATAAATTATTATTTTTAAAATTATTATCATAGGGAGTGAGGTATTTACAAAAAAAAAAAAATTTAAATTAAATTTGATGACACGGAAGCCATTTGGGTAAATATTTTTTTGAAATAGGCTATTTTGGGTAATATTTTTTATTTTGAGCCACTTTAGGCAATGGCTCCTAATATACATTTAATTTACCGTAGTATTTATATAGTATTTTTAAATGAATTAATTATAAAATATTTAGAACATGTAATATAATAATAAAATTAACAATAACTGCAAAATTATAAAATTAATTTATTCTAACAATAAAAATAATAACTCATGAATAATGAAAATAGTTATTGTTAAGGTAAAAACTATTATTACTAGAGTAACTAATTGACTTATAAACAATTAAAATTACAAAATTACTTTAAAAACAAAAATCTCTTTCTACTAATAATAATATTGTCGTAACAATTATTTTATTTTGTGATAAAAAATTATATTATTTAAAATAATATTTAATTTAATAAATGTTTAAATATGAAAGAAAATTTTGACTGCTGTGCAGGCGGTAATAGAGCTGTGACCGCTGCGTCAGCGGTCACTACAGATTTTCCCGCTCTAAAACATCATGTCAAAATCAAAATTCTAATTTGTTTTGTAAATATTTACAAATTTGTAAAATATATAAATATCTTGAAAATATTTATAATATTTTTAATTGTAATTCAGTTTTTTTTAAATTATTATTTTTTCAAAGTTATTTGACCAAAAACTAAATGATGTTAACATTAAGACGTGACATCAAAAAATTAGAAAATATATGTGATTTTTTAAAATCGCATTTAAATCGTTAGGAGGAAATATTTTAAATTATGCATTGACAGTAATGTAGAATAATATAATAAAAAATAAGCGTAACATACAACGAATGTAGAAACAATTTTAATTTATTTTGTATAACTCACTTTTAAAATGTTATATACATTATATGATTTGTGGGAGTTATGTACGTACTATGTATTTTTTTGGACACCGAGTTGTATATTATGTAGCATCTCTCAAATAGTCTTTTGTGTAATATATATTGTGACTTTCAATAGTTTTATCGCTTTTAGTTTAACGTTAAAAATTATAGTGATGAAATAAGGTTTAGTTCAAGTTATTTAATTAACTTTTTTCAATTAACAGTATGTAATTTTTTTTGGTAAGTCGGTGATATTTACCATATATGTAAAAAAATATATGTACAAGTCTACTAGGGGCATATCTCAAGTCAAGACCAAAATGGCCTACATCAATGAATCAAATGAATGAAACAAACAAAGCAAGGCATCAAAGGTCAACATGACTAAACAAAGGAAACAAAGCGAAAAGCCAAAACAAAGAGCTAGTGCTCAACCCCCCACTCCTTCAGAAGCTGAGTATGATCATGAGCACCACGGAATGTAGGAGCAGCAATAAGACGGCTGCGAACCAATCCTGTGATCTCCTCGATGATAGCAGCGGAAGGTCTGGAGTGTGAATGCTGAATCCTCAGGTTACGCTCATACCAAAGGATGTAGACCGTCGTAGAGAAGCAAAGACGGGCTAGGATGCGATCCACCCCTCGGTCGTGTAGCTGAGTCGAAGCCCACTAAACAAGCTCACGCCAAGGAAGCGCAGGCCAAGTAATAGAGGTGCGCGATGACACCCGGGACCAAACAGAAGCAGAGAAGCTGCAAGCGAAAAAGGGATGGCTATGTGACTCATCATCTGAACCACACAACACGCATGTAGACTGGACGCCTGGAGCCCGATGGCGCAGCAGTCTGTCATGAGTATAGAGCCGCTCACAAGAGGCAAGCCAGAGAATGAAAGAATGCCTCGGAATGTGCAGCCGGAACCAGAGGAGATGATGGATGGAGTCCTCCTCCCTTTTGCTACGAATCATCTTCCACGCCGATCTAGTGGTAAAGACTCCTGAGCGGTCACCCATCCACCTGATACAATTAGCAACACCCTGCTGGGGCCTGAAATCAACAGACGCCCAAATAGGCAGCAGCTCAACCCTGTCCTAAGGAAACCTGCACTGATCACCATCAATAATATCTAATACTCGAGAGCCCCAATGATAACCAGTAGAGTGCAAGAGGCGGTTCCGGAACCGCCCTGCTAGTCGCCCACAAGGAAGCCAGTAGTCCGTCCAGAGAGCAGTATCTCGATCGTCTCCAATAATATGCCTGAAAGCCACGTGACACAATGGCCTAACATCGAGGATACTCCTCCACGACCAAGGAATAGAACCCTTAGCCTCAATCTCCCAGAAGTTCTTCCTCCGAAGTTGGTTGGCATGAATCCACCGAGGCCAGAGGGAACCACGATCGGTGAGTAGGACCCAGATGTGCTTCATAAGAGAAGCATGGTTCCACTCGGTCAAGCTCCGAATGCGAGCCCCCCCTCCCTACGAGGGTAACATAAATGCTGCCAGACCACCTTCGCTCCCCCCCGGGCCAACGAGGCACCTCTCCATAAGAAGGCAGCAAGAGTCGACTTAATCTTCCTGACAATCGCCTTTGGAAGAAGGAAGACGGAAGTCCAGAAGACCTGAATAGAGAACAAAATCGATATGATGAGCTGTAATCTCCCAGCATAAGAAAGAGCTCGTGAAGTCCAGAGCTGGATGCGAGATGGGATGCGGTCTAACAACGGCTTACAGTGGATGAGCTGAAGCCTCGACGATAAAATCGGCATCTTCAGGTATCTGACCAGGCACTGGCCCAATCTGAACTTCAAAACGTCTGCAATAGACAGCTGAAACTCAGGATCAATCCCAAAAATAAAGACGGTGCTCTTTGCCGCATTTGAGGAAAACCCCAAAAGAACAACGAAGCGATCCAACATCTCACGTACAACTGAGACACTGCCCTCATCAGCCTCACTAAAGATCATAAGGTCATCAGCAAAGCACAGGTGAGTGAGGCAAGTCCTCTCACAGTGGCGGTGAAAGCGAAACCCCAAATCGGTAGTGGCACTACGAAGTAAACCCCACAAACCCTCCATAGCGATGACGAAGAGATAGGGAGAAAGAGGGTCCCTCTGTCTGATACCCGGGCTTGTGCTAAAAAACCCTTGAAGCTCACCATTAATGGCAATTGAAAATCTGGTTGTGGAAAGACACTCCCGCACCCATCGAATCATAACCTTGGGGACACCCATACAACGCATGGCAGAGAGAATAAAGTCCCATCGCACCGTGTCAAACGCCTTACGAATATCAACCTTCAGAGCACACCGAGGAGGCCCAGTCTGAAGATGATAGTCGCGCATAAGCTCCTGGGCTAAAATAATACAGTTTGAAATCCTCCTCCCGGGAATGAAAGCAGACTGAGAATCGTCAATCAGGTAAGGCAGCATCCCTTTCAACCTGTTTGCAGTGATCTTAGTGATGCACTTATAGACCACATTGCAATAGGAGATCGGGCTATAGGTAGCGAAGGTGGAGGGATTCTCAACCTTCGAGACCAAGCTAATGCAAGTAGTGTTCAGGGCGCAAAGCATGCGCCCTGACTGGAAGAATGAACGTACCGCCCGAACAACATCACGACCCACCACATCCCAAGCCCTCTTAAAGAAGAGGGAAGTATACCCATCAGGACTAGGCACCTTGTCATCACCAGTTGAGAAAAGGGCATCTCTAACCTTAGCATCAAAAATCGGAAGAGTAAGCGGTCTTGCTTGATCCTCAGAAAGATGAGATTGGAATAGAGCCGAAATGTCCTCATTAAGCAGCCCACTCGGCTCAGTCAATAACTCCTGGAAGTACGAGACCCCGACTCCTGAAATCTCCCCCTCACCATAAGTCCTCCTGCCGTCTGGAAGTACAATAGAAGAAATCCGATTCCTAGCCTGCCGATGAGTGATAGACTTATGGAAGAACCGGGTACCCTTATCCCCTAGGGAGAGCCACTGGATGGGAGACTTCTGACGGCAGAAAGCCTCCTCATCACGACACAACCTCGAATACTCTTGAGATAGACGATGCTCCTCAGCACGAAGCTCCACACTCTCAGGATCATCATTTAAGGCCTGCTGGGCTGCTGTCCAGGCATCCCTCGCCACCACAACAGGAGCTGAAATGTGGCTAAAATGCCTAGTATTAAGAGCCTTCAACTCACCCTTCAGCCTCTTCAGCTTTTGAGTGAGCTGAAACATAGGAGTGCCCTCAATACTAGTCTCCCAAACTCTCTGCACCGTAGGAATGAACTCCTCACGGTCGGCCCAGAAGTTAAAGAACTTGAAAGGGAGCCGCGGGGTGCAGCGCTCTCCAAGTCCTCTAACTATAAAAGGGCAATGATAAGAACATAACTGCCGTGGTAGATACTCAACAGATGAGACCGAGAAAGAGCAAAGCCATCCCTCTCTCACCAAACACCAATCGAAACGCTTCAGAACTAGAGCGCCACCAGGCACCGTGCTAGACCTCGTCAAACGGAGCCCTGAGTACTGAAGAACTGTGAGCTTAGACTCACAGATGCAATCTCGAAAGTCATCTATATGGCCAGGCCAAGTGTCCTGATCACCACTCTTGTCTCCAGGATTGAGGATAGCGTTAAAGACACTAGGAGTATCCAAGGCTCCCCCTGGAAACCCACGCTGGCTCCTCGAATATACTGCCAGAGATCTTGACGCCGCCCCGGCTCATTAAAGCAGTAGACAAATGTAGCAACAAAGTCAACATCCCCCCGAATGTCAGTCACCCTGCAAGTAAGAAACTGATCACCACCCTGCCCTCTCACTACACGGTAGATGTTCGGATCCCAAAGAACAATGTTTCGGCACCACCAGCCCTGCACCCCACTAAACATAAACTGCCATCCCTCAGCACAGCGGGTAACAACAGACTTAATATCAGTAGGGCTGGTCTTGGTCTCAACCAATCCAACCAGGCTCAAGCGGTTGGAGGAAATCCAACATCGAACAACAACAATAGTATTGGGGTTATTAAACCCCCTCACAGTCCAGCATCTAATCATCGGAAACTAGAGAGTAATTCTAAACCACGGTCCTTGCGACCCTCTCGGGCCGCCCTAGAACGCGTACGAGCCCCCTTAACAAGGGCAGGCTGCGAAGTACACTCTGATGTGGATGTCTCACCCGTGCGGTCCTCACACACACGATCCTCACTCGGGCAACCCTCAACCTCGGCCAAAGAGAGAACTGGTTCGACATAATAGTAAGCATTGTTGCAACAGACCGGTTCTCAATACATGCAACATGATTAACAATCCCGACTAGAGCATCCTGAGCCTCCTGAATCTCAACAGGAACAATGGCATGACTCAAGTCCTTAGGCGAGCCACTATCCTCATCGTCAAAGGTGGAATCCAAGCAAGAGATCCGGGACCAGCTAGTGGGTTGAGCATGGCTCACCTCGAGAGGCAAGTTTGTGGGCAAGTTCAATGCGACCCGTCCTCCATCACTCAAGGACGGGCTGCCCGGCAGCCCGCTTGCAACCCCAGCCAGGGCGGCTAGTGGCTGCCCACTATTTTGGGCCAAGGGGCACCACTCGTGCCCCCAAGAGAGAGGGCGTCCTCTCCTCCTGCCACCGCACCACCTCCACTTGCTAAACCACCACCCACTGGTTCGGCTGGAGCCACCGGCGCCGTGACCCCATCGGGCGGCGGAGGGGCCACCCCCCGTTCTTTTTCTTAGCCTTCTTATTTTTTCGACGTCCCACAACCGGAGCCGCCATAGAAGGACCAAGATCGACACCAGGAGGAGTACATGAGTGCCCAAATACTATGCAAGTCGCACAACGCTTGGGTACCCCTTCACACGTGACGCCAAGCTTATGCCTCACACCACAAATCACAATGAAGGTCTCCCTAGGAATAGGCTCGGAGGCCTTCACCTCAACACAGACTCGAATATAGCCTAAACGTGTGTAGGTCGCCGTGACCTTGTCCATGAACAAGGGTCTACCAATCGTACTGCTTGCAATGCTAATCCCGGCCAGCTTCCAAAGAAGCAATGGAAGCCCAGATATTCGAACCCAACAGAAGGCTTTCAGCCTGCACTCTAGTGCGAAACCGAAAGAAATAAACCTCCCTATCAGACAGGACACATTCAAGCCCCTTGTCACCCCAAAGGAAGCTAGCAATCTCTTGGGCACCGGAGTAAGTGAGTCCCGGGCTAATCAGCCTACCCACCAAGCAATGTTCCCACATCTCATTTCCAGAGTCAAGAACCTCATCAGGGATAACCCCAGCGGGCTTGCCATCAACGAGTACAGGTTGCACATATTGGAGAATATCTTGATTAGTGGAGCGAACATGATCCGCCCAAGTGGGATTAGCATCCCCATCCGTCGAACCCGAACCCCCAGCCATAGTCAGTACGTCACGCACCTTAGACATGGTGCATGAATCAATATAAACAAGAAAATTAGCAAAAACCCCAAAAAATTAGAGTTTATTCGTCACCATCAATAAACGACCAAGAAATCCGGCCCAAAACGTTCGCTAAGCAAGTAGCAACACAAAGCGGTAAAGAATCAATGAAGACTTACAAGCGAATGCTCCAAAAATGAAGAAAGGAGATCGAGAGAGAGAGAGTCATGTGCGAGGGGAGAGAAGAACCTGCACCAACGCACCGGCCACCCCACGCCATAGCTTGGCCACCGATCGAGAGAAGAGGAGGAGAGGACCACCAGGGAGTCGTCGCCGGCCAAAGGGACCATCGGATAGCGGTCCAAGCGTCCTACGCACCAATCGCCAACCCCAAAACCTTAGCTCCCTCACCCTCACTTTTTCACCCTTGTCCGGTCACCACCACGGCTAACAGAGGCCACCACCGGGAAGTGGAGCCCCCGCCGAACAGAAGCCTCCTGACCCCACCCAAAAACGCCGCAGCTAAGGGCACCGAAACGTGTGCCCTAGCGTCACCCCTGTTTCGTCCCCTGTTTCGCATGCACCTTTTCGTCTGCAAATTTTTTAGGTACATTTGCTAAATTATATTTCTATTAATGTCCTTAAAGGTACGTAATTGCCATAAATAGTCAAGAAGATCATAGTAAAGGTTCGTTAATTGAATCAATAGTTATATTCGATGTAAATATTTCTAATGCTGAACTCCTCGTGTTTTTTTTTCGATAAATGTTGGAGAAGCCGAAAACCAAACCAGGGACTTCGCAAGTGAGCCCTAAACACCCCGTAAACAGTAGGTGGAACCAAAAATCCGATCAAGAAAAACATAAACAGGGAGGACAACAGGAGCAGGAAAAACAAGAACAAGACTGGACACAGCCCTGCAACCTGCACAACAGGAAAACCAAAGCCCCGACGGGAGAAGAGAGAACAGGAAAGGAAGGTAGAAAGAAGAGCAGGAAGAAAAAACACACAACAGAGCTAAAAGAAGCACCCGACGAGAAACTGAGGAAGAGAGGAGCACAGCAGCACCAACAGAGACTTGAGGGAGAAAGCCACTGCATGTCTCACCCTAGTCCATCAGAGCAAAGCGCTCGATCATGAGAGATTTATCGCCATAAAAAGCCAACCCGAGCTTCTTCCCAGTTTCCCATGTTTTTAGCAGTAATCTTTCTCTGGTTGGAATCTAGCAGTAATCTAGCAAAGCACACAATCCTCGTGTTGGAATCTAGCTCTGGTTGTCGGAGATAGTAATGCAGCACATAGTATAACATAATCGTCTTTTTAGCGGTAATCATCAAATTAGACAAGGTTGTCTTTAGTTTATAAATTATGGCCTCGTTTGGTTGCCGAATGAATTGAATTCTTACATGAAGTCATACTTTCCAGGAATTAACTTCCCTTGTCAACTTCCCCGGAAGTAGTATAAAAGTGTTTGGCTGCCTGGGGAATTCAGTTCGTGTATTTTGTTTGATTGACACAACACTTCACCTGAAATACAATTAAAATTACTATTATGTTCATGTCCAATCTTTTAACATCATTGATAGAGGCCATTATAGGTAAACTTGTCATAATCACAAATTAGAAAGGGTAGAATTGTCATATAAATTAAGACTCCATTTATTTTGGGGGAAAACCACATTATAGGGAGTGGTTTTCCCCTTTCCCATTGTTTGGCGTATCTTTTGTTTACAGAAAATATTTTCCGATGGAAAACCTTTTCCCTCAAATGAGGGAAAATGACTTCCCTTTCAAAACGGGGAAGTCATGATTCTAAGTTGCCCAAAAACTTTTGCGGTAATCATCATGCAAATCTAGAACTAATTGAAATAAAGTAGACCGGACTATAGACATTTAACATTACAACATCGGACAAGAGTTAGACTGAATAATTAAAAGCAGCTTGGATGTTACTTTGTTATAGTTGCAACAAAACAATATTAATCAAGTTGAATTGTTATATAATTTTTTCGATAATTAGCGACAAAGTTATGGTACAAAGCAGACTACTCAACTGAGTGAGATTTGAGTCCACCTGAACTTCTGTTCACTCTTTTTTTTTTGCAGGGAACCCTTTCTTTTTTAATTTTCATTTTTAAACTCTCTGGAACACTCTCTTGTTTTCACCTGAAAAAATAGTTTTTTTAAAGAATGGGGGCCACAATAGACAACAAAAAAGCAGGAAGACAATCCAAAACAGGCAAAACACGAGCCATAAACACGACTCCTCAAGACATCGAAAATGTGATCAACCAGATGGCCGGAAACTGGACCAAACGACGCACTGAATTGTTATATAATATTATACAGAAAAATTATCTAGGTAATAGATACTATAATATTTCAGTAATATATAATAATATACCTTGAGGTTTAAAAATTTTCTTATAAATCAAGTATCTTTTGCAAAAAATTAGTGTATTTTAAATGAAAACAACAATCTATATGTATCCTACATCATAATACGATAATTTCTTTTGTCTGAAAATGCTAACATGACACTTTTTTTAATACTATATAAGTAATTTTTGTTTTGTTCCCTTCTGGGCAGCCCCCAGAAGGGGGAAGGCTGTGTACATCTAGCCCCCCGACCCTGCTTATGCGGGAGCCCTTGAGGCACTGGGGGGTTGTTGTTGTTGTATATAAGTAATTTTTATTAGAATGTGGACAATCTTTTGATAATATGATCATAGTTTATAGTACAAAGCAGAAATTAGTCAAATTTAATAAAAATTCACCAGATATTAACACAGTATATACACAAGTGATAAAATTTCTTATCTCAAGGCACCTCATTGTATGTATTAAAATGACAGGGTATTTAGATGATAAATGCTCAAATTTTAAAAGATCTAATAAACAATTTTTCTAATTTATACAGCTTTGATAGTTGACTTTTTTTTTTTTTTTTACTTCATATGTGTTGTATTGTTACTTATGTTGTCCTATAACAATATATAAAATAATTGGTGAAAAATTATAATTTTTAAAACATACAAGAAGACATCACAATGGAGAATTAAGTTTTCCTATTGAAACAAACAACGAAAAACCTCACTCGGAATTTATATTTCCTTGAAAAATATTTTTCGAAGAAAAATTAATTCCTAGATCTTACTTTTCCATCAAATAGGATTTAGGAGTTGATTTTTCTTTAGAAGAAGGTTTTTCTAGAAAATATAAAATCCAAATAGGGTTTTTCATTGTTTGTTTCAAAGAAAAACTTAATTTCTCATTATGATGTTTTCTTGTATGTTTTAAAAAAAATATTTTTCACCAATCATTTTACATCTTGTTATAGGACAAAATAAGTAATAATACAGCATATATGAAAAGTAAAAAAATAAAATAAATTAACTATCAAAGCTCTATAAATTAGGAAAAAGGTCTTTTAGTTATCTAAAATTTGAGCATTTATCATCTAAGCACCTAGTCATTTTAATATATACAATGAGATAGCCTGAGATTAGAAATTTTATCAATTGCATATACACTGTGTTAAAATCTAATGAAGTTTCATTAAAATTTGCTAATTTCTTCCCAAAAACAAATGTGATATTAACTGTGACCATATTACCAAAAGGTCATCCACATTCTGACAAAAATTATTTATATATTATCAAAAATATGTTATGTTAGCATTTTGGACAAAAGAAATTATTGCATTATGATAGAGAATAAATATAGATTGTTGTTTTATTTTAAATCTATTAAATTTTGGCAAAAGGTACATGATTCATGACAAAATTTTTAAACTTTAGGGTACATTATATATAACTGAAACTGCATGATACCTATGTAATAAATGCTAAAATATTGGGACACCTAGATAATTTTCCTATATAATATTATATAGCAATGCAACTTGATTAAAATTGTCCTGTTGCAACTATAACAAAGTAACATCTAAGCTGCTTTTAATTAAAAAAGGAATATATCCATTGCCTCAAGGGCTCCCACATACGCAGGGTCTTTGGGGCGCCGGGGGGGGGGGGGGGGGTCGCAGATGTACGCGGCCTTCCCCCTTCAAGGTCAAGAGAGGCTGTTTCCTAGTGTCCCCCAACCTGAGGGTGAGGACTTCCCAGGAGGTCACCCATCCTGGTACTGCTCTCGCCCAAGCACGCTTAACTTCGGAGTTCTAATGGAATACGGTAATTGCGTGTTGGTGAGCTCTTTGGTCAAGCTGCTTTTAATTATTCGGTCCAATTCTTATCCAATGTTGTGATGTTAAATATCTACTGCCCGGTCTGGTTTATTTCGCTTCGATCTAGATTCGCATGATGATTAACGTGAAGGTTTTTGCGCCAATTGGAATCATGACTTCCCCCATTTTGAAAGGGAAGTTATTTTCCTTCATTTGAGAGAAAATGTTTGGAAAAGGGGAAAATCACTTCCTAGAATGTGGTTTTTCCCCTAAATAAACGGAGCCTAAAAGTCATGAGGGAAGTAGAACTTATCTGGGGAGGCTAGGTAAATTACTTCCCCCATTTTGAAGCAATTGGAACTTACTTAGGAATTCTAACTTCCCGCATCCTACCTACTTCTCGCATACCAAACAAGCCCTAAAACTACACTTCCCATGAATTAAAACTTCCCTCGACTACTTCTTGCATACCAAATGAGACATATATATAGTTGAAGAGAGAATAACAACAAAAACAAACTCCGTGCCTCAAAGGGCTCCCGCCAAAAAAAGGGTATGAGAAAGGTGATGCATACAGTCTTATCTATGCATATACAAGGTGCTATCCTGAAGGAAATAAATAGTGAACATATTGGTCTTGTGACATTCAAGTGAAAAATTAAGGTGATAGAAAGTTGTATTGGGGTTGGCATTTTACTCATGAAATTAGAGCTGATATATTCTATGTGAAATACTTCGAGTTATTGGTTACAAAGAATTGGATGTCCAGAATTATAATTCATAACAAATCGTTTCGAGTTTTGAGTCAATAGAGCTAGATTGTTTTGGGATTTAGGTACATTATAGTCCTATTCCGATTGAATTAGATCATTTTATAATCGAGTCATGTTGAAGTTCGAGTTAACTTGGGTCAAGTTTTATTAATTGGTTGAATCATATCATGCTTAAACTTTATCAAATTTTGGGTGGTTAATTAGATGGTTGGGTTCGAATTTTAGTTGGTCATGCTCTCATTCAATAGGAGGATTCGAATTTTAGTTGATCATGCTCTCATTCAATAGGACACAAGTTAGATTGTTGAAAGAACATGAGTCAGCAATATATATGTGTCGTATATCGTAAGACGATAAATTTTTTCTTAGATAATGCTAACAAGACACATTTCTTTAATAATATAATTATACTTTAATACAACTAACTTTTTCGTAATCCACTGGATTGTCGTAGTTTAATTGTCTCGCATCAATTTTTACACTGTATGAGAAATCTAACAAAATTTATCAGATTTTAACATAGGATATAATAAAATTTAACTCAGATATCTATATATATACATCAAAATCATTCGTAAAATCTATTTTTCATCTTAAACAGACAGAGGGCATAGACCATTTTGATTAAGTAAATCAGATATTTAAAAACCTATAAATTTAAAACTTACAATAAATTTATTTTGTGATGGTTTTGTGACCAATTTAGTCGTCACACATGCATTAATTGCCCCACCAAACTCTTCCATTTTGTTCGTGGTCCCAACCTTAGCGAGCTCCCTCCTTCTCCCCACCCAAACAAACCTCACTCCGGTGACCAACACCATAGCCGTCCGGCACTATCACCACTGTCATTTATCACTGTTACCACCGCCGCTTGCCACCGTTCGACACCGTCACCACCGCTTGCCAAACCCAAAACCCAAAGCCCACACCCAAACACAAAACCCAAAACCCCAACCACCGTCAACACCTTCGCCTCTGGCGCTAGTTGCCGCCGCTGCTAGTCAAGAGCTGCCCACCGCCAGTCGCTGCTTTGCTTTGGATATTTATAGTAAGTAATTTTTTAGAATTTTTTTCTTATATATGCTTACATTTTCAGTTTTTAACCTTTTCACTTATAGATGTTGATAAAAAACTTAAACAAATATGATATACTCTGATACCAATTTGTTAGGAATAAATCTTGATGCGGAAGCATGAAACCCTGGTAACTTGATTCGATTCAAATAATATGACTCACGCAAAATGAGAAGTAAACAAATATGGAGAAAGAAAGAACAAAACAAGAACACACAATATTTACATGGAAACCTCTCTACAATCGAGAGGGGAGAAAACCACGGGCGAAAATGGAGATTCTTTATTAACTGAACGGAAGAATTACAACGACACTTTTCAAACGAGATATATGGAAGAATTACAATCACTCCCTCTGAACTTTCGTAGCACTCGAATATCTTGGAGGAATTACGAAATCACCTCTTTTTCTTAATGGCGGCTCACCTCACTTTGATTGGATCTGAATGGGAGAAACTTCTCACCAAATACCGAAACCCTAAACCCTTATTTATAGAAAATAATTAGGGCCGGCGGAAAATGACTCCCGATCGATTGGGAGGCCACTGCCGATTGATCGACCCCTCCACGGCCAAAAATCCGAATCCTTTCCTTAAATCACCCGATCGATCGGCTTTCCCTCCCGATTGATCGGTGACCCCACGGAAGCCCCATATAAAAATAAAACAAGTAATTTAAGACATAAACTAACAGATGTAATTTTTGATTTATATTTAGTTTTTAGTTTATATTTACTTATTTTCAGTTTTAATTTTTCAGATTTTTAAGTATAAAATACATGTTTTTGGTCAAGTTAGTATAAAATACATGTGTATAGTCCTCCACATTTAATACTTTGAAGGGTTTTTTTTTTTTAATTTTATTTAAATACGATGTTTATGTATTTTTATATTTTTGATATTAGTAATTTTTTTTGAAAATTTTAAAATATTGTTAGTGTACAATATGTATGTTTGCAAGATATATATTAATATTATGCATTTAGGGATGTACTGTTATTTTTTTTTTTAATTTTATATTTTAGGTTATTTTTGGTAAATGGTGGATGAAATTGAGATATTGAGATATGTGTGCTGGTGTTTAGTGATTTTGGTAACATTATTTGAGTGGTAAATTTTTTTAATTAATTAGAGCTTTTGGTAAAAGGTTCTGATTTTTTGGGGTGATTTTTTCATTAAGGTAGTTTTGAATTAATGAGTGATTTTGGATAATTTGGTGGTCATTGTGGGAAATTTGGTGATTTTTACTGAGTGAGTCATGATCTTTAGTTAGTATCTAGTAATTTGATAATTTATTGTATGTTTGAATATATATTAGTCTACATTTTAGATATTAACATAGTGTTATAGTATTAGTTTTTCAATTTTAATGTGTTTGATGATTGTTTCTAGCGAGTTCTTTTAATAGTTTTTGACTACTGTTAGGTTCACTAAAATTTGTATATAATATAGATTGCGATAAACGGCTATAGATCGATCGTGGATGTATCATTTGTTAGTCAAAGGATATATTAATCCTGAGTTTTCTAAAGGGGTTGAAGAGTTTCTGCAATTCACATACTCTAATGGCCAATATTTGTCGTCCGTTAGGAAAATTCGGTGTCCATGTAAAAAATGTAAAACCTGTAAATATGAGGAGCGAGATACTATTCATTACCATCTTTTAAGTAAGGGATTTAGAGATAATTACACAATATGGACTTGTTATGGTGAAAGGAGAACACTAGACTAACGGCGATTATGGACAATCATCACAACGAAATGAACAATGTAATACTCGGATGGAAAGTGTTAGGTGGTTATTGATGCATTAGGACCTCAATTTTGGTTTGTTGGGCATGATTCGACTTGGTGTACTAGTAATGAAGAGCAACTAAAAGTAGAAGAAAATCCGAATCCTAATGTTGCAAAGATTTATTCGTTACTTGTGGATGCTAATAAACCTTTGTGGGATGGTTGCTCTACATACACTAGTTATCGATCATGTCTCTATTGTTAAACTGCAAGTCTGAGTTTAGTATGAGCGAGTCATGTTACAATAGAATTTGTGCAATTATGAAAAATAGTTTAGCCTCAGGCGAACAAATGGCAAAAAACTTTTATGAGATGAAAAAGATGGTTGCAACCCTTAGTTTAGGATATGGAAAGATTGATGCATATATAAATAGTTGCATGATTTACTACAAGAAAAATAAAGAATTGTTATCATGTGTTGTATGTGGCCATATCCTCGATTTAAAGCGAAAAATATTGCTATAAAATGACCAAAGTTGGTGCCATATAAGGTCCTTTGATATTTGCCTCTCACGCTGAGATTGCAGTGGTTATTCATGTCTCCTCACACAGCAGAGCATATGAGATGGCATGTTGAACATCAATATATAGACAGTGTCATGTCGCATTCTTTTGATTCCGAGGCTTGGAGGCATTTGAATTATTGTCATCGATGGTTTGCTTTTGAGGTCCGAAATGTTTGACTTAGCCTTTGTGCTGATGGATTTAATCCATTTGATTTTGGGGGGGGCGGGGGTAACTTATTCTTGTTGGCTAATGATAATTGTGCCATATAATCTACCACCATGGATGTGCATGAAGTGACCATATATGTTTTTGAGTATGGTAATTTAGGGCCGTAAGGATCTGAGTTTCAATATTGATGTTTTCCTAAGACCCCTTATTGATGAATTGAAAATGCTATGAGAAGAGGAGGCTGTCACTTATGATGTTTTGACAAAGTAAAATTTTACCATGAGAGCCACACTCATGTGGACTATAAGCAATTTTTCCACGGTATGAAATGCTATTTGGTTGGAGCATAGGTAGAACTCTTGGATGTCCATATTGTATGGATTCATCAAAGGCTTTCCATTTGAATTTGAGTAATAAAGCATGCTACTTTGATTGTCATCGTCAATTTTTGCCAATGGATCATCCATATAGGAGGCAAACACATGCTTTCACCAAGGACATATTTGAGAGAGATTGTCCAGCGATAGTGTTGTCCGGTGAGTAAATGTTATCTATAGTACATTGTTTTCCCAATGTCACTTTTGGGGCAAATCTTACGGAAATTCCAGGGAAGGGGAAAAAAAACATAATTGGGTAAAGAAGAGTATATTTTGGGAATTACCTTATTGGCATACGAATCTGATTCGCCATAGCCTTGATATGATGCATATGGAAAGAAATGTGTTTTGTAATATATTGAAAATAGTTATGGATAAAGGCAAAACAAAAGACACTATTAAAGGCCGAGTTGAAATGGAGCAAATTTGTTTTCGCCCGCATTTGAACTTGGTGCATGAAGGTGACAAAATTTGCTGCACAACTCATACGTATTAGACAAAGCTAAAATATGTGACATATGTGAATGGGTTAAGGGCTAAGATTTCCGAATGGTTATGCTTCAGAAATTGCAAAATTGTGAATGTTGAACAGGGTACAATCAAGGGCTTGAAGAGCCATGCTTGCCATGTTTTTATCTATTGCATTCAAATATTTTTTATCTAATCAAGTGTGGGATGCATTGACCGAACTGAGTCATTTTTTCCGGGATTTATATGGCACTTTGTTAGGTGTTGATGATTTGAGAGTGTTACAACACAATATTGTGGAGACTATACATAAATTGGAGAAAATTTTTCCTACAACATTCTTTGATTCAATGGAGCATCTCCCGATTTATTTAGCATTTGAGGCTATGGTGGGCGGTCCTGTTCAATATAGCCGGATGTACGTATTTGAGAGGTTTCTCCAGACTTTAAAAAGCAAAGTTAGCAATACGTGTTGAGGGTTCAATAGTTGAAGTGTATTTAATTGAAGAAGTTGGTACATTCAAATCTCGTTATTTTGAGCCAAATATACCAACACAACATAATCGCGTGCCACGTAATGATGACGGTGCGAAAGTTGGCTCAAATGGACGACTATATATCTTTGACGTCCCTGGAAGAATAATTGGACCAGCTAATGATCGAAAATGGTTAAATGATGATGACTATCGCATAGCTCATCTATATGTGCTTCTTAATTGTGAAGAGAAGACCCCGCTTCTAAAGTACATATTTAATGGTAACATTTTAATATATGAGGTCTCATATGTGATTTTCATTTCATATCTCATATGTCTTTGTTGTTTTACAGCATTTATGATGAAATTGTAAGACATCAACTCCCCAATATCACCGATGAAGAACTCGTCAGGAGAAGTGAAATGGAATTCGTGTCATGGTTTAAGAATTACGTAAGAATCTAATAACTTTAATTTTTTAATTACATACAAAAGCATTTAGTAAATAAATTTTTTTTTTTTGTTTTTATGTTATATAGGCTTTTGAAGGCTGCTACAATATTGATCCTAGACTATGTCAACTTTCACGTGGACCTGCGTAACGTGCCAAGTACTATAATGGCTATTTTGTGAATGGGTTTAAGTTTCACACAGTTGAATATGGTCGAACAAAGTCAACGATAAATAGTGGGGTGAGTGTGAAAGATAGTTATAATTATATTGATGGAAATGATTATTATGGTATATTGGTTGAAATATTTGAGTTGAAGTATTATGGCTCCAATAAAGTTGTATTGTTCAAGTGCAATTGGTATGACACCTTATATTGAACAAGAGTACACCCTCGACATGGACTTGTTGAAATTCGGCATAGGTAGAGACTTAATTGCAATGATTTTTTTATATTGGCACGTCAAGCTCAACAAGTGTACTTCATATCTTATCCTTCTAGAAAAAGCGAGGTATGAGAATGGTGGGTTGTGTGCAAGAAACAAAAGCAAGGGTTACATCTGATATCCCTAAGATGAAATTTCAACCCCAATACCGATCACGCCCACAACTGGATTTGATGACCCTTCAATTCTTGTTGTTCTGGGTGAAGGTGATGAAGTGGACCCTGCCGATATTCTTATAGAGACACTGAGAAACACTGAATAAGAAGGAGAAAATGAACATAACTCAAATGAAGAAGAGCATGATCAAGATCATTAGGTTCACATTGATAATAAAAATGAAGTAAGCGATGATAGAGGTGATGATGATGAAGACAATGCCGATAGTGATGACGATGACAATGGAGAACTCAATGAGGACGATGACAACTCATATAAATGATATTAGTCATATATTATTTTATCTATGATTAAGCTTTATTTTTATTTTCATTTTGTAGTACCATTTTATGATTATTAATGCATACATGCTTTATTATGATTGTATTACTATATTTCTGTATATTATATGTATGATAGTTTGTTGTATTAACAACTATTGCAGATAAAATGGTTCATAATTGAGCTCGTTCTAACAGGGTTGGTTTTGGCCAAGAAGAGGGGACAAAATCCGAAGGGGGACCTAAACATCCTCTAGTAGATTTAGATGAAGTGCCCCCTAAAATACCCCTTCATGGTGAAATTACAGTTGATTTAATGGCACATATCATATGGGATGCTGGGTTGAGTTCCTCCCCTATTGTCGGCTCTAGTCCCGTGACAACCTCATCCATGGGAGGTGGTAGGTTGAGTTCCTTCCCAACTACTGGCTCTAGCCCCATGATGACTTTATATATGGGGGCTTATGTGAGGGTTCCTAATATACATGGGTTAGGTCCTACTTCCTCCCCTGCCCCTAACATAGCGACATCCATGGCACATCATGGTAATCAACACATACCTACTAAACACTGGCATTTTGGGATGCCTCCTCCTCATTTTGGAGAGGGAACTTCAAGTGGTTACTATCTCACACCTCTTCAGCAAGGACATATTGGAATGCCACCATCATTTTGGAGAGGCCGGTACGTCTATTTATCAGCATATGCTTGCTCAGATGGGTTATTATGGGATGGTCCCCACATATTATAAAGATGGCGGACCATTTTCATATCAATTTAATCTATTAGGACCGACTCCTCATTCGGGGTCCCAAGAGAGGCCACTCCCCTTTCAGTATGGAGTTGTGAGTGTTAGGAATAGTGTCCTAAAATCAAGCTTTATCCTGTTAATATTATTTTCGGAGGCACTGGGTTTGTTGTTGTTGTTGTATCCTATTGATATTATTTTATTAAAGAATAAAATTGAAGTTTCAGTTGTTTTCTTGTTAAATTTGTGTAAGCGAGCAATTATACCGCATGCGATTTTCTTTTTGGAAACATCGATGAGATGGGTGTAGTCCTCAGACTACGATTTACATGTTTGTTCCAAGTGATTTATGAGATTAACCCACATATAAACTTGGAACAAATGGTATGGATTGTTGTTTAAAAGACTCGTAGTCTAAGACAAGTTTGGACCACGTGTATGTTAAGATTATAACGTGACACTTTAGATGACTTGTCTTGGTTATGTGGATGGTGATCCAAAAGTGTTAGGTTGGTGTGTTTAATAAGATTAGCACACTGAGTTGGACCATGTGAGTTGCTTGTTTCTAGACTACTATCAGAGATGAGTGATTCATATTATATAGTTTGAACGACGACTCTAAATCCTGAGAATATTCTGAACTTGTGCATGGAGCGTTAGTTACTTTGTTGTACTATAAGTAAGGTCTAAATGCATGACTGAATTTCCACGTACATCGGGTAGCGGTGTGAAGTGTGACCAGGATCAAGTATTCAATAGGGAATCTATAGTCTCTTATGAGATACAGATGTCCCCTTAATTGATTCGCAGATATTTGAATAGTTCGAAAACTTTGGCCAAAGTATTCCAACTATTTGACATTTGGAATTCATACTGTGAATATGTTCATGTATAAATGAATTATTTAGTGAAGGGCAAGTTGGTAACTAATGGAGAAGTTGTGAGAATGATAATGATAGTAGTTATATTTATCCTTTGTTATGGACATCTAATGGAGGGGTTGTTGTCATTAATACAGTATATTAGGGAGATATCGAATAAATGTGTTAAGTCGGGAGTGCAGTGAGATTTATTTAGTTGAATTAAGTCTCATTAAATGATAATTAAATTATTTCAGGAGATGATTAATTTAACCCATTTGGAGCTAGATTTAAATTGTCCTTGCGCAAGCCTCTATATTTATTGCCATTAGAAAAATATTAAAGAATTTATGAGATTAATTATTCATCCATGAGATGAATAAATTTAATTTTGTCAAATATTATTCATGAGATGAATAAAATTAAAAATTATAAAATAAAATAATTTTGAAAAATTAAAATTCATAAGATGAATTTTTACATATGAAAAATAAAGCATTAAAAAAAATGCGTATATCAGGTGGCGAACCACTCCTTCGCGGATTGTCCAATCAGTGCGCGACAGGCTTGGAGGGGATTTATGTGTGCACCGGCTGACCAATCACGGCCTGCCACATGGCACACTCATTTCAAAACCAGGAGCTTTTTTGCATAGGATCAATACGCCGCGTTTTAACATATTTTAGCTACGAAACATTGGGTTTAGTTTTAAATTAGCGAATCCCACATCATTCTTTGGTTAATTTTTTGCTTTGGTATACTCGTATAAATAGAGGTAGCTATTCCGATGTTTGGCCTTCAATTAAAAAGAAATATTTTTGGGTTTCTAGAATTGTTTTTCAGAGACTTAATTGGAAAGAAAAATTTTTATTGAAATTTTTCTTTCCACAGTTTAATATTTTTCGGAGCCCACCCTCCGGGCAGCTTGATTCATCACGTAGAAGATCAGGGTTTCTCCATTTTGGTATTCTTCTGAAGATTATTATTCTTTGTAGTATTCTATTTTTGGAGCAATTTCAGGTATTCCTTCTTTCCTTCTTCTTTTAGTTTTCGCTTTTCTATTTATTTATATTTTTCGTTATTATGCCTATTTAAGTCTATGTGTTGTTATGAATATATTAGAGTAAAAGGCCTGTAGATCAAAATTATGAGTTTAGATCTGTAGATTTAAGTCATGAATTTAAATCTAGATTTAAAATTATGGATTTTAAATCAACCCTAAGTTTAAAATTATGAATTCTAAATCCATTTCGCTGCATAAACTTTATAAAATTAGGGAGAAATTTTAAAATTTCGTCCCAAAAACCTGTATTAGAGCAAAGAGATTTATAGAGATAACGCTATTCCCAGGAGCTCTCGCACATGAGGTGTCATGAAGCGTGACTCTTCGACCGGAGGCTTAGGTAGAGAGAATAGTCTCCTACTCTAAGTGCTCTACTTGGTGCCTTTTGTTGTGACCATAGTTGAGAACTGTGAATCCAACAGTCGGTATCAGAGTTGCTTTTTCCCAACAATTGGTATCGGAGCCAGTCTTTTATTACAATTTCAATATACATGAATCGGTATAATAAGATCGAAATAAATAGATTTGCAATTTAATAAAACAGAGATTTTATTAAGAAGGAAAGTTATTTTAATTTGACGGTTTGATTTAAATTGTTTAAATTGATATTGAATTAATAGTTAATTCAGACAATTATTTAAATAGGAATTTAAATTGTTTAAATCGTTAAAAGAGTTAATAGTTAACTAGGTTGTTTAAAGTAATAGTTTAAATTGTTAATGAATTAATCGTTAATTCTGGTATATCAGTTTGTAAGCTAGCGATTATGTTAATTGTATAATAAGATTATACATATTTGATTGAGAATTGTAAAATCGGATAAAATTGATCTAATGAGATTAGATTCAATTATTTTTTAAATTAATTATTTTAATTTAAAAATTTATAATTAAAAAAAAATTCTGATGCCTCAACGACTGATGTGAGCACGCTTCAGGCTGACGTTAGTGCTGACATCATGCTGACGTCAGTGTCAGCAATTTAAAAAAATATTGACTAGTTTACATAATAATTATCAATTAATTATTTTATTAATTAATTTATTTTTTGAATGATATTCTAAATTAGATTATGAGATAATTTAAGTTATAAATTAGTGTTATTTTAACTCAAAGTTATTTTAAATTATTTTAGATTAAGATTCTAAAATAGACTATAAGATAGTCTAAGTTAATATTATTTTAAAAATAAAATTAATTATATTAATTAATTTAATTTTAGAATAAGATTCTAAAATAGATTATAAGATAGTCTACAACAACAACAACATAATCTAAGCTTATTTAATTTTTGGAATGTGATTCTAAAAATAGACTATGAGATAGTTTAAGTTTTAAATCGCTATTGGTTTTAAATACAAATAATTTCGTAAATTAATTTTGTAAATTAATTTAATTTTAGAATTAGATTTTAAAAATAGATTATAAGATAATCTAAATTTCAGTATTGTTTTAAATAAAAAATTTAAATTAATTTAAATTAATTTATTTAGTTTTAGAATGGAATTCTAAGAATAAATTATGAGCTAATCTATGGTACCGTTTTTAAAAGTAAAATTAATTAATTAATTTTATTAAATAAATTTAGAATGAGATTCTAAAGCAAGATTGTGAGATAATCGATGTTATGAAACTATAATATTTTGAATAAATAAATTAATCAATTTTGGTTAATTCTAGAATGAGATTCTTAAGGGGGTTATGAGATAATCTAGGTTGTAAATGCAAGTTAATTAAAATTCACAAGGTTTAAAAATCAAGTGGGAGCGAGGTTTCGATTATTGTAACCACATGGTCTCCATTACCGGTCTAGCAGTTTAGTAGATCGATAGACCTCCCTACGGAGGATGTGGGTTTGCAGATTACAGGGTTAGACTTCTATTGGGTAAACTAAAGTGCAAAGAAGCGATGCGATCACGCTGCCATGGAGTATTACGTGTATTTGTATGGAGGTTTAGGTAATGGTTTACACGTGACTAGCGTGATGCATTAGCCTCCCCGAGGAGCTTTGTTGTGTTATGTTAGAAACTAAGGTAAAGTGGTGAGTTAATCATGTTTAGTCAGAGTTACAAGAAAACAGGTTAATTGAGAATAGTTCTCACCCGAACTAGTTTCGTGAGACCCCGCTACTGGGGAGTAAGGAGTGGTGTGTTTGGGTCATCATTGTATGCATGATAGTACAGTTTGGTGGATATCTGATTTATTTTGTATGCTAAATTGAAAGAATAGATATCACTGCATTATACATGACTCTTGTTAGACAGTTACATGAATATTTGCATTTACAGTGTTTTGAAATGGATACGACCGGTGAACTTCACTTGATTATTAATGCATAATGAACTCATTGGACCAAATTACTTTGCCTAAAAAAAATGAGTTAGACTTATTTATTACTCACAAGGGGCCTACTGGAAAGAAAAGACAGGGCAAGGTTGCTAGTGTAGCAATGAAGTCCATAAAGAAGTCGGTAAAAAAAAAGTGTTTCTTTTGCTAGAAAAATTGGCCAATGGATGAAAAAATGCACTAAGTACTTAGCTTCTCTTCTTAGTAAGACTATTAAGCCATCTGGTGAAGATATGTTGATATCTCACTTAGTTAAGCCATGCACAGTTGAGATTCCAGCAGGTTCCTAGGGTGTGGACCCAGATTGAACTAACCATGTCTGTAATATGTTATAGGGGCTCAGGCTAACCAAAAGATTGCATGATGGGGAGCTGTACCTGATGGTCAGGGACAGTACAAGAGTAGTGGTTTTAAGTATAGGAGATGTTGGCTTAGTCTTTAGTGCTAGAGTTTTTGATTTTAAAAGATTGTTTATTTGGAGCTACTCTACACAGGTATTTGATTTCTGTATCTCGTTTTATGAATAATTGTTATTCAGTTGATTTTGATTATAAACCTTTTAATACAAGAAATAAATTTGCGAAATATACATGTATAAATGGTTTATCCATGTAATTTCCTAATCAAACTCTCATATTTGTTTACAAGAATCTAATATAAGCTCACTTATTTGATCTCCTAAAAGAAATACCTTGAAAGGGATAATGCCTACACATGGCACCATTGTTTAGGTCATACTAATTTGAATAGGATTCAAAGATTGGTGAAAGATGGACTGATAGAGGCTTTGCACTTGAGGTTGTCACCAGTTTGCGAATTCTGCATAGAATGAAAAGGTGACCAAATTTGTCTTTAAGAGTAAAGGCAACAGGGTTGGTGACTTGCTTGAGCAGGTTCACACATATGTATGTAGACTAATGAATGTTTAGGCAATAGGTGGGTATGAGTAGTTCATCTAATTTAATGATGATTACTTAAGGTATATATACATTTACCTAATGAGACATTAGTCAAACTCTTTTGAAAAATTCAAAGAGTACAAAGCCGAATTTGAAAAGAAATTAGGTAAACAAGTTAAGTCACTTTTATCAGATCGAGGTGGTGAATATCTTTCAGGTAAGTTTCTAGGTTTCCTAATTACAAATGAGATAATATCTCAGCTTTATGCTCTGGGTACACCATAGTAGAATAGAGTTGCAGAAAGAAGGAATAGGACATTGCTGGAGATGGTAAGGTCCATGACAAGTCATGCTACTTTACCAATCTTTTTTGGGGTTCCCAAAGGAACATGGGTGATTTTTTCTATAGTCTTTCTGATCAAAAGGGTTTTTGTAAGTATGCAAAATTTTTTAAAGGAGGATTTTGTAGTACACTATAAAAGTAAAAAATAATAGTGTTAGAAGAGTTAAAAGAAAATGACACTAATTCTTAACAGCTAGACACAACGCGGCATACAGTCGATGCATGAGATTCACCTACTATTAAGGTTGAGACTGTTTTAAGTACACGAGAGCCTAGGTATAGTGCGAAGATTGTGAGGACACCTGATAGGTTCATGGCGGGAGCCTTAATGGTTGGCCGTGACATTGAATATGATCCCCTCAGCTACAATGAGGCAGTTAAAGACAAGGATGCTGACCAATAGGTCTTAGCAATGAAATCTGAGTTAGGATCCATGTATTTTAATCAGGTCTGGAATCTTATAGAGGCGCCTATTAGCATTAAACTCATTGGTTATAAATGGGTCTACAAGAAGAAAAAGAGGAGTGGATAGGATGGTAAAGACTTTCAAGGTAAGACTGGTTGCTAAGAGTTTTACCCAAAAGAAAGGAATTCATTATGATGAGACATTCTCACCAGTAGCCATACTAAAGTCCATAAGGATACTCCTAATCCATTGCAGCTCATTATGAGATCTGGCAAATGGAAGTCAAAACGGCCCTTTTTGAATGGTCATCTTAAAAAAGACATCTATATGGTGCAACCAGACAGTTTCATTGGCAAAAATAGGAGTATATGGTATGCAAACTGAAAAAGTCCAAGTATGGACTGAAGCAACCATCATGCTCATCGAATATTGGATTCAATGACGCGATTAAGTCTTATGGTTTTGAGAAATTAGTTGACGAACCATCCTTGTACAAATGACATCAAGAGAAAGTAGTTACTTTCTTAGTATTATATCTCGATGTTATACTGCTCATTAGGAATGATGTAGGGGTGTTATCAGCTATAAGGTTTTTGTGAGCTAGTTGTTGTAGGCTATACGGATCTTGACTTCCAGTCAGATAGAGATGCGAGACGTATGATGTTTGGGCATGTCTTTACCCTTTGAGTAGGAGCCATTAGTGAGAAGAATGTCAAGCAGTATTGTATTGCTGACTTCACCATAGAGGCTAAATACGTTGTAGCTTCAGAAGTTGCATAGAGGGCATGTTGGTTCAAATAGAATAATTGACCTATTAGACATTTGGATCATACACAAAAGAGAGGGGTATAAAGCTTGTCATAAATTAGATTTAGGACAAGTGAGAGATTATTAGGAATAGTGTCATAAAATCCAGATTAATCCTGTTAATATTATTTTATTAAAGAATAAAATTAAAGTTCTAGTTATTTCCTTGTTAAATTTGTGTAAGCGAGCATTTATACTACATGTGATTTCCTTTTTGGAAACATCAATGAAATGGGTGTAGTCCTCAGATTACAATTTACATGTCTGTTTTAAGTAGTTTATGAGATTAACCCACAGATAGACTTGGAACAAATGGTATGGATTGTTGTTTGAAAGACTCGTAGTCCAAGATAAGTTTGGACCACTTGTATGCTAAGACTATAACGTGACACTTTAGATGACTTGTCTTGGTCATGTAGATGGTAATCCAAAAGTGTTAGGTTGGTGTGTTTAATAAGATTGGCACACTGAATTAGACTATGTGAGTTGCTTGTTTCTAGACTACTATTAGAGATGAGTGATTCATGTTGTACTATTTGAGCAATGACTCTAAATCTTGAGAGTATTCTGGACTTGTGTATGGAGCGTTAGTTACTTTGGTGTACTATAAGTAAGGTCTAAACGCATGACTGAATCCCCACATACACTGGGTAGTGGCGTGAAGTGTGACAAGGATCAGGTATTCAATAGGGAATCTATAGTCTCTTATGAGATACAGATGTCCCATTAGTTGATTCACAGATATTTGAATAGTTCGGGAACTTTAGCCAAAGTATTCCAAGTGTTTGACATTTGGAATTTATACTGTGAATATGTTGGAGTATAAATGAACTATTCAGTAAGGGTGAGGTGGTAACTAATGGGGAAGCTGTGAGAAGGATAATGGTTATAGTTATATTTATCCTTTGTCATGGACATCTAGTGGAGGGATTGTTGTCATCAATACAGTCTATTAGGAAAATATTGAATAAATGGTTTAAGTTTGGAGTGTAGTGAGATTTACTTAGTGGAATTAAGTCTCATTAAATGGTAATTAAATTATTTTCTGAGATGATTAATTTTACCCATTTGGAGCTAGATTTAAATTGTCCCTAAGGTCCTTGCGCAAGCCTCTATATTTATTGCCATTAGAAAAATATTAAAGAATTCATGAGAAGAATTATTTATCCGTGAGATAGATAAATTTAATTTTGTCAAATATTATTCATGAGATGAATAAAATTAAAATTATAAAATAAATAATTTTGAAAAACTAAAATTCATAAGATAAATTTTTATATGTAGGAAACAAAGCATTAAAAAAAAAAAGCGTATATCAGGTCGCAATCCGCACCTTCACGGATTGTCCAACTAGAGCGCGACAGGCCTGAAGGGGATCTGTGTGTGCATTGGCAGACCAATCGCGGCCCGCCATGTGGTATACTCAATTCAAAATCAGGCACTTTTTGCCTGGGATCAAAACGCCGCATTTTAACATGTTTTAGCTATGAAACGTTACGTTTAGTTTTAAACTGGTGAATCCCACTTCGTTCTTTGGTTAATTTTTCGCTCCGGTATACTCTTATAAATAGAGATAAGTATTCCGAGGTTTGTGATACGCCAATCTAGTGATGTATCATGAATTTGTGAAGGAATTAGAGAAGAATTAGAGGACTAGGGGAGAAAGAAAGAGATTTGGGTTAGGGGAAGTGAAGAAGAAAAGAAAGAGAGAGATAAGGGAAAGAATGAGAGTTTTATTTGAATGCCCAGCAAAGAGATACAAGTCTTGGATTTATACAAACTCAACTAAACCCAAAACCCATACAAAAATCGACCTAAACCCGAGCTTTATTCAATAGGCTTGTTATTACATTTATCAATACCCCCTCCTTTAGAAGTTCCTTGTCCACAGGAAACAAATTTGGAAAACGAGGACATATTTCAGAGTAATCATCCCAAGTGGCATCTTCGATAGGGTGATCCTTCCAACGGACCAAGACTTGAGGGGCGGCGGCATTTCTAAGCTTGACGAGTCGACGATCCAGAATTGCCTCGGGCGTCCAATGGTTGGTACCAATGTGCGGCAGCAGCGCCGGAGTCCAGCGAGCGACCGATCTCATGTGGTGACGGAGTTGTGAAACATGAAAAGTATTATGAATTTTTATGTTCGGAGGAAATCTAAGAGTATATGCAACCTCGCCCACTTTAGCGATTATAAGGTATGGACCATAATATTTAGCCGCAAGCTTCAAATTCGGGCATGATTGAACCGATGTCTAACGGTAAGGTTGAAGTTTAAGGAACACCCAATCGCCCACCGCAAATTGACGTTCCGAGCGATGTTTATCAGCCAACCGCTTCATACGGAACTGCGCACTGGTAAAGTGGTGTTTAAGGAGCTGAATAGCTTCCTCACGAGCCATGAGGTGTCGGTCAGCAGCGACGACCTCAGTTTCGCCGGGAACATACAGAATGTGAAGCGGGGGTGTTTGCCCACAAAGTATCTCAAATGGGGTAGCCTGAATGGCGGAGTGAAACGAGGTATTATGCCACCATTCCGCAAGGGGCATGAAGTGGGACCATGTAGAAGGCGCATCACAACAAAAACAACGGAGAAAAGTCTCTAAACTTCGGTTGACGACCTCGGTTTGACCATCGGTTTGGGGATGATACCCCGAAGACATGTTTAAGTCCACCTCGAGCACACGAAATAATTCCTTCCAGAAAAAGCTAAGGAAAACAGAATCACAATCCTAAACTATGCTTTGCGGTAACCCATGTAATCGAAACACATTGTCAAAGAATACCTGGGCAACAGTTTCCGCGAAATACGGATGAGTGAGGACCATGAAATGGGCATTTGCTCAACCAATCAACCACTACAAAAATAGTGTCTTTCCCGTGAGAAGGGGCTAAGCCGTCGATGAAGTCCATCGAAATCGAAGTCCAAACCGTCTCAGAAATCGGTAAAGGCTGCAAAAGACCCGGCGATGCCGCGTTATCGGACTTACAACGTTGACAAATCGTACATTCTGAAATGAACATATAAATATCTCGACGAAGGCCACACCATTAAAAGAAGCTACTCAATTTTTGAATAGTGACATCTACCCTGGAATGACCCCCAATTACCGAGCCATGGTACAAGGAAAAAATGCAGCGACGAAGATCCAAATTCCGGCCAACCACCAGATTACCGAAACGGCGTAGTTCACCTTGAACCCAGGAAAAAGTGGGATGTGATTGGGGGTCTTGTTGGAGCTCATGAATGAGCTTCTGGAGGGAGGGGTCATTGTGGACAGATGCGCGGATTTCATCCAGCAAAGGTGAGGATAAATCTAGCAGCAGCGAGCGCAATTCGAACCCGGAATGCGGCACACGGGATAAAGCATCGGCAACCCTGTTTTCGCAGCCACATTTGTACTCGATCATGTATGAAAAACCCATCAATTTGGCTAACCAAGCCCGTTGTAATGGAGTGTTGATCTTTTGCTCAAGTAGAAACTTTAAGCTTTGTTGATCGATACGAAGAATAAAAGGACGATGTGAGAGGTAATGTTCCCATTTCCGGACTGCCATAACCACGGCCATTAACTCACGTTCGTAAACCAAAAGTCCTTGATGTGTGGGAGCTAGAGCCTTGCTCAAATAAGCGATCGGATGATGATCTTGCATAAGCATAGCACCCAACCCAGCACCGGAAGCATCGGTTTCCACAGTAAACGGCCGAGAAAAATTGGGTAAAGCGAGAATGGGAGCTTGAGTAAGCACCATCTTGAGTTGGACAAAAGCTTGTTTTGCTGCGGGTGTCCAAGTAAAAGCATCACGCTTCAAGAGATCAGTTAATGGATGGCTGATAGTCCCAAAATCGCGTATGAAACGAGGATAATACCCCGCTAAACCAAGAAAACACCGAAGCTGTTTCGGAGTAGTCGGTTGAGGCCATGACCACACTGCTTCAATCTTGGTCGTATCTGTGAAAACACCATGAGCAGATATATGATGGCCCAAATAATCAATTTCCGCCAGGAAAAATTCACATTTGGAACTCTTGGCGAACAAGGAGTGCTCTTGCATTATCTGGAACACCGAGCGTAAATGTTGTAAATGCGTAGGTACATCCCAACTATATACCAGAATATCGTCGAAAAAAACGAGGACGAAGCGTCGGAGATAAGGCTGGAAAATCGTGTTCATCAAGCTTTGAAACATGGCCGGCCCATTCGTGAGGCCGAAAGGCATCATGAGAAACTCGTAATGACCAAGATGAGTACAAAAAGCTGTCTTATGAATATCGGCGTCACATACCCGGACCTGATGATAACCACTGCGAAGATCGAGCTTGGAAAAAATCACAGATCCATACAACTCATCCAACAACTCTCAACTACCGGAATCGGAAACTTATCTTTAATCGTCTTTCGATTCAATTCCCGATAATCGACACACATATGCCACGTGCCATCCTTCTTTTTGATAATAATGACAGGCGAGGCAAAAGGGCTATTGCTATTTCGGATGACGCCTGTTTCAAGCATTTCTTGGATCATACATTCGATGGCATCCTTTTGAACCAAAGGATAGCGATAAGGGCGCATATTGACCGGTCCTTCCCCGGGCTTAAGAACTATGAGGTGGTTGAAATGGGGTCTACGTGGCGGAAGTACCCGCTGCTCCGTAAAAATCACGGCAACCTCATGGAGTAAAGAGTTAGTGCTGACCACTCGATATCCTGGATGCCCACCAATAGAGGAAGTGGGTCCGCGGCACACATTGACATCAATGATGTACAGGGAATAAGTACAAAATGAATAGGACTCATGATATGTAAACGGTGAAAACGTTTCTTACCGGCATGACGAAAGGAAGGCATCGCCCCACGAAGAGTGCCTGGCTTGGAATTGAAAGTAAATTGCATCTGTAAACGGTCGAAGTCCCAAAGAATCGGCCCAAGAGTGGAGAGCCATTGCACACCGAGAACCATATCACAACCACCCAAAGGTAGCAGCAACACATCACACACATATTCATGACCTTGAGCAGACCACCGAAAGTTACGACAAATTTGAGAACAGTGGATGCGACCCCCGTCCGCGACTACCACTGACAAGGTCGGAATAGAGGAGACCGTGCACCCCAACCAGTGAGACTTAGCGATGTCGAGGAAATTATGAGTGCTACCACTATCGATGAGAATATGGAGCGATTTACGATTATAATATCCCGTGATGCGCATAGTAGTAAAAGATGAAGCACCTGCTAGAGCATGGCAAGAGATATGAGGGACCTCATCCCCATTCGTGTCACCCGGGTCGAAGAGCAAATCATCCGGATCAATGTCCTCGGGATCAGAAATATTGCCGGAAAGCATTTTTAATTGAGGGTTCTTAACCCTACATACTTTCAGATGCCACGGGGTAAAAGTTTCTTTACAAAAGAAGCAAAGTCCTTTTTCACGGCGATCCTCGAGTTCGAGTGCTGAAATTGTGCGGCCATCCCTTTTCATAGAACAAGAACCATAACCAGAAGAATCCATGGAAGAGCATACTACCGACCTTGCTACAGCGGATGATGCTGCTGGAGCCAAAGAGCTGCGAAAGCTCGTGGATCCGGATGTGCGAGAATTAGAGGACAATTGAGCCTCTTGTAAACATGCTAGATGCATAGCATGAGGCAGGGTTGTAGGTTGAAACATTAGAACTGGATACTGAATAGAGTCTTTTAACCCGGTTATAAAACACGAGACTAAGTAAGACTCGGTCAGGCTCAAGCGAGGAACCAAACGTTCAAATTGCGACTGGTACTTCGCGACACTAGCACTTTGTCTCAGTTTCATTAAGTCCGCCATAGGATTTTCAAATGCATTACCAAAACGTTGAATTAAAGATGACGAATAATCAGCCCAATCGATTTCCTCAATTGGCCGATGTTGCGTTTTAATAAACGCACGGTGCCACTCAAGGGCATCATCCTCGAGATGCATTGACGCAAGCTTGGACCTAACCGAAGGTGGAGTATTATCAATGTTAAAAAATTGCTCAACCTTCTACACCCAATTTTTAACCATAGAACCACCAGTGAATTTAGGGAAATCAATTTTCGACAATCGAGTATGAAATTGATAGGGAGAAGTGGCCGAAGAGGAGATACCAGTGTCGGTAACTGAAGCGATTACCGGAATTAGCGGTGGCTCGGGCGGACGACCGAGAAGGCCATCACCGGGATTAGAATCGATCGGACGAGGCTCCGGCGAACGTGTTTGGCTCTGAATTTTGCGCAAGATCTCCATTATCTTGCTTTGCTCTTGCTTCAACGAAGAGATGTCCAATTGTACGCGAGATTCGAAGCTATTTAAACGCTCATCCATGGCACACTGGTTGTCCTCCATCCTAGTCTCCAACCGGCGAAAATCAGCGACACTACGCGTGCCCTCAGCCATTTCGTGAAATAACGCAGCACAAACTTGAATCTGATACCAATTGATACACCAATCTAGTGATGTATCATGAATTTGTGAAGGAATTAGAGAAGAATTAGAGGATTAGGGGAGAAAGAAAGAGATTAGGGTTAGGGGAAGTGAAGAAGAAGAGAGAGAGAGAGAGAGATAAGGGAAAGAATGAGAGTTTTATTTGAATGCCCAGCAAAGAGATACAAGTCTTGGATTTATACAAACTCAACTAAAGCCCAAAACCCATACAAAAATCGACCTAAACCCGAACTTTATTCAATAGGCTCGTTATTACATGTATCAGTTTGACATTCAATTAAAAAGAAATATTTTTGGGTTTCTGGAATTGTTTTTCGGAGACCTAATTGGAAAGAAAAATTTTCGTTCCATAGTTTAATACTTTTTGGAGCCCACCCTCTGGGCAGCTCAAGGTCATTACGTAGAAGATCGTAAGGTCTCGATTTTGGTATTCTTCTGAAGATTATTATTCTTTCTAGTATTCTATTTTAGGAGCAATTTTAGGTATTCCTTGTTTCCTTCCTTTATTTTTCGCTTTTCTATTTATTTACATTATTCATTATTATGCCTGTTTAAGTCTATGTATCATTATAAATGTATTAGAGTAAAAGGCCTTCTAGATCTAAATTAAGAATTTAGATATGTAGATTTAAAATTATGAATTTTAAATCAATCGTAGGTTTAGAATTATGAATTCTAAATCCATTCCGCTACGTAAACTTTATAAAATTAGAGAGAATTTTTGAAATTCGTCCCAACAACTGGTACTATTTCTATTACGAATTTTTTTGAACACCTCTAATTGCATGTTTGCTTGGCTTACTCTTTTGCTTTCATGACCTAGTGCTCACAGCTCATTGCTCACAGGTCTGCATGAGGCGATGAAGACTTACCTCTCAGGTTGGGGGTCCTCAGAAACAGCCTCTTTTTAGGTTGACACCCTGAAGGGGGAAGGCTGCGTACATCTATTCCCCCCAGACCCCACTTTTGCGGGAGCCCTTGAGGCACTGAGATTGTTGTTGTTGTTGTCTAATTGCATGTACTATGTACTACAACTATTAGTAATATCATCACTATATTAAAGGCTTGCATAATACTATTTCTATTTGTAGTGTTTGTTAATAGAAACTAAAAATATTAAAATGCCAGTGAAAATAATTTTATATTTAACTTTGTACAACAACAACAACAACAACAACAGCAGACCCAGTGTCTCAAGGGCTCCCGCATAAGCGGGGTCTGGGAGGGGTGGATGTACGCAGCCTTACTTCTTCAGGGTGTAACCCTGCCGCGAAACTGTTTCCGAGGACCCCCAACCTTATAGGGTTGGCAACACAATGACTTCCCAGGAGGTCACCCATCCTAGTACTACTCTTACCCAAGCACGCTTAACTTCAGAGTTCTAATGGGATCCGGTGCCTTAGTGCCTGATAAATGAACCCTTTATATATTTAACTTTATATTTTCAAATATTACTCTTATTAGAAACAAACTAAAACTAAATAAATATTTTAAAAACATTTTTAAAAATTAAAAATTGAAACAAAAAATATTACCAAATAGATTCTAAATTTTCAAACTTAAAATATTATAGGGAAATTATCACTTTAGTATCCTAAAGTTTGATAATTTATCACCTAGGTACCATGAAAATTTAATATATACAATGAGGTATCCGTAGGCTTCAAAATTTCATCACTTAGGTATCCTATACGAGAATTTGGTGAATTTTTGTTGAAACGTGAACTTTTTTCCACTATAAAATGCCGATGCAGTACATGATTACAATAATATAGACGAGATATATTAAGTTTTTTCAATGAAAATCCAACCACTTATGAAAAACATTGGTGAATTATGATGAAAGATATCTGTATATTAATAAAATAATATATTATGTTAGCATTTTATGTAAAAAATCATAGCGCTATGATAAAGGACACTTATATATATGCTATAATTATGTCCTATGTTATTAATTTTTAATAAAAATCTACCTAATTTTGAAAAATGATACCTAATTGATAAAATTTTTAAACTTTAGAGTAATGTCATAATATTTTTAAACTCATGGTACCTCATTATATATATTAAACTATTACCGTACTTAAGTTATAGATCTTTAAATCTCATGATATGTGAGTAATAAATTTTCAATACAATATTATTTCTAAAATTAGAAAAATTAGAATACAGAATATGAAATTGTGCAATGTCACATGCTCATTAATGAATCCGCCACTACTGCTTATATTATTTACCCACAAAATTATTTACGGTGAATTGAAAAATAAAGGGGACACCCATCTAGTGCAGAATCAACCAAGTGCAGTGTTACCAGACACTTTATATAGTAATTTGTACTAATTTTACTATTCTAATGCACATGTTCTAATTAATAAGGGGATCATAAAAATATTATTTACTCACTTTTTACTACAACAACAACAACAACAACAGTCCCAGTGCCTCAAGGGCTCCCGCATATGCAGGGTCTGGAAGGGGTAGGATGTACGCAGCCTTATCCCCTTAAAATGAGATCCTGATGAGAGGTTGTTTAAGAGGACCCCCAACCTGATAGTTAATAGATGAGAAGGGCATGTAAGTAAGGCATGCACATCATGTATGAATAACATGTGAAGTGTGGGGATCATGAAAACCATGTAAAACATGTGAGCATGTAGGCAAGTAAACATGTAAGCATAAAAGCAAAAAAAGCATGTAAGCATGTAAACATGAAAACCTATAGGCATGGGAGCATAACAACTCTGGCAAAAGGGAAAAGCAATCAAGCAAGAAGGAGAAAGATCTGACATGTGACACACTGCACTAAATAGAGAGAGTATAACGTATAGGGAGTATAGGGGGATAGAGAGAGAGATAGGGTGGAGAGAGAGAGAGAAAGAGAGGGAGAGAAAGTAGATAGAGAGAGCTAGCTTACGTGTGTTCCCTGTTCCTACTCCGCTAAATCGGGTACCCTAATACTAATCCTTCACTGAGCTCTATCTAGGGCCATCTCTTCATTTAGGTTGAGGTGAGCAAGGTCGTTTCAAATTGTCTCCATCCAACTCTTTTTTGGTCAGCCTCTTCCTCTCTTCCCACCTGTGATAAGAAGTTGTTCGTATCTCCTTACAGGGGCAGTGGTGGGTCTCCTCCTGACATATCCAAACCACCGCAGACATTGCTCTATCAACTTATCATCTATCGGGGCGACGCCTAATTTACTTCTTACAATGTCTTTTCGGATCTTGTCTTTTCTTGTATGTCCATATATCCATCTCAACATCCTCATCTAGGCCACCTTCAGCTTCTGCAGGTGATGACACTTAACTGGCCAGTACTCTGCCTCATAGGACATAGCCAGTTTCACTACCGTTTTATAGTATTAACCCTTTAGCTTTAACGGGAACTTCCTATCGCACAGTACCACAGAGGCCATTCTCCATTTATGCCAACCTACCTTAATCCTGTTGTTTACATCTGCATCTACTTCACCGTTTTGTTGCACCATGGAACTCAAGTATTTGAAGCACACTTTCTGTGGCATGTCCTCTGATCCAATCTTGACGACTTCTGTGCTTGGCATGGTAGAGGTGCCGAACTTGAGTTCTATATACTCGGTTTTAGATCTACTGAGTCTAAGGCCTTTCTATTCTAAGGCCATCCTCCAAAGTTCTAGTTTCTCATTCACCTCCTCTCTAGATTCTCCCACGAGCACTATATCATCCGGGAAAAGCATGCACCAAGGCACGTCCCCTTGGATGTGCCTAGTGAGCTAATCCATAACCAAAATAAACAGGAAGGGACCCAAGGCTGATCCTTTGTGAACCCCAACCGTTGTTCGCACATTGGTTTGAGCGTCTTCGTACATATCTTTGATGACACGTATATAGGGCTGGGGGATGCCTGTCCCCTGCAAGACCTTCCACAGGACCTCTCTCGGTACTTTATCATATGCCTTCTCTAAGTCAACAAAGACCATGTGAAGGTTCTTTTGTCTATCTCTGTAGTACTTTATGGACCACCTCAGGAGATGGATGGCATCTGTCGTCGACCTGTCTGGTATAAATCCAAATTCATTCTCTAAAACCTCTGGTCGTTGTCGAAGTCTTCAATCTATCATCCGCTCCCAAAGCTTCAGAGTGTGACTCATCAGTTTGATTCCTCTGTAGTTGACACAACTCTGAATGTTGCCTTTGTTCTTATACACAGGGGCCAATGTACTCTTCCTCTATTCATTAGGCATCTTCTTCCCTTGGAGAATTTGGTTGAATAATTTAGTCAGTCATCTGATACCTACATCTCCAATGCACTTCCATGCCTCAATGGGTATTCCATCTTGGCCTACTGCTTTAGCCCTACCCATCTTCTTCAACGCTTCACTAACTTCCTCGGGTCTAATTCTTGTGCAGTAGCAGTGGGTCTGGTACACCCTAGGTGCTTGTAGTTCCCCTGGGTGTGCATATGTATTGCCCTTATCATTGATGGAAGTAGGATTTCCACCTAGTTTTAATTTGTTGCTCGTCCATGAGCACTTGGCCATCTGCCCCCTTTATGCACCTTACTTGGTCTAAGTTTCTAGTCCTCCTCTCTCTCGCTTTTGCAATTTTCTAAGGCTCTTCTTCGTTAGTGTGCCAACATTTAATGTTCCAAATTGCAAGCTGCCCTCATCGTATGGTCTATTCCTCCCCCTCCCCAACCCCTTTGTAGATGGCCTTAAGTTTTGAGCTCCATTACTAGCAAGGTTCATAAACTAACTATGAGCAGGAACGATTAGACATGCATGCAATCACCAGATACAAGGGTATAGTAGACACAGCACTAGCAATAGTGACACAATCAATATCACGTATTACAGGGAAAAAAATAGAGGTCAAGTAAAACCTAAAGATCTTAGCATCTAGATACTAGGATGGGGAGTCTGACCTGGGGCCGGCCGGGTTATTGCTTACCTGGTACTGGCTGGCTGTGAGCCTTGGGTTGGAGCTGCAGTTGCTACGGTGTCGGGGTGTATTGATGAAGGTTGGGTCAGGTGGTGGTTGTTAGGTGGTGGTGGTCAGAGGGTTGTCGTGGGCTGGTAATGGTGGTCAGAGGGGGGCGGTGATGGTGGTCTTGTTGGTGTTCAGGGGTCAAGGGAGGTGAGGCATTTGCCGGCCGAGTTTTTGATTACTTATTTGATTGTTGATATCATCTTTCCGCCACCTAATATCACTTCCTTCCCTCATTTTAACCAAATGTATGGCTTATAATTCACTCTGTCATAAGAGTCATCCCCATATATAGGATGACTCTTATGAGATGATGAGAGTGAGATGGTATAGTCTTAACTATACATTTGATTGAAAAGGGAAAGGGCTGATGTTAGGCGGAAGAGGGATGATGTCAGTTATCAAATGAGTGGCCAATAATCCACCCTTTCACTCTCATCTTCTCATAGAAATTGTCCCCTATATATATGAGTTATTTACATTATAGGTTCTTCTACTTTGTTTGTTGTGTTAATTTAGTTCTTTTACTTTTAATTGTGTCATGTTAGTCCTCCTACAATTTGAATTGTATCAACTTAGTCCTATAATGATAATAATGATATAAATTTTGAAAGAATGAGTTAAATTGGGCTAACTGGTGGGTTTGAATTATGCTGCTTGTATATTTCTTAACCATACTATTAAAAATTATGCATTAATTTAGTTTGAGTTTTTATCATATGATTAAATTCAAACAATATAATTATACAAGAGACTAAATTGACATAATCGAAGGTATAAGAACTAAACTAGCACTATGAAAAAGTTACAAAGACCATTGACATAAAATTTCCCTGTATAAAATATAGATAATTATTTATGAAAGTATTCATGGTTGGCCTAAATCCCATAATCTTTATTTTAAACTTTAAAAGTCTAGCTCAAGTGGTCGAACACTTAGTCATGGTATCCTATAAATGTGAAGTTTAAGGTTCAAATGTTAGGACTCCACATTTACGCCTAGTACAATTAGAATCCCACATGAGAGTTCTGAGAAGAGATTAATATATATAAGTTTAGTGGTTACTTTAACGCTAATTGATTTTAGGATGGAACTCACTTAGATTTATATGTGGATCTCATTATGCCAACTTCATAGATTAGGCCTATTTGGCCCCGTGAAATTTAACATGGTATCAGAGTGGGTGGATGATTCCAACTTCTTTTTTGACACACCGCGTCCTCGAAGTGAGGGGTGTAATTAAATTTGTTGTACCAATGGTCTCTACAATGTTGGATCCAACTGATCAAAGAAGGTGAGAAGTGCATTTGAAAAAGACTTACCTGTGAGGGGGAGAAATAGGGATTCCACATATGATTCTAATTGTATCCCGCATTAGAGTTGTGAGGGACGAGAGATCAATAAGTAAGACTAGTGAGTTACTCTATGTAATGCCAATTGATTTTAGAGTGAAGCCCCCTTGAACTTATACGTAAATTTCATGTATGCCAACTCTATAAATAGGGTTTAAAAGCTCGATGAAATTCAACGCTATAAATGTGAAGTCCAAGGTTGAAATACAGTCATAAGTTGTAAACAATTTTTTGCAATCACGCATTGGATCTGCAAATCCCAACTTGTGTCTTCATATGTAGAGAACAGTACACCCAAGAACTACTATATGCCACCGCCGTTTATGAAGGGGCCTAGCACAACTCGGAGGAAAAAGAAGAAAACGCAGATGACAAAAAGGGGTAGGCGAGCTTTGAAGTGCAAGATGAAAGAAAAGGAGAAGCGGGAACTACAAGATTTCTTGAAGGACTTATCGCCCGGGAGAAGTGCGCAGAAACCGGCTAGGACCCCTGGCAAATAGAAAAAGAGGAATATGGCGAATCGGGGGGACAACGTTATTGATGCTGGTACAATTGAGGAGGCTGGCCGAGTAATAGAGATGGGAAAAAGATTAGGTCTGAATTTTGATAGCTTTGACCCGCATATGGTGAGTGCTTTGCTCCATAGAAGGCTGTGATGGATCGATACTGATCACTAGGTGCCCAGCAGAGAGACTCCAGTTGAGATTTGATTTGGGTTTGATCCATCTTCTCTAAGTCCCTTGCTTCAATAGTTTCAGCGCGTTGTTGTTCCAGTTTCCTGCAGTTTGATTGATCATGTATTTCGATGTCTTGAGTAATCATGTTTGAGGTTCATGTTTTGCCTATTTTTGATTGTTTTCCTGCTTTTTTGTTGTCTCTTATGGCCCCCGTTCTTCTTCAGGTGGACTCAGGTCTTGCTTAGTCGAGTGGCCTGCTATGCATCGCGACCTTGTTACTAATTATCGAAAAACAATGTAGAGAAGTTTTTAATTTGAGTGGAGATGTATACTATTGGATTATATTTAGGATTATGTATATCTAACTTTACATCTATATTAAGGTTATTGGAAATTATCAGCTTAGAAATGGTATCTTTGGCATTTTAATATTACAAAGAGGTGCCTTTGAAATTTGAATATTGTGAATATATATAAGTATATCAATGCTTTAAGCAAAAGTTCAGCTATTATGATAAAAAATTCATCGAATGTTGATGTAAACGACTTAAAATATTGTTGAAATCATGTGTTAGGTTAGCATTTTTTTTTTTGGCAAAAATCATCAAATTCTAATAAAGATACTAGTATGTGGTTGAAATCATGTTCCATTATAGCATTTTTCTATAGAAATCTATCAAATTTTGACAAAAAAAGGTACTTGATTGATAAAGTTTTCAAACTTCAGAGTACTAAGTGATAATATATTTAAATTTCAAGGCACTCTATTTTATATATTGTGACACTAGTGTACCTACCTAATCAATGGTTAAACCTCACGTTACCTTAGAGATATTTTTCCTATATTTATATATATACACACACGCACACATTTTCTAGTGGAGGTGCATAGTGGTCCACATTGGTTCGGGATTAAACCAAACAGCCCTACACTGAAGAATCTATAACACTTGAAAGTAAGAGCGATGAACTAGTTGATTTAAACCAGTTATGTCCAAGACTACTTAAGCATTAGATATGACTGGCTAGAATGAGATTGAAGATTGCATATCACTTAAAAGTAAGAGTGATGGCTGAACCAATTTAAGTTGGTCCGGGTCGATCCAAGACTTGTTAAACATTAGACTAACAAGATTGAACTGATATGAACCATTTTCTAAACTATTAATTATACTTGATAATCTAGGCCAAAAAATCAGATCAATCACTTAAACTCTCACAATAAATTATGTTTACTTATGTGCAAAAAACTAAAGCTAGGGAAAAAAAGATTAATTTAGGATCACATTGGCCTTTAGTTGAATCACTAATTTTTCTGATTTTGAATCGAGTCAGATTGGACCAAACTAAAGATCAATTTGCTCCAAATATAAAGATCAATGACAAATTGAAAAATAATTGGTCCAATCTGATAAAAAACCAAGTTGGTCTAGAAACCTTAAGGCCTTGTTTGGTTTGCAGGAAATAGACGTCAGAAGTAGGAATTCACAAAAAGTAGGATTTAGGCTCTTATTGTGTTGGCAGGAAGTTGACGGAATGTAGGAAGCAGAAATTGCTTAGCAATTTCCAATTTCCTTCAAAAAGCAGGAAATAACTTATCTAACTCCCTTAGGAAGTTCGATTTCTTATCCCGGCAACCAAACATTGTATTTAATGCAGCGCGTAAATGGAAAATTGGGGGAACGAGAAGGTTCAATAGCCTTTCTTGTAATTTTATTACGAAAACAACCAAACTAGGGGAAATAACGTTTATTCTAATTCTCACACCCGAGAATAGAAAGAGCTAACAACTCATCAAAATAATCTAGAAAAATTCAATACTAAATCCTAGAGTTCCTCTTGTTTAAATAGAGGAGCTAGTTAGCTAGTACTAAAACTCTAAAAGCTAAGAGATAAACATAATTTAAACTAGATAATTTAAATTAAAACTTCCTAATACTGATCAAACTCTAATTCGTTCTCAATCTCCAAGCCGTGCCCTTCTGCTCGCCAGCCTTAGTACCCGCCAAGCCTCGCTGCTCGCTAGCCTCAGTACCCGCCAAGTCATATCCGTCACTCTGTCAATGTCTGTTGTTCTCAGGCTGCATCAGCACCTACTTTCTTTGAAGTTAAAATATGAATTAAATTCATGTAAAATATAACTTTCCGTAATAATTCAATTTATGTGATAATGAAACAAAGAAAAACTCTTGACAGGGCAGGAACTAGAAGGAGGTGGTAAATGGGGGAAGGTTTAGTAGTCTCCCCCACGTGCATACAAGTGCTGTTAGGAGCTGGCAGTCTCATTTTTTATTTATTTTATTAATTTTCTTTCATTGATAATCTGCACGCAACGCAAGTTGTCTCCCTCCCTTTTTCTAAATTTTATCACTTTGGAAGTTCGGTGTTTAATATGGACGATGTTTCTTAGGCACATCAAGAAAGTAATTATTTTTAAAGTTAAACTGATAGGCAAGAATATATGAGTAATTTTATATTTTAATATAGTTTTTTATGTGAATGTTTATTATGTTTCAAGTATAGATATTGTATAAATTCTTTTATATCTTATGCTTAAAATATATTGATATGGGTTGTGGAAATTCGAATTCTTGACCTTTCGATCAACAAGAATCGGATACCCTATTTAGGAACTAATTGTACCAAAAGCTAAGCTGATGGGTAAAGATCCATGAATGATTTTATACTTTGACAATGTATAAGAAGGTATGTGAGTGATGATGTAGGCTTTGTCTTCAATTATCCATGAAAGAGGTTTTAGGTTCAAAACTCATAACTCTTCTCTCAAACTGTTGGTTTTGCTTTATAGGAAATGATTTTATACTCTGTGAATGCTTATTATGTTTAAAGTATAGATATTGTATAAATCCTTTTATATTTTATGCTTAAAATATATTGATATGGGTTGTCGAAATTCGAATTCTTGACCTTTTGATCAACAAGAATCGGATATCATATTCAGGAACGAATTATACCAAAAGCTAAGCTGATGGGTAAAAATCCATGAATTATTTTATACTTTGGCAATGTGTAAGAAGGTGTGTAGAAGTGTGGAATCCCAAGTACTTAATTCGAATCAAATACTACGACCAAACGAGAAGTAAATACTGATAAAAGAGAACAAATAACAAGAACATAATGATTTACGTGGAAACCCCTCTTCAATCGAGAGGGGAGAAAACCACGGGAGGAGATGGAGACTTTTATTAATTTGAGAATAGAAGAATTACAATTCACTTCTCTCTCTGTCTCTCTCTCTAGGATGACGGTGCTTACTATGAATATTGGATACAGATTACGTGAACGTAGGCTCGTATATATACCCGCGTGGAAATTAGACTCCCGATCGATCGGCTTTGCTCCTGCTGCTTTCCTGCTCATCTCTCCAGCACGCTCGCTTGATCGATTAGTGGAACACTCAATCGATCGGCTAGCTCACGGCAACAACAATAATAGCACATCACTAAATTTGAGGCATATTCCTAACAAACCTCCACCTTGACTCAAATTTAACACCGAAATAAAAAACCTCCACCTTCTCCACTTACACCCCACAACCGAGGTTAATAAATAGAAATTGAGAGCCCAAGCAAGTTCGACCAATGCTCGAATTTCCTGCTCCGAAGAACGTTGGTGAACATGTCTACTGGATTATCTTCAGTACCAATCTTCTTCAACTCCACCTTGCGCTCATCTATAAGATCTCGAATAAAATGATGCTTGACATCAATGTGCTTAGTCTTGTCATGATGCGTCATCTGACCTTTAGCTAGATGAATTGCAGACTGGCTATCACAGTAGACCCCAACTATGCCCTGATCAACACTGAGTTCACTAATCAAACCTCTCAACCAAACATCTTCCTTGAATGCTTTTATCACTGCCATATACTCGGCGTCTGCAGTTGACTAGGCGGTAACTGATTGTAAACATGCTCTCCAACTGATAGCACTGTCACGCAAACAAAACACATAACCAGAAGTAGACTTCCTCTTGTCGAGGTCTCCAGTCGGAGTCAACATAACCAACTAAACAGCATTTACTACTCCCAAACTCCAAACAAACATCAGAAGTGCTACGTAAGTACCTAAAAATCCATTTAACAGCATGCCAATGCTCTTTTCCTAGATTCGTCATGTATCTACTCACTTTGCTAACAACATAAGTAATATCTGGACGAGTACATACCATAGCATACATAACACTACCAACTGCACTAGAGTAAGGGACCTATGACATGTACCTGACATGCTTAGCATCCTTCATATGAAATCGATCCAGAACCTTCTTAATATACTTCTCGTGAGACAAGTATAACTTTCTTGCTTTTCGGTTCCTACTGATTTCCATACCGAGTATCATCTTGGCTGCATCCAAATCCTTCATCTCGAACTGGCTTTTCAACAATGTTTTCAAACTATTAACATCAGTCTTGTCCTTAGCTGCAATCAACATATCGTCAACATATAACAAAAGATAAATGAATGAACCCGAGTCTATCTTCCTGAAGTACACACAACTGTCATACTTACTCCTGAAGAACCCATTACTAGTCATAAACTGATCAAACCTTTTGTACCACTGCCTAGGTGACTATCTCAAACCATATAGAGATCTTTTCAACAAACAAATATGGTCTTCCTTACCCTCAACAACGAAGCCTTCAAGCTGATGCATGTAAATACTCTCCTCTAACTCACCATACAAAAATGCAGTTTTCACATCTAACCGCTCAAGCTCTAAATCATGCATAGCTACTAAGGCAAGTATCGCTTGTATGGAACTATGTCTAATAACATGTGAGAAAATATCATGAAAATCAACACCATGTACCTAACTGTAGCCTTTAGCTACTAACCAAGCCTTGTACCTTGCATCTTCCACTCCAGGAATGCCTTCTTTTCGTTTGAAGGCCCATTTGCATCCTCTAACTCTCTTTCCTGTTTGAGGCTTGACTAGCTGCCAAGTCTGATTCTGCTGCAATGACTTCATTTCTTCATGCATGGCCATTAGCCACTTCTCTGAGTTAGATTTAGATACAGCTCCTGAATATGTAGATGGTTCACAATCTTCCACTGTCTTAGCTGTAGTAAGCGCATAGGCTATCATCTCCTCATAGCCATATCTCTGTGGTGGCCTAATCTGTCTTTTCTACCTTCCACCAGCAATAGTATACTGTCTGACCTGCTGACCTGTTTCTGTTTCATCATTCTCAATAGAAACCTGTATTGAAGGTGCCTGTATACTTTCAATCTGAACTACCTGTTGCTGATTTGAACTATCTAACTGTATCTGACTATCATCAGGCTTCTGCGCTTGACTCGAATCACGAACTAAGGAGGGTGTGTGCGGCGGATGTAGTAGGACAGACTCATCAAATGTAACATCCCTACTAGTTAGAAATTTATGAGACTTTGGATCCCATAAACAAAATCCCTTTGCACCTGACGTATAACCAAGAAAGATACACTTCTTGGCTCTAGGCTCTAGCTTCCCATTATTCACATAAGCATAAGCAGGACGACCAAAAATTCTTAAATGAGAGTAATCAGCAGGGGATCCAGACCATACCTCTTCTGGAGTCTTCAACTGAAGCGATGAATGAGGTGATCGGTTCATTAAGTAACACGCCATATTAACTGCCTCTGCCCACCATTCTCTCCCTAAGCCTGCATTGGATAGCATACATCGAGCCTTCTCCCGTAACGTCCTATTAAGTCTTTCTGCCACTCCGTTCTGTTGAGGTCGACCTGTACAAGTCCTGTGTCTAACAATACCTTGATTCTCACAGAATTTGATGAAATCACCCTCAACAAATTCAAGACCATTATCAGTCTTCAACCGTTTTATCTGCTTCCCTTTCTGTTTTCAAGCAGCGCCTTCCACTTATTGAAGACTTCATAAACTTCGTTTTTTTGCTTAAGAAAATAGACCCAAACTTTTCTTGAGTAATCATCAGTGAACGTTAGAAGATACCTGGAACCTCCTTTGGAAGCAAATTTGGATGGTCCCCATAAATCTGAATGAACATAATCTAGCATTTTTTTAGTTTGATACACTGCCCGCTTGAAGCTAACTTTCTTCTGCTTCCCATAGATGCAATGCTCACAGAACTGCATCAGCCCAGTTGACTGACCACATAATAAACCCCTCTTACTCAGCTCTGTTAGACCCTTATCACCCATATAACCCAATCTCATGTGCCACATCTTGGTAATATCTGATTCTGACATAGATGTAGAAACAACCACTAACCCTGTCACAATAGAACCTACAAGCTCATACAAGGTTCCTACCCTTCTACCCTTCATCACAATCAACGCACCCTTACTGAGCCTCATAGCTCCACCTTCAGCTGTGTACGTGTGACGTAAGGGTACCTAAAGAGATAAGGTTCTTTTTCAAGTTTGGGACATGTAGCACGTCGCTAAGTGTTCTAATAGTACCATCGAACATCTTAACTCCGATTGTTCCTATACCCATAGCCTTACAAGCGGCATCATTGCCCATCACGACTATTCCAACCTGAATTGACTTGTATGTGGTGCACCACTCTCTGTTAGGACAAACATGATAAGAACAACCTGAATCCATGATCCACTTATCTTTGGATCTGGCCTGGGATTTGGTTACTAAAAGAACATCAGCATCACCCTCATCTTCAACTATACTAGCCTCAGCAGACTTATCACCTCATTTATGGTCATTCATGTTATCTTCTTTCTGCTTATTCTTAGGCTTATAGCAGTTTTTCTTTATGTGCCCTTTCTTGTGAAAAAAGTTACATGACAGGTTTTTATGTCTAGACTTGGACCTTGATTTCTTTCCACCATCAGATCCTCTATTCTCAATTCTACCTCTCATAAACAAACCATTACCAGAGTCATTTACAGAGTTAGACAATTCTTTATCTACTCGTTCTTTACTCACTAGGTTCCTCTTAACTTAATCAATTGTGATAGTTGACCTACCACCATATATCATGCTTTCTACAAAGCCTTTATATGAATTAGAGAGTGAGCATAATAACAACATAGCCTGATCTTCATCTTTAGGGACATCATCCAATTCTTGTAACTCTTGAATTATAGAGTTAAATCCATTAATATGGTTCTTAAGAGATGTACCTTCCGACATACGAAACATAAATAACCGGCGCTTAACTGCAAGTTTATTGGAGACCGATTTGAAGCAAAACATCTCCTGCAACTTCTCCCAGAATTCCTTAGCGGTTTTCACCTCCAAGACTTCTGTCAGTACATCATCTGTAAGACACTTCTGAATAGCTGTGAGTGCCTTCTCATCTACTTCCTCCCACCGTGCATTGGATAAACTCTCTGGTTTCTTCTCTTTTCCATCCAGTGCTTTCTTCAAACCATTCTGTGTCCGGAGATCTTTAACGCGTACTTGCCACAAACTGAAACTCCCTTGACCACCAAATTTCTCTACTTCAGATTAAATCGCTGACGTCATAGTACCAAAACGAACAACAAGGGCTCTGATACCAATTGTAAGGGAAAATACTTGAACAAATTTGATATGTTTTGACACCAATTTGTGCGGAAGTGCGGAATTCTAAGTACTTAATTTGAATCAAGTACTACGACCAAAAGAGAAATAAATATGGATAAAAGAGAACAAATAACAAGAACACAATGATTTATGTGGAAAGCCCTCTTCAATCGAGAGGGGAGAAAACTACGGTCGGAGATGGAGACTTTTATTGATTTGAGAATAGAAGAATTACAATTCACTTCTCTCTTTCTCTCTCTCAAGGATGACGGCGCTCACTATAAATATTGGATACAGATTACGTGAACCCTAGGCTCATATATATACCCGCGTGGAAATTAGACTCCCGATTGATCGGCTGGGCCCGATCAATCAGCCCTGCTCCTGCTTCTTTCCAGCTCTTCCCTCCAGCACGCTCGCTCGATCGATTGGTGGAACACCTGATCGATCGGCTAGCTCACGGCAACAACAATAATAGCACATCACTAAATTTGAAGCATATTCCTAACAGAAGGTATGTGAGTGATGATGAAAGCTTCGTCTTCAATTATCCAAGAAAGAGGCTTTAGATTCAAAACTCATAAACTTTCTCTCAAACTGTTGGTTTCGCTTTACAGGAAATGATGTTATACTCCTTGCTAATGTAAAAGTAATAATAATAAGATATTTTTAAAATTCATAAAATTATTAATTATATATCTAATTCGAAACTAAAATTTTTTTATGAAGGCAGGCCAACACAGAACATTTTAACAAAATAATACTAAATACTTTTGATACCCACTGATTTAGCAAAGTGTTGTTGGCTCATCTAACCGATACTAAATACTTTTTTATGTTTTATAAACTTAAAAATTTTATACTACATGTACTAATACACAATTAAACCAATAAATATTTAGAGTAAATTACGTATTAGTATCCTGAGATTTGATGAAATAATTTTTTAGTTTACAGACTTTGTAAATAATTTTTTAGTCCACATGTTAAGATAAAATAATATTTTAATCTAGTCGTCTTTAAATCTTTCACCCAAATTTACAAAAAGACTAAAATACCTTTTACTAAACAAAAAAGAAGAAAAATAAATAAACCAAGTAAATCATGACATTTTACCCCATTGTCATCCGCTGCCACACCCCAATGTTGCCACCATTGCCGGTGCAACGTCACCACTGTTACACGTCGGTCATTGTACTAAGATATTATTTCACTTTAACATGAGAACTAAATAATTATTTCACAAAATTTGTGGACTAAAATATTATTTCACCAAACCTTAGGATACTAATATATAACTTAACCAAAATTTTAACCTAACTTACAGATAACCTCTTAGATTAAAGCCTAGTTAGCAAGTTCCCCTACTCCTCCTTTACTCTGACTATAAATACAATGCCTCTCTCATTCTCCCTCACACACACATTAAGTGAAAACCAAAACAATATAATTGCAGCAAAAATTCTAAGCTAAGTCTTTTTTTTTAAAGAAAATGAAGGTGGTGGTACTCACATTGCTTCTTGTTGCTCTTGTTCTTAGCTCCACTCTTGTGGAGCCCGTTACGGCTACATCAGGTAACTGATCAACTTCTCTTTTTTTATGTTGTAAACGAGCTAAACTTTTGATTAACTATTCATACTTAAAATGGAAAAACCTCGAGTGCTTTGTCTCGGAGGCTTGATAAGTAAATAGCTGAGTTAAATCAAGTTTGATAAGTTTCATGAGATGAATTCGAACAATTTGATAGATGCTCATTTATAGTTGGTACGAGAGCTCGTTAATGGCTTTTCATCTCTAGTTGGTAGCTCGAATATGTCACTAAATGGCAACTATTGGATGCAAGATTATATTGATTAGAATTTGTGAAATGATAATGTCAAATGAAGAACGAAGTTAACCTAGTTATCATAATTATCATTATGTTATGACAATTATTGTGAGATTTCACTCGACCTAGGCCTATATAATCCAAGGAGTCGACATATAATATAAGGTTCATAGCGAAGTTCTAGGGCATTAGGTGGGGTGCCCTGCAGATTTATTATATTTTGGTGTCTTCGTTCTCTTAATTTCGATATGAAACTTTTACTCATAGGTGATACTTTGAGCAGTCATGTTGATTGATGTTACAGTATACCATTCTTGGGCTTCATCTAACAATTTAATACATGATTCTTAACATAGGATTCAAAGTTTTATTAATAAAGAGGTTATGAGTTTTTTTTTTTTTTTTTTGATCTAAGAGGTTATGAGTTTAAATTCCAATAACACTTGCATTATCTATATTCCAAGCCTAATAGAAATTCGTATGAGGGTGCATGTTAGAGTCTAAACTCATTCTGTGCCTTCACCTAACAAGCTCTAACTTTTGGCATAACTGATTCTTAACCATTGATATATTTTTTATTTATTTAATTGAAGCATATTGTGAGGAGAGGTGCAAAGGAAGGTGTGCAAAGGCAGGGGTGTGGGACAGATGCATGAATTATTGCTACATATGCTGTGAGAAATGCAAATGTGTGCCTTCTGGGACTTATGGCAACAAGCACCAATGCCCTTGCTACAGGGACCTCAAGAACTCCAAGGGCAAGCCCAAGTGCCCTTAACTTCTTGGCTCAACCCCTAATCCCACCACTAGCTAGTCACTTGCTCGGGTTAGATCCTATGTCGTGTCTGATCTGCGTATGAGAGATAAATAGACGTTTCTCTTTTCTACATGTATCTGTTGTTTAGGTTGGAAAAATGTTACTATGTCATGTCAGATCTGTGCAAGGGAAGGAGAAAGAGATGATTTTTCTTTCGCTTTTGCAAATAGAATTGGTAAAATAGAGGTCATGTGCATTGTCTAATCTATGCACAGAGAGAGAGAGTGAAGACATTTCTCTTTTCAATTCTATTTATTGATTAGACGTAATGCAGGTTTTGTGTTGTGTCTAATCAATGTATAAGAGAAAAGACGACATTTCTCTTTTCACTTTCTTGCACTTATCAGATACAGCATAAGCATTATCATTTTGTGCATGATTCCATGAGAAAGAAAAGGTCTTTTCTCACTGTTATGCATTAATTAGGCACATCATGATTTGTACTGAAACCGATCTCTACATGATAAAGAAAGAGATGTCTCCCCTTTTACTTTCATACACCGATCAGACACAATTTAAGATTCGATCTAAACTCGTGCTAGCTATCAATTTATTGTAGCTTCGAGAGATGTTTAGAGCTCTTATATATTGTCAAGATGTTAGGTTTTGGATAGTAATAAGTGATATTCACAACTAGTGTCATTCAATTTTATTTCATAGTTTGCCATGTCCGAGTGTACTGGACTTGAGTTCAAGTCTTGTGGCTTATTATTACATTTTACGATGTTCTCGATTATGCTATTATTAATAAATTGGGGGCCATTTTCATCATAAAATATAGTGTCTTCTCGAGATGTATTTATGTACATTGTTAGTGTTTATTTGGTATAGTTTTTTAATTGTAGGTTTTTGGTTTTAAAATAAAAAATTAGATTTGGAAAACAATTTTTTGGTTTTTCTAGTTTTGGTTTCTACTTTCAGTTTTAACATAAACTAGGAAAATTAAAAACTAAAAAAAAAAAAACCAAAACTAAGAAAAAATTTATATTTAAACATGGTCTTTAATTTCTAAAGACTAAAAAACTACAAATATAAAATAATACTAAACAGATTCTAATTACGTGTTTTCCCTTTTTCAGTTGTCAAAAAACTAAACCAAAGAAATATTGTATCTTTTTTGGTTCAGGGTAAAAGGCTCCTAAAGTAATAATAGAAAAATATAATTATTATTACTATAAGATGTTATTATCAAAGCAAAAATGTTATTGCTACAACAATGATGTCACTTATAGTTAAGTCATAAAATTTCACAAAGTTATTCAGGTATAATAATTTTGCTTTGCCATTAACGTTTTGACTTTAGAATCAATTGTCTATATGATATTATAGCCTTTAAAGTATGAAAAGAAAATATTTGGCTAGGGATTTAAATGAGTTGAACCGTGTCCAAACTTGTAATGCTTGACAATAGGATAATTTTCGATATGGTTTTAAAAAGTGTGTAAAATAGTGCACTGGCAAGTCGTAACTATGGTGGATATACGGGCATCATATTCACAAGGAACCAGTATAAAGTTTGATTCAATAACTATTGACCAGTTAAAAATCGATTTTTGTTGGAAACATTGGTGGTTAACTAAATTAATGCAATTAAAGGTAAGTTAGATACATCAATCGATCAAAGTGAGTCTAGGATATGATTTAGGTTAGCATAAATTGAATCCTATTATGATATTTTATCACGACTGAATTTAAAGGTGTAGGCTACAAACTCTAAACTTATATTAACATTAAATTAGGGATTAGGGCAATAAACTAGTCTAACGGTATAATCTATCTTATCACTCTAGGTGTAGCATGGATAATTTCAATAGCACTAACAAATCCTTTGTCACTCCTAATTTATTATTAATTTATATAAAGATTGTGTCCTGACTATTCATGAATAACCTGTTATACTATAACCTAGGCTACAAGCACAAGACAACACGCCAATAAAATTGGAGATGAAAACATAACTATAAGCACATAATAATTAAGAAAAACCAATGTGAAAAATAAAAATTTCCTCATATGGGCGAGAAGTAGTATAATAAAAGTCATTATTGCACATAAAACATAAATCCGGGATCTGGACGGCTTCCCATCCTTCATTGCTAAACTAGGAGTCTACTCCTTCATAGGAGTTCTATATATCACAAATTTAAATGAAAAGGGAAGTGAAAACTCATAGATTGAGGACTCCCTCAATCCGTGTTGACTTGACTCTTGCTACAATTCTCCTGTGCTCCGAGCATTAGCGCTTTAGCCTTCATTAGAATCAGGTCTCTTCTACTGGCTCGGGGAAGGAGGAGAAGTGACTGGAGAACAAAAAGTCCCAAAAAAACTTAGGTGCCCTCCCCCCTATATAGAGGTGGCATGCCTCTAGCACTATGAACCTGAGAATTACATATTTAGCCGAATCTTGTTCCGATGGGTTCTTTTTTTCCACATGTGGTAGAGTTTCTTAACATAGTCTCCAAATTTGTCCAATTTACCTTGTTCTTCACTGCTTTTCAGGGTGTCTTTACTTCAATACATATCAAGCATACACAATACAACAACACACAGTCCCACACAGTCCCAGTGCCTTAAGGGCTCCCACTTGCACAGGGTTTGGGAGGGGTAGGATATACGCAGCTTTACCCTATCAGGGTAAGACCTTGAGGAGAGTCTGTTTCGATGACCCCAACCTGATAGATGATAGATATGATTGTCATGAAGAGCCTGTATGAAGAGCATGTAAAGCATGTAAAGCATAGAGATCATGCAAACAATGTATGCATGCAGTCATGTAATCAAGTATGCATATAAGCAAATAACATGTAAGCATGTATGCATGGGAGTATAGCAGCCAGAGCAAAAGGTAAAAGTAAAGAAGCGTGTAGGGGAAAGGTAATACATGCTACATGATGCAAACATATAAAGAGAGTAGATTGTCTAGAGCGTATAGGGAGAGAGGGAGGGGGAGAGATGGAGAGAGAGAGAGAGGAAGTAGACAGAGGGAGAGAGAGCGAGCGAGAAAGTATAGAACGTATCAGTAGCGAATGTCCCACTAAGTTGTTTTGGGCTCGATGTTCTTGTAACGCTAAATCGATTATCTCTATACTACCCCTATACTAATCCTCGATTAAGCTATATCTGGGGCCATCTCTTCATTTAGGTTGGGGTAGGCATGGTCCTATCGAATTGTTTTGTCCAACTCTTCTTCGGCCGGCCTCTTTCTCTCTTCCTGCTTGTAGTATGGACTTATTCACCTCTCCTTACAGGGGCAGTGGTGGGTCTCTATAGAATTCTTCTTGGACGGCTTCTTCCTCTCTACTTATCTGTCGAATTGTCTCCATCCAACCCTAGGAGCACTAAGTGACCAAAAGACACCAGAACTGCATCTGTATAACCATGCATACAAGCATAATTGTGGTATTAGAATGGGATTACGATTGGTCGATGCTCCTGAATCGCTGTATCAGTTACAACTATCCTTATCCTCCACTGAACCCTATCTAGGGCCATCTCTTCATTTAGGTTGAGATAGGCGAGGTCCTGTCAAATCGTCTCCACCCAACTCTTATTTGGCCGGCCTCTCCCTCTCTTTCCATCAGTGATATGGAGATATTCACATCTTCTGGCAGGGGGAGTGGTAGGTCTCCTCCTAACATGCCCAAAACACCACAGACGTTGCTCCCTCAACTTATCCTTTATTGGGGCGACGCCTAATTTACTTCTTATAACGTCATTTCTGATCCGGTCCTTTCTTGTGTGTCCACACATCCATCTCAACATCCTCATCTTGGCCACCTTAAGCTTCTGCATGTGATGACACTTAACTGGTCAGCACTCTGCCCTGTAGGACATAGCCGGTCTCACTACTATCTTATAATATTTACCATTTAACTTTAACGAAAACTTTCTATCACACAGTATCGCAGAGGCCATCCTCCATTTATGCCACCCCACCTTAATCCTATTGTTGACATCTGCGTCCAATACGCCGTCTTGTTGAACCATGAAACCTAAGTATTTAAAACATGCTTTATGTGGTATACACTCTGATCCAATCTTAACAACTTTTGTGTTTGGCATGGTAGAGGTGCAGAACTTGAGTTCCATATACTCGGTCTTGGATCTACTAAGTCTCAGACCTTTCGATTCTAAGGCCATCCTCTAAAGTTCAAGTTTCTCATTCACCTCCTCCCTAGATTCTCCAACCAGGACTATATCGTCTGCAAAGAGCAAGCACCAAGGCACGTCCCCTTGGATGTGCCTTGTGAGCTTGTTCAAAACCAAAATGAACAAGAATGGGCTCAAGGCTAATCCTTGGTGTACCCCAATTAAAATGGGAAAAGCGTCTGTGTCCCCTTCCGTTGTGTTCACATTGGTTTGGGCGTCTTCGTACACGTCTTTGATTACTCGTATATAGGGCTGAGGGATGCCTTTCCCCTCAAAGACCCTACAAAGGAGCTGTCTCGGTACCCTATCATATGCCTTCTCCAGATCAATAAAAACCATACGGAGGTCCTTTGTCTACCTCTATAACACTTTATTGACCTCCTTAAGAGATGGATGGCTTCTCCCGTCAACCTACTTGGTATAAATCCAAATTGATTCTCTAAGACCCCTGCACTTTGTCGCAGCCTTCTTTCTATGACCCGCTCCCAGAGATTTAGGGTGTGGCTCATTAGTTTGATTCCTTTGTAGTTGGCACAACTCTGAATGTCGCCTTTGTTCTTATACACGGGAACTAATATACTCTTTTGTCATTCATCAGGCATCTTTTTCCCTTAGAGGGCTTGGTTGAATAATTTGGTCAGCCATCTGACACCCAGTTCTCCAGTGCATTTCCATGCCTCAATGGGTATTTCATCTGGGCCAACTACTTTGTCCCTGCCCATCTTCTTCAATGCTTCCCTAATTGCTTGACCCCTACATATCAAGCAGGATACACATAAATTATGAAATACCACTTGTAATAGCTGAAAACATAGTAGGAATGTGTTATAAACATTAAAATATGAGACATATCACACCCCCAAATTGAAACCTTACCTTTCCTCAGGCAAGACTTCTTTCAAATTAGATGAAAGTAGGAAGGATTCATCAGCCATGGGGTTGCATGAAATAGTCATGAAGAGAGAATTCAAAAAAGAAAATTCGTTATATGATGATATTATTATATAGATTCAGGCTAGAGTCTTCGTCATTTAAGCCTTACTACTAGTAAATGAGCTTAAAAGTTTCTCTCCCACTCTTATTCTAAACCTTCCATATTTAAGATGACTAGCGGTAATAATTAAAGAAATAAGTATCTCTAAATAGTAAGCCCTAAACAGAATGGAGATCTCAAGTCTTTTCTTCTTCCCTTTTATTCACTCTTTGTTTTTAAGCAACATATAGTTAGGCATGTCTCCCTAGTGCACATATAACAAGCTTTCAATTGGTGAATCCCGATCTAGTTGGCTTAAGGCACCGAGTGAATAGCACTCATCGGACCTATTGACTCAAGTAAAAGGAAATCACAACCTATACTGTCACAAGCACATACCTTAGCAAAATATTACACTCATACTAGGCATTGGTGCCTATCACAGTAGCTAATAAAGTTGGCTTTTTTTAAACTTTCTCTATGTTCTATGTAGCATGCTTTTCAAGCAGTAGCTCCCTATCCAGTTGGCTTGGGGTACCAAGTGTCAGAACATCTCTGTGGGTCTACTAGCTCGAGACACAGGGGTTACAAGGGCCAACTAGTCATGAATACTTATCTAATTACAGCTATTGGTATGTTTTATTTATCTTTCTTTCGAGAATGAGTTTGGGAGAAAGAAACGGATTGGTGATTTCTCCTTTTAGTAAAGTGCTCAAGTTCCAATTCCTAAAATTATTCCTAGTAACACAACTTAATATGCGGGATTCTACAAGATTGAGAGCGACTTAAGTAAACTCTCAAACCGGTTTAAAGGCAAAAACAATGAATACAATATCAGAATCTATAAAAAATTGCATTACATAAAGTTTAAAATTCTTGATACTTCTCAAGTTTAAACTCAGTGTAATTCACACAAATTCATAGTTAATCATGCTAAAATTTAACTAATTTAAATTAAATCATGTTAAAAAGATAAGAAAAAGTTAAAACTACTTAAGCTGTCCCCAAATCCCAACCTTGCATTGTTCTCAATATAACGAATACATAATAAATGAAGGCAAGGGAACGAAAGAGATAACTTGAGTAGCCATGTACATTGATCTTATATAGTCGGCTAGGCTTGGTGTGGTGAAGGACATCCCAAAATGGCACACGAAGAGACAAGGCTCCACAATAAGACAAATTGTCCAAGTGAACTCGTTAAAGGTATTACGAGAAATTCAACAACACAAGTACTCAGTACATCTGAGAAACAAAGTAATCCCTGATAGAGATAACAAAGAGTCCTGAAAAATAAAGAGAGGTCAATCCGAAAAGCATACTAAATGACAAAATGAAAGCAGGCCGAGTTTCCTTCCAAGAACGCTAAGTTTAACATTTTCAACCAGATGCGGCACACAACTTATAGATCACATGGATCCTGAGTTCAAAGTGAACCAGGAAAATGAAGAAACAAACCAAAAGACCGAAAAACAAAACAGGCAAGCCCATAATCTGTCAATGCAATATGATGAATCACAATTAATCCCTCATCACCATCAAATTTTCAGCCCCAGCATTTTTCTAAGCTCTCACTCACGTTCCGCAACAAGAAGCTAATCGACATCTTTAACATTGTCGCCCCTTTTTCACCAACTTTTTCTTTTTCTATTTGTCGTTGGGCTTGACTGATATCCTTTAGCAATGTTATTATAAATCAAATAAAGAGTAATGTTAGTATCAAAGTAAATTTGTTACTGTTAGGATAATTTGGTGTGATTTATAACTATTATTTATTATAAGTCATACCATTACGCTTAAGGCACTAAGGTACCGGATCCCATTAGAATTCTGAAGTTAAGCGTGCTTGGGCGTGAGTAGTACCAGGATGAGTGATCTCTTGGGACATCCTCGTGTTTCCAACCTTACAAGGTTGGGGGTCCTCGGAAATAGCCTCTCAGCACTGTTACACCCTGAAGGGGTAAGGCTGCGTACATTCACTCCCCCCAGACCCCGCTTTTGCGGGAGTCCTTGAGGCACTGGATCTGTTATTATTATTGTATACTATTATACTTAATACCGCTTGTTGTTTTGATAATAATAATTGCTTAAATAAATACTTAAATACAATAAAATAACTTTGTCGGCCGTACTAAGATTCACTTTTAAAATAATTAATAAGAAATGAAAATAGAAACGCCCGTGCTTTACCTGCTCAACCTAGTCCAGCAAGTGCAAGCCTAAATTTTTGTTGACTATATTTGACCGGGCGATTCTACCATACAGAGTACTTTTTTTTTTTTTTTCCTGCATTAGATAATTTTGTTTTTTTTTTACTTAGAGTAATCTTATTGTCAGAGTAAAACTGTTATTATCAAAGCAACCTTTTAGTTTTTAAGATAATTATATGACTCTTTTTATTTATAAGTTATATTATTACTCTAATAATAATAATTTTTTTTTTGATAATAATTCTTTTTATATTTTTAAGTAATCGTACTGCACATTTTTTTTGGTAAAGATGGTCTATTTTAAAACATTCAGTTATCATCATTTTGTTTTGCTAATCACCTTTTGGTTTATCCTGGTTATGTTTATTAGATAAGGCTATATTTTATCGACATATAAAAAGTTTTACTTCACCTTATTTAGAAAAAGAAAGAGTACACGTCTTCATTTTTGTTGACGACCTTTAACAGCTACTTTGGTAGCTTTTATGTGCTATATTTATAAGGAAGATAAACAAGTTGCAGAATGGATTGCTAATAATGACATAATAATTGTTTGATATGTGACCCGTTATTCATTCCTTTCAGTTGCCTTTCATTGGTTGATGACGCATTATGTGTGGTGCTATACATAATATACTTTTCATTTTGGACATTTATTACTTCGGTAGTCTAACATTTAATATGCATAACGATTGAAAATTTATCATATAAACACCCATAGTAGAATTCAGTGAATTTTTAAAAGAAATTGACAAATTTAACTATATTATGCGTATACGATGGATTACAATAATACATATGAAATATAGCAGTGTTTTCAGTGAAAATTTAGTGGATTACGATGAAAAATTATTGAATATTATTGAAGATACCTCTATAATGTTTGATTAATAAAAATTTCAAGCTTTAAGATACTTGTGTCTAAAATTTTTTGCTTGTAAAATATTATATATATATATATATATATATATATATATATATATATATCAAAATATCATAATATTTAAATAATAGATATTTGTTGTAAATATTGGATATTTTTTGGGTACAATTTTTAGAGTCGAGTTTGGATATTATTGAATATTATAGAAAATCATGAATTATGTAAAAGGTCTTTATATACATATACATATATATATATATATACACACCCGTATGCTTCGTGGTTAAGAAAAATTAAACCGCCTCTGTTTTCCAATATATATACACACAACACACGCAGCACAGCATCATCACATGATACAAACAAAACAAAAGAAAAGAAGTGTGAGAGATTGGGTTGTGAAAATTTTAATAATATAATATTCTTTTGTTCTGATACAAAATACTTGCTATTTTTCTTCAAGCTTATCTGGGTTTGTCTTTTTATTATCTTCCCATAGAGCATAATATCTCTATAGTTTTATAACATATTATCAGCACGGATCTCTACCCAGCTGATTGTTCTATACTCGAGGTAAGTTTTCCTTTCCTAATCTTTGTGATTTATAATTTTACTAATCTTGAATTTACTACTCTTGATATTACTGACAAAAATTATTTGCCTTTGACCTTTAATGTTGAGATACACCTTGATGCTGTGAATCTCGGACAATTAAAAAAGATAAATAACGCATCCTAGCAGGATCGCGTCAAAACAATGATATTTCTCATGCATGATATCTCTGAATGATTGAAAGCTAAGTATGTTATTATAAAGAGCTCGTATGTCCTTTGATTGAATTTAAAGGAGAGGTTTGATCATTAAATGTCTATGATTTCCCCTAAAGCTCGGTATGAATGGATTCACTTGCGGCTGCAGGATTTTAAAACTGATAGCGAGAATAACTCTGCAGTATTTAGTATTACCTCCTGACTGCAATTATGCAGTGAAAATATTACTAAGGAGGATATGTTAGAAAAATTATTTTTGACTTTTTGTGTCTTCAATATGCTCCTGCAGTAGCAATATCTAGAACGAAAATTTAAAAAATACTCAAAGTTGATATCTGGCTCCTCGTTGCTGAACAAAGTAATGAATTGTTGATGAAAAATCATCAGACACGGCTAACTGGATTTGAACCATTCTCTGAAATGAATGCTTCGACATATGGCCAACATGGACATGATCAAGGCTGTAAACGTGGACATGTCAGGGCCATGGACGAGGTTATAGTCGCGGTCATAATAACTGACATTATGGTACCCATAATGGACCAAAATTTAAGAAGTCCACTAACGATGAGGAGATGAAGGAAAAAGAAAAACTTTCGTTTTTCGTATTTTTTACTTTGCATATTCATGGTTGGTTAAACGGCCTACTTATTATCTATTATTTATATGGTCAGCTATGCCGCCTATTTATTATATGTTATTCATATGGTTAGCTATGCCGCCTACTTATTATCAGCTATTTATATGGCTATATTTCTTAGCCAATCTATTTAAAGGCTCCAGAAGAGCACATATCATGTTTCTTGAAGAAACAATATTTAATTTCAATATACCCATTGGAATAGTTAACCAGAAATTAACAGACCCAAAAGACTTTTATTTTATGACATGACTATTTGAGTCATCCGGGTATAAATATGGTTAGGAGAATTGTTATATCGGGTGTTTCAAATTTGGCTGAAGGCTCCGGAAGAGCACATATTATGTTCCCCGAATGGAGAAAGCTAAACATAAGAGATGCTATGTTTTCCAGTAGATCACAAAGAAACTTGATCACTTTTCGAGATATTCGTCACAATGGTTATCATATTGAGATGATAAATGAGGGTGATAAAGAATATCTTTATATTACATCGCTTACTTCAGAAAGAAAGTAGAAAAATTGTCAGCAGTTTCTTTTGGGTTATATTATACTTACATAAACTAGATTTGAATCAAACACATAGTTAACCAGAAGTTAACTGATTACAAAACGTTCACCCTGTGGCATGACCGTTTGGGCCATCCAGGTGTAACGATGATAAGAAAAATTATTGAAAGTTCTCATGGGCACTCATTAAAGAACCTGAAGATTCTTTCTCCTGATGAAATTTCATGTGCTGCCTGTGCTCAAGGCAAAATGATCACTAGGCCATCCCCAACTAAAATTGGAATTGAATCTCCTAACTTTCTGGAAAGAATACAAGGAGACATATGTGGGCTTATTGTTCTATCATGTGGACCATTTCGATATTTTATGGTGTTGATAGATGCCTCAACACGTTGGTCACATGTTTGCCTATTATCTACTTGCAACGTGGCAATTGTGACACTCCTTGCACAAATAATCCGACTATGGGCTCAATTTTCGGACTACGCGATTCAGAAGATCCGTCTTGATAATACATGCGAATTTACATCCTAAGCTTTTAATGACTATCGTATGTCAGTTGGGATTACAGTTGAGCACCCTTTGGCTCACCAATATACACAAAATGGTCTTGCAGAATCTCTAATTGAACGCTTGAGGCAAAACCATTATTATTGCCAACTTTTACATAGGCACATGTTATGATAAATGTTGTAGCACTAATTATGGACCCCCCGGTATAACTTGTCCCTGACAAGATCCAGATATATATCCCATCTACGAATTTGATTATATACTGTATGTTCTAATTATTCCACCTCAATGAGAAAAGACGGGTTTAGATAAGGGGACTTTTGAATTTATCTGAAGAAATTAATTGGAAACGTTTTACAAGCATCATTTGCTGATTGTCAATTTGACGAAACAAGGTTTCCAGAATCAGGGGGAGAAAAATCGAAAGTTGGAAAATGAGAATTTATATGGAGTGCATCATTGGACCAGAAGTTCAAAGAATTGTTCACTTGTAAATTATTACAAGCCAATTCATAGATACATCCACTAATGGAAAGAGGGTGACCAAAAAATATGTCCCCATTATAGATGCTCATGCTCGAATTAATATCCCAATTGAGCGATTATCTAATGTATTGATAAATGCATCCATTGCACGCCGGAAGCTACCTGAGACTATTGAAATAGTCAAATTATTGAAATTATGACGATAAAAAGATCTCTATGAATTATGGGATATAATGAAACCAAAATAAAAATTGATCTGATGTTTGTATGTACAGTAGCTACTCCCTGATCAAAGAAATTGAAAATCTTGAACTAGTGTTTGTTCAAGAATGCCAACAAAGAAATGATTGGCTAAAATAGAAAGGTGCAATTCAGGCTAAGATTAGCCATGTGTAATTTTTGGACCTGAAGTTCGCCTAAAGAGTAAAACCTATAGGCTGCATATGAATATTGGTGTAGAAAATAATGAGGTGGTGAAATGCACAATTTGTAGCCCAAGGTTCATAGAGACCAAAAATTGATGTGACATACATATGAGAAATGGATGCAATTAATCTGGTGGTCTCTGTATGCGTCTTATGGATGTAATAATAGCTTGTTTGTATTTATTACTTACGATGATAGTTATATGAAAATCCCTGAAGGACCAAAGATGCCAGAAGCATTTAATTCGAAACCGCAGTACATATCTACTGAAAGAGAGATATGTTAATATCGTCATGACTCTTGAAGAGTTTAGAGAAGCTATTATAAACCTAAACTGAGAACTCGAGATTCAGGATCTCGGAAAAGGGAATATTTTGTCTCGAGCTGTACATTGAGCACTAATATGATAGAGTATTACTCTATTGATCAACTCATACCAGTACGGTATTTGAGTATTTCATTATGTTATTTAGTGCCTCAATTTTATTTAATTTCTTGATAAATATAAAGACCTTTTTCGGTCCTCAATGAGGTAACGAATGAATTCTTGACCCTAAAGTACCATATCTTGGTTTAAGTGACGTATTGATACAGCTGTCACACAACCAGGTATGGCCTCTTTGGTCAACTTGTCACTAGTATGTGATATGTGGTTAAATGTTTATCTTGATCAACGAGTATACATTATTATGTTATGTCGAGCTTGCAACTAATTTTTTTGTATGCAAGTATTGGTTATTTATTTGAACCACACGGGGTAAGTGACAAAGCATGATATCTCGTTGTATAGCTATACTGTTATGTTTTGGCAATCACTAACAATTGCAGCAACTGTTGAGATACTTGCGCTTTATGAGCAAGTAGAGTATGGGCGATATCAAGGCCCTTGACCCAACATATTTCGTAAAGCTTCCAACGATCAGGGGAAGTGCAACAGTACTATATGAAGATAAGTCTGCATTGTTCAAGCTAAAGAGCGTTTATAGAACCAGTGCACTTCAAAGAAGTTTTTTTTTTCACTCTGAAGCTTCCTAAAGAAAGATGAAGTACATGTTCGATCAAGAACCTGGAAAAGTTATTCAAGAAAGCATCTACAACAAACTTTCGAGAGATTGGCATTCGCCAACTTCGAAATATCCTTGATTAATGTGCACTCTTGAAGAGGAGTTAACTATGCACTGTACTTTTTTTCCTTCGCAATGGTTTTTTCCACTGGGTTTTTTCTTGGCAAAGGTTTTTTAACGAGGCAGTTCAAGAAGCGTATATAACTCGGACAATATACACTTTCAGGAGTGTTAAGTCCCGCACATATTATAAGAACGGGACACAACTAAGCATATCTCACTGAAGTTCTTCTTTAAACACGAGCTTCAAAAGATGGGTAAAATAGATGTTCAACAAGTTTGCTCAAGTAAGAACCTGGCATACTTGTTCACGAAAACATTGCCAACAACAACTTTTGAGAAATTAGTTTACAAAATTGGTATGCGTTGAATCAGAAATGTCTCTCACTAATATATTCACTTGAGGGGGAGTTAAATATGAGCTGTACTCTTTTTTCCTTTGCTATAATTTTTCCCACTGGATTTTCCCTAGCAATGTTTTTAACGAGGCAAGCGTATTTAGCTTGAACGCTATACACTTTCAAGAGTGTTATGTCCCGTTATGACGGAAGATATCCAAAGGGGAGGATTGTAAATATTGGATATTTTTCGGGTATAATTTTTAGAGCCGAGTTCTGATATTATTAAATATTGTAGAAAATTAAGAATTATGTAAAAGATCTTTGTATACATATGTACATATATAGGTATAATATATGTATATATATACCCGTATGCTTCGCTGTGAAGAAAAATTAAACCGCCTCTATTTTTCTATATATATACACACAACACGCCCAACACAGCATCATCACATGATACAAACAAAACAAAACCAAAGAAGTGTGAGGGATTGGGTTGTGAAAATTAATAATATAATATTCTCTTATTCTAATATAAAATACTTTGTATTTTTTTTCAAGCTTATCTGGGTTTGTCTTTTTATTATCTTCTTATAAAGTATAATATCTCTATAGTTTTATAATAATATTTAAATTTAATGATACCTGAAATAAAAAGCGCGAATTAAGAGACATAAATTGGAGGAAATAAAATATTAATAAAAATTTATGGGTAGGGAAGTAGAGAAATAAATAAATTAATATTTGTTAGATTAATTAATAAATTAATTAGTAGTTGTTGGATCTTGTAGCATGCCAACAACACAATGGACTCAAGTCAAGCTATTCATCCTCAATACAGTCTCCAGCACAACTTCCTCAAAAGTATCTTTAATATAAGATATTTTATCCCAAATTATTTACAAAATGGTAAATTTTTACTTAATTATTACACTTTTGTAGCTGGATGTTGATGTAATGCGTAAATGTGGGATTTGAGAAAGTAAAGGTTCAACGGCATTCCATTTTAATTTTATTATGAAAATAACAAAATAAGGGGAAAATAGTTACTTAATTTCTCAAAAACCTAAAAAAAGAGAAAACCCTAATAATTTTTGAAAATAAATATTAAATTGAATAAAGAAAACCCTAATAATTCCAGGACCGGACCGAATTGGACCGATTAGCATTTTCTATTTTTTTTACTACAAATTGAATTTAGCATTATGTTGTCAATTTTGGGGAAACATTGAAGGAAACTAATAGAAAAAATACAATAATTCAACAACATATAATTGTCACGGAAATCAAATTGCAAAAAGAAAAATGATAATTGTCAACATTAATGCAACATTATCAATTGAGTAATGATTGAAGTGTTTTTCCGTAAGGGCTGTTATGCTACAAAAGTCATCTCCCAACCTACAATTTTAAATATGAACATGTCAGATTTTCAAACAACAATTATGAACAAAAAGTTAATATTAGAAATAGATTTTCACCCAGCCATTAGATTCTCAAGCATCAATGATGTTGTCATCCATAGAAGTTCTTTCTAAATCTGTAAATTTCAAACACAAATAAATATTAAACAAAAAAAATTTAAAAAGTAAAACATAAAATTTACTACCATAAAATACTAATACCTTTTTCAAGCTGCTCTAACTCTTCAAGACTTTCCTCTACATTAATTGTGTGGGGTGATGAACGAAGCCAATCTTGTCCACATATAAGAGCTTGAACCATCTTTGAAAAGATAACAAATACTATATTAAAATTTAACAGACAATGAAAAAATATTGTAAAACAAGATGCAAAAAATTAAACACATCACCTTAGGTGTCAAAGAACTTCTAAATGAATCAAGATGGTGTCCCCCTGCACTAAATGCGGACTCTGATGCAACTGTAGAAATTGGCATAGCTAGTACATCACGCGCTAGACGATCAAGTATTGGAAATCTTGGTCCATGAAGTTTCCACCATCTCAAAATATCAAAATCATCAATTTCATCATTGTCTTCATTCAAATATTTATCAAATTCTGTTTTCACGAATCCCGCACCATCTGAGCCACTCTTCATCCTCTTAATTTCTGCCACTATCTCTCTCTGAACAAAGCTACCACCGAAAACTTCGAATGAGTTGTCATTTGTTGATGTACTTGTCTGCACATCCTGAGAAGCTATAGAGGTATACTTTCTCCTATATTCATCAAAGAGATTGCGAGGGGCTTGATATACTTTGTTAGTTAAATGCTCACCTTTATCCTCCCCGTACATTCTATGAAGGGTAAGTCGCAAACCCACCAATTTAACTCTAGGATCCAGAATAACAACAATATATACCAACATATTCATCTTCTCAATGTTACCCCAATACTTATCATATTTTTCTTTCATTCGAGCAGCCATAGAAGCAACTCCCAATCGTCACGACTCAAACAAGTTTGCAGCAAATTATAGATGGCAACAATTTCGAAAAAGAAAGTGTTGGATGTAACGTATAAAGTCCCGGAAACTCGAAGAGTCTATTGATAAAAACCTTCTAAGAATTTGGCTACTCTACCAATAGTACGCCAATCATCTTCAGTAGGAGCTCCTACATTTTCGACACCATCAATCTCCAATTTGTAAAAAGGGTCTTTCTCTCCATACCTCTCAAATACTCTCTCGAATTTTAATGCCGTGGTTAACATGATGTACGTAGAATTCCACCTAGTGCTAACATCAAGTGATAATGACGCCTTGCTCTGTATGTTCTCTACCATCACACACTCCTTAAATCTTTGCAACCTCGCCGGAGATTGTCTAACAAATTTAACAGCAGCTCGAACACGATCAACAGCATTTACAGCTATCTTCAGGCCATCCCATACAATAAAATTAACAATATGTGCGATGTATCTCATGTGCAAATACTTCCCTTCACTCACAAAACCCTCTCTTTGTGACAACTTTTTCTTCACATAAGCACATGCTACATCATTACTACTTGCATTATCAACAGTCACGGTGTACAACTTAGCTTGAAATCCCCAATCCATCAAACATTGTTCAATGGCTTTACCAATTGCTTCACCTTTATGACTAGAAATTGGACAAAAGTTTAAAATTCTTTTTTGTAGCTTCCAGTGATTATCAACAAAATGAGAAGTGAGGCACATATAGTTTATCTTTTGAATAGAAGTCCATGAATCCGTTGTCACGCAAACCCTTTGACATGAATTCTTAAGGAATTCTTTGAGTTTCACCCTTTATTTCAGATAAAGTTCATAACAATCACGTGCAATTGTGATATGTGAAGGCATACGCAAATCAGGACAAACAACTGACATCAAGTGCCTAAATCCTTGCTTCTCAACAAATCTAAATGGCAATTCATCAACTATGATCATGTAACTTAAGGCATCCCTAGCATCATTTTGATTTAATACCCATGCTTTTAATTTGATTTCTGTCTCTTCACCACCTTTTCCAGACTCAAAAACCAATTGTGATTGTTTTCCTTTACTCTTATTAGCAGGGGTTTTTTTCGCATTTTATAGCATGATATTTCAAATTTTTTGTACCATTGGTTCCAGGATTAGCAGCATAAGTAACATGGCAGTAAATACACCTAGCTCTTTGTTGACCATCTTCACTATTGAAGCTTCAAAATGATTCCAAGCTTCTGATCTTTTGCGCCCCTTTTTCTTTACTCACAGTTTTTTTGTCTGTTTTGTTGTGTCCTCAACCTCTTCACTTTCACTAGAATCATCGAGCTCCATAGATTGGGGTGTAGGTCCAATAGATGGAATTGTATAAGTCTCAGTTCTTTCTTCTGAGGTCATAAATATTCTGTTGGATTATGAGCTCGACATCTAATGAGAGAATAAAAACACAAATATACAATGTCACACAAAATGGGCTGGGCTCGATGCAATAGCTCTATATAATAAAACTCTTCTTTAATTACTCACATAAGGAGTTAATGCAGTTAACAAATCTGTAGTTATGAACCGAGTGTAAAATTTGTGACATATAAAGAAAAATGATAAGTATTATCAAGAATATACTCTTAAGTGTTATCAAGAAAAATTGAGAGGAACCAATTTTGTCTTACAATAAAATATTAGGCACCACTGTAAACAAAAGAAAAGTTGAGGGACTAAAATTCAAATGGATATACTTAGATAAACAAGTAAAACTTTTTTGAACAAAAATTAAAAATTAAACAAAGCAAAACAAAACCAACCAAGCCTAAAATAAACAAAATGTAAATCAAAATAATTACCCAAATAACTCAATAATATACTAGAAAAATAAGAAATTAAACAAAAATTAGGGATTTACCCCAAAAGAAAATGAGTTGTCGGTCAGTGGCGTGGCCGGCCGTAGTCGGTCGGTGGCGTGGTGTGGTGGCTAGTGGTGGTTGGTTGCAGCAGTAAAGAGTTAGGGTTAAGGGAAAGGGAAAGGGAAAGGGAAAGGGAAAGGTGGGGTGCGGGTGGGTTGTGAGTGAGAGGAAGGGAAAGGTGAGGAGGAAAGAGAAAATGGGTATGGGGTGGGGTGGGGTGGGGTGGAGGTTTAATTTAAATATTAATATTATTATAATATTTTTTTAATATTAATATTAATAAATATTATAACTTATATTGGGTTTCGGTCCGGTCCCGGTTTTTTCGGGTTTGGACCGGATCGGACCGAAACCCGAAATACAGTCTCTTTATGGACCGAGGACCGGACCGATATTTAATCGCTCCGGTCCGGTCCGGTTTTTCGGTCCGGACCGGTATTTGAACACCCCTAGCTATAAGTGTCCTTCCTCCCATCATGTAGGGCACTTCTATCGTATTGCCATGGCCTCCCCAACAGCAAGTGGCAGGCATCTATGGCCACCACATCACACCACACGCCATCCTTCTATGTTGACCCAATCAAAAAGTTAACCAAGCAACGTTTAGACATGGTACCAGATTTTCTTTTTTTAGCCAAGATAACTTGTAGGGACTTGGATGAGCTTTTGTCTTCAACCCCAGCTTGGCAACTGCCTCTTCGAATATGACGTTCTCACAACTTCCTGAGTCTATCACCATGCGGCATACTCTACTACCAATGGTGCAGGTGGTCTCAAAGATTTTATGCCTCAGCCATCCAACCCCTGGTTCTTATCTTGGCACAAAGCAAAGCGCGCCTAACCAAAAGTAGGCACCCTTCATCGCCTACCACAATGTCTTCTTCTACTAGCGTTACTTGCATGGGCTTCCTCCTCTATAACCTCGCCGTCTTCTCCATTGAACTCTTCGATGTAAAGACGCTTGCCAGGTATGTCACCCTTACGACACTTAGCAACACGGTGCCCCACCTCTACACACTTGAGGCAACGAGTCCTCGAAGTAGCCGCCAAGTCCTGAGTAACCGGCTTACTGGTGTTGGTGACTACTGGCCCATTCTATGTATCCTGAGTTGGCGATGCTCTCACTTGGTCGCTTCCGCCAACCTGTGCTGCCCAGGCCCCGCCAACTTGGCGATGCCTTTGCTGCCGCTCAATGTTCATGGCCCTCTGGCTTGCCTCCGACACGAAAAAAATGCCGAACATGTTCAACACCTTCTATATAGATTCCTTCAAACCGCCAATGTGATGATCCTCCAATTGCTCTCCCATCTCCGCCAAGTCATTCCTGGGGACCAACGCCTTGTACTCCTCCACGGATCTAGTGCCCTGACACAACACTGCAGTCGTTGATACATCACCTTGGCGTGATTGTTCGGCAAGAAGGTGCCCCTCATATGTTGCTTCATCTTCTCCCACAACTCTATTTTCGCCTTCCCCTGACGAAGCCGCATGTGCTTCAGCTACTACCACCAAACTGCGGCTCTACCCTGTAATCGGGTAGCCACCAATGGTTCCTGCTTCCTCTTCGGCACCTCCTTAACCTCGAGAATCTCTTCCACTGCAGCAAGCCAATATCAGAAATCCTTCACGTGTCCTCCTCCATTAAACTCCAGGATCTCAATCTAGAGACTATATTCCCACCTTCGATCATCGAAGTCATTAGTGTTGTCGGTATTGGGCCGATGCCTCATCTATCTTTGGTCCGGTGGCTCAGCATCAGGAAATGGATTTGGAAACTCTCGTCCATTTTGTCCTCGTCACCCGGTGTCGGCGGTTGTTTGGGTTTGTTCTCCAGCTTCTGCTTAGGATTTGCCCCTAATTGAATCTAGATACGCTTGAATTGTTGGAGTTTCTCTTCCATCTCCTCAAGCCTCCTCGTGTTCCGCCATTGCACATCTTACTTGTAAATGTATCTGACGACGGCGTACCTCTGTCACTCATGGGCCATCTCAGAAGTTGTTTTGAGCTTTGATACCAACTGATGCAACACGTAAGAGTGGGATTTGGAAATGGGAAGGTTCAATGGCCTTCCCTTTATTAGGAAAATAACAAAACAGGGGAAAAACAGTTACTCAATTTCTCACAACCTGAAAAAGAGATAACGCACTTATAATTCTTCAAAATAAATCTAAAATTGAATGAAGAAAGCCCTAAATTTCCTCTTATTTAAATATAGGAGCTATTTGACTAAGAATAAAACACTAAAAAATAAATATAAAAATCTAAAAATTAAACTAATCCTAATTAAAGTTAACTTTTAATTGCAGCACCCAGATCAAGTTGCCAACAACCAACACCCGCTTTTCTCCTATACACCAGTCGTAGCCATAGGGGTAATGCCAGTTGCATTAGATGTGTTTCACAATTTTGAACTAAAATTAATTGTTGGAGTGGGAACCTTGTCCCACTTAGAAGAATTAGAATAGGGGGAGCCTTGTTTATCTGCTCCCTTGTTTATATGCCGGGCCGAGACGCTACATGGCGTGGTAATTTTTCTGAGCCTTTGCTTTCATGTTTGGATTTAATTTTTTCCATTGTGAGTTAAGGCAATTTTACATCCATCATTAATATCTCCACAATTAGTTGAACCACTTTTTTTGTTTTTTAAAATTATTCTCCCACTTTTTCCATGGGGACAAACCCAGATCTACAAGTAGGGAACCCAAAGATAAAATAATACACAACACTACGAAACCCAAAAAAAAAAAGTACAATCCAAAACAAGCTCACAAAGCAACCATGACAAAATCAAAAAAGAAAAAAAAAGAAAAAAAAGAAAAGAAGAACCGTATAGCACAAACCCCAGGCACAGTACTTCGTATTTTAGATTTGCAGATTTGTGACCGGATGGACTTCATCTCTAAGAGCTTGTACATTGGAATAGACAGTTTAAAGACACATACCAGCTCTGAAACACCAGCTATGAATAAGGTCGAGGCTTCCACAGTTTGATGCTTTCAATATTCCAAGCAGTCTCATCTAATTTATGAGGGAATTCATTGCATCACGCTGTTAACCATTATTCAAGCCTAAATTTAATACCACAAAAAGTGCCCTCATCCTCCAGGGATTTAATGTCCATCTTCAAAATTGGCCCATCCCATAGCCCCATGCCACTAACATTATGAGACTTCTATAAGGAGTTCAAAAATAGTCTTTTGTATCGGCTCTTTAGTGCATATTCACCTATCCAATTATCGTGCCAAAATCTAATATTTCATACATTCTCGATTTTGATTTTAAAATTTTTAGTGACAACTTGCACAACCCTTCGAACTTCGTATATTTGCCCATTCTAGAATTCCAATAAATCCGCCCATAAGCAGCATGGGTTTATCAGACGATGCCTTGAGTCTAACCATTTCATCCCACATTCGAGCCCTTGAAGATTAGATAGAGGGGTGATCGACCACCCACATTAACTAGACCAGGTATGGCTTATCCACTACACCTTTAGCTATTAGTTGATTTTACCGACCAAAAGTAGTTGTTTCTCTGCGAACTTATCCAATTCCATGAAGGCAAAACAAATTTGCTTTCCCAAAACCTAGGTGTTACGAGCTATCTGAATAGGGCTTGACAATCGGGGTGAGCTATGAGGAGTGCTATGTATGCTGTCAGAGATGGAAGGTTAGGGGTGTTACGATTTGCTTCCACAGTTTGAGGCTTTCAATATTAGGGCATGCTCTGGACTTTTTCCAAATATTTTGTCTTTCCAGCGTGGATGACAAAGGGAGGACATTTTCAAACCCAGAAGAATGGGATGGCCTAGATGATGTAGTTGGGATGGCAAACTTATTTTCATTTAAAAGAAAACATGGCTCCATTGGGCTATCTTGTTAAGGCCCACAAGAAGCAATTGGTCCAAATTCATCTTCCGCCACTGATAAAATAGGTTTCCTCACCTGCAACTTTTGGAACCGTGTGACAATGGTGCCGAGACGGCTGGTGATGAACCGTGTGACAATGGTGCCGACTTCCATTGTCACACGGTTCATCACCAGCCGTCTCCCTCGGGAATGCTAAAGGACTACACACGTCCCTCACCGATGCTGCCAAATTACCCGCTTGGTTTGACGAATCCTAGGAGGCATTATCTGTATCTGACATTGTAGACCATTGATCATCTCTATCATTTCCTCACACATTGGAAAAATAACAGACTAAATTCTCTTGGATTTGAATCTCAAAGGTTGAATTGCTATTCTAAGGGATAAATCTTTATGAATTAAGGACATTGCTATTGAATCAATCATGATTCTGGTAATCGCAAAGGACAATCTCTTTTTTATGCTTTTTTCCATACATATGAAATCACCCCATTGATTATAAATTTTCTCAAACATCTCTTTGCACCAGGTTTGGGCCGGAACCCCCAGAATTTCTAGCCATGTTCTCTTCAATCGGCATACTTCACATCCAGACTATAATTCAATCACATCGAACCATTTCTTCAGTCAATCATTACCTAGCATCATCCTCGCTTCCTCACTCCACTCAAATATGAGGATGAATTTATACATCCCCATATTGATCACATTGATGTTGAAAACACCTTCCACCACAAACATACTCTTTAGAAATGAAGCCTCAAAAGGTCTAGATGACAATGCTGTGAGGCTCCTGTGTTGGAAGCCACTGATCTCCTCACAGATACGACCCTCACCTACTCTCCTTTTATCACATCATTTTCCTGCTCTCGATTTTGATGGGTCTCCACAGGTGTATCATCTCTAGGGTTTGCAATGGGGTAGGGCGGGTACGGGAGTTGCCTCCTCCATACCAATACCTGCCACCCAAATCCATACCCATACACGCCCCATTACCCTCCATGGATATGAAGTGGGTACTCATACCTACCAGATAGGTATAAACTCATACCCGTACCCGCGGGTATCCAAGGGTTATCCATTACCTGCTCTGTACCTGCTGTAATACAACAACAATAATAACAGATCCAGTGCCTCAAGGGCTCCCACCTAAGCGGGGTCTAGGGGGAGTAGATATACGCAGCCTTACCCCTTCAGGATGTAATCCTGTCGAGAGGCTGTTTCTGAGGACCCCCAACCTTATAGGGTTGGCAACATGAGGACTTCCCAGGAGGTCACTCATCCTGGTACTACTCTTACCCAAGCATGCTTAACTTCGGAATTCTAATGTGGGTACTAAACAATTATTGAAACCTGCAAAGTTCAATTATTTTTCTATAACATTGATAAATAATATAAGTAATTGAACTTGAACATATGTTTTTTTAATATGAAGTTAATCAGATACAAAACAAAGCTGATTATCTTGCAACATGTGGATAACCGGTTTTACGTGCCTTGTTGCAATCCCTAATCATCTCTGACAATATTGAGGGGCGTAGTTCTCTTTAGTCTCCATTCCATACTAGTTCCTTCGTTGCTTGTCCATTTGATTTTGCTCATTTTACCATCATTTTCCAGCTCCCTACATAGCTCCCATGTAGGGTTGGAATAGCTTTTCATTCATCTTAGCAATGACAAAATCTAACAAAAGCGAATGAACCTCTCATTACTGCTCGTCTCTTCAGGGATATGTAAATATTATTAATTCGGCCAAATCTATCATATACTCTCCTCAGCTGCATCTTGTTGGTCTCATCTCGGAGTTGGTCCATAAAAATCATGAAAAGCTTCACTTATAACGTTGGATCCCATGGCCAAGTCTTCCCATTTGGTTTAATCTCCTATTCCTCCTCTGACCATGTGTGTCATCTCTCTCACGACACACTCTCTCTCTCACCATTTTTATTTGTAAGTCACATCTATAGTATAATATTTAATAATTCATTTGTTTACACTACTGCATTACACTTTACACGATTAATGCTTTTATTTAATCTTTTAGGCATTTTGTTGAACAGTTGGAGTGCAATCATGAACTAACAACTTTTTTTCCCTTCGTAGGGAGAAGCAAGGGATTTCAGACAAGGAAGGAGCAGTTGGGGACAAAAGGGTACAGAGAGATGAGCCGCAAAGTAGGGATGAACACCGATGACTTGTTAGGCGGCGAGCACGCTGCTTAAGTGCGCGGTTGAATTCTTTAGTTCTATGCATTTATTTCCAATGGGCAATCTTAGGAGCATGGTTTCCATTGTTCAGGAAAAACTTTCTTTTAAAAAAATTTGAATCGTGTTGAGGATTGTTGGATGTGCTTCAAATTTTTGAAGTAAAATTAGTTGTTGGAGTGGAAACCTCGTCTAAAATAGAAGACTTAGAAGAGTGGAGTCTTGTTTATCTGCTCCCTTGTTTATATGTTGGGTCAGGCATGGGCGCGACGTGGCGTGGTATTTTTTCCGATCAAGTTTTTTTAAAGTTCGAATCTAATTTTTTCCATGGTGAATTAAGGTGATTTTTCATCTATCACTAATATCTCCATGATTCGCGCAACCGTTTTTTTATTTTTCTCCCATTAACATCTGCTACTTCAAAAATTATCTCCCCACTTACTTTGTTTTGCTCAATTGATAAGAGTATAGGGAGATTGAGTTCTTCTCTATAAACTGGTTTCAAGGATACTCAAAAAATAATTAAAAAATAATTCTTAGTAAAGTTTTCCCTCTCTGTCAGTAACGACAGCCTCTCTCTTTCTCTCTCTAAAGTTCAGTTCTCTCCAATTAGGGAATTGTCTGTATTTCTTAGCAATTGTGACATATTCTAGTCTGCCACTCTAAAGTGCACTACAATGGTGGATGCTGTTGGAAAAATGATACAAGCTAAACTTAAGTGTTATGGAAAAATATTCTAACCGTACCTAATTACCGGCTGTTCACCATTATTAGTAGTTCAGGGTCATTAAAATTGTGACCGTTGGCAATTAAATGACAATATAGCCGTTGAAATTTATTACGTCCATTTATAGCCGTTGGAATCCATTACAGCCGATGACTTAATACTTATTACCGTTTATAGCCGTTGGAATTTATTGCACCCGTTCTTTTTAATACTTGTTATAGTTGTCTATACTATATATATACCATTAGCTATAACAACCAAACAGGAACACTCTCTGTCTCTCTCTCTCTCACGGTTTTTCTCTCTCCTAAAATTTGGGCAAAGTTCAAGGCACTCCTACCCGGCAATTAACGAGTGCACGTTAAGGGTCGGACCGTGTAAATCCTGGAGGATGGCCGCCGCATATCTGTTTGCACCGGAGCAGAGCCAAAATCGTCTTTTAGGACAGTGGTATTTCCCACGGCACGGTATCTTCGGTATTTCCTAATCTACTCTCCCTCTTTCAGGTATTACTTGATTATCGTGTTCATTTATTCGGCTGCGGTTTTTTATACAAGTTTATTGGAATATTTTAATGTGTTGTACCGAGATTTTTAACACTAATTTTCGTATAATTTCACTGTTTAATTTATAGTATTTTTCTGGTTATTTTACTACACTTATTCGGCTATTTTACTGCATCTTTCAGCAGTATTTTTCTGATATTTGTACTGTAGTTGTCGGTTATTTTCTGGTAACTTAAAACAGTATTTTACGCTGTATTCTACACGCTGTTATATGTGGTATTGTAGTTGTACATGTCTATATTTCTTACAATCCAAAAGACGATTTAACAATCAATCATGAGTAATATAGGGACTTGGGATAAACCATTCGTTCTTGTTTGGGCCTACCACCTAAGAATTAATGTAGGAAAGAATGTGCTTTCATGAGATTGATATTTCCTAGCAAATCTATATGCTGATTTAAAAATTCAAAACTTCTGGTTGCATTTTGATGGTCTCTTATTATTGCATTTGTTATTTTTGCTAGCAATAATTTGGACAATATCACCTAATTTCATGTGGTATAATATTGTATCTATTTAAGCCTATGTGGCATACATATTAAATCGCTTCTGTTATTGAGATGAACTCACGTTCATATGACTTATACCACGAGCTGGCGAAATATGGGGGAACTATCATGTTGGACATTGATGATTGGAACTCGTGTGATGCACTATTTTAGATTTCCAAAAAGACAATGCGAATTATGCTTATTTTAATCTAGTTAGCATGAAATGATAATACTCCATTCTAGTTGTGGCATATGAAAGACAACAACTTGATGTGTTAGTTAATTTGCCAATTGAATGCATAATAGAAGGAGTAAGGTCATTAGACCTTACGAGAAAAAGAAAATGAAAGCCCATATGGATCTAAGGGTTTAAATACAATTGGGCCAACAATTGGGTTTTTAAGTGTAGAGGAAAAGGAAAAAATATTTACTTAATAATAAACCAAAAATTATACATGAAGTTTAAGTATGTGTATGTTTGATGCTTTGGATTCCATACACTCTTCCTACTATTTATGTTGTAATTTAAAGGACCTAATTTTCAAGTTTGATATGAAAGAGGTTAGATGGAAACAACACAATGTTGGCATGCATGTATTACTTACGTTTTATCAATTGAAGTTAGATCCACATTCATTTAAACCCTAATATAAGCTAGTGAAATGTGAGGACAGTACTATTGAATGATGCAAAATTCTTGTGTTACATAAGAACTATTTTTTCCACTAAATAGCATAGATTTCTCACTATTCTTTCTTAACACAACCTTTGATTTCCTTTTTGTGGAAAGAGGTGTTCATACTTGAGACTAGTGTTTTATGTTGAAGTAATAAAGCTCTAGGTTATCCTAGATGATGTACCTGTTGATTCTAAAGGGCTCCTTATTTAATGGTTAGATAAAATACTATAAAATGTTATGGTTCTAATTTTTACTACATTAAATTGTTGGGGCGTCTAGCCTATGAAGGTACTCTTGAATATATTATTGCCTTTCTAGTTCAAGTGCTTTAATCTTGACAATCATGTAGCTAGTGCATTTGCGGTTGAGGAAGGTCCTAAAATCCTTGATGACGTTATGAAGTCATAAGTGCACCTATTTCAAAAAAGTTTGTTGATAGCCAAAAATCTTGAATTATAACATTAAGAGAGAAATTTTTATGGGAAAATTAGAGAGGTTTTGGAATTCCTAAATAAAATAAAGTTTAGGTGGTTGAAATTCTCCATGTGATATTTATCAAATCCCTAGATAGTAGCGTCATAATTGATTGTTCCTGGTCACATATAAGCGTGTTTATGGTGGCAGTTTGTATGTATGAAAAGTCAAGTTGATGAGATGCCCCTCTTTGGGGAGTGTGAATGCTATAAATACCATAAAGCTTTTCTTGAGTTAATATAAGAAACTTATATGAGGCACATACGTCACCGATGAGAAAATGAATTAAAAAAAAAAAAAAAAGAAGGTTTTAACTCTTGATTATGTGGATAAAATTCTTAGAGACCTTGACCATTATAAAGGGATAATAGGACTTGTGATAATTTGTGAAAGTCCATAAGTGATTTGGTGTGTTAGTCTCCATGATGATGTGTCAATGTATTATCCACGGCTATGTTTGAAGTATGTGAATATGTTGTCACATGTTACTTGAAATGATGAAAAGCATGTTGTATGTTGCCGAATGCACTGCTGCATATTGTTTTGGGCTGTAAGATGTTGATGTGCATGCTATTATGGACTTTTACATGTTGAATTCTGCAGTACTAGAGTAATACTTGTTGTTTCAGTGGTGCAAGCATGGTATGTTATGTACATACAGCAGATTATGACTGTTAACTGCTGAATTTGTGCAATATTGAATTCTTTTTTTGCTATAATATTGCAACTGCAGTCTTTTGAGCAATATACTATCATTTTAAGATGGTTTCTTGAATTCCAACTTGTAGTTCGGAAAAACATGATATGTTTGAGTATATGAGGACTGTATGTTGTCTACGGAGACTTGTTATGCCCTTAGGATTATTGTTTCATGTATTCCTTTCTAGTTTTTGGAAAAGGAGTAAGGTGCAGGCCACATGATAACCTTGATTGGTCATAGGCTTGGTATTTAGCTTGTGCCTAGATGCCTTGTTTGGTTATTGTCATATGTTGTGTGCTCACGTTGGCCGTTTGAATAACATACTATATGACCCTAGTGTTCATTTGATGAGAATAAAAATGTGGCATCACATCACAAGCCAAATATACTAAGGTAATTGATAGTATTATGTTTTTGGTGAATAACACAACACTCGTCCCTTTATATCATATGTTAGTGGTGGACCTCGTCTACAAACATTGATCCAAATAATGAATATTAAAGTGCTCTAATTAGGTTGTTGAAGCACTAGTGAAGTACTATGAATGGGATTTATGTTGTAGTAGACTCCGTGTTGTGTTGGGTGTTTGTTCTCGTTGAGAGACATTCTACTAATTGCAATATGTTTCTGACACCCCGCTGAAACCTGCATATTTTAGTTATCCTCTTAACGCTGAGTTGGCAGGTAGAAAAATCTAACGGCTTAAGAATGCAGTGTGAGACATTCCATTGTGGGGGGCTGTAAGAGCACCCAAAAGCCTATGAGGTATGTTGCCTGATCATAATCTTTTCTGATTATTGTGTTTTTACTGTTGTTTGCTAGTTATGGCTAGCTCATGAAAATTCGTTATGGTGGAAATATTATTTGTCGATTGTCCAAAGTCGATGTATATAGCTTAATGATGCTAAGCACTTGGGCTTGAGAGTCATGCAAAGGCTTGGGTTGTCGTAAGTTGAGTTGTAAAAGGGATCTTGTGAATTATGGTCTTATGAACCTCTTTCTCTTGATATCACCAAAACTTGGTACAATATTGGTAAGACATGAACTACCCTTAATAGTTAGGTCGCATGTACGCTAAGTACGATGAGAATGGGTATATGGTCCTTTGTGACCTAAACTAATGATAATGTTTCACAATTGTGATGAGATGTGAAAGTGACAGCTTGCGGTATATGGTTTTCGTGCCAACTGTATATATGATATACGTACTATGTGAGTACTTGGGGTGGAGATGTAATTTTACTAATATAATGTGTGCTCCATTAATGTTTTATACTAACTCTTATTGAAGTTGGCAAGCGATGGAGCTAGTTGTTTAACAGTTCATTGCAGGTACCTCAATGTGGGGGTAAGAGCAACTTGTGATTGATGTTGGCAGTAGTCAACTGTGAAATACCGCTTTGTTACAATACAGTGTTGAAGTGCCATTGTGGGGGTTTCCAGCTCCATTAGTGTCACTTTACTGTGACAGTAAAGCTGCAATGGCTGTTGCAAAGAACAAGGTCTATAATGGCAAGAGAAGACACATTCGTCTTAGGCATAAGATCGTGAAAGATCTACTAGAAAGTGGAGTGATATCACTAGACTTTGTAAAGTCTGAAAAGAGTCCTACGGATTCGTTGACAAAAGGCCTTTGTCGTAGAATGATTGTAAGAACATCAAGGGGGAAGGGACTGAAGTCTGTATACGAATAAACTATGATGTATCCAACCTGGGCTTATCAGGTTCAATGTGAAAAGTCATAGTTTCATTCAAGATATGCACTGTGTTTTATGTTGTCCCTCCCTATAGTGTGACAGTGCGAAGACGGGTCCAATGCCGTATGTTGGCGATGTGAGCACGACTTGCACATGACAGACACTGTCTGTATGTTACCAGGGATAAGGTTGAGCTTTAGCTTTTAATGGACCCATATCCATATGTTTGGTGGTGTGCAGTAACACACACTTGATGGGATCCACCTATATAGGTGTGGGAGTCTGACCGCTCCCTATGAAGCATTAAGACTTGCCTTCTAGAGCGCCTATGAACATCCACGACGAGCGCATGGCCGATTAAACGCGCCAAACCGCAGGAGTTGCCAAGATCTGGAGTTCGGTTTGTGTAAAAGTGGAAGACTATACAACCCCTTGTGAGGTTCAAGACGAAAGTCACCTTACAAGATGCTGGTCTTAAACTTGGGTGACACTAGGTGACGATTCAAGTCATGAGACATCGGCACTGAAAAACTGAACTCCCTATGCCCAATCTATCCTTCTTTGTTCTCTTCCGCTTGTATCCTTTGTGGGGGATTGTTGGAAAAATGATACAAGCTAAACTTAAGTGTTATGAAAAAATATTCTAACTGTACCTAATTACCGGCTGTTCACCATTATTAGTCGTTCAGGGTCATTAAAATTGTGACCGTTGGCAATTAAATGACAATATAGCTGTTGAAATTTATTACGTCCGTTTATAACCGTTGGAATTCATTACAGCCGATGACTTAATACTTATTACCGTTTATAGCCGTTGGAATTTATTGCACCTGTTCTTTTTAATACTTGTTATAGTTGCCTATACTATATATATACCATTAGCTATAACAACCAAACAGGTACACTCTCGGTCTCTCTCTCTCTCACGGTTTTTCTCTCTCCTAAAATTTGGGCAAAGTTCAAGGCACTCCTACCCGGTAATTAACGAGTGCACGTTAAGGGTCGAATCGTGTAAATCCTGGAGGACGGCCGCTGCATATCTGTTTGCATCGGAGCAGAGGCGAAATAGTCTTTTAGGACAGTGGTATTTCCCACGGCACGGTATATTCGGTATTTTCTAATCTACTCTCCCTCTTTCAGGTATTACTTGATTGTCGTGTTCATTTATTTGGCTGCGGTTTTTTATACAAGTTTATTGGAATATTTTAATGTGTTGTACCGAGATTTTTAACGCTAATTTTCGTATAATTTCACTGTTTAATTTACAGTATTTTTTTGGTTATTTTACTATACTTATTCGGCTATTTTACTGCATCTTTCAGCAGTATTTTTCTGATATTTGTACTGTAGTTATCGGTTGTTTTCCGGTAACTTACAACAGTATTTTACGTTGTATTCTACACGCTGTTATATGTGGTATTGTAGTTGTACATGTCTATATTTCTTACAGATACCGCGTCAACCCAGGCGGGTCAGAGTGTCGATTGGACCCGCCTGTACCAATGTGGGGGCATAAACGAATTTAGGGCGGTGGTGAACTGCACGGCATGTCAATAATCTTCGGCTTTTCAGATAAGTTCTAGACGCCCTTTCTCTTTCTTTTTTCAATAGTCTAAAGTCGTTTATTTGAGTGATTAGAACATCGATATTACATATGGTTATATTTTAAAGAATCCTTTTGATATTGTTTATTTTACATGACATTTTTGGTAAAATTCAAAGTCAAAATTTGTGATAATGGTCGAAATTATTCACTGAACAATTTGAAGATTGGAGAAATTGAATAGGTGAGAAAATAGAATCCGGTATGTGTAAAGAAAATAAAAAAATAAATATTTGACCCTATGTAAGAGACGCTCGACATTGGAAGACCCACTCGCTGTTGGACTGTCGCTAGGAAGGCGGTGGCTTGGGAAAGCGATGGACCATTTTGGTGCTTTGTTGTGGTGCCTTCGCTTCAAATGTCTCTTACACTTAGAGGTAGGTGATTGTGTCAAATGTCTTGTGTTATTTTGAATTACAAAGGCATAGTATGAATTATTCTATAAAGAACTAACTTGGTTTTAATTTAGTTAGGCTAAAATAGCTTTGTTATAATCTTGGGTGCTAAGTCACTAAATATTCCAAGTGGTAGGAGAGACCTTGTGGTGTCTTTGGCCCTAAGTTACCTTAGAGGTTGTGGGGAAAGCCTTGTTGCGGCTGATATTGACTCCGAAGGGATCCTAATTTAAAGGCTAGATGTAATACCTTATTGTGAAAGTTAGGTCCATAATCTCCACTACCTATAAGTGTGCGAGTTTCTAGCCAAAGTAGGTTTTCTTGATCGTACTTCTTCCTTCTAGGCTGAGCACTTTGATTTTGAGTAATCATGTCTTTAGTGCTTCCATAATAGCAGAAGATCCTAAAATCCCTAATGATATTATGAAAGCATAATGCACCTATCTCGAGGGAGTTAATTGATAGTGAGTCAAACTCAATCATAAGCAGGTGCTAGTGGGTCTTCTTAGGGATTGATAGAAAATCAAAGTCTTAAATTATGATATTAAGGGAGAAACTTTATGAAACAACCTGAGGGCTTTGAAATTTCTTAATAGACTACAGTACAAGTTGAATCGGTAAAATCTTGTAAAATCGTAATTTTTGAGATTTTGATCCGATTTTACTGATTTTGACTCGATTTTGACCCGATTCTACTTGAGTATGATTTTTAAGCGATTTGAATCGATTGGTCAATGTAGAATCGTAGAATCTTGCGATTATATGATATGAATCACGATTTTAATAACCATATTGATCAATCATTGCCAAAAAGCATGTATTTGGCAATGACAAGAATTTTCGTTGCAAAAAATGCTACTTTAGCAACGACTTTTAGCGGCCATTGGAGAAAATCATGATATTTAACCACAACATTATATTATCGTTGCCAAATATATATTATTCTTCACAAGTTTATTAATTAAAAGTTTGTCGCCATTACTAGCTTTCACAATATAAAAAATAAGTGTTCAAAAAAAAATAATTAAGTAATGAATTTTAAGATTTTATTACTAAATTTAAGTATCACATGTCAGAATTTAATAATTTTTGTTAAAATTCGATCAATCTTACTATAAAACTTTAAGACAACTAAGTAATAAATTTACAAATTTTATTGCAATATAATATTTTCAAATTCTCAAACTAAAATAATAATATTTTTACCCATTTTTTATTCCCTCCAAAATCCACTTTTCAATTTCTCTTTCCTACTTCCATTCTTATCCCCTAAAACATGAATTGAAATAAAAATTTTGTAATATAATAAGACCCTATAAACTTTGCAATTAACTACAATACACCCCAAGTACTTCTAATGTCAAAAAAACTAAAAAAATTTACAAATTTAAAATTTGAAAATAAATACTGAAAACTTTTTTTTAAAAAAAAATTAAAAAATAAATTTTAAAAATATTATTATATTTTTTCATGCTTTTTCCAAAAAAAAATATTTTTCAATAATTTGTTTCAATTTGTTTAATTTTAAATTTATTAATGTTTAAAAGGTGTGTTATGGTTAGTAACAAAGTTGATGGGTAAGTTGTGTGTAATAACAAAATTCAAGGGGTTATTTTTTGCAATAAAAAATGGGAGGGGGATGTATTGTATTTAGTTACAAAGTTAAAGGGGCTATTTTCATATTTAAAAAAATAATAATTAACCCAACTCCCCCTCGGCCCCCAGCCCCCGGCAAGCCCAAACCCACCCCCACCCCCACCCCCAAAATCCCGCCCAAACCCTTTTTCTCTCCCCATCTCTCTCATTATTAAACCTCCGTTGTTCAACCCTCAAGGTCTTTTCCTAAGTGAGTGACAAAATTATGGTTTTGAGACACGAGAGAAGGTCAGTGAACTATATTTTTAATTTTTTTTTTTGTTTTGATTATTTTCATTTTCGCTTTTAAGTCAAACCCTAAGTGCATCTTTGTTTTTCCATTGTGCTACTCTCTCTCTCTCCGCTGGTTCCCACTGCTTCTCTGCCATTGCACCTCTCTCAAGCCGGGCTTAGGTATTTTGTTTTCCAATATGAAATTTTGAAGAAAGTGGAATGATTGAGAAATTTGATGTTATGTAAACTAGTATAAGTATATATGTTTATTTCTTGTGTACAAAGATTGCAATGTTTGAGTACCCATTTTGGTGAAAATTTCACATATTTTGGAATCAATTTTTCATATTTTTAGTTTAAAATTTCATTGTTTGAGTGCCTATTTTGTTGTTCTTGTTTACTAAACTTGTGCGTCTAAATTTCTTTTGCTTTGCTCATGATGGTTTTAGGGGTTCTTCATGCTTGGTTTTTCTCTGTGAATGATGTCTAAAAAGTCCTCTTCTTATAAGAGTTGATGAATTACATGTACTTAGTCCTCGGAATCAGTTATATCGGCATAAGTTTATTACAACCTAATACCCGTTTTCTTATGAAATTGAAGAAGGGGAGCTGCTAAACTCCTAATAATTTATCATATTATAATTTGATTTGGTGGTTACTTTATTGATAGTTATTCTCTTAGTACTTAAATACATGTTAAATTGCATTAGTATAATGATTTTAGGACATGATGGTAGACAAGAAGTGGATGAAAATAAAAGATCGAAGAACATGCGAGTATTTACATGATGTTGATAGTTTTCTTGACTTTGCATACGAAGCCTTGGACTTACGTGATAATAGCAAGATTAGATGCCCTTGTAATAAATGCGAAATGTTTCTGTGAAAGAAAGATGTAATGTCTGATATGATTTATTGAGGCATGGAGTTTTTCAACAATACACCATATGGAATTGACATGGTGAAAAATTTGATGATATTGAGAACTCAAATTCTGAGGATGAACATAATAGTGCTGATACAACTGCTCATGATTATATGCCCGATATGTTACAAGCCGCTTGTGGTGTGGCAGAAATGGGTTTACAAATAGGTAATATAGGTAGTGAACATGATGATATTGGGCCAAATATAGGTCAACAAGTTCCAAATAGTGAGGCGGCAAAGTTTCATCGCCTATTAAAAGAGTATCAAGACCCATTAACCATTGATGGTAAAAAGATATCAAAGTTAACTTATTTGGTGAAGTTGCTTCAATTGAAATGCCTTAACAATTGGAGTGATAGCTCATTCACTTCCTTGCTCCGATTTCAAAAAAACGACACATTGGGTCTGCAACTTCCTACATCATATTATGAGGCCAGAAAAATTATTACACATTTGGGTCTCAAATATGTTAAGATTGATTCTTGTAGAAATGATTGTATGATATATTGGGGGGAGCACATTGACGCAGTGGATTTTCCTACTTGCCACCTGTCAAGGTGGAAGGGAAAGAAAAGACCTAAAGGAAAAAACATTCCTTACAAAACTTTTTGATATTTTCCAATTACTCCTAGACTCCGAAGATTTTATATATCAAGTATGACTTCTAAATATATGCGATGGCATAAAGAGGATCGGATAGATGACAGGGTAAAGAGACATCCTGCTGATTCTCCTGCTTTGAAATCATTTGATGAGATTTATGATTTATTTGCTTCAGATGCTCGTAATGTAAGGCTTGGCTTAGCTTGTGATGGTTTCCAACCTTTTAGAAACACAGAACATAGTGTTTGGCCTGTTGTACTCATCCCTTATAATTTGCCTCTATGGATGTGCATGAAATCTTCTTCATATATGCTAACAATACTTATCCCTGGAGGTGAAAAGTGTCCAAGAATGGATATAGATGTGTATTTGGAACCAATGATTGAAGAGTTAAAAATACTTTGGGAGGTTGGTATTGAAACATACGATGCTCACTTAAAACAAAATTTTGTGATGCGTGCAGCTGTTTTGTGGACAATAAATGATTATCCTGCATATGTTGATTTGTCTGGTTGGTCAACCAAAGGATATTTCGCTTGTCCTTGTTGTCATGGGGAAAATGAGTCACGTCATATAAATAGCAAAATGTGTTATATGGGTCATCGGCGTTGGTTGCCACGAGATCATAGGTGGAGAAAAAATTATGTAGTTTTTGATAACACGAAGGAAATACGGTTGGCTTTTCAACTTTTTTCAGGTGATGATGCGTTGAAACATTATGAGAAATTCAAACAAGCACCATTTGGTAAGAGTAAGAAGTGAAAACATGACGATCCCAGTTTTAATTTATATGGATGGCGAAAGAAAAGCATTTTCTTTCAATTGCCTTATTGGAGAAAGTTGAAGTTGTGTCATAATGTTGATGTCATGCACACAGAGAAAAACATTTCTGAAAATATCCTTTCTACATTGAGAACACAATGGGTAGGTCTAAAGACACCATAAAAGCTCGACTTGATCTTGTTGCAATGAAAATAAGGAAGGAACTGCATCCTATTATAGAAGGAGAAAAAGTGCATAATCCCACTGCGTGCTACACCTTCAATTTTGATGATAAAAGAGCAGTTTGCAAAATGTTTATGAATTTGAAGTCTCCTGATGGCTATCTATCAAACATTTCTCGTTGTGTAAAGGGTGATAAAATCTCACAAATGAAGAGCCATGATCATCATGTATTCATTGAATAACTCCTTCCCATTGTGGTTCGTAGATGCTTACCTAGAAAAGTGTGTGAACCATTAATTGAGTTGAGTTACTTTTTTCGGAATTTATGCTCCAAAAATATAACGTTGAAAGATTTGGACGATCTTCAAAAGCAAATTCCTTACACTCTTTGCAAGTTAGATATGGTGTTTCCACCTGCATTCTTTGATGTCATGGTGCATTTAGTGGTTCACTTAGCTGAAGAAGTAAAGATTGGCGGACCCATTCGATATCGGTGGATGTATCCAATTGAGAGGTACATTATTCTTATTATTTTTATTTCTTGCATTTGACCTAGCGAAAGCTTTCTAACGTGAAAACGAATATGGTGTAATAGGTATTTACGAAATTTAAAATCATATGTTCGCAACAAAGCACGTCCAGAAGGGTCAATTGCAATGGGGTACTTGGCCGATGAGTGTCTCACATTTTGCTCTAGATTTATGGATGATGTTGATACTAAATTTAATCGCAAAGCAAGAAACAATGATGGTGATATTGAGACACCTCCAAGCAGTGACTTGGATATATTTAGATCTATTGGTCGTCCTCTAGGAAAGGATTCCCAGCATCATCTATCTTTGGAGGATTTTGAGCAAGCTCATTTATATGTCCTACACAACTGTGATGATCTTTTGGATTTTATGAGGTAACTTATGATACATTTATTTGTAGAAGTCTTTGTTATACCAAACTATTCTCAATTTCTTCTAATTTATCTTATTAGGGAAAACAAGTTGGAATTAGAAAGAGAAAATCATCGGAATGTTGAAAAGAGGCGTAAGGAGCAATTTGCAAAATGGGTATACAACCATGTACATGTATTTATGTTAATCATATATTTAATAAGAATAACTTCCTTTTGTAGATAACTTAAGTTATTTTTGTCCTTCTTAATAGGTCAAGTAAATGCATAAATATGGACTTGTGTGTGAAGATCTATATAACCTAGTATGCTATCCTTCACGCATTGTGAAGCAGTATAATGTGTATATTGTTAATGGTTTTAGATTCCACACGTTAGATCTTCAAGAAACTAAGAAATGTCAAAATAGTGGTGTAATGGTTCGTGGTGATGATGAATCTGATAAAGAATACTATGGGGTATTGAAAGATGTCTATGAATTGCAATATGGGGGCGGAAATCCTGCCTTTGCTTTCAAATGTGACTGGTATGATGTCGAACACTATGATTGGGGATACAAAGTAGATGCATATGGCATAATAAGCGTTCACAAAGAAAGAAGGTTAAAGACGAACGAGCCTTTTGTTCTTGAATTAGAAGTGCAACAGGTTTTTTATGTGCAAAATCCTCAAGTAGATCATTGGTTAATTGTTGTAAAGACACAACCTCGAGATCCTTACAGCATGACGACAATAGAAATTGTTAACTTGAATGAGGAAGTTGAAGATGATGCTTGTCAAGAAGATGAGGTTGATGTTGATACATTATGCAACATATCTACGCCACTTGATAATGATGATGAGATCGGTTGTTTGGTTGGAACTGGGTTTTCAATTGAAAGAGGAGCTAATATTGTTAAATTGGTTAAAGAGACTTTTAAGAAAATCAAAGAGAAGGATAAAGAAGCTAGGGGCAAAAAAGAAGATGATAATCTTTGTTCTTTGAGTAATGACGAATGATTACTCAATTATTTCCTCACATTATTCTTGGTTAGTGTCTCCTTTCTCTTCTTTCTTCGACTTATGTGGCCCTAATTTTAGTTCTAACATGCAAGCTTATTGTTATTTACTTGTAGGTTAAAAGCATAGTTGTAGTCTTGTTTGACGTTGCATTCAACTTGCACAATCTTCTTTGGGGACTTATTTATTAACTAGTAAGACTATACTTGAATTGTATGCACACTTAATTGTTGTTGAGTTTGTATGGTATTGTTGTTTTATGATGTTAAGCTAGAATTTGATTTAAATTTATAGGAATGGTTGGTCGAGGAAAGGGTAAAACTACACGCCCCACAAATATAGGTGGAAGAGGCGAAAAGGGAAGGGAAATTAGACCGTCTCACTCTACTCATAAAGACATTCCCCGCGTTGCAAATGATGAGCTTGAAGCAAGACTTTCTTTATGTGACGAGTCTCAGAGACGCTTTATGTATGCACCAATCCAAAGAAGTAATCATAAATAATCTTCTATTATCTTTTTCATGTATTTAATTAAGAATATTAATACAAGCTAACATTACAGGGCAAGCAAAAGGGAAGACCAAGTTCGTCAATAGAATATCTACACTTTTGGATGTTCATGGAGCAGCTAATCCCACTCCTAGGTCCGATATGTGTTTGTCTCGAACAAATAACTGTAATATTATAGAAGAACCAATAGTAGCCTCTCCAAGTAGTCAAGGTAATTCATCCAAAGTTCTCAAACCTTATTTATTATGTTATGTGAAAAATATTAATGTAATTAATTTTATTGTGTATTTGCTTTTTGTAAAGGATCAACAACAAGCAAGAAAAGAAAGAGAGGAGAAAGGGGGAAGTACATATCCATTGTGGTGGATATGAAAACTTTTGGTGGAAAGTCGAAGCTCCAAATTGAAATACCTGATGTTATTTTGTGAGCAGTTGGTGATAACGCACGACAATTGGTGAATTATTGTGGTTATGTAGTTAGAACATCGGCTCCTGTGAATGTTAAAAACTATAGGGAAGCTTTTCAAATTGCCGGCGACATTATGTGGAAGAAAGTGCAGGTTTATCCATGTTTATAATTTGAAATGTCTCTATTTAGGTTATGATTTCTTTGTTATTTCTCATTCTTGTTTTAATATTTTTTGTCATGATTACTTTGAATTGAAAAATGATGATAATCGGGAGGCTACAAGATTGCAATGTTTTGCATTGGATGTAATGCAAAGATTGTATACGGGTTGGAAGGCCCGATTGCATACACATTATAAAAAATGTGGAAAATCAGATGAAGAGCGATTGAACAATCCTCCTGAAGATTGTCCAATTGATGAGTGGCATTACTTTGTAGAGTTATTTGGCTCAGAAGAGTTCAAGGTCTCAATTGCTAAAATAATTGTTATGTGATGTCATATATATTTTACTCATCTATTTTTATCGTTATTTTCTTGAATCAGAAAATCAATCAAAGGAATTCAAAAAATCGTCGCTCCAAAAACAGGTGTACGCAAACAACTGGTAATTTATCTTTCGCTGAAGTTGGGCACATGTTGGTAAGGGAGTAACATATTTTACTCGTGTATTTTTATTGTAATTTTTTTAAAATAAATTTTTAATAAAAAACATGATTTTTATAGGCATTGAACAACAATGGAGATAAGCCCACTGCTGATATTATTTGGCTTGCTGAGCACACACGCCCAAATAAAGAAGGAGTGTTAGAGTGGGAAGATGAAGATTGCTTCAAACAAGGTCATGTATGTGCTTTAATTAATTTAAATGTTCAAATTAGAACACATATTATTCATATTTATGATTTTCATCTACTTTAATTATAGGAAATACTTCATGAGTTGGTTCAAAATTGATCTGCAGAAGGTGCCCCCCAGACACCGGAGGAGATGTTGCTTGCTGTATTTGGTCCTCGATTTGGATATGTTCGAGGAAAGGGTACCGGTTTGAAAGGCTATACAAAAGGACGACAACAATTTGAACAAAGTAAAAATATAAATGAGTCGAAGGATATAGTTGAATATCAACACCAAAAATCGAATCTCAGGAGGAAGAAATTGAATCGTAAAAAAAATGCATTGAAGAACATCAAAAGGAAATGGAGGATTTTCGAAAACATAAGAATGAGATCAATGAGTGGAAACAAATGATGGAGGACATGATGCAAAATGTTCGCTAACTATAGGAGGTAATTACAAAAGTAGTTGGTTTATCATTGATACATGGTATGGTAATGCCTTTTTTTGTGGCTTTGGGTTACTTTGTCTTACAATTAATTTGTTTTATATTCATTGTTGTAGGAAATTGAGAGTTACAAGCTCTAGGTGGTCACCTAGATTTTGAAGAAAACCAAAATATATGTCAGTTTTAATGCGATTTTTTGTGAAATTATGTAATGTTTTGAGATTACAATACATTGATTGTAATGTTTTGGGATTACAATATGTTGATTGTACTGAAATCGCTATGTATGTACCTTCTGGTATTATAAATTAGGATGTTTTGTATGTTTATACGGATTATTAATAGTGGAGTTATGTACAGTTTGTTGTATTGGAGTGTCTCCATATACATGAATTTTCTTTAGCATTAATATTTCATGTAAGACGCCTTCTATGAGTTAAAATATAAATTACATTTGACAGCTTTTAAGAATATAGTAAGAATGATATTAGGAAATATCAAATATCTATGGCAATGAAAAGTTTTCTTGAAAAACAAAATAATCTTTGGCAACAACAATTGTTGTTGCAAAACATAGCAGCCTTTGGCAACGACATCACTCGTTGCCAAAAGGAGGTGTTTGGCGACGACGTCACTCGTTGCCAAAAAGAAGGTTTTTGTTGTTGTGAAATAGCCATATTGTTGCCAAAACATATTGTCTTTCATAACGACAACTCACGTTGCCAATAAAACTTACTTTTTGCAACGAAAACTGTCGTCGCCAAAAAAGCATTATATTTGGTAACGAAAGTTTTTGTTGCCAAAGAGCTTTCACAACAAGATCATGCGCAACAACCTCGTAATGACAATCGTCATTGTTAAAAATATATTTAGTAACGACAAACTATTTTTCGCAACGACTATTGTCGTTACCGAAGGTCGTCTTTTTTGCAATGTGGGTCACAGTACTCACCACTTTCCATTATTATAACCGATTATTATTATGATTTTTTTGATATATACTATTGATAATTGATTTATATTATTAAGTAAATTTTTATGATTATACTAGATAAGTTCCTTTTTAAATTTTGTCCAAAATACTTTATTCTGTAAAAAAATCTGTCTAGACTGGACAATTGAACACTTCATTGTAAAGATATACAATTTTTTTTAAAAAAAAAGTCTTACTAAATAAATAAATTAAAAAATAAGTTGAACTATGATGAACCAAACGCATCTATTTAGCTATATACTTTGTCAAAAAGGTAAAAGTCGCTATGTTAAGAAATGTAGAGTATAAAGCTTTTAATTAGATAATATCAAATGTAGCATAGTATATTATAATAAACATAGTGTTTCTTTCTCTTTTGTTGGCAGCTTGTAAAAGCATTACATTCTTTACCACATAAATAAGCAAAGATTTTCAATTTATAAACAAAATAATTCATTAATTGTTATAAAATTATGGACATTTTATACTCAACAGAATGAGAATAAAAATACAAACTTAAATATAGTTAGAGAAAATGGCAAGTATTTTATTACAAAATTTAAGATCGAGATAATGTTTCTCTCTTTATCAAATATATCTCACATTTCTCTCTTCAATCTCATTCTCAATTCCTGTCTTTTCTTTTGACGATTCTTTCACACAACAACATTCCCAGTGCCCTAAGGGCTCCCGCCGAAGTACGATCTGGAGGGTAGATGTACGCAGCCTTCCCCCTTCAGGGTGCTACCCTGAAGAGAGGCTGTTTCCGAGAACCCCCAACCTGAGGGGTGCAACACGAGGACTTCCCAGGAGGTCACCCATCTTGGTATTACTCTCACCCAAGCACGCTTAATTTCGGAGTTCTAATGGAATCCGATGCTTACGTGTTGATACCCTCTAAGATACAATTCTTTCACACACATGTACATATTTATATATGCAAGAAATAGAGCTAAGTCATGAGTTGAAGAACCATGGAGATGCCACGCGGAGGACAACTGTCAATTATATGTATGCACACACACACAAACATATATATGTGTGTGTTTAAAGTTCTTTTATATAATTTCTAATTTTCTATGATATTTGATAATATCCAATATTGACCATAAAACTTCTACCCGAAAAATATCTAATATTTATAACACTTTCCCTTTGGATATTCTCCTTAAAAATGTTGTGGGACAAAGACTCTTGAAAGAGTACAGTGTCAGAGTTATATACGCTTTTCGAATTGCCTTGTTAAAAACCTTGCCAAAAAAACCAAGTGGAAAAAACCATAACGAAGGGGAAAAAAATACAGTGTGTGTTTAATTCCCCCTTATGGACGCATATTAACTAAGGGTGTGTTAGAGTTAGCCAATGCCAAACTTGTACTCCAATTTCTCGAAAGTTTGTTGTAGGTAATTTTTTTGTGAATGGCTCTCCATGTCCTTGAGCGAATTTGTTAACATTTGCTTCACCCTTCTTCCAAAGCTCTAGAGTGGAAAGAACTTTGTTCAAATGTGCTTGGTTCTATGCACTCTCTTTAGCTTGAACAATGCAGACTTATCTTCATATGGTACTAATGGACTTCCCCTGATCGTTGGAAGCTTAAAAAATATCTTGGACCAAGGGCCTTGACGATACCTACTTTGTATTTGCACATAAAGCACCAGTGTCTCACTAGTAGCTGCAACTGTTAGTGATTGCCAAAACATAGCAAAACAGCTATATAAAGAAATATCATGCTTGTCACTTACCTTATGCAAATCAAATATATAGCCAGTACTCGCCTACAAAATCAATTGTAAGTTTGATAATTCATTAGGATAGACAACCGCATTCTAATGCTTTCATATTGGTGTCGTACTATATATATCGGTGGCAAGTTAACCAAAGAGGCTACACTTGTTTGTGTGGCAACTATATTAATGCGTCAATTATACCAAGGTCTTGGTATTGTACTTTAAGACCAATAATTCATTCGTTACCTCATTAAGGACAAAAGAGGTCTTTATCTATATATATCAATTAAACAAAAATTGAGGCACTAAACAACGTATAGAAACACTAAAGTACCACACTTGTATAAGTTGACTATTACAATAATACTCTATTATACTAGTGCTTGATTCATAGGTTGAGACAAAACTTAATCTATTCTGAGATCCTTAATCTCGAGTTCTTAGTTTAGGTGCGTAACAACTTTTTTAAGCTCTTCATGAGTCATTATGATATTAACATATCCCTTTTTTAATAGATATGTACTGTAGTTTTGAAATATATGCTTCTTGCATCTCTGGTCCTTCAAGGATTTTCATATAAACATCCTCACAAGTAGTACGTACAAATAAGCTGTTACCACATCCATAAGACGCATACAGTGACCGCCATACCAATTGCATCCATTTCTTCTATATGAATGTCCCATCTATTTTTGGTCTCTATAATGAACCTTAGGCTACAAATCGTGCTTCATATCTAACCACCTCATTCTTTTTGCACCAATATTCACAGATAGCCTATAGATTTGCATTTTAGGTATCTGGACTACAGGTCCAAACATTACAAGTTACTAATTCAGCCTGAATTTCGTCTTTCTATTTTTGCCAATTATCTCTTTATTGGCATTCTTGAATGAACTCTAGATCAAGATTTTTAATTTTTTTGATCAGATCAATAGCTACTATATATGTAACATTTGATCAATAATAATATCATTTTGGTCCCATCGTATCCCATACTTTATTGAGATCTCTTTATCATCAAAATTACAGTAATTTCAATAGTCTCAAGTATATGATAACCTTGAGGAATTTTATTCACACATGATATTATCTTTCCGGAGTTTTTTTCTCCTCGAGAGATTTATAATAGAGGAACCAATCTTTTCTATTGCTCTTGTTTCTTTCTCAAATTATATCTTTGGAACCGATATGTCTGCCATGCTTCTAGCGTGCAATGGATGCTTAGCCAATATATTAGAACATCGCTCGATTGGGATATTCATTCGAGCAGGAGCATCTATAGTGGGGACGTATTATTTGGTCACCCTCTTTCCATTAGTGAACGCATCTAATAATTGGCTTGTAACATTTTATAAGTAAACAATATTTGGAACTTCTGGTCCAATGATGCATTCCACGTAAATTCTCATTTTCTGACTTTTTTTTTTCTTAGCTTATTTTGGAATACCTATTTCATTAAATTTACAATCAGCAAATTATGCTGTAAAATATTTTCAATTAATATCTCCAGATATTTTGTTATTAACATAAATTTTAAGTCACCCATCTTTCCGCACTAAGGCAGATAATTGGGATGTACGTTATACAACCAAAATTTATAGAATATATATATATACACATATATCTAGTTTTTGTTAGAGACAAGTTATACATGGGAGATCCAAGTTAACCAGTTGGTCTAATACAAGTTAATGCTGCAACATATATCATTATACGTACTCGTATAAAAGTAGGCAATAATAATGGTCTAGCCATTCGCTATAGGTGTTTAATCAGAAAATCTACAAGACCATTTTGTGTCTGTATGCAGGCTTATGGCAATCAACTGGTATCCTAATTGATATACAATAATCATTAAATTCTTAGACTATAAATTCTCCTGCGTTATCATATTCTATAATCCACGAATTGAGCTTATAGTCGGATCATTTATGTAAGAAGTTTCACAAATACCACATCACAAGTGGATTATTCACAAGCATGTGACCAATAGGTAGGGGCCTCTATTAATATCATAAAATACCAAATTGGTCCACATAATAAAATTATTAGCCCACATATATTCCATTTGTATTCCTTTAAATATATGGAACTCAAACCCAATTTTAATTGAGTATGACATAGTAATAACTTTGCCTTAAATATAAGCAGCACGTAATCTTTCATCTTATTAAGAATCTTTTGATTCTTTAATGGGTGCTCGAGAGAATTTTCATTGATTCTCTTCATCATCTTTATGTCTGGATAACTCAAAAAGTCATACCATAGAATAAAAGCCTTTTGGGTCCGTCAAGTTCTGGTTAACCATCCCAATGGCTCTCGAGATTAAATATACATCCTTATTTATAAAAAATAGTGTTTCTTTACATAACATGATATATATGATCTTGGAGCCCTTAATTAAATTTAAAACACCCACTGTTGTTATATTATTTGCCATACTTTAATTTCCACCATTCATATCCAAACATAAAGTATATATAAGTTCTAACAAAAATATAAGCATGACATCACAAAATATTTTAAATAACCATATTATGATAGTGAGTTTTTTAGTCTTCATAATTTAAAGCTTTAACTTTGCATATATTAGAAGAGTCATCATATCTGTGTTCAAAATTTTGAAAAAAATTGTTCAAGTTTCACAGTCAGATTAATATTTGAATAGATAAGACAAAATAGATTTAGATTATAGTTTGAATTTTTCCATACTTTGTTGTAGGACATATCAAAAATAATTAACACATATAAAAAAATATATATGTCATGTAAAATATTAGATAGATGATACCACTCTGATTTATACATAGCAAGACAACATCATTTTATTGAAGTCAGACATAGTTTAGTACAAAAGATAGACTTAAAAACACAAACTTTAGTTAATTTGAATATTTTTACCACTTATCAGATGATCAATTCTCCTACTAGGATCTTTCCCTTTCAACAATGCTTGGTAAAGGTCTACCAGGTGTTGGGTTGTATGACAAGTACGCATCCATTGTCCTTTAATACCGCATCTGTAGCAATCTGTTTCCAGATCTTTTGACAAGTTTTGCTCTGGGGGTTTCTCTTTTCTATGTTTCTCCTCGTCATTTGTGGACTTCTTAAATTTTGGTCTATTATGGGTACCATAATCTTATTATGACAGCGACTATAACCTTGTCCATGCCGTGGCCATCACAACCACATTTACGACTTCGACCTCGTCTTTGATTGTTGTATGCCGAAGCATACACATCAGGGAATGGTTTTGGCCCAATTGGTCGCAACTGATGATTTTTCACCAACAATTCATTATTTTGTTTAGCGACAAGAAAACATGATATTAACTCTGTGTTTTTTTTTAAATCCTCATTTTTGATATTGCTATTGCTGGAGCATATTCAAGACATGAAAGGTAGAGAATGTTTTCTCTAATATATCCTCCTTAGTAATATTTTCTCCACATAATTTCAATTGGAATGTAGTACTAAATACACTACAGAGTTATACTCGCTTACGATTTTAAAAAATCCTGCAATCACAGGTGAATCCATTTATAGCGCATTTTAAGAAGGATCATAGACTTTTAACTATCCCCTTTAAATTCAGCCAAAGGACAAATAGGTCATTTATTTTAAGATACTCGACTTTCAATCCTTCAGATATAATGCTTGAGAAATATTATTGCTTTGGCGCGATCCTGCAGGGATGCGCTATTTGCCCTTTTAATTATATCTCCGAGATTCATAGCATCAAGGTAAATCTCAACATCAAGGGTCCATGGCAAATAAATTTTTTCAATTATATCAAAAATAGTAAATTTAGGCTTAGTAAAATTAGCCATTATTAATCACAGAGATATGGGAATGAAGACTTGCCTCGAGCAAATATGATCCTCAGCTAGCTAGAGACTCACGCTGATAATGTGTTATAAAACTAGGGACATATTATACTCAACAGAGGAGAATAAAAATACAAGCTTAAAGATAATTAGAGAAAATAGCAAGTATTTTATTTCAAAACTTAAGAACCAAACAATGTTTCTCTCTTAATCAAATATATCTTACGTTTCTCTATTCAATTTTATTCTCAATTCCTTTCTTTTTTTTTTTAAATTCTTTTTCTCACACATATGCATATTTATATATGCAAGAAATCGAGTTGAGTGCTGTAAAATCTTTATGGAGGAGTTGCTTCAAAAGGGGGTAGATTGTCTAGAACTCAATAAAGATGTTGGCGTTAATGGATTTTTAAGAGAACAAACCCTCGTGGGGAAAATTATTTGTGAAAAACAATTCAAGATTGGCCAAGTTTGAGCGATTTTAGGAAATGCTTGGGTGCTGCAAGGTAATTTGAACATTCATGAAATTGCAAACAATATATTCCTTTTTATGTTTCAAAAAACCAAAGACAAAACTAGAGTCCTGGAAGGTAACCCTTGGTCCCTTGACGACGAACATTTGGTCATCAAGGAGTGGCCAAAGGGTGTATCTTTCGAGCATATTGATTTCTCAATGTTTGAATTTTGGATCCAAGCTCATGGTCTTCCAGTTAATATGATGACTTTGGATAATGCCCTTCATATTGAGGGGATATTCCCCAAAATTTTCAAGGTAGACATGGAAGATGATGCACACTCTCTATGGAGCAAGTTCATCTGGATGAAAGTAAATGTCCGGATTGATCGACCATTGAAGACTGGCTTCATCATGAAAAGCAAGGGTAAGAAAGACTTGTGGATAAATTTTAAGTATGAGAGACTGGCTGACTTTTGCTACGCATGTGCTATGATTGTTCATACAAAAAATCAACGTCGGGATGATGATGCATCAATTGACAAATCGGAGATCGATGGATCCTTAAGGGCTAAAGAGCTCTCCTCCCAGAAAATCTCTCTTTCTGTCCATAATATGCATCAATACCAGGAGCAGAATTCGACAATGGATTATGAATCAATGAGTATGCAGCCTCAAGAAGTGGGGATAGGATAGCTCTCTAATACATTACTATCCCTATCTAACAGTACCGAACAGGAGGACAAGGGAAGATCCCAGTACATGCAGGGAAGTAAAAGGAAACTCCGTGAAGAGGTTGATAACACCACAGATAAACATGCCAAAGCAATGCTCCAAAATCTCATTTCAGAAATGGTCTTTAGAGATGAGAGAGGAAACTGGACTCTGAATTGGAACATATGCATTAATGAGGATAACGGTTTGAGTAGGATGGTCAAAAAACAGGGTTCGGCTTCTGCCCTTCAGTCGAAAGAAAGGGGCCTAGAAAGGGACCTTCTTGGAGGGAGAGCTCAAGAGATTAGCCCGAGCCAAAAAAGCTAGAAGGAGTTCATTTATTATGGATGGAAACATTGACCATGCCCCCACTCTCACCCTCATCGAAGTTCAAACCAAAGAAGAGGCTCCATCCTCATCCCATGGGTTTGCAGTGGCTGTCGTGGAACAACCTCCTCGAGTGCCATGAGTCTTCTTTGTTGGAATTGTCTTGACAGTTCAAGGCCTTGGCCAAGCCTTGACAGTTCAAGCCCTTAGGGAGATGGATCGTAATCTTAAGCCGAGTATGATTTTTCTTAGGGAAACAAAACAAAAAACTAGTGAAGTATATAGAATAGCTCGTAATCTTGGTTTTTCATCGTGGCATGTTGTTGATCCTGTTGATTTGTCGGGTCGCTTAGCCCTGTTATGGTCTAATGAAATTTCTATGTCTGTTTCTCTTTTGTCGGATTGTTTTCTCATTGCTCAAATTCATGATTTAGACTCGGATAAGAAATGGATCCAAACTTTTTTCTTTATAGGGAACCGAATCGGAGTAAATGCACCTTGTTTTGGAATTCGCTCTGAGGAATTGTGGCGAGAATTTCTGGCCCGATGTGTGTTGCAGGGGACTTCAATGCTATTACTTCTTGTTCTGATAAAAGCAATGGATCCCAGGTTTGCGAGTATCAGCTAAGGTGGGTGTTGGATTGCTTTGGTGAATGTGGCCTTTTAGAGCTCCCCTCTTAGGGGTGCAAAATCGCGTGGTCGAATAAGCACAAGAACATGAGGAGCATTAAACAATGCATTGACAAAGCTGCAGTGAACTATTTGTGGCTAGAGCTCTTCCCTAATGTTAGTGTTGCCCTACTCCCTGCAGTTGAATCGGATCACTCCCCTCTTATTCTTCTTTTAAAGGGGGATAGGAAGAGGGGTTCGAGAGATTTCAAGTTCAAGAGTAAGTGGCTTCTGGAGGATGACTGTAAGGTGGCAGTGTCTAGGGGATGGAAATCCCACTTGCAAGGCTCAAGAATGTTTGTATTTGATCAAAAAGTACAAGCATGCCGGAAAGAGCTCAAGAAATGAAGTATTGCGAAATCCAGTGAAATAAAGAGATTCATGGTGAAGGCTTTTGCTCGCCTTACCCAACTCCAAAGCAAATCATCAATGGAGGACCTCGAAGAAGAATTAAGCATTCAGGAGAACATTAAAAATTGGTAGGAAGCTGAAGAACGGTTTTTAGGCTCAGAGATCGAGAATTAATTGGCTCTCTTATGGTGACAGAAATACTAGGTTCTTCCATGCTTCTACTCTTCATCGAAGAAGACTTAATGAAGTAAGAAGAATCAAGGACCAGAGTGGAGAGTGGGTAATTGAAAATGTCTTCATAAACCATTTCAGAGCCATGTATCAAGCCTGCCCTACCTCCGATGTTGAAGCTGTGCTCGGCTACTGCTCTAACCGAGTGACAAAGAAGCTGTACAGCTCCCTTACTGCAGCAGTGAAGGATTCTGAAATTCTCACTGCAGTCACCTAGCTTGGGGATAATAAGGCTCTAGGCCCAAACAGATTTTTAGGTATTTTTTACTCTAATATTTGGGATGTGGTGGGCAATGATGTTTGTAATGCTACTAAATTTTTTTGTGAAAACGGTCGTCTACTTAATCGATTGAATCACACAAATATTGTCCTGATCTCAAAGTTGATAAGGCCAATTGCGTTAAACAATTTAGGCCTATTAGCCTGTGCAATTTTAGTTGTAAAATTTTATCTAAAATTCTTGCTAACAGGCTTAAGCCATGGTCGGGGGACATTATCTCCCCCTACCAAGCTGCTTTTATTAAGGGCGTCAAATTCAGGATAATATTCTTGTGGCTCATGAGGCCTTCCATGCTCTCAAAAATAAAAGAAAGGAGGAAAAGAGATTCCTTGCCCTAAAGCTTGATCTCTCGAAAGCTTATGACCAAGTGGATTGGGATTTCCCAGGAAAAATGCTCCTCAAAGTTGTTTTACCGATTTGGTTTGTCGACCGTGTTATGGAATGTGTTTCCACGGTTAGAGTAGGCCCAGTTGTTAATGGGAAAAGGCTTTCTGGCTTCCCTATTTCCCGAGGGCTTAGACAAGGCGACCCATTGTCTCCGTACCTTTTTCTCTTTGTTATGAAAAGCCTTTCAGCCCTTATTTAAAGGGAGGTCTCTAGGGGAGAGTGGAATGGTTTCCAAATCCATTGGGTCTGTCCCATTCTCACCCACCTCTTGCTCGCTGACGATTGCATTCTGTTTTTTGAATCCTCTACTAATGGGTGCCTCACAGCCAAGCGAGTCATCAACACCTTCTGTAAAGCCATGGAACAAGAGGCTAATCTTGACAAGTCTCAAATCTTCTTCTCAGCTAACATATGATGTTCTTTTGTCCCCCAGCTCGAGCATCTTGGTTTGGTTCAGGATTTTAAGTGGTGGTGGGAAAATATTTCTATTGATCTTAGCTTGCCTTTAGATGTCTTATCTAGGATTACTTATCTGTGCTAGGAAGTTTGGAAGTCCTGTAAAGCCTTCCTTTCAAACCACCAAGTCACAGATCCAGAAGAAGTCGCGAGATTGGCCTCCCTCCTCACTTCAAAGTTCAGCCGATGTTCTTCCTATGTTACCGAACCACCACACGCTCCCAGTCCTTCCGCTTGTGCTCGATGCCCCCCCCCCCCCCCCCCCCCCAAAAAGAGTTAATTAAGATTAATTGCGATGCTACTTGGAAAGACCACCGGAAGGCAGTTGCCATGTCTGTGGTGGGGCGGGATATATAGGGAAATCCCTTTTGTGCTGAGGCCCAAGCTATCAGAGCAGCCTACCACTATGCATGCTCTCAACAATGGCGTTCTACCATCATTGCATCAGATTGTCATGAATTGATCTCATCCTTAATTGGGAAATCCCGTCCTCCGGCAGAAAGATTGGCTATTATCCGTGACAGTTTGTCCCCTTCCCCTTCTTTTGATTGTATGTCCTTTGTTTGGGCTCCTGGAGAGTGTAATAGGATTGCCCATTTCGTTGCTAAGATGCATGAATCGTTATATTGTAATCACAATTGGTGGCGACTCCCTCCACCTGCCTTGAACAATATTGAAACGTCCGAGTTTATGATATCCTAGTTCTTGCCTTAGGCCATTGTCTTGTTCAAAAAAAAAAAAAAGAAAAGGAATCATGGAGATGTCGCGCAGAGGACATTTGTCAATTATATATATGTACACACACACACACACACACATATATATGTATATGTGTATGTATATGTGTATATAATTTCTAATTTTCTACGACATTTGATAATGTGACCATAAAAATTCTACACAAAGAATATTCAATATTTACAATATTAATATTATTTTGTAAAAATAATATTTATCTACCATTTCAATGGTTATATACTTTAGACATATGACAATTTCCTTTAGTTAAATTATAGAGCTCTCAAACCTCGATGTTAAAACTCCACTAGTTTTACCCTACGATAGTAGATGTTCACATTTTAAATCATTATAGTTCACGTATTGTCATTATTTGAAGTTGAAAATAATGCTGATGTCCTAAATAGTCTAATATAATCCGGTTTACTGTCTGAACTAGAACTTGTCCAATTTTCTAGACTTGCCTCAAAGTCACTGTCTTGAAGAAGTAGAGGTACTCAATGATCCAAACTCTGACCAAACCAAAATAGCGACTTATTTTATATAAAGAGTAGAGGCTTTGGTAATTTCAGTTTGGTCTAGCCATAAAATAAATTTAGTCGGTCCAGTTCATGATTTATCTTCAACCGACATTTTATATTGTTTAAGGCATTCACTAATAGGGGTGCTCATTATCGATTAACCATACCACTTAACATATTGAAAATCATTTACGAAATTAATAAAAATTCAATAACCGTTACCACCTGTTTAAAATCAGTTAATCGGAATTTGGGTTATCAATTAGTTTGGTTTACAAAATCGATTAACCACTTATTAAAAAAGGAATTCAAGTATTTTTTTTCATCCATATAAACCCTAAAACTTTGCTAATTTTATGTGTTCTCGGGAACAAAAGAAGGATAAAATATCTAATATCCAAAAAATCAATTAGTGCTTGATACTAAGGATGGCAACGAAAGCCTTATATATGAATTTGGCAAAAGAAAAAAGAAAAATAATCTAAGGTCTGAAATGTAAAACTAGGCTATAACTTGTGATAGACAATTATGATACTTTATAAATATAATAATTGGTTTAGTCAATTAATTGATTTAGTTAAATTCATGAACCATAACTCCCAAATTAATCAAAATTTTTTCTCGAACTCAATAACAGAAATTTCCGGTTCAGTTTTCATGGTTTTGGTTCAGTTTTTTTGTTTCAAGTTTTTGTGAACACCTCTATTCACTACATTAAAATGTGGTTGAACCAAACAAAAATAAAATAAAATACAAAATCATGAAGTCTAAATCAAGCACAGATAGAAGATAGGGTTGAACAGTACGAGCGCCCTTATTAAATGGGCAATATAAAAATAAGAAAATATTCAATCACGACAAATTTTGAGCAGAGCCCTAGTCAGGCTAACATAAATGAGTCGAATCTCGAGCTTGACGAGCTAGTGTTTTGCTTATATACACCTCCATTTTGAAAAGCTAAAACATTATGGCTCCGTTTGTTTCAACCGAAAAGTAGATTCTAGGAAGTAGTTTTTCCATTTTCCGCCGTTGTGCATTTAGTGATGGAAAAAATTTTCCAACAAAAAATGTTTTCCTCATTTGGGGGGAAAATGACTTCCCTTTTAAAATTGGGGAATTCATGATTCTAAGTGGCGCAAAAACTTTCGCGGTAATCATGATGTGGATCCCGTTTGAATTGAATTAAACTAGACTGGATCGTAGACATTTAACATCATATTATCAGATAAAAATTGGACCAAATGATTAAACGCAGCTTGAATGTTACTTTGTTATTGTTGCAACAGAATAATTTTGATCAGGTTGAATTGCTATATAATATTATATAGTGAAGTTCTCAAGGTGCCTAGTATTTTAGCATTTGTTACATAGGTACCATGATGTTTCAGTAATATAGAATGATGTATCCTGAAGTTTAAAAGTATTGTCACGAATCAGGTCAGTAATATCTAATGATGTATCCTAAAGTTTAAAAGTATTGTCATGAATCAGGTATCTTTTGCCAAAATTTAGTAAATTTTAAATGAAAATTGTTGATATAGAACATGACCATATGCGATAATTTCTTTTATATGAAAATGCTAACATGACACATTTTTTTGATAATATTTTTTGTCAAAAACTTGAACAGCCTTCTGATAATATGGTCATAGTTTATATCACATCATTTTTTTGGTAGAAATTAGCCAAATTGTTTTGAAAATTTACCGGATTCTAAAACTGTATAGATATAATTGATAATATTTCTTATCTCAGGGTACCTTATTGTATATTTAAAATGACATGGCACTTACATGATAAATGCTCAAACTTTAGAATACCTAAGAGGTAGTTTTCTTAATTTATAGAGCAGTAATAGTTAATTTATTTTTTGTAATTACTTTTCATATATGTTATATTGCTATTTATGTTATCTTCTTTAAAATATATAAGAAGACACTACAATATGGAATTAAGTTTTCCTTTAAAACAAACAACGGAAAATCCCATTCATATTTTATATTTCCTAGGAAAACCTTTTTCAAAGAAAAATCAATTCCTAAAATCTAGTTTTCCGACAAAACAAACGGAGCCTATGTGAGGTGCTCGTAGGAGTTTCATTAAATAATTAAGAAAAAAGCAATTAAAAATCAAGATGTACTAAAAATATCACAGATTTATAGGAATAAATAAGGGTTATTTACATTTTAAAATTTCAACGTTTTTTGAAAATATTAAAAAGGACTCCAATCTTTTTGAATTAATAAAAGGGCTCCTACGTTTTTATATTACTAATAGAAAGGTCCACATCCAACGTGATAAAGTCATTTCCTTAATAGAGCTGAAGTGACAACTGCTTTTTTGTTAGTGCTATAGTAAAATAACAAAAAAAAATCCATCAATAACTATATTTTAGAACAAATTAAGCTAAAATAGATAATTTCTACGTAATACAAAATCTCAAATTTCATGCCTATAAAGTAAAAATAAGGATATCGAAGGGTACACTTGTCATTTTATTGTATCATTGATAAAAGAGTAGTTGTCACGTCTCTATCTACGAAAAATAACACCAGCATGATGGAGAGAGGCCTTTTTATAAATACGACAAAAACTTAGTGACCTTTTTATTAAAATGGTCAGACTTCTTTTTTATATTTCCAAAAACAGCTGGTACTAAAATGTAAATAAGCTAATAAATAACTTAGATAACCTAAAAGATGTTAATATAGCAGAAGCATAGTCTTAACAAAGGTATAATGAAATTAGTCGAGATGATCGCTGTCTTAAATATGTTTTTGAATCTTTGTTTGATTCGGTTTGATCAAATACTAGTATTTTTAAGTTTTGCTCAACTTGACTTTTTAGTCTAATTGATTCAAACTTGCTATAGAGACGAGCTACTCAAACTACTCATTGTTGTTATTTTTGAATTATTTGAAGTACGAATATGTCATCATTCACCTACTATCGAACTAATATGAAACAATTAATGTGTTAGAAAAATGATACAAGCTAATCTTTAGTTTTTGGGAAGTTGTATCCCACATTGAAAAAATAGTGTGAATGTTCTTTTACTTAACGGCTACATTTATTTTACAAAAATATTTTCCAAGACCCGTTACTAGCCGTTTATCCGTAACGGTGTAATGTTATTAAAATTGTGACCGTTGTGAATTTATTAACAATATGTCATGGCCAGAGTTGCTCTTATAGCAAGTTATAGTTAATTAAATGTAATAAGTTGTGATATGTGATGTTATACTTGTTAGTACTTGTGAGCTAGGGTTGTACTTAGCCACTACATAGTATAAATTGGTACTTAGAATGTAAGAGCTAATACAGTACAATACAATGGAATACATACTCTCTTCTCCTATCTAAACCTTCTTCTACTTTCTCATCTCATTTCCCTTCTTCCCTCATCTCAAATCCTTATCACTTAGTTATAATTCAGGATTCATCCTGAATTATAACATCTGGTATCAGAGCCTGCATTAGTTGTTGTTGATCTGGCAAGGAAGAGGCGATCAACTCCAATGGCAGGAGTAACAACCCAAGCTGGAGCTGCTGCTGCCGCCGCCGCAGCCGCAACTACTGCCAATCCAAATCCAAGTTATGCTGCAGCCGTGAGGACTAATCCACGTCCAGAGGGAGAGGTCAATCAGTTTGAGCAATTGCGGATTCAAATCCAGGAAATGTTTACTACATTGCAGTTGAATCAAGATCGGAGGATGGCTGAGAGATTGGAGTACATTCACAATAGCTGGAAGCTCGCATTCAGGGCCTACAGCAACAGTTTGATCGCCGGAAGTTACCAGTTGGTGCAGGACTGCTTTCATTAGCTCGCCAGGCAGATAGACCTTCCGATCCTGCTGCTTCACAATCAGCTGGATCCAATGATCAAGGGACAATCGCAGCAAGAACATTGGCGCCCAAACAACCTCGTGTGGAGATAAACACTTTTGATGGCACTAACCCGCAATCTTGGATCAGAAGATGTGAAAGGTACTTTAAATTTTACCACACGGAGGAATGGGAGAAGGTTGAATTAGCTGCTGTTCATTTACAAGGTGATCATGAGACTTGGTATTATAGTTTGATCCGTAGTTGTCCTGATTTAACTTGGGATGATTTTGTGAATGAGTTTTGTGAAAGGTATGGTGAGGAGGACCCGGGAGAGGTGATTGATCACTTCAATAAGTTGGTGCAAACCTCATCTGTGAGGGATTATATGACTAAGTTTGAGAACTTGTGTGCTAGGATGCTTTCTGTATGTCTGGGAGCTCATAAGTCTTACTACATTTCTAGTTTCATCAGCAGCCTTAAACCAAGAATCAAAAACTTGGTTAAAGCCTTAAACCCAGTATCCTTGTCTCAAGCTTTTACTAAGGCCAAGTTGATGGAGGCGACTGTTCTATCCAGTCCTGAAGTCCTAAGATCGAGATCTGTTCCCGGGATTACACAGCAGCAAGCGGTTTCATGTTCTTCTGCTAAACCAATGGGCAATGAGGACAAGAAGAATCAGAGGCTGTGTTTCGTTGCAATCAGAAATACTTCTATGGGCACAAATGTAATCCTAAGCACCTCATGGCTGTATCGGGAATGGAATCTGGTGAGCCAGAAGAAGAGGAGTCTGAAGTAGATACAACTAAACAGCAGCTGGAGGATGACTTTGGGAATTGCGATCTTGATGAGGTGGAAATTTCAGTTCATGCCCTGACTGGAAATGGTTCCCACAACACCATCCGGATCAAGGGTGAAGCTGGACAGAAGCAGATATTGATATTGATCGATAGCGGCAGTACACACAGTTTTGTTGATCCGAAGGTTGTGAAGGCTGTGGGGCATGAGATGATCAAGACTAGTCCCCTAGCTGTTACCGTGGCTGATGGTAATTCCATGGTCATTCAAATGAAATGCAAAGAGTTCAAATGGTGTATGCAAGGGCACACATATGGGTATGACTTCAGAGTACTGAAATTGGGAGGCTGTGATATGGTGTTGGGTATAGATTGGATGAAGACAATCAGCCCATTAGTCTTTGACTTCGCTCAGCTCTCTGTCTCTTTTGATAGAAAGGGCAAATGTGTGGTCCTACAGGGGATCATGGAGAAGGGAAGTTTGCAGCTCATGACAGCTAGTAAGCTCGAGAAGTTGCTGAGAAAGGATGGGTGTCAGTGGCTGGGTCAGCTCAATGCCATCTGTGCTGAACCTGCACCACTTTCAGAGATTAGGGACCCTCGCATTGAAGCATTGTTGTCTGAATTCAAGGAGATTTTTGCTATGCCCACAACATTGTCCCCCAAGAGAGCTCTTGACCATGCCATTCCCCTGAAAGCTCAATCGGACCCTGTAAACTTGAGGCCTTACAAATATCCTCACTCACATAAGAGTGATATTGAAGTGCAGGTGGAGGAATTGTTAAAATCCAAGTTCATAAGGCATAGTTACAGCCCCTATGCCTCTCCGGTGATCCTTGTGAAGAAGAAGGATGGAACTGCTCGCATGTGTGTGGACTATAGACATTTGAATTCCATCACAGTGAAAGATAAGTTCCCCATACCCATCATTGATGATTTACTTGATGAGCTTAATGGTTCTCTATATTATTCAAAGCTCGATTTGAGGAAAGGTTACCATCAAATTCGAGTAAGGAATGAGGACATTCCCAAAACTGCTTTCAGGACCCATCATGGTCACTATGAGTTTGTAGTATGCCTTTTGGTTTGACAAATGCTGCAGCGATATTTCAAGCAGTGATGAATTGGGTGTTTAAGGAGCAACTGAGGAAGTTTGGTCTTCTTTGATGACATTTTAGTCTATAGCCCCTCATTGGATGCTCACATCAATCACTTGAGACAGGTTTTCTCGATTCTATACCAGAACAAGCTCTTTGCTAAGCTTGAGAAATGCTCCTTTGCTCAAACCCAAGTCGAATACTTGGGGCACATTGTGTCAAAGGAAGGAGTTGCTACCGACCCTACCAAGGTGCAAGCTATGAAAGATTGGTCAACTCCACAAAACATAAAACAATTGAGAGGATTCTTAGGCCTTACCGGTTACTACAGAAAATTCATTGCAGATTATGGAATTATGGCTAAACCTCTCACCAATTTGTTGAAGAAGGATGCTTTTGACTGGTCTGAAATAGCTCAAGATGCTTTTGCAAGGCTTAAGTTGGCCATGTGTCCAGCCCCCGTGCTGGCCATGCCTGATTTCCAGCACTTTTTTACCTTAGAAACAGATGCTTACAGCTCTGGCATTGGTGCAATCATGTCCCAATGCAACAGGCCCATTGCTTTCATCAGTCAGGGGCTGAGTCCACAACACCAACAACTCTCTATATATGAGTAAGAATACCTCGCCATTCTACTTGCAGTCAAGAAATGGAGACATTATTTAGAGGGGAATCACTTCATCATCAAAACAGATCACCAAAGCCTCAAACATCTTCTGGAGCAGAAAATCACTACCAGGATACAGAGAAAGGGACTCTTAAGGATGCTAGGCCTCAGCTATTCTATTGAATATAGCAAGGGAATGGACAACATAGCAGCAGATGCCCTCTCTTGTGGATCAGGAGCTGAATTGGATGGCTCTTGTGCAGCCATCTCTTGTGTTCTTCCAGCATGGATGGAGGAGATTTATAAGAGTTATGCAGGGGATAAATTTGCTTCTGATTGCATTACAGCTGCTGCTGTCAATCGACATTCGCAATCATCTGGTGACATATCAGTACAGTAGGGCATTGTGAGGATCAAAGGGAAGATTTATGTGGGATCAGCCACAAACCTCAAAAGACAAATCATCTTGGCCTTTCATTCCTCTGCTTGGGGTGGCCATTCCGGTGTAGATGGCACTTATAAAAGACTCAAACAATATTTCAACTGGGTTGGGGCAAAGAAGGCTGTGGAAGCTTTAGTTCAAAGTTGTGATGTATGCCAAAGAACTAAGACGGAACATGTGCATTATCCTGGGTTATTGCAACCTCTTCCAATTCTGGATGGGGCGTGGCAATATATAAGCATGGATTTTGTGGAAGGATTACCTAAGGCTGATGGCAAGGAGATCATTTGGGTGGTGGTGGACCGGTTTACTAAATTCAGTCACTTCATTGCTCTTGCTCATCCCGTATCTACTGAAAAGTTGGCTAAGGTGTTCTTGGACAACATATACAAGCTCCATGGATTGCCTCAATCCATTACATCTGATCGTGATCGAATATTCACCAGTCAATTTTGGAAGGAGCTCTTCTTGCTCATGGGTTCCAATCTAGCTCTTAGTTCTTCATACCACCCTCAATCGGATGGACAAACTAAAAGGGTGAATCAGTGTATGGAACAATATTTGCGCAGCATGACTTATATTCATCCCAAGCATTGGGTACGTTGGCTAGCTCTGACTGAGTATTGGTATAACACCCACTTCCATTCTTCCGTTGGCACCACTCCCTTTAAAGCTCTCTATGGCTATGACCCACCTACTCCCATGGTCTTGCACGGCATAACTTCTCATGTTTCAGAAGTTAATGATCTTCTCTTCCCAAGGAAACGGCTTATGTTGCAGCTGAAGGATAACTTATAGCTCGCTCAATCCCGCATGAAGTTTTATGCTGACAGGAAGCGGACTGAGAGATCTTTTTAGGTTGGGGCATGGTCTACCTCAAGCTTCAACCCTATAGACAATCTTCATTGGCTCTAAGGAAGAATGTCAAATTGGGAGCCCGTTACTTTGGCCCTTACATAATTCTGGACAGAATAGGCTAGGTTGCTTACAAATTGGACTTACCTGCTTCTTCCTCCATTCACCATGTCTTTCATGTTTCCCTCCTTAAGAAGCACATTGAGGAAGACAAGGGAAGTTCCACAGGGGCTCCTGCAACTCATACTGATGGTTCATTGCTCCAGGGACCTGCTGCTGTTCTTGACTCTAGAGTAGTGCAGACCAAAGGCAACCCTCGTAAGGAGGTGCTGATTCACTAGACTAATCTCAGTCCCACACAAGCCAGCTGGGAAGACTTGGGCTTCATTCGCAGCCAATTTCCTGCAGCAACATTCTTGGGGCAAGCATGATCTTGAGGGGGTGGAATTGTCATGGCCAGAGTTGCTCTTATAACAAGTTATAGTTAATTAAATGTAATAAGTTGTGATATGTGATGTTATACTTGTTAGTACTTGTGAGCTAGGGTTGTACTTAGCCACTACGTAGTATAAATTGGTACTTAGAATGTAAGAGCTAATACAATACAATACAATGGAATACATACTCTCTTCTCCTATCTAAACCTTCTTCTATTTTCTCATCTCATTTCCCTTCTTTCCTCATCTCAAATCCTTATCACTTATCCTGAGTTATAACACAATATACCTGCTACAATTTATTACATCCATTATTTTACTGTTGTAATTTATTATGTCCATTATATTACCGTTGCAAATTAAAATTCCATTAAATCTCGTCCCACCATTAAACTCCCTAGCTCTCTCTCTCTCTCTGTGAAAAAATATGTATAACACTTCATCGAATTGCTGAAAAGTAGTGAGATTCAAGCTCCCAAATGCTCTCCTTTTCTCTCTTCTTTGACCCATCAATTAATTAGCGATTTCTACAAAGTCAGAAGAGATCTTTGTTTCTCTAAAAGTTTATCTTAGTCCCTTCTTCTATCAAAGATTCAAATTTTTGGTAAAGTTCAAGGCACTCCTACCTGGCAATTAACGAGTGCACGTTAAGAGTCGGATCGCGTTAATCCTAAAGGACGGCCGCCGATTATGCTGTATGCACCGGAGCAGCGGCGAAATCATCTTTTAGGACAGTGGCACTTACCACGGCTCGATATCATTATTTTGTAAGATCTTTCTAATTGCTCGATCTTTCATTACTATGTTGGAATATTAGCCAATTTTTCTAACAATCTAAAAGACGATTTGTGTAATCTACTATAGCAATGAGCTTACTCTTATTGACATATCTAAAAATGCTTAGTATGAGTAATTAAAACATAATTATATAATTAGATTAAAGAAGACATTCAAGGAAGATATTATGTTGTTTTGCTTGAGGTTTCAGCATAACTAGAATCTGGAAGCTGAGGACACCATTTCAACATAAACGACTTTATTTGTATTTCAATAAGAATTCGTGCGGTAAGATAATGCGTTTTTTTTTATCCCCTCCATTACATATCTGATGTTATGAAACAATAAAAACATAAAAAAAGGGGAAATGAGTAGAATAAACGAGAAAAGGTGCGAGGGTCACGACAGTGGTGCTACAATGGTGACGCCAAGTCGCAGGCAGCTGCACCTTTTCTGGCAATGACCGAAGGTCTTGCCACAGTTTTCGATAAGGGGCGCGTGAACTGTACCAGAAATACTGAATGGCTAATTATATATATATATATATATATATATATATATATAATGAAAACCTAACTTTAACCTCGAGTGCACTGGTCTGAAAAGGTCTATGGTTTGAAGCCTTGCATTTGCTGGAGCAAATGTCGATGAGGACACCTAAATCTGTCAACCTTGTGGCCGCCATGGTAGATCGTGGATAGCATACGACTACGGTGGCTTGGTGCTATTTGTGGCCAGCAAGAGAATGTGTGTTGGCTGGAAGGTCAAGCGGCACAAGTGCAAATAGGGTTTCTCTATTGGTATAAATTAATCAACTTTTAATTAAAAAAAAAAGAACATTATGATTCGTATGTTTGAAAATAAAACGGGCCCAAGTTAATTAAAGAAAAAGGAAGGCCTACTGGCAAAGAATTAAAAGGCTCCTATTTTGTTAAGAATATTTACGATTAATTGAGTTGTTGTATAGGCCTTTCTAAACAAAAAGGAAAATAAAGAAAGTTATATTTGTCCTTAGAAAAAGCCCAAAATTATAATTGAGTCTTAAAATGACTGCTCAAACGGAAATTATAAAAATATATTTCTTGATAATATGAATTTTGTTATTTATCCATGAGAGATACTTGTCATCTACATTACAATTAGGACGGTGTTCTCTAATTCATTTGAATAAGTTTTCGCATGTTCATATGAAGTTTCATCCTCGCATATGTAGCATAAAATTGTTGTATTCGATTAAGCTTTATGATCTTATATGATGCGCATATTAAACTGCATATGTTGTTTAGATAAATTCACACTCATATGCCTTATGCCTCAAGCTAGCAAATTGGGGGGGGGGGGGGGGGGGGGGGGGGGAGGTATGACCTAGTAAAATAATAATGTTTATTTTGCAAGAACTTGTTTGGATTGCATTATTTTGGACTTATGAAGGACAATGTAAATTATATTGATTTTTATCTAATTCAGTTGAAGAAATGATCCCCCACCCTAATAGAGATATATAAAAGACAATACTCTCATGTGTTTAAGTAACTGCCAACTTGAGTGTGAGATAGAAAAGCGACCTGAGAGCTTGAGGCGGAGGTGTGTTTGTGGTTAAACATGACTATCAATATGTTAGATCATGAAATATGATGACTCTAGCTTTGGAGAGAGATTACTAATCAGTAACGGAAACTAGCCGATATTTTTAAAGGGTGCAAACCAATTAGTGGCAGAGTGGGCATTCAAAACAAATTTAAGATTAATGGCTAAATAAAAGCAGAAACTAGTAATCAAGGGATAGATCCAAAAACATGAAATTAATTTTTGATTCCTTATTGTCCATGTCTAAGATAGAAACACTTAGGAGTTTTGATAAGTTCTTGCTCATAGCCATGATCTTGTGGTGTATCTATCAAATGGACTAGTTTCGGAGATGGGTCATTACTATTTAAGCGCCGGACTACGTCTAAAGTCCTGGTTTGTCTCCTACGTGGTGGTTGAGACAAGTTTAAGTGCCCTGGTTTTTTGGGCACTCGATTAAGTGACCTAGGTAGCATGGATTTCTCACAGTTTTTGAACATTCTTTAGTTTCCTCTTTGTGGAAAAGATGTTTATATTTGAGACTAACAGTTTGTCCTGAAGTGAGAAAGCTCTAGGTACATCGGATCGGTGGAGTGGTTCTATGTTAATCGCTTGTTCGGCCCCATGTATGGTCAGTTGAGATTCTGGTGTAGATTGTTTAGGTGGAGCGATTTCTGAGTTAAATTGCTCGAGCCTGACCCTGTTGGTGGTCGGAGGAGAGTTCTTGGATTGGGTTGTGTGTTCTTCAATTTTATATGTGATCGTTGTGGTTAATACGTGTTTAATGCTTAAGGTTGATTGTGAACTTGTTATAATGGACTCTTGAACCTAAAATCGGCACTCTTAGGTTAAGCATCTCTAGCTACACAATCTTGAATCCCTTATGTTGGTAGAGCATTGCATGTTTGAGTTTTAACCATGAGTTTAGACCTTATACGTGAGAATTGGATTTTCTTGCATATGTTTGAGTCACCTATTGAACTAGTTGATCACTGTAGAGGGCTAATAAAATTTGTGAATTCTTGTGAAAATCCATGTGTGATGTGTCTCATGTATTTCCCATGGCTATGTTTGAAGCAAGTTGGAACATGTTGCAGAAAGTGATAATAAATAGGTTATTTATGGACTGCTTTCAAGCTGAATATGTTGCTACTTGACTGGTAGCTGCTGTATGTTGCTGTGCATATTGCTTTTGTGCAGATTATGGCTGTGTGCTGCTGAATTTATTGCAGTGCCGATTTTGTTCTTGTTGTAATATTGTGCAGCTGCTGTTTTTTAAGCTTATTATGCTGAATTTGCTATGCTTTTTGCTGAATTTCAGCTTGTTGTTGGGAAAAAAAATGTGATATGCGTGAGTTATATGTGGACTTGTGTTGTTTTTGGAGACTTGTAGACCCTTAGGGTCATTGTTTCATGCCTTTTTTCCTAGTTTTTGGAAAAATGGTAAGGTATAAATCATATGAGAACCTTGATTGGCCTTAATGTTTGAGTTGGCTTGTAGAAAATTTGAATGACTTAGTAATGTAGTATAAAACATTCCATTATTGGGGTTTTGTGAGACCCGAGAGCCTATGATAAAGGCTATTTGACCGGAATCTCTCATGAATATTGTAGTTGCAATGATGTTTGCTAGTTATAGCTAGCTTATGGAAATTAATTATTGTGGAAATATTATTTTGGTGACTATCTAAAGTCAAAGTCAGTGTGAATAGCTTGATGATGCTAGCACTTGGGCTCAAGAGCCTTGCAGAGGCTTGGTTTGCCTTAAGTTGAGTTGGAAAAATCACCTTGTGAATTATGGTCTCCTGTACCTCCTTTTCTTGAGAGCACCAAATGTGACCCAATATTGGTAAGACATGGACTATCCTTAATAGTAATAATGCATGTACTCTAAGTACAATGAGAATGGGTTGTGACCTAAACTAGTAGTGATCCAATTGATCTGAGATGATAACATTTAACAGTTGTGATGTTATGTGAATTTGACAAGTTTGCGGTACGCATTTTTCTTGCCAACTGTATATATGATATACGCACTATGTGAGTACTTGGGGTGGAGATGTAATTTTACTAATATAATGTATGCTCCACTATTGTGTTATACTGACTCTTGTTGAAGTTGGCAGGCGATGGAGCTAGTTATTTAACAGCTTATTGCAGGTACCTCAATGTGGGGGGTAACAGCAACTCGTGATTGATGTTGGCAGTTGTCAACTCTGAGTACCGCTTTGTTGCAATACAGTGTTGAAATGCCATTGATGATGGTTGAGCATGATGCTTTAACCTAACCCATAGTCCGTAACAAGCGGTTTGGACACTGCACATTTAATGGGTTTGACAAGAAGAGACCTATTCGTCTCAGGCTTAAGAGAAAGTGATATCATTAAATTGTGTAAGGTCTGAAAAGAACCTTGTGGATCCATTGATAAAGATATTATGTCGTAAAACAGTTGTGGAAACATCGAGGGGGACGGGACTAAAGTCTATACATGAATAAACTGTGATGTATCAAACCTGGTCTTAACAAGTTCAATGTGAAAAGTCATAGTTTCATTCAAGGAATGCACTATATTTTATGTTGTCCCTCCCTATAGTGTGACAGTGCGGAGATGGGTCCATAGCCATATGTTTGGTGGTGTAAGCGAGGCTTGTACTTAATGGACACTGTCTGTATGTTACCAGGGGTGAGGTTGAGCTTTAGCTCTTAATAGACCCATTTCCATATGTTTGGTGGTGTGCGGTAACACACACTTGATGGGATCCACCTATGTAGGTGTGGGAGTCTGGCCTCTCCCTATGAAGGTTCAAGACTTGCCTTCTAGAGCGCCTATGAATATACAGGACGAGTGCATGACCGATAAAAAGCACCGAACCGCATGAGTTGCCATTATGTTACCAAGGAATAAGGTTGAGCTGTAGCTCTTAATGGACCCATAACCGTATGTTTGGTTGTGTGCGGTAACACACTTGATGGGATCTATCTATATAGGTGTAGGAGTGTGGCCGCTTCCTGTGAAAGCTTAAGACTTGCCTTCTAGAGCGCCTATGAATATCCAGGACGAGCGCATGGCTGATAAAACGTGCCAAACCACTGGAATTGCCGAGATCTGGAGTTTAGTATGTGCCCGAGTGGCAGACTAAACAATCCCTTGTGAGGTTCAAGACGAAAGTCACCTTGCGAGATGTTGGTCATAAACTTGGGTTACACTAGGTGACGATTCAAGTCGCGAGACATCGGCACTGGAAAACTAAACTCCCTTTGCCCAATCTATTCTTCTTTGGTCTCTTCTGCTTGTATCATTTGTGGGGGATTGTTGGAAAAATGATACAAGCTAATCTTTAGTTTTTGGGAAGTTGTATCCCACATTGATAAAATAGTGTGAATGTTCTTTTATTTAACGGGTACATTTATTTTACAAAAATATTTTCCAAGACCAGTTACTACCCGTTTATCCGTAACAGTGTAACGTCATTAAAATTGTGATTGTTGTGAATTTATTAACAATATAGCTGTTACAATTTATTACATCCGTTATTTTACCGCTGTAATTTATTAGGTTCGTTATATTACCATTGCAAATTAAAATTCCATTAAATCTCATCCCACCATTGAACTATATATAACACTTCATCGAATTGCTGAAAAGTAGTGAGATTCAAGCTCCCAAATGCTCTCCTTTTCTCTCTTCTTTTACCCATCAATTAATTAGCGATTTCTACAAAGTCAGAAGAGATCTTTGTTTGCGATTTCTACAAAGTCGGAAGAGATCTTTGTTTCTCTAAGGGTTTATCTTAGTCCCTTCTTCTATCAAAGATTCAAATTTTGGATAAAGTTCAAGGCCCTCCTATCCGGCAATTAACGAGTGCACATTAAAAGTCGGATCGCGTTAATCTTGGAGGACGGCCATCGGTTATGCTGTATGCACCGAAGCAGCGGCGAAATCGTCTTTTAGGACAGTGGCACTTACCATGGCGCGATATCATCATTTTGTAAGATCTTTCTAATTGCTCTATCTTTCGTTACTGTGTCAGAATATTAGCCAATTTTTATAACATAATGAGCTCTTAATGCATCATTAACGAGTTTTAGCAAGCCTTTAATGAATAAATCTTAGGCTCCATTTGTTTCAAGGGAAGTACTTTTCCCGGAAAATGTTTTCCTTTGGAAAAGGTTTTCCATGGAAAATGCTATTCCTGTTAAGGTTTCCCGTTTGTTTTAACGAAAAATGTGTTTTCACATTTCAATATTTCTTATTTGTTTTAAAAGAATCATCTTCTACCAATTATCTTATACATAATTATAGAATAATATAAGCAGCAATACAATATATTTGAAATTATCTAGACTCTATATGGTTGTAGAATTATTACTAAGGTACCTAAGGTTTGAACATTTATTACCCATCCTGATATTTGAATATATACAATGAGGTACCTTGAAATAAAATATTTTATCACTCATGAACCATATATCAAAATTTGATGAATTTTTTCTAAGAATCTGACCAAATATAAAAGTGCTAATATAATACATAATTATGATAATATTTACAAGTCATGTTAATATTTTCAGCAGATTACGAAGTTCATCATATATTGATGTAAACTACCAAAAGTAGTCGAAATCATATGCTGTGTTGGCCTTTTTTTTTTAAACCATTCAATTCTAATGAGAATATTTATATAATGTCGAAATCATATTTTATTTTAGCTTTTCCAATCGTTGATATATTGAATTTCAACAAAAGTGATACGGAATGTAAATTTGATAACAAGTAAAGATAGAATATGAGGGAGAAGATAGAAGAAGAATTGAGGGAGAAGATAGAATTATTCCATTAAGTATTTTCATGCCTCTCAATACAACCAACTATGGGTTTATATAACTCTTCAATGCACACATAAAGCAAATGTAAACAACCTGACAGCAAATAACAAGAATTGGAACAAAATAATATTCCTCTTAACCGTTAACTAACTCTCCCGCCCAAAGAGCTAACATTTCCCGCCAAAAAAACCTATTAATTCCGGTATCAATACTCCCCTTCTCAAAGGATCACCCTTGTCCTCAAGGGTGAAAATCAGGAAACTTTTGTTGCAAATCGTACAAGAACTCCCATGTGGCTTCTTCTCGGGGATATCCTTGCCATTGGACCAAGACTTTGGTATCTGCTCTACGACCTCTTTTTACCAGTGATCGATCGAGGATGGTCTCAGGTATCTTCTTCTGTAGGTTGTTCAGATCGTCCGGCAGGAGAACTAGTTGAATGGGCAGAGGGCCATGGTGGGGTTTGAGCTGGGAAACATGGACTACATCGTGGATCCGAGCTGGGCTAGGCAGTGACAAGCAATAGGCTATCTTCCCAATGAGCTCGATTATTTGAAAGGGGCCATAATACTTGGGTGATAACTTGTGGCAGTTGCGATGTGCTATTGTGATTTGTCTGTATGGAAGGAGTTTGAGGTAGACCCAATCCCCAATATTAAAGTTGCGATCTGTCCTCTTAGCATCGGCTTTCTGTCTCATCCTGTTGTGTGCCCTTTGTAGGTGGAATTTCAGCACTTGTATCATCTCTTCCCTCTGATTCAGGCTTCAATCTACCGTGTCCACATGACTTTCACCTGCGAGGTAAGGTATATGTATAGGGGGTGGTTGACCACACCACTTCGTAAGGGGTTTTGTTTATAGAAGTGTGCCAAGTAGTGTTAAACCACCACTCCGCTAATGGAAGCCACTTGGACCAGTGAGAGGGGTTGGAGTTACACATGCACCACAAATAAGTCTCTAACCCTCTATTGATGACTTCAATTTGCCCATCGGTCTGAGGGTGATAGGCTGTCGAGAGTTGCAAATCAACCCCCTGGATGGATAACAATGATTGCCAAAACTCACTTTGGAAGATGGTATCACGATCACTAATGATGGTGCTTGGGAGAGGTTGAATCAGTCCAGGGTAAGCAATGTTCTCGTGCTTGCAAGATTGACAAGTCTGGCAGTGTTGGACGAACTCTTTGACATCCTGTGACATTCCCTTCCAGAAAAATATGGATTTAACTCACTGGAGAGTTGCATCCCTTCCTGAATGACCTCCACTTGATGATTAATGCAGCCATTGGAGGATCTTGGTTCTCAGATCAGCGTCATTGCCCACTACCAGCTTGCCCTTTCTTTTTAACTGATCTTGAAGCCAAGAATAATGAGGGTGACTCTGGTTATCAGCCTGTAATTGGCTTATGATTTGCTGCAGTTGGGGGTCTTTCTGCCACGAAAGTTGCAGCAGCTGGTACAGGTTGCTTTCTACTGCTTTTAACATCATGCAGACTATCTCAGTGATTGGAATTCTTGACAAGGAGTCTGCTACCACGTTGTCCTTGCCTTTCTTGTAGTCAATTACGTAGCTAAAACCCAGCAGCTTTGATAGCCAAAGTTGTTGAAAATGTGTGCTAATCCGCTGTTCCAAGAGGTACTTCAGACTCCTTTGATCAGGTTTAATCAAGAAGGTATAGTTGATCAAGTATTGATGCCATTTCTATACTGCGTGCACAATTGAGAGCAATTCTTTTTCATAAACTGAAAGAAGTTGTTGCTTGGGGCTAAGAGGCTTACTGATGAAGGCTAGAGGATGTTGATCTTGGAGAAGGACAGCCCCAATACCGACATTGCTTGCATCAGTCTCCACAACGAATTGTTTGGAAAAATCTAGTAAGGCCAGAACCGGTGCTGAACAAAGGGCTTCCTTAAAGCCTCAAATGCTATTGAGCTTTTTTGTGCCATCCCCACTGATTCAGCTTGAGGAGGTTGGTTAAAGGTCGAGCAATACTGCCATATCCTCTGATAAATCTTCGGTAATAACCTGCCAACCCCAGAAATCCCCTTAGCTGCTTCGTGTTTATTGGAACTGGCCAACTACAGACTGCCTCCACCTTCCTTGGATCAGTAGTTACCCCTTGCTGAGAGATAACGTGACCAAGGTATTCAATTTTATGTGTGGCAAAGGTGCATTTGCTTTGTTTGAGGAAGAGCTGGTGGTGCTGCAGTAAGTTGAAGACCAATTACAGATGGTGCAGATGTTCAGTCAAGGAGGAGTTGTAGATTAAGATATCATCGAAAAAGACTAATACAAATTTCCTTAGGTACGGGGCAGATATTGAATTCATTAAGGATTGGAATGTAGAGGGGGGATTGGTGAGGCCAAATGGCATCAACCTGAATTCGTAGTGGCCTTCATGAGTTTTGAAAGCTGTTTTTGGAATGTCATCAGTGAACATCCTTATTTGATGATTGCCCGATCGAAGGTCCAACTTGGAGAACAGCCTTGAACCTCCTAGCTCATCCAACAGCTCTTCTACCAATGGGATTGGGAACTTATCCTTGATGGTTGCTTGGTTGAGGTCCCTATAATCCACACACATCCTCCATCCCCCATCCTTCTTTTTGACAAGGACCACAGCAGCAGCATATGGACTGATACTATGCTGTATGTACCCTTTGGACAGCAGTTCTTGTGTCATTTCTTCAATGGCATTCTTCTGCAGGGCTGGATATCGGTAGGGTCTTTTGTTTATGGGTTGAGTGCCTTCCTTGAGATGTATTCTATGAGCGAATCTGGGTCTTGCTGGTGGTAGTTGTTCTGGTTCCTGGAACAACTTGTTATGTTGATGCAGCAGCTTCTGAATTTCAGCACTATAATGTTTCTGTTCAAGAGTAATGGTGCCTTCCTTGGGTTTGTGAGGGTGAGGCTGTGATTGATCATTCGTGCTGGGATCAAATTGCAGCAAAGCTATGAAGGGTGCCTCTTGGAGAGCCTTGCCATTTGCCTTGACTCCTAGCAATTTGAAAGATTTGGTGATTTCCACTTTAAGAGTCCTCACTTGTCCTTCAATTATGAATTCCATAGTGAGTTCCTTAAAGTTGGACTTGATATCACCCAATGTCACCAACCATTCTACTCCCAATACAACATCACATCCTCCAAACGGTATCAATAGGAAATTAGCTGTGTATGGATGACCCTGCATTTTCCATGATAAGTCCTGATATTTTGCATCACAAGTCAGCCTGCTACCATCAGCTACAGATCCTTCTTGTCTCAGACTCATAAGCTCGGAAACAAGATCATCAAGAGTATTTTCGAACCTGTTCTGCAAGGCTTGGGCGTATTAGTCCCAACTTGGTAAAAATTCAGTATATCTCGTCTTCATCAACCTCTGGTGCCACTGTAAGGCCAACCCCCGAAAGTGTATTGAGGCCAACCTGAGTCGTTCATGATCAGGGGTGCGATCAATGGTGAAGAATTGATCACTCAGGTACAACCAATCACTCAGATTCTCCCCATAGAATAATGGGAATTCTACCTTGCTTAATCTAGTACAGTAAGCATTATTACCATTCGTGTTTGCAGGAGCAGGAGCTGGAATTGCACCTTTAGAAGTTACTTGATTCTGAGTTCCATTAGAGGCCGATCCAAGTTCTTGATTTCTGCTGTGCTAGATAGAAATTTCGGTGACCACTTGCCTTAATTTGTGCAAAGCGGCCTTCAACTCAGCAGTCGATTGTTTATTTTCAGTAGAGGTCTGTTTGATCCTCTCATTGGTGGCTCGTAATTGGGTAGAGAGGGTCTCTTCCACCCTTCTGATCTCTGTGGTTGAGCAGGTACTATCAGCCATGAAAGGAGTTTCGGTATGCCACGGGTCAGAGTATGTCGGGCTCTGATACCAATGATACGGAATGTAAATCTGATAACAAGTAAAGATAGAATATGAAGGAGAAGATAGAAGAAGAATTGAGGGAGAAGATAGAATTATTCCATTAAGTATTTTCATGCCTCTCAATACAACCAACTATGGGTTTATATAACCCTTCAATGCACACATAAAGCAAATGTAAACAACCTGACAGCAAATAACAAGAATTAGAACAAAATAATATTCCTCTTAACCGTTAACTAACTCTCCCGCCCAAAGAGCTAACATTTCCCGCCAAAAACCTATTAATTCCGGTATCAAGAAGTAGTCAATTGAGGGTTAGAGACTTATTTGCGGTGCATGTGTAACTCCAACCCCTCTCACTGGTCCAAGTGGCTTCCATTAGCGGAGTGGTGGTATAACACTACTTGGCACACTTCTATAAACAAAACCCCTTACGAAGTGGTGTATGGTCAACCACCCCCTATACATATACCTTACCTCGCAGGTGAAAGTCATGTGGACACGGTAGATCGAAGCCTAAATTAGAGGGAAGAGATGATACAAGTGCTGAAATTCCACCTACAAAGGGCACAAAACAGGATGAGACAGAAAGCTGATGCTAAGAGGACAGATCGCAACTTTAATATTGGGGATTGGGTCTACCTCAAACTCCTTCCATACAGAAAAATCACAATAGCACATCGCAACTGCCACAAGTTATTACCCAAGTATTATGGCCCCTTTCAAATAATCGAGCTCATTGGGAAGGTAGCCTATCGCTTGTCACTGCCTAGCCTAGCTCGGATCCACGATGTAGTCCATGTTTCCCAGCTCAAACCCCACCATGGCGCTCTGCCCATTCAACTAGGTCTCCTGCCGGACGATCTGAACAACCTGCAGAAGAACATACCTGAGACCATCCTCGATCGAGGACTGGTAAAAAGAGGTCGTAAAGCAGCTACCAAAGTCTTGGTCCAATGGCAAGGATATCCCCGAGAAGAAGCCACATGGGAGTTCTTGTACGATTTGCAACAAAAATTTCCTGATTTTCACCCTTGAGGACAAGGGTGATCCTTTGAGGAGGGGAGTATTGATACCAGAATTAATAGGTTTTTTGGCGGGAAATGTTAGCTCTTTGAGCGGGAGAGTTAGTTAATGGTTAAGAGGAATATTATTTTGTTCCAATTCTTGTTATTTGCTGTCAGGTTGTTTACATTTGCTTTATGTGTGCATTGAAGGGTTATATAAACCCATAGTTGGTTGTATTGAGAGGCATGAAAATACTTAATGGAATAATTCTATCTTCTCCCTCAATTCTTCTTCTATCTTCTCCCTCATATTCTATCTTTACTTGTTATCAGATTTACATTCCGTATCATTGGTATCAGAGCCCGACATGCTCTGACCTGTGGCATACCGAATCTCCTTTCATGGCTGATAGTACCCGCTCAACCACAGAGATCAGAAGGGTGGAAGAGACCCTCTCTGCCCAATTACGAGCCACCAATGAGAGGATCAAACAGACATCTGCTGAAAATAAACAATCGACTGCTGAGTTGAAGGCCGCTTTGCACGAATTAAGGCAAATGGTCACCGGAATTTCTATCCAGCATAGCAGAAATCAGGCATGTGGATCGGCCTCCAATGGAACTCAGAATCAAGTAACTTCTGAAGGTGCAATTCCAGCTCCTGCTCCTGCAAACACGAATGGTAATAATGCTTACTCTATTAGATTAAGCAAGGTAGAATTCCCATTATTCTATGGGGAGAATCTGAGTGATTGGTTGTACCTGAGTGATCAATTCTTCACCATTGATCGCACCCCTGATCATGAACGACTCAGGTTGGCCTCAATACACCTTCGGGGGTTGGCCTTACAGTGGCACCAGAGGTTGATGAAGACGAGATATACTGAATTTTTACCAAGTTGGGACGAATACGTCCAAGCCCTGCAAAACAGGTTCGAAAATCCTCTTGATGATCCTGTTTCCGAGCTTATGAGTCTGAGACAAGAAGGATCTGTAGCTGACTACCTAGCTAAATTCGATGCTGCTGCTGTACGTGCTGATTTGGGAGAGTCTCAATTGACAAGTTGCTTGTTAGCTGGTTTGATGAACGAAATCGAGATGGATGTGCGAGGTTATAGACCTCAAAATTTGCAAGAGGCCGTTTGTTTAGCTAAATTAGCTGAGGCCAAACTTGAAGCTCTGTCCAAACAACTCAAATATTCAAAAGTTCCACTCCTACCAACTCCTCCAATTGCCAAAAACCTATTAATTCCAGTATCAAATTGCAGCAAAGCTATGAAGGGTGCCTCTTGGAGAGCCTTGCCAATTGCCAAATTGACCTCGAACAATACTAGAATTAACAATGCTAGGAGCTTCAACCCTAGAAATAATTTCCCCATTACTGACAAGAGTCCAAGGACTCTATCCCGGGCTGAGCTACAAGAGAAACGAGCAAAGGGCCAATGTTATTTCTGTGAGGAACGCTTTGAACCAGGCCACAAATGCAGATCAAAAACCCCTAAATTATTCATCATTGATGCAGACAATGCTGGAGAACCGGAGGAGGAACCCCCTGATGAACAATCAGATGAAGAGGGCAAGGAGACAGCTGATGAAGTCACTGCACAGATATCTCTGCACGCATTATCAGGGGATCAACATTTCCAAACACTACGAGTTACTGGATATAAGGGTAGGAGAGCTCTGAGCATTCTGATTGATTCAGGCTCCACTCATAATTTCTTAGATTATTCCTTGGCATCGAAGCTGGGAGGAGCAGTAACACAATTGGGTCCTCAGGCAGTGTCAGTAGCTGATGGTAGCAGGCTGACTTGTGATGCAAAATATCAGGACTTATCATGGAAAATGCAGGGTCATCCATACACAGCTGATTTCCTGCTGATACCGTTAGGAGGATGTGATGTTGTATTAGGAGTAGAATGGTTGGCGACATTGGGTGATATCAACTGCAACTTTAAGGAACTCACTATGGAATTCATAATTAAAGGACAAGTGAGGACTCTTAAAGCAGAAATCACCAAATCTTGAAAATTGCTAGGAGTCAAGGCAATTGGCAAGGCTCTCCAAGAGGCACCCTTCATAGCTTTGCTGCAATTTGATCCCAGCACGAATGATCAATCACAACCTCACCCTCACAAACCCAAGGAAGGCACCATTACTCTTGAACAGAAACATTATAGTGCTGAAATTCAGAAGCTGCTGCATCAACATAACAAGTTGTTCCAGGAACCAGAACAACTACCACCAGCAAGACCCAGATTCGATCATAGAATACATCTCAAGGAAGGCACTCAACCCATAAACAAAAGACCCTACCGATATCCAACCCTGCAGAAGAACGCCATTGAAGAAATGACACAAGAACTGATGTCCAAAGGGTACATACAACATAGTATCAGTCCATATGCTGCTGCTGTGGTCCTTGTCAAAAAGAAGGATGGGGGATGGAGGATGTGTGTGGATTATAGGGACCTCAACCAAGCAACCATCAAGGATAAGTTCCCAATCCCATTGGTAGAAGAGCTGTTGGATGAGCTAGGAGGTTCAAGGCTGTTCTCCAAGTTGGACCTTCGATCGGGCAATCATCAAATAAGGATGTTCACTGATGACATTCCAAAAACAGCTTTCAAAACTCATGAAGGCCACTATGAATTCAGGGTGATGCCATTCAATTCTGATGAGAATATTTATATATTGTCGAAATCATATTTTATTTTAGCTTTTTCTATCGTTAATATATTGAATTTCAACAAAAGGCACGTGATTGATAAAATTTTAAACTTTAGGATGCCTAAATGATAAAATATTTCAATTCCAAGGTACCCCATTGTGTGCATTAAAATGTTAAGGTATCTAGGTGATAAATAATCGAACCTCAGGGTACTTAAGTGATAATTTTCCTGAAAAATATATATCAAAACTAAAAAATATAATTTGTAAATAGTTATTTGGTGCTTGATTTGATGTAAGCATTTTTTCCCTAATTATAATATTCACCATAGCGTGAATTAGTAAAGATATTTCAAATATAAAATATTCGTCAGAAACAAAAATCAAATGGAACTATAATATTCACTCTAGGATTTGGAGCTGATTGATCTTTTTTCTTTTAGTTCTTGTCCCACATTATTATCTCCAATGATCTAAAATCTTGTCTACTTCATTTTGATTTGATCCATATTTGACAGATATATACCTTTGAAAGTTTTTGGATCACTCAGAATGATGACTTCTCATCTTTTAAAAGGGAAGTCATTTTCCGTCATTTAAGGGAAAATGTTTTCCCAAAGGAAAACATTTTCTGTCACATAACTTGTGCCAAACAACCAAAAAGGAGAAAACCGCTTCCTAGATGTGGTTTTCCCCCTAAACAAACGGAGCCTAAATGTAACATTAACAAGTTTTAGCATGCCCTTAATGAATAAGCTCTTACTATGAATTTGTTCAAATCCATTTCCTATCTTCTTAATTTAAAATAATTTCTTAATTTTTATTTTACAATAAAATTGTTTCTCTATCATGTGGCGAGCACTATAAGAATTAAAAAAAAAAAATGAAAGATCAATTTTATCATAAGATAAAACAAAAGAGGTTATTTTAAATAAGAAATAAAAATTAGTTTTATTAGAATTCTAGAATTTCAACAGAGATACTTCATGGACAGTTTTTTGAATAATTCAGCTTGATTCACTAGGCCTTGTGTGAATCGGTCCAAGATCGAATACTAAATCATGAGATTGTGGACCGAATTGATTAAAACCTGGTCGGTAAGAAATCAAACCTGACCCATTTGGACCGACTTTCATCTAGTAGGGCGTAATTATAAGGGGAAAAAAAGTTTTCATATATAAGTTTAAAACATACAAAGGCAACATGGTATAATATCCATTTTTTTTTAACATTACGGTATAATATCCATAAGTTATATAATTTAGGGTAAAATATAGTAAGACCTCCTGAACTTTACAATTAATCACAACACACCCCTTGCACTTTCAATTTTAAAAAATAGCCCCCTAAACTCTACAATTAAACACAACGCATTCCCTGTACTTTTAATTTTAAAAAATAGCCCTCTAAACTTTACAAATTAATACAAAACGCCTCCTGCACTTTAAATTTCATAAAATAGCTCCCTGAACTTTGCATATTAACACAACATACCCCCCGAACTTTGTTACTAAACATAACACACCATTTAGACATTCATAAATTTCAAAATAAAAAAGTATGAAATTAAAAAAATTGAATAAATTATGAAAGATATTTTTTTGGAAAAAGTATGTAAAATATAATAATAATTTAAAAAAAATATTTTTTTGAGTATTTATTTTTAAAATTTTAATTTAGTATATTTTTTTAATTTAAAATTTTTAATCTAATTTTCGAATTTATTTTTAAAAAATTAATTATATTTTCTCTTATAGTATTTTTTTTATATAGAAAGTTAAAAAATATTTTATTATATTCTAAATTTATAATATTTATACTATATTAATTAAAATAATTATTTTTTGTAAATTTTAAAAAATCCTCTTATCTTTTATCTAAAATTATAAAGCTCATATCTTTCATCTAAAAATATAATTTTTCATCTTTTGTATAAAACTAAAAAATCTCTAATTTTTAATTTGATATAAAGCTCTTACCTTTTGTCTAAAAATATAAATTTCTATATTTTGTATAAAAACTAGAAAATCCCTTATTTTAAATTTGATAATTTTTTATTTTAAATTTATTATTCTAATTTTTATTAAAGTTCTTTTAAAAAATTTACCAAATTTTTGTTCAAAATTTGTTTTAAATTTTGTATATTTTTAAAATTTTAAATTTATTTATTTCTAAAGAGTGAGTTATGTTTAGTAATAAAGTTCGGAGGTAAGTTGTATGTAATAACAAAGTCGAGGGGGCTATTTTATGAAATTAAGAGTGTAGAGGGTATGTTTTTTATAATGACAAAGTTCAATAGACTATTTTATAAAATTGAAAATGCAGGGGGTGTGTTGTATTAAGTTGCAAAGTTCAGGGGCTATTTTATAAAATTGAAAGTGCAAGGGCTGTGTTGTGTTAATTTGCAAAGTTTAGGAGTTTATTTTTTGAAATTGAAAGTGCAAGGTTTGTGTTGTGATTAATTGTAAAGTTCATGGGGTCTTACTATATTTTTGTCCTATAATATAAATATAACTATAAAAGAAATATGTATAATCATCAAATAACAAAAAAGTAAACATTTGATTTTCTGAATTTAACATTTTTGTATATTTATTGTACAAATTTAATTATATATTAAAATTATATATGTAAAATATTTAATGCTAAAATAATATTGATTGTCTTCGACCTGGTTTTCAAATTTTCTGAGTTTGGACTAGACCAAAGACCTATTAGGTCCACTAGGATTGAAGATCCTACATATACATAACCAGCCTGGTATAATCCTTGACAGAAGTGGCCGATTTAGTCTGATTAGTTGTTCTTATTTATAAAAAGTATAGAGTTATTATTGATATAATAAAAGTTATTATTGACAGAAAGATGACTTAAAAATAATGAGAGTTACAAATTATTTTAAAAATTATAATTTTACTCTAACAATAACAATTTACCCTTACATAACATTAAGAAATATAAGAATGAAAAAATGTAAGAAATTATAAATGTATTTTTTTATTAATAAAAAATACAATTATTATACAGCGATCTACATGCCCCATAAATACATTTTTGTTGAGCTTTAGATTATAAATACATTAGGGTAAATTATAGAAAACCCTCCTAACTTGTGCTTCAATAACAAAAAACCCCCTCTCACTAATAAAATCACTCACTAAACCCCATAACTTTTGAAAAATTTTTACTTTGCCCCTAAATAACTTTTTTTTGACCATTTTATCCCTCAATAAAAAAAATTTATATTTTATTTCATAATATTTTTTTCTGAAAATTTTAAACTATTTTTTATTTTCTAAACTTATATAAAAATATAAAATATTTAATTTTTATCTAATAATATAAAACCCTTTTCTAAAAACAAAATTAACCGTTAAGGATAAAATGGTTAAAAATAAATTACATAGGGATTAAGTGATAAATTTTTAAAAATAAAAGAGTTTTATGTGTGCTTTTATATATGAGAAAATTTTTTTATTTTTTAAACAAAAAACAAAAAAATTTTCGGTAATTACAACCAAACAAACATAGGGAGCATCGAAGTAAAATTACAAATAAGTCTCCCAAACTCATTCATTTCACCACACCCACCTTCTTTTCATCGTTTACTTCGCCCTCCTCTCTCTCTCTCTCTCTACAATGGCGTCCATGGCGCTCTCCCACTCCCTCTTCTCCACCATCAGTAACCGCCATCACCATTCCTCTCTTTCACCTCCATCATCTTCTTCTTTCTCTCTCTTCCCTTCTCGATCTCTTTCTCTCTCCTCACTCTCCAAAACTACCCCTAAATTCGTCACCAGCGCTTCTTCGACCGCAAACGATGAAGTTCCAATCGAAAAGAGTGTGTAATTTGCTACGATATATATATATATATATATATATATATATATATATATATATATATATTTATTTATTTATTTATACCATTTGCTGTTTATGTTTTGAATTTGAAGTGAATTGATTGGGATTGTTTGGTGTAGGGTACCCGGCGTTTCCGACTGTTATGGACATTAATCAGATTCGAGAGATTTTGCCACACCGGTGAGTAATTTTCAGCTATTTTGTTGATCTTAGGGTTTTAGCGAGGTTTTGATGCATGTTGTTGTCAATTGTTCAATGAAATTCGAGCTAGGGTTTTAACGTGGTTTTCCTGCACTTTTTTTCTATTTGCGATGAATTTTGAGCTATTCTTTTGAGCTTGGGGTTTTAGCGAGGTTTTGATGCGTCTGTTGGATCTACATTGCAATATTTTTTAATTTTGTTTATGTATAAAACCTTCATTTATTTCACCTTGGCGTTTAAGCTTTTAAGATAGTTAATTTCGCATGTATTAAAAGCCGATGTGACTGGAAGTGCTTAAGTTCGAATCGTAAAAGCTGTTACTCTTTCTGTTGATATTATTTGCTGCAAAGTATGGAGTAAACATGTCCATTACCAATGCTTTTAGCGCAATGACTATTCATGTAAGAGGACATGTTAGAGCATAAACTATTTATGGACTTTCAAGTTAACCTTTAAGGATAGTTGTTTCCTTGACTTGTGCATTGCTAGAAAGCACAGATACGGATATGGATATGAGATACGACACGATACCGACATGCCGACACACGATTTCCAAAAAAACTAGGATACAACACCTTGGGGATATGCTACTTCGAAATAATGTATGTTTTTAGATATATATCCATGTAATTGGTAAAACACATGATTTCACAAATTAATAATCAAATCATTATTTATACATTGGAATCGCACTTCTAACCCTGAAGAGGGTACCAACATGTCGTCACCGGATCCTATTAGAACTCCGAAGTTAAGCGTGCTTGGGCGAGAGCAGTGCCTGGATGGGTACCTCCTGGGAAGTCCCCACTCTCAGGTTAGGAGCACTCGGAAACAGCCTCTTTTCAGGAGTAATACCTTGAAGGGGGAAGGCTACGTACATTCGACCCCCAGACCCTGCTTAGGCGGGAGCCCTTAGGGCACTGGATATGTTGCTAATCACACTTTTAGAAAGCATAGTACCATCAATTTCACTACTAAATAAAACAACATTGTAGAGTCATAGGCAAAATATAACTAGACTTCATGGATCTCAATGTAGGTGCATTTTGAGTTCTACTTACCCATCTATTCTAGAGATATGAAATCCACCCACATTAAGGAAAGAAAACACTCATGCTAAGTTTGTCACTAGTAGTATAAGTATGGTGAATAATTATTTCCATTACATATTAAATTAGAGCAATAAAGATCTGCATAAAAACAATAGATAGACAAGTCCTCAAGTTTAGCATCATGCTAATTTCCCCAAAAACGTGTTGGAACATTTTGAAAGCGTGTTAGGAAAATGTTTCGGAACGTATAAGCGTGTTGGAAATTTAAAATTAAAATAAAAAATCAGATAATTTTTCATGTATTGGAACTTATCGGTGTGCTTAGGAAGTGTCGGAAATTTAAAATTAAGAATAAAAAAAGAAAAAAATCAGATGCTTCTTTCACACACAGGACATTTATTTGAACGTGTTGGAAGCATGTCGGTGTTGATATGTGTTGGACACCAGGACTCTGGCAAAAGAGGAGTGTCAATACTTCATAGGTGCATTGTTTACCTTCTTAACTCTATGACCATTCGTGCAAGGGTTTATGTTCGAATATAGAATCATTTTGACAATTGGCCTAAGAGCTTAAGCTTTGGGGACAAGGCGTTTCTTAACGTGTATCAAAAACTCTTTGATTGAAAGGTATCAAATTCAAATATCCCAATCTAATTTCCTTACAAGGTATTAAGTTGACATGTTCATTATCCGTGCTTCTAGATCATTTGTCTAGGGATGACAATGGGGTTGGTAAAACACATCACCTGTGAGTACTTGCCCTACAAGTGAGGCGGGTAGTGGGTACGGGTTGGGTACATGTGGTCGTACCTACTCGGGTATGGGATGGGTATGGGTATAATATTGTACCTACCCCACCTTGCCTCATTCCTACCATACACGCTTCGTTGATGTAATTAACTTTCGAATTGGTGTATATATATATATATATATATATATATTTAATTAATTGGATTATTTATCAATATTATAACAAAATATAATTGAATTCTTAAAAATATTATTAGACAATTAATATGGGAGGATATGGATAATCATTCTGTACCCAAATTAGGGTGGATATGGGGAGGCTAATGGATACCAGTGAGTAATGGGGTCGGTATAGGTGTAGGTTTGCTCCTGCTGGGGCAGGTATGTACATCCACATGAATACCCATGGTGGGTAATGGGGCGAGTAGGGGTATGAATTTTGGGTGCCGGGTACAGGTATACAGGAGGCACCCTTCATACTCTCCCTGCCTCATTTCCATCCCTGCATTTGTCGTTTGTCCGAGGATAAGTCCTTTTGTGTTCCTTTAAGACTTATGTTGTGTTTGATTAAGCTTTTCAACAATTTAAAGCTGTGAAAAAGTCTGGTTGACTGCAAGACTTGTATTTAGTTGACATAAAAGATCTTTTACATCTTTTTCACAGCTTAAATAGAAAGATAAAAAAAATGCTTTATAACTAAGAAGAAAAAGATGCAAAAATGGATTTTTTTTCACAGCTTATTTAGAAAGATGTTTTAAAATACTTTAGCCTTAATTCTTCACTACCTTATGACCCACTTTCACTTCTATTGCCACCTGCACCCACCACCGCCGTTCTACCATAACTTGCTATACTCACCATCTTGCATTATCATGGCTAATTATTAATAGGGCAAAATATAGTAAGACCCCTTGAACTTTGCAATTAACCACGACACACCCTCTACTTTGAATTTCACAAAATAACCCCTTGAACTTCGCAATTAAACGCAACACACCTCATACACTTTTAATTTCAAAAACTAGCCCCTTGAACTTTGTAATTAAACACAACACACCCCCTGCACTTTCAATTTCATAAAGTAGTCTCCTGAACTTTGTTATTACACACAACTCACCCCTGAACTTTGTTATTAAATATAACACACCCCTTAGACATTGATAAATTTCAAATTAAAAAAGGTATGAAATTAAAAAATTTGAAAAATTATGGAAAGATATTTTTTTGTAAAGAGCTTGAAAAAAAAAAATACTATTTTTAACTTTTATTTTTTAATGTTTTTAAAAAATTATTTTTTCAATATTTATTTTAAAATTTTTAATTTCGTATATTGTTTTAGTTTTAAATTTTAAATTTTATTTTAGGATTTATTTTTAAAAAAAATTATTATATTTTATCTATAATATTTTTTATTAAAAATTTAAAAAATATTTATTATCTTTCAAATTTATGGTGTTCTTACTGTAATTAATTAAAATAATTATTTTGTGTAAATATCAGAAAATTCTCTTATCTTTTACCTAGAAATATAAAGCTCCTACTTATCTAAAAACATATATTCCTATCTTTTGCATAAAATTAGAAAATCCCTGATTTTTTTTAAATTTTAATTTATTATTCTAATTTTTATTAAAGTGAACAAAATATTATTCTATTTTTTCTAAATTTTTCCAATTTTTTCCATAATTATTTTAAAATTTTAAATTTCGTATATTTTTAAATTTCAAATTTATTAATGTCTAAGGGGTTAGTTATGTTTAGTAACACAGTTCGGGAAGTGAGTTGTGTGTAATAACAAAGTTCAGGGGGCTATTTTACGAAATTAAAAGTATAAGGGATGTGTTGTGCTTAATTATAAAGTTTAAGGAGCTATTTTTATGAAATTGAAAGTGTAGGGGGTGTGTTGTGTATAATTTCAAAGTTTAGGGGGCTATTTTACGAAATTGAAAGTGCAAGGGGTGTATTGTATTTAATTGCAAAGTTAAGGGGGCTATTTATTAAAATTGAAAGTGTAAGAGGTGTGTTGTAGTTAATTGCAAAGTTCAGGGGGTTTTTCTATATTTTGCCCTTATTAGTATGATTTACTGCTTACTATCATGACTCGTCACCACCCTCTCACCTATTGGGAATGTATTTCAAAAAATTTTCCCTAGATCGGCTTGAACAGGTGCAGCGGAAAAGCAATTTAAAATTCTTAATTTTAAATCTAAAGCTCTGACCTAATTAAACTATTTAATTAGATCTAGATCTTACTCTAATAGGTTCATAATATGACAAACGAAGAACATTGAATAAAACATATATAAACATATGTCAACATAGTATGTAGAATAAGCAAAATAAAGGAAAATAAATTAAATATCAAATACTTAATTTAGACATACCTGAAGCGCAAATCCCAACTCTGGCTTGAAGATCTGAAATTGAAGAAAGTTTCTTGACATCTCAAGGTCTTCTTCGCAATGACTTCTTATAGCATAGGAGTGTGGACTTTCGAAATATTTAACTTAGGAAAATTTCGGAACAAAATTTTTCCTTTAAACTTTTCGAAAAACAAATTTTCAGAGAAATTATGCCATACAATAATTTAGGAAATTCCTAAAACAATTTTAGGGTTTTCGTTCGGGAGAAAACCAGGTTTCGAAACCTAATTTATATATCCAAAATTAATGGCCAAAACGCATATAAATAGAGTCAAATACCCTAGCAGTGACGTCATATATGATGTCAGCAAATAGGGGCCAAAGATGCGTATATACCGTGTTGAGACCCTGTTGCTGACGTCACCGTGGCGTCAGCGACATGGTTATTTTTGTGCTTGGGGTTTTGTTGCCCACGCGCCTGCTTCACCCTTTACTAGCCTTGCCCTCGCACGTGTGTTGCACGCGTGGGGCTGAGATTTTCGTTCCTTTTCTCCTTTTTTTGTTTACAACCATGATGTAATTTATCGTATTATATATTCATCTCATTAATATTTGTTTAGTATAAAAATTTATTTATCTCATAAATATATAATTCATCCCATAAATTTATTTTAAAATTTTTTTTCAAACGACGCTTAAGTTAAGGCTTGCGGAGGGACCTCAGGGACAATCTAACTTTAGCTCCAAATAGATCAAGTCTGATTATCATCTCATGATGACAATTGATTACCATTCAGTAAAACTTAATTCCACTAAATAAGTTCTATTACACTTTAGAATTAAATATATTCACTCAAGAATTTTTTAAATAACTTTTATTATGACAATTAACTCCTCTATTAGATATTTGTGAGAAAAAATAGCTCCAAGTACTATTGCTAATTTTCTCACATCTTTCACCATAATTCCCGACTCGCCTTTCTCGAACAATTCAATAATACATAAACAATTTCCGTATTAATTCTAAATGTCAAACATATGGAATACTTTGGCCAAAGATTCTAAAATTTGTTCGTATATTTGCGAATCAACTAAGGGGACACCTTTATCTTATTAGAGACTATAGATTCCTCATAAAACAACTGTTCCCGCTATGCTTCATGCCATTACCCAATGCACGTAAGATTCAAGTCAACGCGCTTTAACTAATCCTTTTAGCACATTAAAGTAACGAATAATCCATGCACGAGTTCAGACTGTTTCCTGGATTTAGAGTTATCTGCTGACAGAATTAATTATCTCTTATAGCAGTTAAGAAACAAATAATTCAGATGGTCCTGCTTAGTGTTTCGACCTTATTAACAACACCAATATAATACTCTTGGATGCCTATCCACATGATGAAGACAAGTCTTCAAAAAGTATCATATTATAGTCTTATCAGACAAGTTGTCCAGACTTATCACCGACTATGAAGATACTTTGACAATATATCACTAGTTTGATCTAAGTGTATATCTGGTTCAGTCTCATTGGCCACATAACCCAAACCTGACATGTCATCTTGGACTACGTCATCTCATGGAACGTTTTAGAAAACAATCACATGTATGTTTGACTCATAAAACATATTCAGACGGTAAATAAATAAAACAATTTCATTTATTTAATATTTAAAACTAACTAATTGGGTTTTTTAGGATACCAATTCCAACATCACCATGACCACCACTCTGTCTTTCACATCCACCACCATGGTGCACTCCCACCGCCCACCACCCACCACGCACCACTATGGCCCATCACAACTATCGCTTGTCACCCAATTAATTTCAGCTCACCATTATGGTCTAGCTTCATCACCTACCACCATGGCTCGTTGCCATTATAGTCCATCTCTAGCAACAATGACACCCCCTTCGATTAAAATAATAACATGTCCACAAATTCCGCCACTGCTAAGACTTTCGATTATCTATCATAGTTATTTGGCTCTCCAAGGAAACAACCTCTCTTCAGGTTAACACCCTGAAGGGGGAAGGCTGCGTACATCCGCCCCCCCAGACCCTGCGTAGGCGGGAGCCCTTAAGGCACTGGGTATGTTCCGTTACTTGGCTCTCCAAGGATCCACTCTTGAACCATGGCCAACCACCACTAGCACCTAGTATTATTAGTTGCTTTTTATTATTCAGTCATTTATTGTTCATACAATAAAAAAGTTATTTTTAAAGTATATATCCAAACACTTTTTTCGATAAAAAAAGGTCTTTCCACAATTTATTGTTAATACAATAAAAAAGTTATTTTTAAAGTATATATCCAAACACTTTCTTGGATAAAAAAGGTCTTTCTACAAGGTGTAACCAAACACTTCACCGCAAAAAGCTACAGATCTTAAATATATAGATCTTATTGAAACAAATAAGTTGAAAAAAAGATAAGTTGGAAAAAGATAAACCAAACACACCCTCAATGGTTTGAATTAGTTGATTCTTTATTAACGTATTTTTAAATTGGGTTTATGTTTAGGTTTCCGTTTCTGCTAGTGGATAGAGTGATAGAGTACAATCCTGGAGTTTCTGCAGTGGCAATTAAGAATGTGACAATCAATGATAACTTCTTCCCTGGGCATTTTCCCGAGAGGCCAATCATGCCTGGTGTTCTTATGATTGAGGTACTTGCATCGGGTTTCTTTGTTTTTTTCTTTTCCTTTTTGTTGGGTTTCTTTCACCTTTTCCTGGATACTTGTTTTATCCTTTCAATTTTTTTCATGTGAAATTTGTTTATCGTTGGTGTGCTTCCTGTTCTGATTTTCAACTTAGTAGTGCAACTTTGATTTTCTAGTCATGAAAAGTGTGCTGCTGGTTAAATTCATAGAATCAAAATCACAGTTTGAGTTTGTGTAATGTTTGTGACTGTAATGTTGTGGAAGTGGGTATTGTGGATGTTACGTAAATAAAATACGATGTATAGCAAAAATATGAATGAATAGCCACCTTTAACATACAAATACATTCTGCTGCTGCTGCTGGTCATGATGCTTGCATTGGGTTTTTAAAGAAAGAATAGTTTGCTTGAAGTCTTATATTTGCAAAAGTATGAATGACTAGCCAACTTTAACGTTTAAATACATTCATATTATGTTAGTAGATAATTATGTGAAGCACCGAAGGTATCAGTTCTGGACACATATTCGACACTGACATGTTCTAATACGTGGAAAAAGTATCCTTTTTTTAATTTTGAATTTCCGACACACTTCCGACACGTACTGATATGTTCCAACATGTTTTTGGTGGGCTGACTTAAAAAAAAATGACTATTGGATATTACATTGGACCTTTTTCTAAGGCCTTCTAAGATGAGCTATATGGCCAATTTTTTGAGAATAGCAATAGGCCAATAGGCCAATTTTTCTTGCACAAACTTTCATTTGATGAACTGAAGTTGGAGAGTGTTACCTTTGTTGATGATGATGGTGGTGGGAGTGGAGGTGGTGATGGTGACAGGGTGGTTGGGGACAATTAGCAATGATGCTAAACTTGTAGACTTGTTATCTTTTGGTTTTTTGTAGATCTTTTCAGGTCTAGTTTAATATGCAATGGAGGTAGTTATTCACCATGCATATACTACCACTGACAAACCTAGCATGATTTTTTCTTTTTTTAAATGTGGCTGGGTTGTATATCTCTCAATATATAGGTAAGTAGAGCAAAAAAATGCTACATATTGAGATCAATGAAATTCTTGTTACATTTTGTCTAGGACTCTACCATCTCGCGTTATTTAGTTGTAAGTTTGATGGTACCATACTCTCTAAAGGTGTGATACCAATGTATATATAATGATTGATTGTTGATTTGGTAAGAAATCATGGTTTTTTCTCCAATTACACAGATATTTATAAAAATGAAATGTATATAAAAAAAAAAAAATTATCTAAAAAATTACATAATTTTGAAGTAACATGACCCCAAGGTGTTGTATCCTAATTTTTTGAAAAATTATGCGTCGGCGTATTAGTATCTGGTCGTATCTCTATCTGTATCTGTATTCGTGCTTCCTAGGTAAGTAAAATATGATGTGTATGCCTCATGTAGACCATTACCAAAATTCTGTTATGTAATCTCCACTCGTGCTCTTTATTTAATTGCATGATTAAATGTCATTTAAATTCTATAATCTAAGTTCCTTTTCTTTTACATTTAAGGTGATTAAATGTCATTTAAATTCTATAGTCGAAGGTCCTTTTCTTTTACATTTAAGGTGTTCAATCCCATGAGCAGCAAGCTACTTAAATTAATCTAATGGCATTTTTCTTTGGCGACCCTAACGGTTGCTAGAACTTTATGTCATGATCCTTGCCGCAGCCCGTGTCATGACATGACCCGATAGGGTCTTGGACTCGGTACTTGACAACACTCCACCCTATTGCCTCAAGAAGCAACTAGCATTCTCTAGAAGCCACGGGAATATTCCAGAAGCATCAACACGCTCCATCAACCCCGCTCTAACCGTTTTTCTCGCCATTTTTCCTTTCCCGCTTATTTTCAAATGATACAGTTATTCTTTTGTAATTCAAATTTGAATTGTTAATTTTAGCTTATAAATAGAAGATCTCTAGATTGTAATAATCATCCAATTACAAATTAATGAAGTACTTTCTCTCTTTCCCGTCTCAATTTCTCTAAGTTCTCATCTCAACTTAATCCTGAATTTTTTCATCTTAGCTTCGGTTGAAGCTCAGTCACGAATCTTAGGATCGTGACACAGTGGTACCAGAGCAATCTTGCGATTGGAGAAGCTGGCCATTACTAGAAGTACTCGTTCCACCGCTAATATGTCATCATCGGAGGCTCATGAGAGGATTTTGGCTATTGAGAAGAGGATGGACAGATTGGAGGCTTCCTCGAAGAATCAAGTTCGAACTAGTGGAGAATTGAGGTCTTCATTGGATTCATTAACAGCATCCATCAACCGGTTGCTGAAAAGTCAGGAGAAAAGGCCCGAGATCGTGCTAGAGGTTGTACAAGAGGCTGTGACTCATGGCGATGCTGGAGCATCAGGGAATTATGTGCGATTGGGAGGAAATGGAGTTTTGCCACCTCCATCATGGCCACCGGAGCAAAGGTTTAACCTTGGCCAGACCCGGACTTTTGAGGGAGGGCACAACAGCCGGAGGAATGGTAGAAACCGGACCTGGACAAATCATCACACTTCGAAGCTTGAATTATCAAAGTTTGAAGGTAATAATCCAAGAACATGGATTCGTAAATGCCTGAAATATTTTTGTTGGTACCATGTCCTGGGGGGATGAGTGGGTGGAGTATGCCTTTAGTTATCTTCATGACTCCGGAGATGCCTGGTACCACGCGCTAGAATTGAAGCATCCTCAGATGACATGGCAGTTCTTCATAGACGAATTATGTAAGAGGTTTGGTGATCGTTCACTTCAAGACATTGTGAGGAATTTAGTAAGATGACGCAAACCGGTGCTGTTGAGGATTATGTGGTGCGTTTTGAGGAGTTGAAGAGTTGGATGTTGATCTATCATCCAACGTTGAGTGAAGCATATTTCGTTTCCAGCTTTATTAGCGGGCTCAAGCTTGCTATACGAGCCTTTGTCAAGGCCAACTATCCTGCTAACCCGAGTTTGGCATTTGAGCATGCTTAATTTCAAGAGTTTGCTGTTGTTGATATTCGAGGAGTAGCTGGAAACAAGCTAGCAGTGAGAAAATTCAATTCGGGAGCTAGATTGGCATTGAGTGCCAGGACCGGGTGATCCGTGTCATTCCAAGGTCCCTTGCAGTCCCAAGGCTCGGTCTCCAGGCCTGGGGGAGCAAAGTCAGGGCCTAGCAGCTCTATCGGATCTAGGGCGCCAAGGCGCGAACCCAGACAGTGTTATAAGTGCCATGAGAGGTACTTTCGAGGACATATTTGCAAGGCCAAACAGCTGTAAAGCATGGAAGGCCTAGAGGAGGTGGAGGAGGAGATTGTGGTAGAAGAAGAGCCACTTGAAGAGGAACACGGTGCTATGGAGATATCATTAAATGCATTATTAGGACGGATCACGCACAATACCTTGAGATTGAGAGGTTTCATTAAGAAACAAGCTGACCATCTTGGTTGACAGCGGGAGCAACAACAGCTTCTTGGACGCTACCGTGGTGCAGGAGCTACGACTTGAGACAATGCCAACAATAGTCATGACTGTCACGATGGCCAATGGCGAGAGTCTTGTCAGTTATCAGAAGTGTTCCAAGGTCAAGTGGAAGGTCCAGGGCCCTACGTTCCCGGATGACTTGAGAGTACTGGAGCTCCGCGGTAGTGACATGGTCCTTGGGGCTGATTGGCTGCAGCACTCTGGTCCGGAGACAATTGACTTCACCAATCTCAAATTCTCGTGCTTTAAGGAGGGGAAGGCAGTGCACTTGCAAGGAACGGCTGAGCAAGCCTCCTTGCAATCCATTTTGGAGAAAGGCCTCATAAAGCTTTTAAGGAAGGCTGGGTGTGTTATAGGCCATCTCTTTATGGCCACGGCTAAGGAGGACCCGAATGCTCTTGTTCATTCGAAGATTGCGCACGTATTGCGCCAATACCCTGACGTGTTTGATATTCCTAAGGTTCTTCCACATTCGCGCTCCCATGACCATAGCATCCCTACATTACCAAAGGCAAGACCGGTGAACATCAGGCCCTATCGTTATCCGCATGGGCAAAAGAATGAAATCGAGAAACAAGTGAAAGAGATGATTGCCACTTCTATAATCCAGGCAAGCTGGAGTCCTTTTGCATCCCCGGTTCTTTTGGTCAGAAAGAAGGACGATACATATCATTTTTTTGTTGATTACCGTCAGCTCAACAACATCACAGTGAAGGATAAGTTTCCTATACCCGTGATTGTTGACTTGCTTAATGAGCTAAGGGGAGCCGCAATGTTCTCCAAAATTGACCTTAGGGCTGGATACCATCAGATCAGAGTATGGGAGGAGGATCGCCACAAGACCGCATTCCGTACTCACCAGGGACATTATGAGTTCCGCATGATGCCATTCGGGGCTCATCGACGCCCCCGCTACGTTCCAGGCCCTAATGAACGAAGTCTTTGGCCCGTATCTCCGTAAATTTGTGCTCGTCTTCTTCGATGACATCTTGATCTACAACCCAGACCTACAGGCGCACCTTGCGCACCTGAGCGTAGTGTTGGAGACCCTACGCGCGCACTAGCTCTATGCCAAATGCAGCAAGTGTGCGTTTGGTCGGGACCGGGTGGAATATTTGGGGCACGTGATCTTGAAGGATGGCGTTGCTACTAATGAGGGCAAAATAGAGGCAATGAAGAATTGGCCAGTGCCCAAAAATGTCAAAAGTCTTCGTGGCTTCCTTGGCCTGACTGAGTATTACCGTAAGTTCATGAGAGGCTACGGAGCCGTGAACAAACCATTGACATCCCTCCTCAAGAAGGGGGAATTCAGATGGAATGAGGAAGTGCAGCGCGCATGTGAGGAGCTTAAGGAAGCCATGGTGACAGCCCTCGTTCTAGCCTTACCGGACTTCACAATGCCTTTTGTGCTCAAAACGGATGCTTGTGGTGTGGGCATTGGAGCGGTGTTGTCTCAAGAGGGCAGGCCCTTGGCCTACCTAAGCAAGGCACTCAGTCGGCGCCATTTGGGGCTCTCGGTATATGAGAAAGAGCTCATGGCAGTATTGATGGCCGTGGAGAAGTGGAGGCACTACCTGATGGATCACCATTTCATCATAAAAACAGACCACACAAGCTTGCGCCACCTACTAGAGCAATGTGTCACTACTCAGCTACAGCTTAAAGGCATGTCCAAGCTCATGGGGCTGAGTTACAGCATCGTGTACCCCAAGGGCGCAGAGAACCGGGCCACAGATGCGCTCTCACGGTGCGATGAGGATATGGTGTTCGCAACCTATGCGCTGATGTCGACAACCGTTCCCCTTTGGATGCGCGAAGTGGCACACAGTTATGAGCAAGATGTGCAAGACTCCCAGCTCATTGCGCAGCTTGTCATTGATCCTACCGGGCATGGGTCCTACTCTTATGAGGGTGTCACGAACCTAAGTCCGCGACTTGGATAATTTTTGGGGGAAAGAACGAGAGAGAAGGAGAGTGGAGAATTAAGAAGAGAGTTAGAGAAAGGAAGAGAATTTTAGAGTTAGAAGAGGGAGAGGGGAGATTGAGAAAAGAAATTAGAGAATAAGTTAGAGATAAGAAGAGAATTTTAGAAGGTAGAAGGAGAGGAGAGGGAGACGGTTAGAGTGAGGGAAAAGAGGGAAGAGATAATTTGAAATTTGTTGTTGATTACTTGATGCCAAAATTACAAGCTTAGCACATGTATTTATAGAGGTTTTGGGAGAGAAGCAACCGGCCACCCCTAGGCCTCCCCTAGGCCTCCCCTAGACCCTACTAGCCCACCAACTAATTAATGCTTAATACAAAAATTACAACACAAGTAATCCCTTGTCTCCCTTTTGTCTACCCCAACCGGCCACCCTAGGACAAAAATTCAAATTCAAAATTTAAACTAATTAGTTTTACAATATTTACATTACATAACCGATACAAAAATAATAAAAAAAACGAAAATAGCTGTTCGGTTCGTAGGCTTGTGACAGAGGGTGCGGTCCTACACTACAAAGGGAGAGTATATGTGGGGGAAGGTACTGAACTAAGGGGCCGTATGTTGCAAGCCTTACATGATTCTCCACTCGGGGGACACTCCGGGGTCCATGGTAACGAGCTGTCATAATCCCTGCCGCAGTTCGTGTCATGACATGACCCAAAAGGGTCTTGGACCCGGTACTTGACAACACAGCACCCGATTGCCTCAAGAAGCAACTAGCATTCTCTAGAAGCCATGGGAATATTTCAGAAGCATCAACACGCTCCATCAACCCCGCTCCTCTAATAGTTTTTCTTGCCATTTTTCCATTCCCGCTTATTTTCAAATGATGCGGTTATTCTTTTGTAATTCAAATTTGAATTGTTAATTGTAGCTTATAAATAGAAGATCTCTAGATTGTAATAATCATCCAATTACAAATTAATGAAGTACTTTCTCTCTTTCCCGTCTCAATTTCTCTAAGTTCTCATCTCAACTTCTTCTCTTTTCTCTCTCTCAACTTAATTATGAATTTCTTCATCTTAGCTTTAGTTGAAGCTCAGTCACGAATCTTAGGGTCGTGACACTTTATGTTTCTTTTGCTTGCAGTCTGCTATGGTCCGTGATTTGTCGACTTGATATATAGTGTGGTATCTAAGTTGAGATTGTGGGTCCGTTCCGTACTGCTGTTAAGCATTGTAGTTTTAACTGTGTTGCAGTGATATGAGAGTATTGTGGCCTGGAGCTGTGCTTTCTCAAAAAGTTTGTTTCAAAGAAGAGTTTTTCTTAAGCATAGCTCAGAATAAATTGACCGACATTTAAAACAAAGGCCATCTTGAATCATTGTGCATGATATATTTTTGGGTTCGGTGATTATCATATCATATGAAGTGGGGGGATTTTCACCAGCAGGGATACAGTATAGTGCTTTACTCAGTACAAGTTTCAAGATAATGGTACAGTTGGAGGAGGATGAAGTAGCTCTTGTTTAAATTTTTTTCATAAAATACTCATTGTTCTCATCGTTAGTCCTATGTTACCTAGACTTCGATATGAGAAGCGGATCAGGGCATGTGTCTGGAGGTAATACTCATGTAGGTACCCCACGCAAAATGTCCTAATGTCCCAAAATAACCCACAGAAAGCTGGGTCAGATGTGGACGCTATTGGCCGGTCATTTGCTCCATGGACATGCACCCCTTGGAGAATAAAACTGGGCTCTGCATATAAACTCTACTTCACGTTATCAAGTTGGAAGAGAATTACCTCCCCTTTTTTCATGAGAAACAGATGTATAATTATTGTCTAAATGCGAAGCAACTGTGGATGATGTGAGAGTAAGGGTGAATATAAATCAGTTTGGATTGACCTTTTCGGTCTCAGACTGGACTGGACCAACACGATTTCAGTCCAGTCCTTGATCCTACTAGAATCGATGACTGGAACAAGAAGTAGGAGTCGAGCATATGCTCGCTAGTCTCCCAGTTTACCTCGTATTCAATTCACTTGTTTTATTGACAAGTTGAAACCTGTCCAAACTGGTTTGGCCCAGTGCGATGGGATATAACGGTTTTGGACAAATCTGGTTTGGACATTCTGGTTCTCATATCTTAATTTTCAACTATGTTGGGACTTGCTTTGGACCGAAGCAGCCTGTTTCAGATCAGTTCTGGAGCCTTCTAGTTTTCCGTGGTTATCTCAAGCCTGTTGTATCAGAAATTGAGCTTTTGTTTTTCCTAAGGAGCAAGCATTTGGACTGCTGATATGAAATAACGTTGGATCATTCTTCGTGCATCCTCTTTGCTTAACTATTCGTGAATAGACTATAGGTCCATTTGGTAGAGGGGAAATCCTCTACCCTCAGAGAATGTTTTCCGTTGGAAAACATTTTCTTAGAAAAATCAAAATCCACTTGACGTTTTCGATTGTTTGTTTCGACAAAAAAAAAACACATTCCACCTTATGGTCCCCTTGTTCGGTTTAAAGAGAAAACAAGTTCCATCAATCATCCTGTATATATTTATACAACAACAAAAGTAGCAGTACAGCATATATGAAACTAGCACAAAAACAACAACTGGCCCCCGCGTGAGTAGGGATATATGAAACTAGTAAATATTAAAATTAACTATCTAAGCCTTTTGGGCTGCGTAGAATGATGACTTCCCCTACTTTACATGGGAAGTCATTTTCTATCCATTGGGTGGAGAACATTTCCCGTCAAATTCACCAAACAATGTAAAGGAAGAAAGCCAATTCCTAGAATCTAATTTTCCTCCTTAACAAGTGGAGCCTATATGTTGTGAGTGATTCTCTGTCATGAGAGATATACTGATCTGCACCTTTAAAAAAAAAAGGGAATAACCATGGTGCGGTCGTGTTTCAGGCAATGGCGCAGGTAGGTGGACTGGTGATGTTGCAGCCTGAAGTGGGAGGATCCCGAGACAATTTTTTCTTTGCTGGGATCGACAAAGTAAGATTCCGAAAGCCAGTGGTTGCAGGGGACACCTTGGTCATGAAGATGACATTAATCAAACTTCAGCAACGATTCGGGATAGCGAAAATGGAAGGAAAAGCATATGTTGGAGGAGATTTGGTATGTGAAGGCGAATTTTTGATGGCTACTGGTACTAAATGATTTTCCAACTGACTTTCGTATTTATCATTCATGCAATCTTAATTTCAATTCAGAACTTGCAGCAATGAATGAAGTTCGACCCAACAATGAGGTCGAACAGGTTAGGTCAGGGTCGGGGTACGTAAGGTTCTGGTTATTTTGAGTTGGGTTGTTCGGGTTCGGGTCATGGGATGCTTGAAACTGATCTTAAATTACTGCACAGGATGCATGAAGTATTTGGTTTGTCCTGTTGTATGTGTGAGTTCTGATGAATGTGGAATTGAATGAGCAAATTTATCAGAATCTGTTAGCTACTTGTGTTGCAGAAATTTTTCTACTTCTCTCTCTACTTGTTCAAGTATATTCTATGGAAACGGAAATATGACCCTCTTAACTATCTGTTTGGCAACGGGGTAAAGAGGATTAAAGGGGGTAAAAAGAGAGAGGATAACATTTTATAAAATTTTAGACAATTGTCTTTATTCTAATTATAACTATTTTTACCCTTATCCCTCGACGTAATTGCTAAAACCAAGGGCAACTTATTTACTTTTTTTTTTTGTGGTAAGTGGCAATTTATTTACCCTTTTTTACCCTTTCTTTTTTATTAAACATATTCAAACGAGGGTAGAATAATACTTTATAGTCCCCCTCTTTACTTCTTTTTACCTTGTTGCCAAATGAAGCATAAGGCTTCATTTGGTTGAGCAGAAATGTTTTTCCCCTATAAAACATTTTCTATTGAAAAAGATTTTTCAAGGAAACGGAATTCTACTTTAGAGTTTCCTTTGTTAAACTTGAAAGAAACATGATTTTATAATATCATTTTCCTTTATTTTGAAGGAAAATACAATTCTTTAACATCATATTCCCTTATATTTATTTTAGGGTAAATTATGCAGAACTCTCCCATCTTTTGCTTTAATAATGAAAAACCTCATCACTTTTAGAAATCAAACACTAAACTCCCATTTAACTTTTTTTTTTTTTAGACTATTTTGCCACTTAAAAATGAGGGGATTTTTATTTTGTTTTTAGAAAGGGGTTTTGTGTTTTTAGACAAATTATGAATTTTTATATTTTTAGTAAAAAAAAATAAGGGAGTTTTTTAGATTTATAAAAATATAATTATTTTAATTAATTATAATAATAATATTATAAGTTTAGAAGATAAAAAATAATTTTAAAATCATTATAAAAAATATTATGAGGTAAAATATAATATTTTTTATTTAATTAATTTAGATTAGATTTAAAATTTGAAATCTAAAAATTTATGAAATTAAAAATTGAAACAAATAATCAAAAAATAATATTTTGAAAAATGTTGGAAAAATATGATAATATTTTTTAATTTTGCTTTTTCAAATTTTTTCCAAAAAAGTTATTTTTATAATTTATTTTTAAATTTTATTTATTTTTTAATTTTAAATTTATTAATCTAATTTTAAAGTTTATTTTTAATCAATAATTATTATATATTATCTTGTAGCATTTTTTTTAAAATTGAAAAAGTATTTTATTGTCTTCTACATAATAATATCATTATTATAGTTAATCTAAATAATTATATTTATATAAGTAATAAAGAATTTCTTATATCTTTTGTGTAACAGTATAAAGCTCCTATCTTTTGTCTAAATACACATAATCTGATATGAACCAAACTCAATCAAGTTAACAAACGTAAAGATAATATTGTATTATAGTAAGAAAGGGGAAAGATTACATAAAAGAAAAGGAGGAGAAACATAGATGAACTAGCGGGAGAGAGAGAATAGAGCACAATGCTCTTACATCACTAATTGGTATGCTTAAACTCTAACTATTCGTCCTTTATTTATAGAAGGAGTAAGGGCTGACGTGGCGGGTGGTGATGTGGCACGCTTCCAGATGATTCTCAGGAATAGTCTTGGGACTAACTGTTCCTGAGAATCATCTGGAAGCGTGCCACATCACCACCCGCCACGTCAGCCCTTGCTCCTTCTATAAATAAAGGATGAATAGTTAGAGTTTAAGCATGCAAATTAGTGATGTAAGAGCATTGTGCTCTATTCTCTCTCTCCCCCTGGTTCATCTATGTTTCTCTCCCTTTTCTTCTATGTAATCTTTCCCCTTTCTTACTATAATACAATATTATCTTTACGTTTATTAGCTTGATCGAGTTTGGTTCGCATCATAATCCTTATTTTTTGACTAAAACTAGAAAAATTCTATTTTTTAATTCATTTATTTTTTTTAATTTTAAATTTATTAATCTAATATTATCAGTATTTAAAAATATTGTTATATTTTTAAAACTTTTTTTCAAAAATTATTTTTCTATATTTTTTATAATTTTAGCTTCAAATCTATTAATCTAATTTTGAAATTAGTTTAAAAAAAAAATATTTATTTTAGTTTATAATATTTCTTATGAAATTTCAAAAAAATGTTTTCTATAACTATTTAAAATAATAATTTTTATAAATATAGGAAACCTTTTTTTTCAAAAAATATAAAAACTATTGTATTTATTTCCTAAAACTATAAAACTCCCATCTAAAAATAAAATCAAACACTTAATCTCTTTTATTTTAAGGGATAAAATGATAAAAAAATAGGTTGATTGGGGTAAAGTGTTTAATATTTAAAAGTAGGGGCTTTAGTGATTTTGTTTTTTTTTTTGGGGGGGGGGGGGGAGTTTATATTATTGAAACAAAAGATATTAAAGTTTTCTGTAATTTACCCTTTATTTTAAGGGCAAGCATATACATTATAAGTAATAGAAAAATAAAATAGCAATACAACTGTATAAAACCTTCATACAACAATAATTCTATAAGATAGAATAGAATGCGTTACTACGTATAATCCTCGAACATATATTCGTCTTGCCAGGTTGGGGGCACTGGAAAACAGCCTCTCTTCAGGTTAACACTCTAAAGGGGGAAGGCTGCGTACATTGCGCCCCCCCCCCCCCCCCCCCCCCCCCCCCCGACCCTGCGTAGGCGGGAGCCCTTGAGACACTGGGTATGTTCCTTAGGAACTGAAGAAACATTACAATTCGTATGTTAAGTTCTAGGCTTTAGCGGAAAAGGCCATTGCTAGAATCATATTTCTATTAGCCCCAAATAAAAGGAAAATTTTGAACAAACTTATTCCTAGAATTATTATTTCTTGGAAAACAGTTTTCTGATGATGCCTAATATAGTATGGTGTTCACAATGCTTGTTATATGAAAAAAATGAAGATGCCTAGTATCAAGCCAATACCACTCAACGAAACTGTTGGCCATGTTCGGGTTTCATAAATTATACAGGGATAACTTAAAACATGACCCATTTTCAAGTTTTAACCTCTAAACATAACCTATGTTTTTGTTACAGGGTAATTTGTGAATTGGAGATATTTGTTGGGCATCGGGTTGATTGGAGGGTTCATTTGGGTAGTCTCGGGTTCATTTGGGGCTTAGGGTTGAAGGTTTAAATGGTAGTTGGTCGTTAGTCTTGGCGGGAGGAAGTGAGCTGCAGTTTGGTCACGCGAGCAGCACATGAGGGGGCCTATGCACGTGCCTGGCACGTGCTCTCTAACAGAATTTGTTATTTTCTCTGCACAATTAGTTATTTTCTGCATTTGGGTTGTATTTCTTGTTTTCCTTGCATTTTAATTCCATAATTTAGTTAATATAAATAGTCTTGATGCTTGTATTAGGGTTTATCATCCAAGAAAGATCAATACTATCCTTCTCTTAATCTTCTTCTCTTACTCCCTTTCAATCTATTTCTTCTTCTCCCTCATACTCTATTTCTATTACTTATTAAGTTCTTTGGGAAATTAAGTCACTGTATCATTGGTATCAGAGCTTGATTCTCGGATCTGTGGGTGCAAATTGTGATAAGAGTGTGCAATGGTTGACGGAACAAGAACAAATGTGGAGATCAGAAGAGTGGAGGAAGTTTTGGCTACCAGAATTGGAGCTAATGAGGAGCAGATCGAGGGATTGAGGCAAGAGCTGCAAGCCTCTCGCACTGAAGTTAAGGCTTCTGTCGATCATCTGAGTGAGGAGTTTAGGGATTTCAGGCAAGTGATAATGGGATGGTCCATTAACCAAGGAAGACCTCCTGATCGGGGAGTATCTCAAGAAGGAGGATCAAACACCTCAGCTGCTCGAGGGAATGACAGAGAGATCAATGCTGACCAGAACAATGGTAATCGCTCCTACTTTGCTAGATTAAGTAGGATGGATTTCCCTTTGTTTGATGGTGATGATATGAATGGATGGTTGTTTACATGTGAGCAATTGTTTGAAGTAGATCTTACACTTGAAACTGATAAAATCAGACTTGCATCAATACATTTGAGGGGCTTGGCCCTTCAATGGCATCAAAAATTGATTAGAACTAGAGGTAGTTTTGGCTGGAATGACATGGACCAGATATGCTGAGGAACTTAAGGGTAGGTTTGGGGACACATATGAAGATCCCATTTCAGATTTGATGAGCTTGAAACAGGAGGGATCGGTAAAGGATTATCTGGCCAGATTTGATTCTATCTCTGTAAGGGCTGATCTGAATGAAGCCCAACTTATTAGCTGCTTTCTTACCGGTTTGAGGGATGATTTGGCCTTGGAAGTAAGGTCTCGACATCCTCTTAACCTGCAAGAGGCCGTGTGCTTGGCCAAATTTGCTGAGGCTAAAATGGAGGCTATAACCCGACAGCTGAAGATGAAGGCCCCCTTGCTACCGACCCCAAATGTGCCAAGATTAACTCCTTCCACATACAGACCAGCACCCCCGAGAGTTCCACCTGTTACAGCACCTGTTGCTCCTGTCAACCGAACTCAGAGGACTATGTCAAGGGCTGAACTGCAAGAAAAGAGGGCCAAGGGCCTATGCTATTTTTGTGATGAAAAATTTGAAGCAGGGCATCGTTGTAAGAACAGGGGTCCTCAACTGTTTGTAATTGAAGTGGATGGCGAAGATGGAAATAAGCAAGATGAAGGGGTGCAGCAGGACACCTTTGAAGAGGTTAATGAAGAGTTTGCAGCTCAAATTTCTCTACATGCCTTTGCCGGAGCTCCTAACTACCAGACATTGAGAATCACAGGAGCTATCAGGAAGAAGCCTATACACATCTTGATTGACTCGGGATCCACTCATAACTTCATTGACCAGGGGGTTGCACAAAAGGTTGGGTGTCTTACTCAATCAGTGGCCCCTATTCCAGTGGCGGTAGCTGATGGGAACAAGCTACTATGTAATTCCCAATGCAAGAGTCTGAAATGGAAGATGCAAGGAGCAGAATTTCGTTCAGATTTCCTCTTGATTCCCTTAGGGGGGTGCGACATGATACTAGGGATTGAGTGGTTGTCAACACTTGGTGACATAAGGTGCAACTTCAAAAGCCTCACAATGACCTTCAATCAGGAAGGAACTTAGCACATCTTGAGGGGAGATGGGTTCCAGGGTTGTAAAGCTGTAGGGGCAAGAGTAATTTCCTGCGCCTTAAATAATTCATCCATTGTAGCCTTGCTGCAAATATCACCTGGGAATGAGAGTGAGGGAAGTGCCCAGCTTTTATTTATCAGCAGCACAAGTGAAACACCTCTGCCGACTGAATTACCTAAGAGCATCAGTGATTTGATTAATCAATACGCTCCTCTGTTTGAAGAACCTCAGCTGTTGCCTCCAAGCAGGCCCCCATTTGATCATAACATTCATCTGAAAGAGGGTACACAACCAATTAGCAAGAGACCATACCGATATCCCACCTTACAGAAGGATGTAATGGAAGAAATGACACAAGAATTGCTGAGAAAGGGCTACATTCAGCACAGTAATAGCCCATTTGCAGCTGCGGTGGTTTTGGTAAAGAAGAAAGATGGGGGATGGAGGATGTGTGTGGACTATAGGGACCTTCATCAAGCCACCATCAAAGACAAATTTCCCATACCTTTAGTGGAGGAGCTTCTGGATGAATTGGGAGGGGCAAGGCTCTTCACTAAAATAGATCTGAGATCCGGTTATTATCAGATCAGGATGAGTGGGGACGGTGTGCAGAAAACAGCTTTTAAGACGCATTTTGGGCACTTTGAGTTTTTGGTCATGCCCTTCGGGCTTACAAATGCCCCATCTACATTTCAAGCCTTGATGAATTCCATCTTTGCGCCACATCTTAGAAAATTTGTATTGGTGTTCTTCGATGATATCTTAGTGTATAGCCCACACTTAGATGCCCACTTGAAACATCTACATACTGTGTTCCAAATATTGCAAAGGCACCAACTGTATGCTAAAAGAAGTAAATGCTCGTTTGCAGCAAACCAGATTGAATATCTGGGACATATCATCGCTGAGGGAAGTGTAGCAACCGATCCAAAGAAACTTGAAGCAGTTAGGACTTGGCCCATTCCAGAGAACCTCAAACAGCTGCGGGGGTTTTTGGGGCTTACAGGATACTATAGGCGATTCATACAGAGATACGGGGTGATTGCTAAACCCCTCACTGAGTTAACTGGGGGCAAAAAGCTGGAGTGGAGTGACAAGGCTCAGCAGGCCTTCGATGAACTTAAGACTGCATTACTATCAGCACCTATTCTTGCTCTACCTGATTTCTCACGCCCTTTTATTGTCGAATCTGATGCTTGTAACACTGGGTTAGGTGCTGTATTGACACAAGGGGGACATCCTTTGGCCTATATGAGTAAGGCCTTTAGTCTGAAGCAACAGGTACTGTCGGTATATGAGAAAGAGTTGTTAGCTCTTGTAACAGCAGTGCAAAAATGGCAACAATACCTTATGAACAACACTTTTGTCATCAAAACTGATCAGAAATCCTTGAAGTACCTTTTGGAACAGAAGATTCACACACACTTCCAGCAGATGTGGCTAGCAAAACTGATGGGCTTCAGTTATGTCATCGATTACAAGAAAGGCAAGGGAAATGCTGTGGCTGACGCCTTGTCCAGGATACTAGGACACCAAATCACTTGTATGTTGCTCTCATCAGTGGACAACACCTTATATGTAGAAATACAGATCTCCTGGCAGTCTGATGAGTACCTGCAACAGATCATTGAGCAGCTTAGCAACACTCCCAACTCCCATCCTCGATACAGTTGGCAAGATGGTCTACTGAGAAGGCAAGGAAAAATTGTAATTGGGAGGGATAAGACTCTCCAACAGAAGATCCTTCAATGGTTGCATGCTTCACCTAGTGGAGGACACTCTGGTAGAGATGCAACAATCCAGAGGGTAAGATCCATGTTTTGGTGGAAGGGGTTATACAAATCAGCGGTAGAATACATCAAGGCTTGTCCCATCTGTCAAACCTGTAAGAATGAGACCGTGGCTTCCCCGGGCTTGCTCCAACCTCTTCCTGTGCCTGCAACAGTGTGGATTGATATCTCAATGGATTTCATTGAAGGCCTTCCTAAGTCATTTGGGAAGGAGGTCATTTTAGTGGTGGTTGACAGGCTAAGTAAGGCAGCACATTTCCTTCCTTTGACTCACCCTTATACTGCTCTCTCTGTGGCTCAGTACTATATGGACAACATTTACAAGCTTCATGGTCTCCCTAACTCTATAGTGAGTGATAGAGATGCCATATTCCAAAGTGAGTTTTGGCAAGCCTTGTTTTCTATTCAAGGGGTCGATCTCCATCTCTCCACAGCCTACCACCCTCAATCTGATGGCCAAACTAAGGTGGTTAACCGAGGGTTAGAAACCTACTTGAGATGCATGTGCAGCTCTTAACCTCAGCAATGGTCTAAGTGGCTACCTTTAGCGGAATGGTGGTACAATACCACGTGGCACTCAGCTACTCACAAAACACCTTATGAAGTGGTGTATGGGCAGCCTCCCCCTTTGCATATTCCCTACATTCTGGGAGGGACACAAGTGGAAGCTGTTGACAGAAGCTTACAGCACCGGGAGGAGATGATCACTACTCTCAAGTGTCACTTGTCTCGGGCCCAAAACAGGATGAAACAGATTGCAGTTAGAAAACGCACTGAGAGGACTTTCCAACCGGGAAATTGGGTCTACTTGAAGCTACTGCCCTACCATCAAATATCAGTAGCACATAGAGCCAATCAGAAGCTATCACCGAGGTATTATGGTCCATTCTTGGTGACTGCTACAGTGGGAAGGGTTGCCTATCAGCTGACACTTCCGGAATCAACTAAAATACACAATGTCTTCCATGTTTCACAGCTCAAACTTCACGTGGGTCCTCCTCTAGCTGTAGTAGTACCTATTCCAGGAGACCTTGAGAGTGTTCCTTCAAAAATTCCTGAGCAGGTGCTGGACAGGAAGATGGTCAACAGGGGCAATAGAGCTGCAACGAAATGGCTTGTGAAATGGAAGGATCAACCCATGGAAGACGCAACTTGGGAGTTTGCTTATGATTTGCAATTAAAATTCCCCAACTTTCACCCTTGAGGACAAGGGTGAATTTAAGGGGGAAGGTGTTGTTACAGGGTAATTTGTGAATTGGAGATATTTGTTGGGCATCGGGTTGATTGGAGGGTTCATTTGGGTAGTATCGGGTTCATTTGGGGCTTAGGGTTGAAGGTTTAAATGGTAGTTGGTCGTTAGTCTTGGCGGGAGGAAGTGAGATGCGGTTTGGTCACGCGAGCAGCACATGAGGGGGCCTATGCACGTGCCTGGCACGTGCTCTCTAACAGAATTTGTTATTTTCTCTGCACAATTAGTTATTTTCTACATTTGGGTTGTATTTCCTGTTTTCCCTGCATTTTAATTCCATAATTTAGTTAATATAAATAGTCTTGATGCTTGTATTAGGGTTTATCATCCAAGAAAGATCAATACTATCCTTCTTTTAATCTTCTTCTCTTACTCCCTTTCAATCTATTTCTTCTTCTCCCTCATACTCTATTTCTGTTACTTATTGAGTTCTTTGGGAAATTAAGTCACTGTATCAGTTTCAATTAGGGGTGTATATGAGCCGAGTTGAGCCCAGTCTTGTCCGATTTCTGCTCGTGAGTTGTTTTGAGGCATGGCATCTATATTTAGCTCAATTCTGGCTCAGCTATAGAGCCTCGCCAAGCTTGAAAACTTCAAGTTCGCCAAGTTTGGAACCTCCATGTTCTAGCTTTGCTCTTCATAGGCTTGAGCTTGACTTTGCTCGGTTTAGCATGAGCTTGGCCCAATGAGTTTTGAACTAAGCTCACATTGTTAGGCTCATTTGGGTTTCAATTAGGCAGCTTAATAATTTTATTGAGGTAGGTTCATTTTAAGCTCATTTAGGCTCACAAGCTTGTGAGCTTGAGCTTCCCTAGACGTGAATTCGGTAAGCTAAACATGTTGGAAAAATAAAGGGAAAAGTAGTTAGAACTTATCCCAAAAAGGTGAAGATTACTGTCATGCGGTGGAGTTTACCACTGACCTAAAATCGTTTATGCCCCCGCACTGGTACAAACCATAGTTAGTTAAATACGGTACGGGAATAAAACGGAGTTTAATATGTACATGTATTATTCGTCTTTTCTTATTAAAAATCGGTCAAAATTTTGGCCAATCATACGTTGACTCTTAAAAAACTTGTATTCATATATTTGTGTTTAAAACGGTTACATTATCAAATATACGGTCCAAAAATTTAGATAAATTTTTACAAAATTCAAACTCATGTAGACACTAAAACAATTCAATGTCCACTTATGCATCATTAGAGTATGTTAAAGCCAAAAATAACTATATGTGTACTTAATCAAAAGCAAAAATTTCTAGTTCAAAAGTAGACCAAGTACTATAATTGAAATAGAACATTACAACCCAATTACCATAGTCCAAATAACTTACATACCAAAATAGCTAACCCCATATCAAACTTAAAAATTAATCAATTCTACAATTGGATTATTCATCCTCACTGTCAATATAAATTACATATAAAATTTTAGTTGAAATGCAACAAAACAAAACAAGTACACAATGAACCTTGGTTAAATCGGAGGTCGATGTCAATGTAGAACAACTAAGAAGATGATGCAAGAATGAAACTAAAAGATGAAGAATTGGAGTAAAGAGATTTTAGTTTTTAAAATTTTTAAATTGAAATGCAATAATGTCAAACAAAAAAATAAAGGTTTACTTAGAGGTATATTGGAGAAGATGAAGTGCTGTGCAAAAACCCCTAACCTTGCAAATAGTAATAGTACAGTGGCCAAGTCCCATTAAAAAGCCCCTTTTCACTTTTTTTTTTTTTTTTTTTTTTATAATTTTAAAGTATGAGTTTTTTTTTTTTTTTGGGAGCAAAAATAAGAGCTAAGCATAAGTGGCGTTTTTTTTCCCAAAAAAATGCACGAATTTTTCATAAAATACGTATAATTTGATGTATACTAAAAATATGCAAATTTTTCCGTATGTTTGAAAAAAATACGTAAACGTGAGTATTAAACGGCAATAATTTGTATACGTGTATTAAACGCGAATTTACTATGGTACAAACGGGACCAACTGGCACTTCGACTCCTAGGGTTAACATGACACCCTGAACACCCACGTACTCGAGGGTTACTGGATTAGAATATGCTCCAATTATTGCTCAGTTATACATGAGAAAAAGAGAGAGAGATCATATCTTGGTGTATCCATCAAACAAGAAAACCGACCATTATATAGACGTCACGAAAAGGTGTAACAGTCGAGAATTTATGGAGGGTAATTCAACGGCAGAATTCAATAGGCCTTATTTAATAGAGGCTAATTCAATGTTTACAATGGCCGTAAATGGTAACGAACAGTCACTTAACAATATACCAGTTCATCCAAACGAATATGCTCCCATAAATTATTTTATGTAAGACAAGTTTCTCACACTAAAATTGAAGCATATTCAACAATCCTCCACATGATACAATTTTAGGGTTAGAGGCAAAGAATAACTGAGTAAAGAAAATTACACTTGATAATATTGATGTCTTTTGGACTTGAATCAATACCTAATAAATATATGTGTCTCACAATCTTACAAGATTAACTAAATTTTGAACCTGAAAGGTTATTGCGAAGAACATACACAACCACTTCATGTAACTTCAATATTGAGACGCATTCTGCTAATAGGACTTGTAAAGCCCCTTACAACAACTCGAAACCTAGGTTCTCAGGAGCGATTCAGAGAGTAAGCCTAAACTCTAGATAGAGGATGACAAACACCCCCACATTCTAGTAGGTGCATCCATCAAGTATGTTGCCCCACACCACTATCGCAGGCTATGGACATCATTAAGAGCACATAGCTCGTTCTCAACATTGTAGCAGATCGGTGTGTCCATCAAGTGTGCTGCACCACACCACTATAATAGGCTATGGACAACATTACAAGTATTAAGTTTAGCCTTAACGTCATGACAGTATTGACAAATCCTTGAGTCACAAAAACAATAATACTTCGGAAAGGGCTCGAGTGGCTAAATTTCAATTTTCCTAACCTTGACTTTGTCTGACCCATTGAACTCCTGACTAATTCTCAGGATGGGGACCCATCAAGATCAAGACATATAAATGGGCTTAAGCCCTATTCCCTCCGCTGTATCACGTCTCACCTTCGTAGAAGGTCTTTAGACTTGTTCTCATCTCTTATCTTCTTGAAAGGCCTTTAGATTGAGGATCAGTTAAGTAGCCTCACTCCTAACTCGAGTAAGATCTCAAGCGTCTCTTGACACCACAGCTAGGGCAACATGCCCTTCGCTTGCCAAATCCATCAAGTGTGCAGTGCTCATACCATCCTTTATGGACTATGAGTAGGTGAATCTAAAGCTCAACCTTTACAAATGGCATTCAAACACTGAATTAAAATAAAGCGGTATTTAAGGGTTGGCCACTTCCAACCTAGGAAGCACCAATACTCTTTTTTAGACAGAGTATCGATATCCTACACGTATCCGGCATCAACACGCTTCTGACACGTTCTGATATTGGTCCGATACGGGAAAAAAGTATCTGATACTTCTTTTTTTAAATTTTCAATTTTTGGCATGCTTTCGATACTTGTCTGACAAGTTAAAAAAAGTATTCGATTCGTTTTCTAAATTTTGAATTTCCGACATGTTTCCGATAATTTCCGACACGTTTGTGATTGTTTGATTTTACAAGTATAATATTGTAATATAACATAATAGTATGCATATTAAATAGTTAAATTAAATTATATAAATTTTAATATGATTATATTTAAAAATAAACTAATATTTTCAAATGTTTATAGTTATTTTGGTTTAAAAAAAATATATATATATATTTTTGTACAATTTGAAAGAGAGAGTGTGATGACAAAAGAATGCTTGAATTTGCCTTATTTTAGTTAAACTTTACTTTTCTTTTTAAGCTACTATAAATTTTTTTTTTTTTTTTTCCTGTTTTTAAGTTTATAACTCATATTTTTTCATCAATTGTATGGATATATATATATATGTATGAAAATGCATAATTTTTAAGTAACGTGTTCCCAAGGTGTCGTATCCTTTTTTTTTTTGAAAAATTACGTGTCGGTGTATCGGTATCATATCGTATCTCGTATCTGTATCTATATCCGTGCTTCCTAGCTTCCAACACTAATCATGAATTGCTCTTACCCACACATTGAGGCATCTGCAACGAGTTATTAAACAACCAACTTCATAGCTTGCCAACTTCAAGAATAGTGAGTGTAACTCCACACATCATATAAATAAATCACATTTCCACCTCAAGTACGCACATAGCGCAAACATAGTTGGCAATTGCATTGTATCACCTAGCAGTTAGTATTAGTATAATATCTCTGATTTTTATTTATCTGTATATTTATCAACCTAAGGGCTTTCCTGTAATTTAACACTGTTTGGTATTATAATATATACGTACCTCAGCAACCCTATTGGGTATGCTCCCATAACTCTTCTCTCACATGGTATCAGAACATACCAAACCTTAAACACCTTTTCCTCTCCTCTCTTCTTCCCTAGCGTCGTTCCCCTCGGTGCCAAAGAAAACTCTAGCGTCGCCGCTAGTCCTTGCGGTGCCGCACGCCTCCCAAGCATGAAACGCTAGCACCAACATCTCTTCCTCCTCCTCTTCGGCGATCATCGATCCCAAAAGCATAGTGTGTTAACCCTTTTTCCTGATTGGTGACTACATGGCAACCACCCCAAAACTCCTCTTCTCCTCCTCCCCCTTCCCCGTCTCCAATGACCACATCACTGGCATCTTCGCCGCCGGTCGATCTCCCTCAGCCAACCGCTAATCCCCTCCCCACACCGTCACATCTCGGGTCGTTACCCCACCAATCACAGCTCCTTCTCTCTCTGGGTACAATTATGGTACATTGTTTTCAGCTCTGAATTTTACCTGTGGGTATCCTGATTCCTCATCCCTAATCCCCCGCATTGATAATGTCTCCTCTCTTCCTGGCCTTCCCATTACCTTTCTAGTTCCCTCTCCACACCCTTCTCCGGTCCTTGCTCTATCTGGCCCCTCCCTTCCCCTCGCCTCCCTTCCCACTTCCTCTATAACGAGCCTTGTCGTTGTTAAACTTGACGATCCAACTGATTATCTTGCCTGGAGGGACAGGTGTCCATGCTTCTCCGTGCCCATCGCCTCATGGGGTTTGTTGATGGTTCTCTCCCTTACCCTCATTCTCAGATCCAAACACCAATCGGCACTTTCATCTCTAACCTTGATTATCATACCTAGTCATGTGTTGATCAAAGCATTCGGGCATGTCTCTCGGCCTACCTTGTCCTCAATGATTTCATTCATCACCCCACTTCCAAAGAGATGTGGGATGCCCTTGCTAAACGGTTTCATGATCATTCTCTCGCTCAAGAGTTTGACCTTGGGTCTTAACTTGTCACTCTCCATAAAGACAACAAATTCATAACTGCCTATCTCACAGAATTCAAAACAATTTCCTATAACCTTGCTGCTATAGACTCACCAGTCTCGAATCGAGGATTAATGCACTATGCTCTCTTTGGCTTACCTTTCGAATACGCTGCTTTCAACACCTTCACCCGGTAGTCCTCACGTGATCTTCCTTTTGAGCAACTTAAGACTGTGTTATTAGATGAAGAAGCTGCTCTATCCCGAATATAGGCTCGATCTACATTGTACCATGCTCACACTTTAGCCGTGTCTAGCTCTATACCTGATCAAACGGGTACCGGGGGCGGTTGCGGTGGTCGTGGGCACAAGGGTCGTGGATGTCACTCCAACCGCCAAGGAAATCAAGAAGGGCGTGCAGGTCATACGGTCAACCGCTGCACACTGGGTCGGGTCTGATTTCTACGGGTGTCGCTCCTCCGCAGTCGTAATCTTGGGTAAGAAATGCAGGTTTTGTTCCTCGTCAGCCTCATGAAGGTATACTCGGTGCCGGGCCTCTCGTCTGTCAGATCTGTCATCAGGCTGGTCATGCTGCCTCTCGTTGCCCACACCGCTATGTCAACATTAACCTTTCACATTCTCTTTCCGCCATGTCGGTTACTGATTTTGCTGATCCTACGTGGTAGCCTAACTTCAGGCGCGTCTAACCATATGACTTCAAACCTAGGTATTCTGAAAAATGTTTCTCCTTATACTGGCTTTAAATCCATTCACGTTGCCAACGGTTCTTTGTTAACTGTCATACACGTTGCTCCCTCACATGATTTACTGCTTTCTAATGTTCTTCTGGTTCGTGGTCTCACTTACAACCTCTTATCAATTAAACAACTATGTCGTGACAATAATTGCTGCGTTGAATTTGACTCCTTTTCCTTTTGTGTCAAGAACAAGGTCACGGGGATGCCCTTCCTTAATATACATAGTAATGGACCTCTCTATGGCTGCTCTTCACACCTCACTGGACTCATAGCACAGACTGCTCCCGCAGACTTATGGCGCAGGCGCTTAGGACATTTAGGTCATTCAGTTTTTGATGTCTTACGAACTCGTTGTTTACTTAGTTCTAGTTCTAGTTCTAGCTCTATTAAACATTGTCATGCTTGTTGTTTAGGCAAATCACACCATTTACCATTTACTCATGTTTTACATACTACTACCGTACCTTTGCAATTAATACATTCATATGTTTGGCAATCTCCAGTTCAATCTAATTCTGGAATCCATCTTTTCTGACTTTAAGGTTTTTGTTGAAAATCAGTTTTGCACCACCATTAAGTGTTTTCAAAGTGATGGGGGTCATGAGTTCAATAATCGGCACATGGCTACTCTTTGTCGCACTTATGGAATTCACTTTCGTCTTTCATGTCATGATACCCCACAACAAAATAGAATGGCGGAGCGTAAGCATCAATATATAAGTGAAATGGTACGAACCCTACTCTTTTAGGCACAACGTCCCTATGAATTTTGGCCTGATGCTGCATGTACTGCGTGTTTTATCATTAATCGGTTACCTACCCAACATTGAAAAACTTGTCTCCTTTTGAAAAACTTTTCAAACAAGCACCTAACTACAATATTTTTCTAGTCTTTGGGTGTGCATGTTACCTTAACATCACACCCCGTACCACTTATAAATTAGCCCCGCGCTCCCTCCCCTGCGTGTTCCTTGGGTATGCGGGTCGATATAAGGGCTATCATTGCTTGAATCCTGCTACATGTCGTGTCCATGTTAGTCGTCATGTCCACTTTGTTGAGCATATTTTTCCATATAATGATCTAGCTTCTAGTTGTAGAGCGCCGTCTACTAGTCCCCTAGTGGAAGTTCCCCTTCCACTCCCGTTCTCTTCTGGAGTGTCTACACTCGCTTCTCCGCCCGTGTCTCTAGTCCCACACCTGTCTGGAGCGTCTGATGTGCATCACCCACCCGGATCTTCTTGTTCTCCGTCAGTCTCCACGGTTGTCACTGACATCGTGTGTCCTTTGGTCCCAGTGGCTGCGCCTACCTTAGCTCCAAGGGGCGTTTCGTTGAACTCCTCACGTTTGCCTGTCCCCAGCCCTGTGCCTTATGCTTTGGAGGACGGGTCCTAGGCACCCATTGTCTCGTCGTCGAGTGTTTCCCCTGTGTGCCCCCCGGTACAAGTGGCCCGAACCGGACATGGCTCTGGTGGACACCTCCCTTACACCCGGTGGCCACCCCATGTGCACCCGACTTAAAGACGGGATATGTAAGTCCAAGCAAATACTTTCTCTTAGTTCTGTTGCCGTGGTCCAGGAACCCATTTTTTTTTCATAAGCTATTAAAAACCCTCAATGGCAGGAGGCCATAGCTAAGGAATTTAACTCCCTTATTCAAAATCACACATGGGATCTCGTTCCCACTTCACCTGATCAAAATGTTGTTGGGAGCACTTGGAAATATAAGGTCAAGTATAAGCCTAATGGTTCGGTTGATCGGTTCAAGGCCTGTCTTGTTGCATAAGGCTTTCATAAACGTGAAGGTCTTGATTATTTTGAAACGTTTAGTCCGATTGTCAAACCTACCGCCTGATGTCAAAAATGCGTTTTTACACGGGTTTCTAAATGAAGAGGCATACATGTGACAACCTCCTGGGTTCATACACCCTACATTTCCCATGCATGTATGTCATTTAAGGAAGGCCTTAAATGGTTTGAAACAGGCTCCACGGGCTTGGTTTCATAGGTTTAGTACGTTCCTTTAGAGTCTTGGGTTCTACTGTAATAAAGCAGACCTGTCTCTCTTCATTCACCGTTCCCCTACCAGTATTGTGTGCCTTTTGCTATATGTTGATGACATTATCCTTACCGGCTCTAACCCTGCTCTTCTCACCAAATTGACCGCCTCTTTCTCCACCCAATTTGCTATGAAAGACCTTGGACCGCTTCATTATTTTCTCGACGTTGAAGCCAAATGCTCTCGACATTGCTTATTTCCTTCCCAACACAAATACGTCTTTGATCTTCTTTGCAAGCATGAAATGCTTAAGGCTAAACCTGTTCAGACGCCTATCCTGGCAAGGGCTCAACCTTCCGTGACTGATGGTGACTTACTTGCGGATCCGACCTAGTTTTGTAGTGCCATCGGTGCGCTCTAGTATCTAACTATGACCCACCCTGACATCCGTTTTGTAGTTAACCGTGTGTCCTAATACATGCATGCTCCAACGACTTCTCATTGGCAAATGGTGAAACGTATCCTGCAATACCATCAGCACACTCCGGAACATAGCCTCATCATTACCCCTGGCTCTTACACGTCTGTCACCGCCTATGCTGATGCTGATTAGGGGGACGTCCTGATATGGGCCGCTCTACTTCCGGGTTTTCCCTATTTCTCGGTCCTAATCTCATTTCTTGGCATGCAAAGAAGCAACCCACGGTTGCTAAGTCCACCACTGAGTTTGAGTACCGGGCTGTAGCTAAGGTTGTTGTTGAATGTGATTGGATCCGATATCTCATTCGTGACTTAGGCTTATGGCACTCTGGTCTGATCATCATCTACTGTGATAATATATCTGCTACTTACTTAGCAGCAAACATGTTGATGTGGATTTCCATTGTATGCGCGAAAAGGTTATTAAGGGTGATATCCAGGTTCAATACACACCTACTACTAAATAGGTTGCCGATATCTTCACAAAAGCATTGGCCATTGATCGCTTCCGCTTCCACAAAGCCAATCTGCACGTAAGTTCCCCTCGTACAGATTAAGGGGGCTTATTAGTATAATATCTCTGATTTGTATTTATCTGTATATTTAACAGTCTAAGGGCTTTCCTATAATTTCACACCATTTGGTATTATTATATATACGTACCTCAGCGACCCTATTGGGTATGCTCCCATAACTCTTCTCTTACAGTTAGAACATTTGATGACTTAGCATCCAGAGTAATAACAATATTATTTTAGTTCAACCAAAAACCAATTAGGTCACACAAAACTATAATCCACCCTATGCCCTTCATAGTACAATGAAAACCTTAAATTATACTACAACTCAAGGTGTTTGACACAGTTGCAGGGCCTTTGGGTCCAAACATCAATATTATCACGTTATCCACTTCAGTGTTGGACGGGCATCAAAAGCGAGAGACCCATTGCACTCTCCGCCGCTTGCCTGTCGTGACACCAAAATTAATGAATAATATATGCAATAAAGTTTACACAAACTAGCAGCTCAAATATAGTAGATTTATGGTCATATTGGTTCCCATACAATATATTAAGGCATCTCACATAACAACATTACCCCTACATTTCACTAACTCATGGTAGCTCTTGCATGGATGCGAATGAGGGATCTAGCTTCACGAGTAGAACTCGACTAATACGTGAGCATATGTTATTCATGTTGCTTCCATTCTACTTTTCAACAAAAATTAGAAATATAATGTCCTGCAACATGTGTACTAGCAACAATATGTATCACAAAATACAAATACTAGGACTCAGATCATCAAATATATGCAGAGTCTCAAGTAATATTTTAAGACACTAGGCTCAAGTGGGGTTTTTCCATTTTTTTTTTTTTTTTTAATAAGACACTTGAATCCCGTAGATCCAACTTGAACATACTACGTGATTCTTAATTTTGACTAGGTCAAATGGTCTATCTTTTTTATTTAAAAGAAACAAGAATTGAATGGGTCTTCCTGCCAAGCCCAAACATAATTGAGAATGAGCCTACAAGCCTTCTTCTACTAACATCCACAAGGGAAACCTCTACCCCTAGTATTTCTGTCGCCTCTCTCTCAACTGATTAGAGGTGTAAATGTGCCAAACCAGGTCATGATCTTGCAAGCCGGCTTGCTTTGAGCTCTAGGCTCACGAGCCTAAACAAGCCTAAGCGAACTTCTTTTAATATGATATATTTAATTAAATATTGCCCAATGAATCCATATTGGGGCCTAAATGAGCTGAGCTTGAGTTTAAACGAGCCTATATTGAGCTTAAATGAGTTGAAATGTTGCAAACATAATTTGAAACTCATTGAACTTAGATTAAGTTGACTCAAGCCCAAGCTGAGCGTAAAATTAACGAGCTGGCTCAAATACACCCTTAATCTGATACACCAATTAATTTACTTTAGTTTTTTTTTTTTTTCAATTACGCCCAAACAACCTCTTTTTCCGTTGAAAGAGCCGCCACAACCATTGGCGGAGCCAGAGCCGCTTAATCGTGGACAAAACAAGATCCGCCTTGGCCATCATCGCATGAACCACCGCGCTCCAGACCTTGTGGTGCAGCAGAGCCACCAACGGAGCCGAAGCGCCTCCGCTATGCTCCGCGAATGAACCACCAGCAACCGCCGCCGATCACCTGTTTTTGTCGCAGATTTTTAAGGTACAAAGTAAACATGCTTACCTATGCCCCTTCCACTCTCTCTCTAGTTGCACACCTTTTAAGGTACAAAGTAAACTTTCGTCTCTGGTTGTTGGAACATGTATTTTTTTAATGTATATTTTCTTGTATTTAGACTTGTATTTTACATGCATGATTTTTGCATTTACTCCTAGGCATGTATTTAGGGATGTGCTCATCATCCCTTTCTCTCCTTTTAACTGGCCAATAATGGCCTTCTCATTCAATTAGGATATTCATTTTATCATTCAATTAGGGTAGTAAAGTGTATTAGGAGAATTAGTGTTTTTGCTTAGTCTTTTGATCTTCTTTTGCTCTAGTATATATTCAAGGATTGTTCATGTAAGAAGGTATCCAAAGAAAATATATTCCTCCTCAATTCTACTCTTGCAAGAGTTTATTTAGCTTTTGGTCAATTAATAGTTTTTTACATGGTATCAAAGCGCGTTTCGATCTCGGGCTAATTTCTTCATTCCGCCGTCCCTCCAAATCGAGAGCTCATTGGTGTTTGTGAGTTGTTTTCTATCCTTTCTTGTCCTTGTGATTTGTCTTGTGTTTTAGCTTTGTAAGATATGGCGGAGTTTAACAATGAGAATAATACTCTTAATGCACAAGATAATAACAATCAAATTTCCGTGCCGGCTACCGCGATAGGGGGAGCCGTGGACGTTAATTCCCCATTTTATCTTCATCCCTCCGATAATCCGGGTTTGATTTTTGTTCAAAATGTTTTGACTAGGCCTAATTATCAATCTTGGAGAAGGTCCATTTTGAAAGTTTTTAAGGCAAAAAGGAAAGTAGGTTTTCTTGACGGTAGTATACCAAAACCGGATGAGAATTCACCGGAATTTGACAATTGGAGCGCTTGTGACTCCATGGTTTCAACTTGGCTCTCAAACTCTGTTTCAAAGGAGATAAATGAGAGTATTACTTATTTAGAGATGGCACGTGATATTTGGTTGGACTTGCATGAGAGGTTTTCTCAAGGTAATGTTCCTCGTATGTACGAGTTAAAGCGCGAGATTGCGCATTTGAGGCAAGAAAATTCGCCCATTTCCACTTACTTCACAAAATTGAGGTCCCTATGGGACGAACTTTACACACTCTAACCCCAACTCTTTGCGCGTGGTTCGTGATTGGATTTCCTCTAATCGCTTATCTGTCATTGGTTTGGTTGAGACCAAAACCAAGCCATCTGATGTAGAGTCTGCGGTTGCCCGTTGTACTGGCGGGTGGAGCTTCCTTTCTAGTAGCATTTGCCCTTCCTGGTGCTGTACTATTGTCGCTTGGGACCCAGGCATCTATAAAGTCGACTTGATTCGAGGGGGTGACCAATTCCTTACATGTTATATCTATGACCTGTCTGGGACTGTGGGCGTCCTCGCCACTATTATCTACGGCTTCAATGGGCCTGGGCCTCGTCGTGCCTTATGGGACTATCTTCAAAGTGTCAGTGCCAGCCTTCTAGGTGAGCCTTGTATCCTTCTCGGTGATTTCAATGCCATTCTTAGTATGTCTGATAGGTGTGGTGGTCGGGAGGATTGGCCTGGGCATATGGATGATTTTCAAGAGTGTCTTACTGTGGCTGAGCTCATGCCTATCCCTTCCTTTGGGCTACATTTCACTTGGTCCAATGGAGCTGAGGATGATAGATTGATCCTCAAATGCCTCGATTGGTGCCCGGTTAATGAAGGTTGGCTTCGTGACTTTCCTGTTGCATCTGCTGAGATTCTTGCACGCCATATTGTTTCAGACCACAGTGCCATTGTTGTGAGAGGACTTGGGGAGCGTCGCACCCGGCGTCTTCCTGGTAAGTTCTTTAATTTCTGGGCTGATCATGAGGAGTTTCTCCCTACCGTTAGGCGTGTCTGGGACTCTTGTATTGAGGGCACTCCTATGTTTCAGCTCACTCAGAAGCTGAAACTGTTGAAGAGCGATCTGAAGGCCCTCAATGCACGTCATTTTAGTCATATTTCGGCTCGAGTTGAGGCAGCTCGTGATTCCTGGGCTTCGGGTCAGAAAGTCTTAGATGAGGACCCGGAGTGTCCTGCTTTTCGTTTAGAGGAGCACTGTCTGTTCCGGGAGTATTCCCAATTATGTCCGGATGAGGAGGCCTTTTATCGTCAAAAGTCTCGCATTCAGTGGCTTTCGCTTGGTGATCAGAGCACCTGGTTCTTTCATAAGTCTGTACTTCATCGGCAGGCCCGAAATAGGATTTCATCAATTGTTGGCCCTAATGGTGTGAGGACTTATGACTCGCAATCGATCTCTCATATTGGGATTTCTTTCTTCGAGGAGCTATTGACAGAGCCTAGTGGACCTTTGACTAAAGATGTTTCAGATCTTTTTGAGACTCGCATCTCTGAGGATCAAGCTCGCTCGCTGATTTCTTCGGTTTCTACTGTCGAGGTCCGCGATGCCCTTTTTTCCATCGGTGATGATAGGGCCCCGGGGCCTGATGGCTTCACTTCCCTCTTCTTTAAGAGGGTCTGGTAGGTGGTGGGTGGATCAGTTATTCGAGCCGTACAGTCTTTCTTCATTTTGGGGCGTATGTTGGGTGCCTTAAATACCACTAGGATCTGCCTCGTGCCTTAAGTGGAATCTCCTTCCACTTTTGGTGACTTCCGTCCTATCTCCTGTTGCAATGTGATCTACAAGTACATCACTAAGATCCCAGCAAACAAGTTGAAGGGTGTCCTCCCCGAGTTGATTGATGACTCTCAGACAGCTTTCGTTCCCGGTCGTCGTATTTCTGATAGCATACTTCTGACTCAGGAGTTGATGCGCGGTTATCATCTTCGCATCTCCGCCCGCTGTGCCCTCGAGGCAGATATTCGAAAGGCCTTTGACATGGTTCGTTGGGAGTTTATTCTAGCTAGTATGAGGAGCATGGGGATCCCTGAGACTATGGTTGGATGGGTTCGCGAGTGCCTCTCCACAGCTCGCTTTTCTGTCGCCATCAATGGCGAACTTGAGGGATTCTTCCGCTCTAGTCGAGGGGTCCGTCAGGGTGACCCCCTTTCTCCTTATCTCTTTGTTATAACTATGGAGGGTCTCCGAGGTCTTCTTCGCCGGGCTACTGATGACTCGCATTTCCACTACCATCCATGCTGCTGCCGCACTGGTTTGACACATCTTTGCTTTGCGGATGACCTTATGATCTTTTACCAAGGTGATCTTGGTAGTGTTACTGTGGTTCGTGAGGCTTTAGATCGATTTGCTGTGCTCTCGGGCCTTTCCTCGAACGCAGCAAAGAGTTCTGTTTTCTTAACTGGAGTTGATGATATGACCCTGAGGGATATTCTGGGCGTGCTGGGTTTAAGTCTTAGGCAGCTGCCTATTCGGTATCTGGGAGTGACCCTCATCACTTCTCGGCTTCGTTATATTGACTACAAGCCCCTGCTGGATCGTATCCTCTCCCGAATTCGGCTTTGGACATCTCGTTCTCTGTCGTACGCTGGCTGACTTCAGCTCATCAGATTTGTTCTCTTTGCCGTTTAGGTCTACTGGCCTTTGATCTTTATGCTTTCGAAGATGATGATTAGGAAGATTGAGTCAACATTAGCGGCTTTTCTCTGGCGTGGCTCTTCGCTGACTCGGGGGGGGGGGAAGGTTGCTTGGAGGCACTTGTGTTTTCCTTGTCGGGAGGGAGGTTTAGGGATTCGTCGCCTTGCCGAGTGGAACCAGGCTTCGATCATGAAGCACATCTGGTTTCTTCTTTCTGACCCTTCCTCTTTGTGGCCGCACTGGGTCCATATGAACAGGCTTCGAGGGCGGAGTTTTTGGACGATCCGTATTCCGAAATCTGCTTCGTGGTGCTAGCGTCAGATTCTGTCAGTTCGTCAGCTCTATTCGAGTATGATCTTCCATCTCATTGGTGATGGCCTTAACACCGCTCTGTGGACTGATTTTTGGCTACCATGCGGCCGTCTTTCGGAGTGCTTCCCTGCTCGTCTGCTCACTTCTCCAGGACTTCCTTGAGATTCTCGTGTCTCTGCTGTTATTGAGGGTGATCAGTGGAGACTTCCATAGGGTTGTTCGGAGCTCCGACCCATTTGGGACATGATAGACTTCAGCCCTCTGGCTGGTGTAGCAGACACCATTAGGTGGATGGGTGACCCTTTGGGGAAATTCACCACCAAGTTTGCTTGGGAGATTGTACGGAGTAGGAGAGAGGAGGACACCATTCATCATCTTTTGTGGTTTCAGATGCATATTCCGAGACACTCCTTTCTTCTATGGATTGCTGCCCAGAAGCGACTTTGGACTAGAGATCGTCTTTTACGTTTTGGAGCACTTGGAGTTCAGGGTGTTTGTGTCCTATGTGGCCTCATTGATGAGACCCATGAGCACCTCTTCTTTTCTTGTGTTTTTTCTGCATCGGTCTGGAGTTCTATCGTCCCACGTACATTTGTTGCATGGCCTGCCCTTCCTTGGGATGATCTCGTCACTTGAGCTGCTCAGCACCTTAGGGGTCAAGAGATTGGCACCATCATTGCTCGACTCTGCTTCTCAGCGACAGTGTACATTATCTGGTATGAGCGTAACCTTCGGGTGCAACGCTCTCAATCCAGATTGGCTGCGGTTGTGCGAGAGGAGATTACGGGTTTAGTCAGGAGCAGCCTTCTTGTGGCTCCCTTGTTCGGAGGAGCTCATCGCCATGCGGATTTTCTTCGTCAGTGGGGCTTTGAGCCTTAGTTCCCTCTTTGTATCCATGTATTCTTTGGTTGATGTATGAACTATGTCTGGACTCTATTTTGATGTTAGTTCTTTTTTGTAGGCTTCGGCCGTGTCCTGGGGTATGCCCCTTGTAGCTTGTAAAACATTTCTTTCTTTTCTATATATTTCGCTGAATTACCAAAAAAAAAACACTTTACAAACTCATTGAAATTCCACCCTGTACCTGTGAGCATGCTAAGTCCTTTTCAGCTATTCGTGATATGGAGAAATTCTTGGATCTCCTGATGGGTCTTGACCCATCCTTTTCCACTGTTCGATCACAACTAATGAACACAAAACCCTTGACTTCTGTTGGGAGTGCTTACTCCATTTTATGTCAAGAAGAGAAGCAAAAAAGTGTTGTGGCAGGTTCAGTTATGCAACCTGAGGGAGCCGCACTAGTCGCGAAGGGCTCATATGGCGGAGGTGGTATGCTAACCTCCTCGGGTACTTTTTCTCGTCGTAATAACCGTGTTACTTGTACTTATTGTAAGAAACAGGGACACGCAAAGGAGAAATGTTTTAAGTTGATCGGGTACCCTCTTGGTTGGAAGTAACAACAGTCAAGGGGTGCAAGAACCGAGCTCGCTGCTGCAACTGCTGTTCACGGTGGTCCCGAACCATGCGCAGCAGGAATTGACAGCCCCGTTGTCGATTTATCCGCAAGCCAGTATCAACAACTCCTGTCTTTACTTACCCTGGCTCCTGCTACACCTAGCATAAATCTGATAGGTCAGGTTTTCGTTTCAAACCAAAGTTGGATTATTGATTCAGGTGCTACCGATCATATGGTTTCGTCATTATCCCAAATGTTTGATGTTGTGCCAAACCGAACCGTGAGACCCTTGAGGTTACCCAATGGGACTAGTTTGTCAGTCTCGCATATTGGAAAGGTTCAATTTTTTGACAATATTGTTCTCCATGATGTATTGTATGTGCCTGGTTTTATTGCAATTTATTATCGGTGAGCAAACTTACTCGTGATGAAATTCTGGATTTTTGTTATATTCAGGACCCTTAATTGAGGATGCTGACTAGAGCGGGTAAGTTGAGTAATGGGATATATCTACTGGAAGCTGGGTCGGTTGGATCTCCGGCACACATGGTTGGGAGTACTAAGGAAGTTGTTTTGTGGCATCGACAGTTGGGACATATTGCTTTCAACAAACTTTCTATCTTTCCGCATTTGAATATTAAGGGAACTAATGTTGTTTGTGATGCTTGTTATCGTGCAAAGCAAGCACACTTACCTTTTCCTTTGTCAATTTCTAAGACTCAATGTTGTTTTGAATTAATACATTGTTATATTTAGGGACCTATTGGCCAAGAGTTTAAGTATGGGCCATTGTTGAATTTTTATGCCAAGCATGGGATTCAATTCCAGACATTGCTAACGGGAACACCTCAACAAAACGGTGTGGTAGAACGAAAGCGTAAACACTTGTTAGAGGTTGGTCGTGCTCTTCGATTTCAAGCTGGTCTTCCTAAGAGATTTTGGGTGAGTGTGTTCTTACAGCTGCATATTTGATAAATTTGATGCCTACCTCTTTACTTGTAAATAAGATCCCATATGAGGTTTTAATTGGAAAAATTCCATCATATGATCATTTGAAGACTTTCGGATGTTTGTGCTATTTTCATGTTAAAAACCGATCTAATGACAAGTTTGACAAACGAGCTTCACCCGGTATTTTTGTGGGTTATCCACACGGCCAAAAGGGATATAAAATATATAGTTTGGATTACAAAAGGGTCATTGTGTCAAGGGATATTTGATTTTATGAAGAGTCTATGCCTTTCCTGAAAATTGCCGAGTTAAATTTGACACCGGAAAATCGTGTTAGTCACCCAATTGAACACGTAGAAGCAGACCTGGTCCATATAGGACCGGTTTTGCAACAGCAGCGCAGCTCACTGTCCAGCGGCCACTGACCCGGCTGCAGAACCTGTCAGTGAGTCGGTTGAGGTTCCGTAGCACCCAGATAGGGGGAGTGACATGCGCAGCGGGGAAGATGGTTTGGGAAGAAGCAGTAGGGTACGTTCGATGCCGGTTAAATATCAAGAATACATCACCAAAGTACCGCCATCCATAGCCCATTCTCTAAGTATCGTTCATTGGAAAACTCTGGTATTTTATAGCCAATCTCAAATTTTGTCTCTAACGTACGTTTTTCTAATGCTCATTTGATTCTTTTGAATGCCATCACCTCGAGTGATGAGCCGAAAAATTTTAACCAGGCCGTACAGTATGGACATTGGAGAGAAGTGATGGAGAAGGAGATCAAGGCTCTTGAGCAAAATCGTACATGGACACTTGAAGAGATACCGAGCGGGAAAAAGGCCATTGATTCGAAGTGGGTGTACAAGAACAAGTATAAGTCCGACGGATCAATTGAATGGTATAAGGCTCGCCTCGTTGCCAAGGGATACACTCAGGTAGAAGGTATAGATTATCATGATGCTTTTGCGCCGGTTGCCAAGCTTGTGACTGTTCGTTGTGTGTTGGCCATTGCTTTGGCCCGTAGTTGGATTATCCAACAACTTGATGTGGATAATGCTTTTCTTCATGGGAACCTAGATGAAGAGGTCTACATGAAATTGCCACAGGGTTTTGAACATAAAAACGAATGAAAAGTATGTTGTAATACCCAGTTTTTTATTTTTAAAAAAAGGACAAAATTACCCCCACCTCCACAATTTTTCCCTTTTGTCTCTCTCTCTCTCTCCTCTCACCTCACAGCTCTCTCTCTCTCCTCTAACCTACACAGGTGCCGCCCAGCCATTGCCGGTGCCGATCGACCCACGCGGTACCGCCTCTGGCCACCGGTACCGAGTCCCTTCTCTCCTCTCCTCTCTTCGCTCTCTTCTTTCTTCTTACTGACACCGCGCACCACCATTACCGCCACCCTTCTTTCACCGGTACCCCGCCTGACCCATGCCGGTAGTGCTCGACCTCGGTGCCGTCTCCCACCGCCACGGCACCGTCCGACCACCACGGTACTGCCTGACCTCCAGGGGTCTATAAATACCCCTAACCCTCAACCTCACACCACCCACCCCACAATTTTCTCTCTCCTCTCGGTTCTTTCTCTATCACCTCACGACTCTCTCTCTCTCTCCTCTCCTCCCACTGTCGCCACCTCGCTAGTACAACTCCGACTGCCTCACTGGTGCCGCCACCTTATTGGTACAGCTCCAGCCACCTCGCCGGTAACGCCATCTCGTCAATTTCGAAGCTAATTAACCATAGGAACTGGATTGGTGGATTAAAAGCTAGTAAAGGTAAGTATACTACCCCCTTCTTGTTTGTAAAATATGACAAAAAAGTATGCTTTACATGGTTTGATATTTAAGACTTATATTTGAATAATTTATTAGTTTGTTAAAAGAGGTTAATGCATCTATACTTGGTTAATTATATGATTTCTACTCTTGTAATTTGAATTGTACTGATTGATATGTTGAAGTGATATTTAAATATGTGAATTTTGAAGAAGTTGTATTTGTGAGTATGTGACGATAATTATTGTGAACCTGTGATTTCAATTGAAAGACTTTTATGAGAAGAGCTTACAGATAACTACGTTGACCCTCTGAGGTCTATCGACGATAGAATGTGAAATGTGAAAGTCGATTTATGACCTTGTCACGGGAATAATTCCGGCACATAGATCTATGTTTGATCCTAGCGGATCTGTCGACTTAGAACCCGTTCGAATATGTGAAACGTGAAAGCCGATCTGTGACCCTGCCACGGGAATAATACCGGCCGTAGTTTTCGTTTCGTCTGTGAGTTTTTCCAAAAGAGCTCTTGTAAATAAGTTAAATTATAAAACATTAGTTTGTGCTACTTTAACGTGATTTTTAAAGATAAATTGATTTTACTGGTTTTTGATTCAGATTTTATCCATTTTAAATAATAGGCTAGATCCGGGTAGAGAATGTGATATACTTACCGAGCGTGTGGTTTGCTCACCCAATTCGTTTATTTTCCAGATTAGTAACCTATGGCAAGTTCCTGAAGAAAGGAATGAGGAAGCGGCTTATTATCTCGAGAATTAGTTTATCTCACGTAGTTAAATAGTAAATGAACTATGTAGTAGCATATTAGAGACTATCTGGGATATTGTAATTTTAAGCTTCCGCACTACTAATATTAAATTGTTAGTTTGTTGTATTTGGGACTATGTTTTATATATATTATAGGAACGGTTTATGTATTTTGAAGAATTTTGATTGAAAATATTCGGGCCTGTTACTATGATAAGGGGATTCATTCTAGTACGGCCGTGTAGCGTCCTTTGACTTTAGCCAATTCGGTAATAACATCCGGGGGCGTTACATACGTCGCCTTCGTAAGTCTTTGCATGGGCTTAAGCAAGCCTCTCATAATTGGAATCATAAATTACCCCCACCCCCACACTTCTTCCCTTTTCTCTCTCTCTCTCTTCTCTCACCTCACAGTTCTCTCTCTCTCCTATCACCTACGCCGGTGCTGCCCGACCCTTACCGATGCCGCTCGACCCACGCCGGTACCACCTCTGGCCACCTGTACCGCGTACCTTCTCTCCTCTCCTCTCTTCGCTCTCTTCTCTCTCCTTGCTGACACCGCGCACCACCATTAACGCCACCCTTCTACCACCGATACCGCTTGACCCATGCCAGTACTGCTCGACCTCGGTGCTACCTCCCACCACCACGGTACCGTCGGACCACCACGGTACCGCCTGACCTCCAGGGGTCTATAAATACCCCTAACCCTCAACCCCTGAACCTCACACCACCCACCCAACAACTTTCTCTCTTCTCTCGGTTCTCTTTCTATCACCTCGCGACTCTCTCTCTCTCTCATCTCCTCCCACTGTCGCCACCTCGATGGTACAACTCCAGCTGCCTCGCCGGTGCTGCCACCTAGCCTATACTGCTCCAGCCACCTCGCCGGTAACGCCATCTCGTCGATTTCGAAGCTAATTAACCAGAGGAACTGGAATGGTGGATTAAAAGCTAGTAAAGGTAAGTATGCTACCCCCTACTTGTTTGTAAAATATGAAAAAAAGTATGCTTTACATGGTTTGATATTTAAGACTTATATTTGAATAATTTATTAGCTTCTTAAAAGAGGTTAATGCATCTATACTTGGTTGATTCTATGATTTCTACTCTTGTAATTTGAATTGTACTGATTGATATGTTGAAGTGATGTTTAAATATGTGAATTTTGAAGAAGTTGTATTTGTGAGTATGTGAAGATAATTATTGTGAACCTGTGGTTTAAATTGAAAGACTTTTATGAGAAAAGCTTACAGATAACTACGTCGACCCATTGAGGTCTATCGACGACAGAATGTGAAATGTGAAAGTCGATATGTGACCCTGTCGCGGGAATAATACCGGCACATAGATCTATGTTTGATCCTAGCGGATCTGTCGACATAGAACCGGTTCGAATATGTGAAACGTGAAAGCCGATCTGTGACCCTACCACGGGAATAATACCGGCCGTAGTTTCCATTTCGTCTATGAGTTTTTCCAAAAGAGCTCTTGTAAATAAGTTAAATTATAAAACATTGGTTTGTGCTACTTTAACGTGATTTTTAAAGATAAATTGATTTTACTGGTTTTTGATTGAGATTTTATCCATTTTAAATAATAGGCCTGATCCGGGTCGAGAATGTGATATACTTACCGAGCGTGTGGTTTGCTCACCCAATTCGTTTATTTTCCAGATTAGTAACCCATGGCAAGTTCCCGAAGAAAGGAATGAGGAAGCGGCTTACTATCTCGAGAATTAGTTTATCTTGCATAGTTAAATAGTAAATGAACTATGTAGTCGTATATCAGAGACTAACTGGGATATTATAATTTTAAGCTTCTGCACTACTAATATTAAATTGTTAGTTTGTTGTATTTGGGACAATGTTTTATATATATTATAGGAACAGTTTATGTATTCTGATGAATTTTGATTGAAAATATTCGGGCTTGTTACTATGATAAGAGGATTCATTATAATACGGCCGTGTAACGCCCTTTGACTAAAGCCTATTCGGTAATAACATCCGGGGGCGTTACATATGTCTCCTTCGTAAGTCTTTGTATAGGCTTAAGCAAGCCTCTCATAATTGGAATCATAAATTACCCCCCCCCCCCCCCCACTTCTTCCCTTTTCTTTCTCTCTCTCTCCTCTCACCTCACGGTTCTCTCTCTCTCCTATCACCTATGCCGGTGCTACCCGGCACTTACCTATGTCGCTCGACCCACGCTGATACCGCCTTTGGCCACCTGTACCGCGTCCCTTCTCTCCTCTCCTCTCTTCGCTCTCTTCTCTCTCCTTGCCGACACCACGCACCACCATTACCGCCACCCTTCTACCACCAGTACTGCTTGACCCACGCCGGTACTGCTCGACCTCGGTGCCACCTCCCACCACCACGGTACCGTCCGGCCACCACGGTACCACCTGACCTCCAGGGATCTATAAATACCCCTAACCCTCAACCCCTCAACCTCACACCACCTGCCCAACGACTTTCTCTCTCCTCTTGGTTCTCTCTCTATCACCTCACGACTCTCTCTTACTCTCTCCTCTCCTACCACTGTCGCCACCTCGACGGTACAACTCCTGCTGCCTCGCCGGTGCTGCCACCTCGTAGGAATAGCTCCAGCCACCTCGTCGGTAACGCCATCTCGTCGATTTCGAAGCTAATTAACCATAGGAAGTGGATTGGTCGATTAAAAGCTAGTAAAGGTAAGTATACTACCCCCTACTTTTTGTAAAATATCAAAAAAAAGTATGCTTTGCATGGTTTGATATTTAAGACTTATATTTGAATAATTTATTAGTTTGCTAAAAGTGGTTCATGCATCTATACTTGGTTGATTATGTGATTTCTACTCTTGTAATTTAAATTGTACTGATTGATATGTTAAAGTGATGTTTAAATATGTGAATTTTGAAGCAGCTGTATTTGTGAGTATGTGTAGGCAATTATTGTGAACCTGTGATTTAAATTGAAATATTTTATGAGAAGAGCTTACAGATAACTATGTTGACCTTCTGAGGTCTATGGATGATGGAATGTGAAATGTGAAAGTCGATATGTGACCCTGTCATGGGAATAATACCGTCACCTAGATCATTGTTTGATGCTAGCGGATCTGTCGACTTAGAACCGGTTTGAATACGTGAAACGTGAAAGCCGATCTGTGATCCTGCCGCAGGAATAATACCGGCCGTTGTTTCCATTTCGTCTGTGAGTTTTCCAAAAGAGCACTTGTAAATAAGTAAATTATAAAACATTGGTTTGTGCTACTTTAACGTGATTTTAAAGATAAATTAATTTTGCTTGTTTTTGATTGGGATTTTATCCATTTTAAATTATAGGCCTGATCCAGGTAGGGAATGTGACATACTTGCCGAGCATGTGGTTTGCTCACCCAATTCGTTTATTTACTAGATTAGTAACCCATGGCAAGTTCCCGAAGGAAGGAATGATGAAGCGGCTTACTGTCTCGAGAATTAGTTTATCTCGCATAGGTAAATAGTAAATGAACTCCGTAGTAGCATATCAGAAATTATCTGGGATATTGTAATTTTAAGCTTCCACCCTACTAATATTAAATTGTTAGTTTGTTGTATTTGGGACTATGTTTCATATATATTATAGGAACAATTTATGTATTTTGAAGAATTTTGATTGAAAATATTCGGGCTTCATACTATGATAAGGGAATTCATTATAGTATGGCCGTGTAGCGCCCTTTGACGTAAGTCTATTCGGTAATAACAATCGGGGGCGTTACATATGTCGCATTCGGAAGTCTTTGTATGGGCTTAAGCAAGCCTCTCATAATTGGAATCATAAATTACCCCCACCCCCACACTTTTTCCCTTTTCTCTCTCTCTGTCCTCTCACCTCCCGGCTCTATCTCTCTCCTCTCACCTACGTCGGTGCTGCCTGGCCCTTGCTGGTGCCGTTCGACCCACGCCAGTACCGCCTCTGGCCACCGGTATCACGTCCCTTCTCTCCTCTCTTCCATTCTCTCTCTTCTCTCTCCTTGCTGACACCGCGCACCACCATTATCGCCACCTTTCTACCACCGGTACCCCGCCTGACCCACGCTAGTACTGCTCAACCTCAGTGCCGCCTCCCACCACCACGGTACCGTCTGACCACCGCGATACCGCCTGACCTCCAGGGGTCCATAAATTCCCTACCCCTCAACCCCTCAACCTCACACCACCCACCCCACAACTTTCTCTCTCCTCTCGGTTCTCTCTCTATCACCTCACGACTCTCTCTCTCTCTCCTCTCCTCCCACTGTCGCCACCTCGCCGGTACAACTCCGGCTGCCTCGCCGGTGCCGACCCCTCCCCGGTACAGCTCCAGCCACCTCGCCGGTAACGCCATCTCGTCGATTTTGAAGCTAATTAACCATAGGAACTGGATTGGTGGATTAAAAGCTAGTAAAGGTAAGTATACTACCCCCTACTTGTTTGTAAATTATGAAAAAAAAGTATCATTTACATGGTTTGATATTTAAGACTTCTATTTGAATAATTTATTAGTTTATTAAAAGAGGTTCATGCATCTATACTTGGTTGATTAAGTGATTTCTACTCTTGTAATTTGAATTATACTGATTGATATGTTGAAGTGATGTTTAAATATGTGAATTTTGAAGAATTTGTATTTATGAGTATGTGAACGGAATTATTGTGAACCTGTGATTTAAATTGAAAGATTTTTATGAGCAAAGCTTATAGATAACTACGTTCACCCTTTGAGGTCTATCGACGATAAAATGTGAAATGTGAAAGCCGATATGTGACCCGGTCGCGGGAATAATACCGGCACATAGATCTATGTTTGATCCTAGCGAATCTGTCGACTTAGAACCGGTTCGAATATGTGAAACATGAAAGCCGATCAGTGACCCTGCCGTGGGAATAATATCGGCCGTAGTTTCCGTTTCGTCTGTGAGTTTTTCCAAAAGAACTCTTGTAAATAAGTTAAATTATAAAACATTGGTTTGTGCTACTTTAACGTAATTTTTAAAGATAAATTGATTTTACTGGTTTTTGATTGAGATTTTATCCATTTTAAATAATCGGCCTGATCTGAGTAGGGAATGTGATATACTTACTGAGCGTGTGGTTTGCTCACCCAATTCGTTTATTTTCCAAATTAGTAACCCATGGCAAGTTCCCGAAGGAAGGAATTAGGAAGCGGCTTACTATCTCGAGAATTAGTTTATCTCGCGTAATTAAATAGTAAATGAACTCTGTAGTAGCATATCAGAGACTATATGGGATATTGTAATTTTGAGCTTCCGCACTACTAATATTAAATTGTTAGTTTGTTGTATTTGGGACTGTGTTTTATATATATTATAGGAACGGTTTATATATTTTGAAGAATTTTGATTGAAAATATTCGGGCTTGTTACTATGATAAGGGGATTCATTATAGTACGGCCGTGTAACGCCCTTTGACTAAAGCCTATTCGGTAATAACATCCGGGGGCATTACATAAAGTGGTATCATAGCCCGGTTATGAATTTTGGAGAAAATTTAAGTGCGAAGATCCGAATACTAGGTTGTGAATTTTAGGGAAATTCTAGTGTTAAGATGAGAGACTTAGTTTATTGAGAAACAAAGTTTTCGGTGTTGAGGAAATATAGTTGACTACTTGAATCGGCAACTTCAACTATGTTGGAATTTAGAGGTTGTTTAACATCGTGGTTTCGTATGTGATTTGGGTAAAGGTGAAGATGAATGACAGAAGCGACACATTGGCATCCCGAAAGAGAAAGAGAACCCTGAAAGGAAAAAGCTGGACTCCACCCCCGATTGAGGATTACCCTTGTGAATCGGAGAATGATAGAGAAGCGGAACACCTTAGTGAATCGGAGAATGATACAGCAGAGGAGCACCCTCATGAGGAACGTGTCCTACTGCAGAACAGACCCGCTGGTCAAAACGGCCAGAACTCAGGTGATTCCTAGAACCATTTTGATGTTGCAATAATGCACCAGCTCATGGTTAATCTTTTGCAGCATCAACAACAAGTTCAAGCTGTGCCTCCTCTCACTCAATGCATTGAAGAGACCCCCTTCGAAAGGTTGTCAAAGTTGAGGGCCTTAAAGTTTGAAGGAGCACATGACCCTCTAGAAGCTGAAAAATGGATATGAGAGACAGAGACCTTGTTTGAGGCAAGTCAATAGCCGATGATGATAAGGTTCAAGCAGCCACCCCTTTTCTGAAGGGGAATGCGGAGTTCTGGTGGAATACAGTCAAGGCAGCATATCGGAACGCTACTAAACCTTTGGCTTGGGTGAAGTTTAAAGAGACCTTCTACAACCAGTTCTTCCCTGAAGCACTCAGAATGACGAGAGAAAATGAATTCTAAGAGCTAAGACAAGGAGGGCAGATGACGGTATTGCAATATGCTAACAAGTTTCATGAATTGGGACGTTTTAGCCCAAGCGTCATTTCATTAGAGACAAGTAAAGCAAACAGGTTTGAATGGGGATTGCTTCCTCGCATTAGGAGGCGTCTGTCAAGTGCCATCTTTAAGAGATACAAGGAGGTCCTTGAACGTGCTCTGAAGGTCGAAGCAGATCTGAAGTTGGAAGGATAAGAATATGTTGCCAAGTAAAGGTCATCAGACGGAAAATTGCAGGGAGGAAAGCTTAACCGGTCTAGTGGAAATGATAAAAAGTTTCGTACGAAGAATCCAGAGAGCTTTAACACTGGGTTTAGAAAATGCGAGCACTGTGGTAAGGAACATTCTATTGAATGCTACAAAAAGTTAGGGGTGTGCTTCGAGTGTAAGGAGAAAGGACAAACAGCTCGTAATTGTCCTCTCAAGAATGGTACTAAGAATAGAACTAGTAATGATAGATAGGGACCTCAGGATAATGCTAGAGTTTTTGCTATGATCCAGAAGGACGAGACTGCTAGTGACCGTGCGGTGACAGGTACCCTTCCTATCAATTCTACTAATGCGCATGTATTATTTGACACCGGAGCCTCTGTCACAACCTCGCGGATGTGACGGCCAAAGTGCAAGACTTGGGCCCAAGTGAAAGAGAGGTTAGATGAGAAAAGAAAGAGAATTAGAGTTTAGATGAGAAAGAATTAGAGTTAGATGAGAGAGAGAAGTAGAATTAGATGAGAAGAGAGAATTAGATGAGAAATGAAAGAGATATTTCATATATTTCAATTGATTGCTTACAAAATAAATACAAATGCCTATTTATAGAAAATACAAGAAAATACTAAAATATCTAATAATATCAATTACAACAATTAAATCTAGAATAATATCAAAAGGAGAATCTTTCCAACGGCTAGTAAGGGAGGAGCTTCCCCAATGGCTAGCTGGACAAGGCTCAGGTGCGGCGCAGCACTGGAAGGGCGAGCTGGGGACGCGGGCCTGGGACGGCACTAGCATGGGCCTGGGTCGCTCACTGGCACGGGCCTGGGTCGAGCACTGGCACGGCCTTGACAAGGCCTGGGACACGGAACTGGGCAGCGCACTGGGCATTGTCTTGACAAGGCTGGGCACGGCACTGGCAGCGACTGAGACAATGTCTTGACATGGCTGGGGCACAGCACTAGCAACGACCCTGACAAGGCTGAGGCAGCGACCTGGGCACGGTCCTGGCACTATCACGGACCAGGGAATATCGTGTCTGTGACATTCCCGCCCCCTTAAGTTCATCCTTGTCCTCAAGGATGCGATGACGGTGCAATCTTTGGCTCTCGGATCTCTTTCGTTTGTTTGCCCCTTTGTCACCCTATTATTGCCCATATCCTTTACCTCTATTCCCGGCTCGAACGGATGATCCTTGTCCTCAAGGATCGAAAGCCAAGATGGATGACTTGGGCCCTTGAAGGTTTTAGTTCCGATCCCGGTTCTTAGGAAGCATTCACATGACCGGCCCTTCTTCTTCTTGGTTTTCAGCCCGGTTCCCTTCTTTATGTGAGACCCACCACGTTTCCGCTGCGTCTCTTGCTGCTGCTAGACTGACCGTGCAGCAGCACCACTTGGTGGCCTTAGATTTGGCACGGAAAGCTCAAGGAAGGGATCCTTGGCAGCAGCTTCGGTGCTCGTAACTTGCTCCATGTCCTTAAGTTGTGGAGGCTCATGGGTCAAGGCATCTTCAAAGGACTCATGTGTTTCCTCAATGAAGGGGGGCTCTTCCGATTCATCTTCGATATCAACGGGCAATTCTTGGGAGAATGGTTTGTCCGAAGTATGAAGGACATCACCCATCCCCACTTTTTACGGTATGACAGGGGCGGTTGGCTGAACCAGTTCTTACTTAGCCTTGGCTTCTAAAGGAATCAAGTCAAGATCGTCTTCCTTGGGGTTTATTCCTTGGTTACGCATGTATTGCTTCAACTTCTCATTCAAGGAGTTGAGGGTTGTTGTCATCTCCTTATAGCCATAAATCAGCTCATTATGAATCTTATTAATACCTTCTTTAAGAGGCGTCAAGATTTCAATGTCTAGTGCACAACAATGGTCATAGACATTTCTTCTATGTAGCCCTTGGCGTGCACTTTTGGCATCCTCCCAAGAAGTGTATTTTACATGTGCTTCCACTTTAATGGACGAAGTTGAAATGATAACAATTTCTTCAATGACCCCATAGATAGAAAAGACTTGGATGAGAACATCCTTTGTGATAGGATAAAGAAGACCCGTTACCTTAACTAATAACGTGGCCATCTCACCAAAGTTCTTGAATCATTTGTTGACCCACTTGGTCATAACTTCACTTCAATGCAGAATAGAACGTGGCCCTTGATCGCAACTGCTCTGATACCAATTTGTCACAACCTCGCGGATGTGACGGCCAAAGTGCAAGACTTGGGCCCAAGTGAAAGAGAGGTTAGATGAGAAAAGAAAGAGAATTAGAGTTTAGATGAGAGAAAGAATTAGAGTTAGATGAGAAGAGAGAATTAGATGAGAAATGAAAGAGATATTTCATATATTTCAATTGATTGCTTACAAAATGAATACAAATGCCTATCTATAGAAAATACTAAAATATCTAATCATATCAATTACAACAATTAAATCTAGAGTAATATCAAAAGGAGAATCTTTCCAACGGCTAGTGAGGGAGGAGAGTCCCCAACGGCTAGCTGGACAAGGCTCAGGTGTGGCGCAGCACTGGAAGGGCGAGGTGGGGACGCGGGCCTGGGTCGCCCACTGGCACGGGCCTGGGTCGAGCATTGGCACGGCCTTGACAAGGCCTGGGACACGGAACTGGGCACCGCACTGGGCATTGTCTTGACAAGGCTGGGCACGGCACTGGCAGCGACTGAGACAATGTCTTGACATGGCTGGGGCACGGCACTGGCAGTGACCCTGACAAGGCTGAGGCAGCAACCTGGGCACGGTCCTGGCACTATCACGGACCAGGGAATATCGTGTCCGTGACAGCCTCCCACTGTTTTGTGGCTAAGAAGTTTACCTCTAAGTGGACTTGTGAGTTGAAACTACTAGATGAACCCTTTTGTGTGACAACCCCAGTGGGGTATGATGTGATTGCTGATCTTGTGTGTTAGGACTGTGTGATTACAATAGGTGATATGAAGTTAGTGGCAGACCTAGTACTCTTAGATATGGAGGATTTTGATGTGATTCTATGGATCAATTGGTTGTCTTCTTATCACGCACATTTAGACTATTTTGGAAAAAGGATAGTGTTTCAGATTCCTAACCAACCAGAGGTTGCTTATCATGGGAATGCGTTAAATCCTCCTATAGGAAGTAAAAACTCTAAGACTTCTACTAGGATGATTTCGGCCCTAAATGCTAGAAGGTCCTTAAGGAAGGGATGTCGAGGATTCTTTTGTCATGTATTTGACAGTAGGAGGGACGACGTGAAGTTGGATGGTATTCCCATTGTCAGGGAATTTCCTGAAGTCTTTCCAGAAGACTTGCACGGTTTACCTCCAAGTAGGGAAATCGAGTTTGAGATTGATCCAGTACCTGGTAGTGAACCCATATCCAAAGCTCCTTATAGAATGGCTCCATCTGAACTATGAGAATTGAAGGTGAAACTCCAGGAATTGTTGGATAAAGGCTTCATCCGACCTAGTGTCTCACCATGGGGCGCTCCAGTATTGTTCGTGAAGAAGAAGGATAGTAGTATGAGGTTGTGCATTGACTACAGAGAATTGAATAAGGTAACTGTTAAGAATAAATACCCTTTGCCTCGAATTGATGACTTGTTTGATCAACTTCAAGGTGCTAAGGTCTTTTCTAAGATTGACCTACGATCTGGTTATAATCAACTAAAGATCAAGGAGAAGGACATGGCTAAGACTGCTTTTCGAACCAGGTATGGCCATTATGAATTCTTAGTTATGCCTTTGGGGCTGACGAATGCACCTGCTGCTTTTATGGATTTGATGAACAGGGTTTTTCAACAATACCTAGATCAATTCGTTATCATATTCATAGATGACATGCTGATATACTCTAAGAGTAGGAAGGAGCATGAGGAACATTCGAAGATGGTATTGCAAGCCCTACATGGGCACAGGTTGTATGCCAAGTTCAGTAAGTGTGAATTTTGGCTTGATAGAGTGGCATTCTTAGGCCATGTGATATCCAAAGATGGGATCTTAGTGGACCCAAGAAAGGTTGAAGCGGTATTGGGATGGAATCCGCCTACAAATGCAACAGAGGTTTGAAGCTTCTTGGGACTGGCGGGTTATTATAGATGATTCATTAAGGTGTTTTCGCAGATTGCACTTCCCCTCACCCGTTTGACTCAAAAAGAAGTGAAGTTCGAATGGACCGATGAATGTAAAAGAAGCTTTCAAGAGTTAAAAAAAAGGTTAGTATTCGCCCTGTACTTACAATACCTACGGATGAGGACAACTTTGTCATTTACAGTGACGACTTCAAAGAAAGGGCTAGGTTGTGTGTTAATACAGGATGAGAAGCTGATAGCCCATGCGTCCTGACAATTAAAGCTTCATGGAAAGAATTATCCAATGCACGACTTGGAGTTGGCGGCGGTGATATTCGCTTTGAAGATCTGGAGACATTACCTTTATGGAGGATCTTGCCAGATTTATACAGACCGCAAAAGCTTGAAATATTTGTTTACTCAGAAAGAGTTGAACTTGAGACAAAGGAGATGGTTGGAATTGATCAAGGACTATGATGTGCCCATTAATTACCATCTTGAAAAAGCAAATGTAGTTGCAGATGCACTGAGCAGGAATTTAGGGGGCAATTTAGCTGCCCTAATCACATCACAAACTAAGCTACTCAGAGACTTGGAGGAAATGCAGATTAAATTGTGCATCCATGATAAAACGGGTGGTATTTTAGCCAGTCTAATTGCACAACCGCCGTTGTTAGAAAAGATCAAGACTGCGCAGCAACACGACCACTCTTTGATGAAGATGAACAGTAAGGTGTCCAATGGAGAATCTTCAGACTTTCTACTGCATGACGATGGAGCATTGTACTTTAGAGATAGATTATGTGTACCTAGTGATCCAACAATTAAGAAGGATATCATGGGAGAAGCACACAGTTCTTGCTATTCGGTACATCCTGGAGGCACGAAGATGTATCGAGACCTGAAAAGCTGCTTCTGGTGGAGAGACATGAAGCGAGATATTGCCGAGTTTGTGGCTAAGTGCTTGATCTGTCAACAAGTAAAGGTCGAGCACCAAATGCCTGGTGGATTACTACAATCATTAGAAGTGCCCGAGTGGAAATGGGATCGAATTTCTATGGATTTTGTTGTTGGTTTATCGAGGATGGTTAGGAAGAATGATACGATTTGGGTCATTGTGGATAGACTTATGAAAAGTGTACATTTCCTTCCTATTGGATTTAACACTCCGTTAGATAAGTAGGCAAAGTTATACATTGATGTTGTAATGCGGTTGCATGGTGTGCCAATTGAAATTGTTTCTGACAAAGACCCGAGGTTTGTGTCAAGGTTTTGGGAGAGTCTGCAGAAAGCCTTGGGAGCTAACCTGAGTTTAAGTACCGCTTACCACCCTCAAACAGATGGATAGACTGAGAGGACTATTCAGACATTGGAGGACATGCTGTGTGCCTGTGTTATAGACTTTGGGGGTAGTTAGGATAACTACATGAGTTTGGTAGAGTTCGCCTATAATAACATTTATCATTCTAGTATTGGGATGGCACTATATGAAGCTTTGTATGGGCGAAGATGCTGAACTCCTTTGTTTTGGAATGATGTTGGAGAAAGAAACTATTAGGTCCCGAGATTGTACAAGATACTGAAGAAAAGGTCAAGCTAATCGGAGAGAGAATGAAAATGAGTCAAGACAGGCAGAAAAGTTGGGCAAATAAGCATAAAAGACCATTGGAGTTTTCAGGAGGTGAACATGTTTATCTAAAGGTATCCCCAACTAAAGGTGTGATAAAATACCTATAATACTAAGATACCATTTAAAATTAATTGCATCCAAACAATATCAATTACAAAATAGTAATTTGACAAAATAAATAATTTTCTTAAACACAATATTGGGGATAATAACATAAGAACATCCTGATTTGGCCTAAGATAACCGCTTCTTTACATTTTACAAAAGTTTTTGAAAAAAATAGTGCTTTTAATTACTTGGCAAACATTTAATCTCAACTGGGTCAAATATAATCTCTGTAACTTTGTGGATTGAAATTATTTTTCAGCTAATAAATAAGAACTTAAAAAAAAAACGTTCTTTTTCTAAAAGATTTTCAAAAAGAAGCATTTTAGTCAAGATCAAGTTGCTTGTTCTTAACTAAACGGAATTACAAATCCATTCATTATCATTTTTTATTTTTAATTTTTAATATTTAAGATACTAAAAGTGAAATTTTGAAAATGATTTTTTTTCTTATTTTTAGTTATCTATTTTTAATTTTATTCCAACTAAAAAAAATAAACAAAACATAAAAAATAAAAAGCTTCAACATTCAAATTTTTGTTTTTCAAAATGAAAATTATAAAAAAAAAATAATATTAAACAAAATCTTAAATTATTCCTAAGATTGCTCTAACAAAAACAAAATTGAAACCATTCAATTAAACAAAATTCAAACTTTTCGATATTTTCTCTGCCTTAAATCTCTCATAAAACAAGTCAACGGACTTATCACACTACACATCATCTCTACCGTCCATTTTGACACCTCATCCTACCCACATGCACCTTTCCGATATTTTATTTCTAAAATAATTTTTATTTTCTATTTTAAAAAAATGTAGGCGTTATAAGTTGAACTCTAAATGAGAAGCTAGTGATATGTGAAGATCCAAAATGTCATCATAAATGCTTTGTTAGTTTGGGTATTTTTAGGCTATGTTTATACCAAGTAATTTATTACTCTATGTCATCTATTACTTTAAACAATTACCGAACCTATATATCTATATAATAATTAGAAATTCCCTCCATCAAAAGCCTCAATAGTTCACTACTTCATGTCCCCTTCCTTAGCCTCTACTACCCTATCCTTAAAAATATCCTCATCATAATTCAGTTTCAAGTGGCAAATTATGACTTTGAATATTTTTAATGTAAATATCTTTCGTGCATCATACAAAAAATCTTTAAATTATATATATTTTTTGGGGCACTGAGTGATCCTATATTTATTTTAAAATTTTTTTTGGTCGATTTGCACAATTTGAATTTTGGGTTTGTTAGAGTATTTTAAGGAATGCTTTGAATTTTTAGTCAGTGAAATTAGTTTTAAATGTAATCAGTAGTAGTTTAAATTTCAAACATAATTTTAATATTCTCTGTTCTCTTTTTTCGTCTAAAATAGGGAAATAAAAATTCAAGACAAAAATTAAAAACAAGAAGGAAAAAACATATTTCTAAAATGCAATATTTAGTTTCTTAAAATTAAAATCCGTAATAAAAAATGGTATTACATTGGTATGTCTTAACAAAACCTAAATTTAAAATTTTGAAATCAATTATTTAAAATAATGCTAATGCCTATTTGATCGTGTGGTGTAAAACAAACAACACTTTTCTACCGAAAAGAAAGCATTTTGTGAGCTTTTTCGGTATTTGACTGATATGTAAAAGCGCCTTCAATTAGCAATAAAATTTATTTTTATTCTTGTAGAGTGAAATAACTTTCTTATTCAAAAAGAGTTGGAAGTAAATGAATTTAAAAACTTATACTATGAAAAAAACTTTCCTATTTTAAAGAACTAATTTTACTATTATTTACAACAAAAGGTCTCTAGCTTTTGCTCACTATATATCAATTTCCTGTTTTTACTTTTCATTAAGTCAATTTTTAGAGTTATTTGAACATCAATTTACACCTTTTTTTTAGATTGGTAATAATGTTGTTTTTGGGGGGGGAGGGAACCACAACGTCCCTAGTGGAGATTGAATTTGGGTGGCCTGGTTGGTCGTCGTAGGTTTCCGTCACTAGGTTATGTCCCATAGGACTTTGAACATCAATTTAAATTTATATATTTTATCAATCTTTACTTATATTATAGCAAAGTTACCCTCCCATAAAAGCCTCCAATTCTCCATCTAGAGAAATCCTTAACATTCTTCCATGAGTAAATATCAAATTAAAAAAATTAAAAAATTGAAATAATTACACAAAATGGATACAAGAAATTATGAAACTAAACTAATATCTATATGTAATATTCAAACTAATATTTATATATGAAAGAATATAATAAATTACATGTATTTACTAAAATTATATATGTAATATACTATATGAGAAATATATTAATATATCATTAAATATTAATAAATTTAAATTAAACTAAATTTAAGTGATTAAAAAATTAAATATTTATAAGCCATATATAACAACTCTTTACAATAATATCATACAGAATATGTTTCAAAGATTATAAAGGTAAGGATCACCAAGAGTCTGAAATGACCATGACAATTTTTGACAATCAATCAGTGGTACAAACAAATAAATGAAACTACACACAACCAAAAATTTCGATTAAAAAAATACACAATTGAAACTTATTCATAAATATACAAGAATATAAAGAGGACTTGTTGTCCATTTACTTAGACGACTTGGAATATAAGAGTTGCATTCATTTCAAAAGCTCTACGGTAAATAAAAAAGGAAACCCCATCGTAGCATTAATCACAAAAGTCCATGAAAAAGAAGAATGCTTCTACAAACTGAATCGACCAAGATCAAATGGACTAATTACTAATGCAACACAAAGTATCAACAACAAACAATAGCAATGCAAGTTAGCAAAGAATAGGGTACTTAAACAAATAAGTTTAGCTATACAAAGTTAAAACAAGAATTGCTAATAAAAGATTACATTCATTGCAGGAAAAGATATTGCTTAGTTAGAGAGATCATGAAGGAGAATATGCTGACATTTTGATTCAATGTAAGTTAAGCGTTAACTTAACCAACAATAAGATAATTACATTGATTCAATTTATGAATTCACAACTGAAAAATAATGTGCAAAATAAACACCACCTATGCATCGCACATGAAAAAACTAGTAAGTTATAATTAGAGTGCAAATATTAAAAATAAATTTCACCAACTAAGGGTCGGTTTGATTTGGTAGAAAATTATTATCATCTCGCTCAATTAAGTTTTTGCATAAATTTATAAGAATTATCGCGATTTACCCTAATCTCAACTAGGCCAAGCATGAGCCTGTATTATGAAATTATCTTTCTTAGCCAAAAAAAAAAAAAATTGACCTAAAAATATAGTTTCTTTGAAAACATTTTGAAAAGAAAAATTTTCTATAAGGGAATTTTTTTTTTCCCCCCAAACCTAGGAGAGCATAAGACCTTGTAGTTGTTTACTATTTTTTCCTATTTGTAGTTTTTGTCTTATTTTGAAGAACTAACATCAAGTTTTAAAACAGTTTTTTAATATTTTTGGTTTTCTATTTTCAATTTTCACTGAAACTTGAAAGAATCGAAGTAGTTTTTCAAGAGTCAATAATTGCAAATAGAAATAACATCAAACAAGCCTTATGAAATAGTTTTTTTTTCTAGAAAAACACTCTTTTATGATCCCTAATACTAGCAAACAATTTTTATGAACATAAGTGGTCGGTTATCCACAACCAAATGTTAATGTCAACTATCGGTCTTCCAACATCTGCCACCGGCCGCTACCCATCCATCATCTTCTATTCTCTGTTGATATTTTTCGTTTTTTGTGTGATTTTCTTATTTTTCATGTGATTTATATGATTTTGGTTCGATTTTTCCACTTTTGGTATGATTTTGGTGTGATTGTATGATATTGGAGTGATTTTGGTGCGATTTTCTTATTTTCATATAATCTTGTGTAATTTTATGCAAATTTCTTATTTTTTGTGGTTTATATATTATTTTTGTCCATTTTTCCAAGTTCATTATGCCAATGCAATAGAGAATAAATACCTATAATACTAACAAATTCGAAAAGATGCCATTTAAAATTAATTATGAATCCAAACAATATCAATCACAAAATGGAAATTTGACAAAAATAAATAATTTCCTTAAACACGACATTCGTGATAATATCACAAGAACTTCTTGATTTGGCCAAAGATAACGGCTTCTTTACATTTACAAAAGTTTTTGAAAAAAATAGTGTTTGTCATAACTTGGCAAACATTTAATCTCAACTAGGTCAAATATAATCTCTGTAGCTTTATGGATTGAAATTATTTTTGAGTTGAAGAAATAAGAACATAAAAAAAAAATTTTCTTATTCTAAAAGATTTTCCAAAAAAAAAAGCATTTTAGTAAAGATCAAGTTGTTTTTTTCTTAACTAAATGGAACTGCAAATCTATTCATTATCATTTTTTATTTGTAGGTTTTAATATTTAAGATACTAAAAGTAAGATTTCCAAAATGATTTTTTTTCTTATTTTTAGTTATCTATTTTTAATTTCATTCCAACTAAAAAATTAAACAAAAATTTAAAAATAAAAAAGCTTTAATATTCAAATTTTTGTTTCTCAAAATGAAAATATAAACAAAAAAGTTAATATCAAACAAAATCTTAAATTATTCCTAAGATTACTCTAATAAAAACAAAATCTAAACCATTCCATTAAACAAAATTCAAGACTCAAGATTCAAAACTTTCCGATATTTTCTCTACCTTAAATCTCTCGTGAAACAAGTAAACAGACTCATCACACTACACATCATCTTCACCGTCCATTTTGACACCTCATCCTACCCCCATGCACCTTACCATCTTTAGCAAATATGAGAATTAAATGGAATTTTATATTTTTGTATGCATAAAAATTTTGTCAAAAGTTCATTGACTTATACAAAATTATGATACAATTTTATTCATATCTATAACAACTCTTTCTAAATACCTGTAGTGTAAAAATATTATTATATTAATTTTGACTTCTATTTGGTATGAAGCATAATACATAGTAAAAAAAAAATAATATAAGTCAATAATTTGGAAGTTGAAGTGATAAACTTGATTTAGGCTATGCTTGATTATAGCTGTTAGCGTTTAGCGTTTAGTTGTTAGTTGATTGATTAGCTGTTAGCTATTTACTAATGGGTAATATGTTTGGTAAAATTAGATGTTGACTTTAGTAGATTATTATAGAACTGTTTGTCAAACATAGTCTTAGACATAAGTATAATAATTTACTTTTTATTCAACAAAAATACGAATACATTTTAGAAAACATATACTATACAATAATATGTAAACGTTATTTTTAAACATAAAAATATAAACACATGTATAATACATCATTTATAGCCGTATTTTACTAACTATGCACCCAACCACACTCAATCCCACCCTACATAAACCACAACCCCACATTCCCCCCCCCCCCCCCCCCCCAAACTTAAAAACACCCCCCTCCCTTTTCTCTTCCCCCCCCCCCCCCCCCCCCCCCCTACATATTCTTTCTACAATGGCAATGAGAACTCTCCTTTTCTCCCTCTTAGTCACACTAGCGGTAGCAAAAGTAACTGGCACAGGCCACCACCGCCACTCCCATCCACCGGTGCCATCCCCTGCAGCGGCGCCTGATGGTGGAGATATGGCAGAGCCGGATTGTTCAGCGTTGGTGATGAGCATGGCGGATTGTTTGCCGTTTGTATCGAACGGAAGCGAGAGTGACAACCCGGGGGCAGGGTGCTGTGAGGGGCTTAGAACGGTGTTGAAAACGGACGCCGAGTGTTTGTGTGAGGCGTTTAAGAGTAGCGCGCAGTTGGGCGTCGTTTTGAATGTCACCAAGGCTCTTACTCTTCCTGCCGCTTGTCATGTTAATGCCCCTCCCTTTAGCGACTGCGGCCGTAAGTCATTCTTCTTTATTCAGTCGCTGCGTCGATAAAATTTTAATGTTGAAGAACATTTGAGTATTTTGTAACTATTATTCATTACATATTATATTATTACTCTAACGATAATAATTTTTATTCTAATAATAACAAATATTTTAAATTTTTGTTATGTTAATATAGTGTTATATATAGTAAATCGAATGCTAATTTAGCAATGATATTTTGAATGGCTTGGTTACGAGTTCGTTAACTTGAATTATTGGGGAGGTGTATTGAGTGAACTTTTATCATTACTAATTAATATAATTAAAAATTAAAAATAAAATAAAATAATCAAAATATTAAAAACCTTTGTTATAAATAACTTTTTTTTAAGGTTTGTAGGGTAAAATTGTTATTATTGAACGAAATTATTATTTCCAATCTAATTTTAAGACTATTTTCTTTAAGTTAAATCATTATTCTTATAATTATTTTGCCCTGGAAATAAAAACTCTATTTTTATTATTTTTTGGTATTTTGGATGAAATGATTTGTTTATCCGATTCATCTGAATTATTGATTATTGATTCAGCAATTCATGTGACAGAAACGGAACCATGCATTTATACAATTTTCATAATCAAATTAAATGTATAAAAAAATTATAAAAATATAAAATTATTACATTAAATTAATAATATTTGTCCCCATTTATTTATTTAATATTGATTTTTGTAATTTCATAATTTTGATGCAGTGTCTCTCACTCCGGCTGGTGCTCCTGGTATGTTATTTACGAATTCATTTGTATAAATATTTTTTTTTATTTAATTGATTATTTTTTAAATGTTTTTCATGTTTTATACACTAATAAATTAGCCATCAAAAATTGAAATTCCAGACATTCCAAAATTGGGATTCCTTGGAAGAATGATTTTTAATTTTTGTTTGTCCATTTTGAGAATGGAGAAACGAAGGGCGAAAAAAAGGAATTTTACGCCAATTAATTTGTTAATTTTTTTGTTACAAAAATGAACGCCTAAGATACATATAATAATAATTTCCCAGAATAAAACTAATTTCCCAAATAGTCGAGATTCGATTTTGTTTGGGGAGACCCTACATTATCTTTTTCAGAAGAATTTCCCAAATAACAATTTCCGTAACAATAAAACTAATTCGTCCACTAGACTTATGACATGGATAATATATAGGCTTATCCTCTGCGTTGTATCTAAATTATATTTATAGACTCTACCTAAACCAACAAAATTTTCATATATATTAGAAAAGTAAAAGCTTAAACTGATGAATGACGTATTTTTTTTTTTTTAATATTTATAAGTGAAGCATCTGATTCTCTTAACAGTATCACATAATCGTATGCGTGCGTGACAACAGTTTTCTTCAAATTGTGTGATGTTATTATCCTTGTGAAATTAGCCAACATTACTAATCACTTGTTGGTTTTACATGTTATTTGCGCATGAAATTAGGTGGTGTGGCGACTCCTCCAGTGGCACGAGGGGGCGCCAACGCCCCATCAAGAGGGTCCGCTAAGACAGCCCCGACTCGGGCCCCTGCTCAGGCTCCAGCGACAGTAAGCTCAGCATCACTCAGATTCCCAATTGGGTCCACCCTCTTGGCCATGGTTGCAGTGACATTCTTCTTCTCATGAACTGATTTTGTTTAGGGTGCATCGATTTAGGGTTTCGCCCTTTTCCATCCTTTTTTACGGTGATTAGGGTTTTTCAGATTTGATGTGGAAGAACTTCATAGTTTATGTTCTTGTCGTTAATTAATGTGCTTGTTTTTCTTTATTTACTTTCTTGTTTAGAAGAATAATTTTTTAGCTTTCATAACGTCACTTGCCTAGTTTTTACATATATATATATATATATATATATATATATATATATATATATATATATATATATTGAAGTATTACACTTACTTTTTCTTTTGTTAAAAAAAAAAACACACTGTTACTTTATTTGTACGATTGTTAATTTTTACACTTTTTAATACAAAAAAGAAATACAATAGTCATGATATAGATAGAGGTTGAGATCTTAGGTTAAAATGGTTTTAGATTCAAATAGTCTCAAACCCATTGACTCACAAAAGAATGAGTATTTCGATCGTAGTTAGTAAGAAACGCATATAATATGCTTATTAATCATGTATTTTTGTATTTTCTCATTTACAAAATATTTACGTATAATTATAAATAATATGGCAAAGTATAAATGTACTCCACAAAATACTTAAACAAGTAACCCACTGGGCCCAATCACCCCATACCTAATAACAACCCCAAGCCCAAAACCCAAATGCTTAACAAGGATAGCCCAGTAGAGAGCCCGAAACTTCAATTTAAAACCAAAGGATTAATCTAAAATATTTAAACCTAAACAGAAATTATATATTATATATTATAATATTGTATACATTGCTGAATTTGTTAGTAAATTTTAAACTATTAGTTTTATCATTTCCTTATCGTGTCATGCTTCTTATTACAATTATTCTAACAAACATCCTCAAATAAAAATTCAATTGCTCATTTACATTTCTCATTCTATTTATATTAAATTATGCTCAATTTTCATGATGTATTTTGTTAACCTATAGTTTGACCAGTCCAATTTGGGTTTTAACTGCATGAACTTTAAATTGCAAGGAAAAAAAAAAACCAAATTAATTAGTATGCAAGTTTATAAATATGTCAAAAGTAACTCACAGTAAAAGGCAACATTCTCAATGCCTCAAAGGCTCCCACCTAAGCAAGGTCTGGGGGGTGGATGTACACAGCCTTCCCCTATCCTGAAGAGAGGCTGTTTCCGAGTACCCAAGCAGAGTAACTCACAGTCATATGAAAAATCTACCACTTAAGGTCTGACAAAAGTTAATACAAGCAGTCTTAAGCGATCTCCAATGGTGGCTCATTTTTGGGGGTTTTGGAGATTTTGGGGCTCCCAATGGTAAGCTCTATTTTTTGACACCAATCCGAATCCGAATCCTCAAAAATAGGGCACCGAGCTCTCAAGCCGCTTTTTATATAATGCTTTGAGGGCCAAAATATTGAGTTTTACTTTTTTTTTCATTGTATTTTTTTTTTTAAAAATATGTTTTTTTTAAATATATTTTTATCATGTATCTAGATATAATCAAAATTATGACTATAACATTAACTATTAAAATAATAGTAAAATATAAAAATTAGTCTTAAAAAAAAAGGAGCGTAGGTTGGATGGAAAAAGCTTTATTTTAGGCTCGGTTTGTTTCAGGGGAAAGCCACATTCCAGGAAGTGGTTTTCCCCTTTTCTTTTGTTTGGCGTGTTACTAGCTCATGAAAAAGAGGGAAAATGGCTTCCCTTTTAAAATGGGAGAAGTCGTGATTCTAGGTGGCTCAAAAATTTTCACGGTTATCATCATGAAGATCGAGATCGAATCAAAATAAACTAGACTGCACTGTAAATATTTAATGTTAACATCGGACAAGAATTAGACTGAATAATTAAAAAAAGCTTCGATATTACTTTATTATTATTGCAATAGAACAACTTGAATCAAGTTAAATTGTTACATAATATTATAGAAGATAATTATTTAGGTAATATTTTAGCATTTATTATATAAGTACTATAATATTTCAATAATATACAATAATGTACCCTGAAGCTTAAAATTGTCTCATAAATCAAGTATTTTTTGCTAAAATTTAACATATTTTGAATGAAAACAACAATATATATGTATCTTATATCATAATGCAATAATTTCTTTTGTCCGAAAATGCTAACATGACACTTTTTTGATAGTATATAAGTAATTTTTGTTAAAATGTGAACAGCCTTTTCATAATACGATATTACACCACATCAATTTTTTGGCAGATATTAGCCGAATTTTGAATAAAAATTTACCAAATTTTAACACGATATATATACAAGTGATAAAATTTCTTTTCTCATGACACCTCATTGTATATAATAAAATGACAAAGTATTTACATAATAAATGTTCAAATTTTTGAATACCTAAGAAGTAATTTTTCTAATTTATACAACTTTAATAGTTAACTTTTTATTTTGCCACTCCATATATGTTGTATTATTAGTTATGTTATCCTATAAAAAGATATAAAATAATTGATAAAAAATATTTTTTTAAAATATACACGAAGATATCACAATGGGGAATTAAATTTTCCTTTGAAAAACTTTTTCCGAAGAAAAATCAATTCTTAAATTTTACTTTTCCTTTCAAACAAACAGAGCCTTATAGTGAAGCTTCATTTCAATGATGTGTCGATTATAGGCTTCTTACCATACTGTTTTTAATACAATGTGCAATCTAGTGATTTTGTGGGCTATTATGGGTAAGTACTTTGTGTAATTGATATATTAGACACATCTACATTTCTGTTTAAAGAGCGCGTCTATATAACATTACCAATGATACAACATGTTTTCTATGTTAAGACTCATATAATATGTATTCTACGACACACAAGCATGTTTTCGGGAATAAAAAAACAAATGCTTAATTGAAAACAGCCAGTGTCGGATCCAACATTGGAGCATTGGGGCACGTGCTCCCCCCCGGGCGGGTGATCGGTAGATTTGAAAGATGGTAAATGAGTCTGCTGGTTTGAAAGGTCTCATTGTAAAGCTTAAAAAGTTCAATTCATTTTAAGTTGAAGCCAAGTCAGCTCGCTTAACGAATTCAGCCACGCCACCTACTCATACGCCAAAATAACCAATCTAAATCTAAGTTACGCACATAAATGTGTCCAATTGAGCAAGTTGAACTTGCACCTAGCTTAAATTAGACCAAACAATGTGCAATTAACACGAAACACAATGAATCAAATTTAAACTCAATCAAAGTCGAGTTCAAGCAAAAAATTCTCCAGAAGCCAGCTGCCAGCCGAGCCTCGAGCCTGATGAGCTTAGAAATGGCTCAACTCTTGTCATTCAAAACAAACATGAAATCAGAAACTCAATTAGAATACCCAATGAAGATAACCCCTTCATTTTAGGAACTGATTTTTTAAGAGATCCCCAACATAATCTAGCTATATTCTCTATATCTACAGATACAAAATTTAAGGGGGAAAAAATGCATATCAAACAATTTTACCTGCCAAATTGCTTTGTCAGTAAGAAAAACAGACTGGTTTAACAAATCTATCATTTCCTCCTACAAAGACTACTATTGATACAGTGCACAAAATGCAGAAACGTCCCCATGAGATTCCAACTTGAACGCTTCACCTCCGACCGGTCGTCACTCTTGGCTTCGCCTTCACTTCTGACTCCTGTATATAAAATATTAGGGGGGGAGGGGGGAAAAGCATTGCCGTAAAATGCCTTAAATAGGCATTATATTTGAGAAAAGAAATAACGATTGCATAATATTTATAGGGGTTATTTGCTCAAAGGTCTTAGTGTACTATATCATGTCAATTTAATCATGGTATTTTAAATGCGGCTATTTAATTCATGAGTAGCTTACATCGTGTCAATTTAGTCGCATAGTAAAATTGATGTTAAGACAACAAAGATTTGACTAGTAGGATCACAGATGGGTTCAAATTGGGTCAACAAATGCGTCCATATTAGGTCACTTGCATCTAACATGACCAAGCTGTTAAAAATTACATCATCCATTTGACATCAATTTCAAAATGAAACGATGTAAATTAAACAGGGACTAAATTGAAACAATTAAAAGTAAAAGAATTACAATTAACACAAAAAAAAGTACTGGTATATCCGATTTAGAGATCACCCTAGATAGAGCCCAATGAAGGATTAGTATAGGTATATCCGATATAGGGGGTAGGAGCATCGACCTTGGATCATAAGATATCGTGAGGATGCGGGTATGCCTGGCTTTTCTACGTCGTTCTGGCAATTGTGGGCGATTAGTGATCCTGGGGCAGGAGGGAGACAATTCTATAGACGAGAAGAGAGGAAAAGGCCATCCAAAAAAGAGGCGGAAGTAGCCCCAAAATGTTCCTCTTGGGAGATGTGAACAAATCCATATTTCAAACGGGAAGAGAGGGAGAGGCAAGCCAAAAAAGAACTGGATGAACACAATTCGACAGGACATTCCCCACCTCAACCTAATTGCAAAGATGGCCATAGTTAGAGCTCAGTGGAAGATTAGTCTTAGTCTTAGGGGTAACCGTTTTAGCGGTTTAGGAGCTTCAAGCACCTACGAGCTAGCTCTAGTACCACGAGGCTGCTTGCATGCTCTTTTGTAGATACGCAGTAGTGGCATACGTTAGTCGCTAAGTGCACCTAGGATTTGTTGCCTTGGGGTGTAGCGCTAATCAAGGATGATACTTTCTATACTCTCTCTATCTTCTCTCTTCTCTCTCTCCCTCCCTCTGTTCCTTACATGCTTACATGCTCACATAATTATTTGCTTATTTGCCAATTTGCTTATTTGCTTATGTGCTTACAGGCTCACATATATACATACTACACATGATCACTATGCCTTTCACAGTCCTTACATGCCCCTTTTAGGCCCATTAGATAGGCTCTTTACAACATAACACTATCAGGTTAAGGGTCCTCAAAAATAGTCTCTTGTCAAAGTCTCACCTTGATGAGGTTAAGGCTGCGTACATCCTACCCCACCTAAACCCTGCGCAAGCGGGAGCTCTTGTGACACTGAGTATGATGATGATGATGATGATGATGACAATAAAATAAGTACAGAAACATTTATTGCAAATAACCCTATTTAATATACATAACATATTTTGAAACAAGAACGTGTTTTGGAAAGAGAACAAATACGGCAACAGGAAACGTCAAAACATATTCCTTTTACTGATTTTAATTAATTTAAAAATTATATATGCTTGCCAAAAGAATTATGAAAACATAATTCATATCTGGGAATATGAAGGGAGAGAGGTGAGAGGAACGAAACATTAAGGGAGAGACTGTAAGGGAAAGCCAGAATCAGACAGAGAGCAATTGAATGAATTGTTATTTCACATACTTGACTAAAAAAACACTAAATATCTCACGTCACGCAGGTACGCTGCCATATGATGGAAAGCGTATTTCTATTTAAACAAAGCCAGTTTTTCAGGTGACGTATATCCTGGTGGAATGCACATCACCCTCAACGGCTAGTACTCTAGGCACCATCAACTTGTTTTCAATCAATGAGGGCCATGGCATCAAAAACATAAACTGACCGTATGAAAAAAGAGTGTGTAACGAACCTGTGTTAGATGCAGATAAATGTAGGTCTTTGCAGCAGCTGGGTTATGATTCTCAGCACCCTTACTCCAGTCATAGCATACCTTCACCAATTTACATCCATAAAGCTTCAGCCTTCAGTATATTATATGTTACGCAAAATTCACTACATGATTCACGGTATAAAAAGCAAGCTTGATATAACAGACCGACAAAGCTTAGGCTGCATTTGGTTTGGTTTTTTTAACAGTTTAAAGTTGCGAAAAAGATTCAATTAATTACAAGGCTTGTGCCTAGTTAACATAAAAGATATTTTTACTTCGTTTTAGTTAACCATTTTGAGCTTAAGTCGTAAGGCGAATGGGTTTATCACACTCGATATAACCCTCAAACGATATCTTATTGAGGTTAAGGGATTGGAATTTGAGACCTGTCAGTCAATGAGGCATTCAAATCACATGAAAGAACTACTTCATAACTTCAAAATGTGGGATGAAGGCTCATGATTAATTTTATGACTTCACTTGAATAACTAGATGTTCAAATCCTCAAGTCCACTCCCCCTTAGAAGAAGAAGAAGAAGAAGAGAGAAGAGGGGGGCGAAGAGCTGATAAGGTCACAGCCTAGGAAGCACCGACAGTCTTTTTTGGCCAGAGTATCAATGTCCGACACATATCCGACACCAACACGCTTCAAACAAGTTCGGATACTTGTTTGGTACATGAAAAAAGCATTTGATATATTTTTTTTAATTTTGAATTTCCGACACGCTTCTAATATTATATTTTTTTCCATTCTTTTTTTTTTTTTTTTAAATTTATAACTCGTGTTTGTTCATCAATTACATGGATATATATCAAAGAAAATACATAATTTTGAAGTAACGCATCCCCAAGGTGTTGTATCCTAACAGTTTGAAAATTTTCACAAAATTACATATCAACATATTTGTGTCGTATCG